>OU426971.1:13967500-14628750 GCA_911387765.1 Pyrgus malvae | reverse complement strand
ATATCTATACTAAATTTGGATGTACGTTTGGATGTTTTGGATAGATGTTTGTTGCTCGATTACGAGAGATCGGCTGAACAGATCCGGATAAAATTTGACACAGAACGTCGGTGAGAAACCTTCAAGGTACGCGACACCATGGAATAGATACCAGGTTATGTGGGATTTTTACCGTACTATAACCTCCTTGGTAGCCTGCTTCAGCGTTTGGGAAGATCTCCGGGATCTACAGAGAAAAGAAACGCTCATCTACATTACCTTAGATCCTAAAAATACTTGTCGATTTTACAATTTCATTTGATTTCTTATACCACGAAAGACGATAAATGATTGACCCTTTTCAACAATTCCTGAAAAAAGCATCAAATGAAAAAGGAGCTGCGCCGAAATCAATTCACGACGCGCTGGTAACGACGTCCAAACTCACTGACTAATAGCCGGCCATTCGATACCCGGGGCCGCGATATTTTTCCATTTGAAACGCGAAAAAAGTCAAAAAGCCCAGAAAATTCCACCGCTCAGTAAACACGACTGTTTTCTATTCAGCAATGGCTTCAATTGGGACGGAACACACGGAATTATGCTTTTATTCACAAAGAATTCTGTGCAACAAAGTCTAGCGAAATTATCTTTTGTCATGCATATTTTAAAGTACCTATTCTCATTTTGAATAAAAACTTTCACACAATAGTAAAATCTTTTTCCTATTGGACGATTTTTATCGCTGCCCCACGGTGATGGAAAATATTGTGATATTTAATTGATAACATGTTTTCCATCGCCGTGCATGCCTAAGAGAAACTCATAATTTCTCGAAGGTATGATGTCCACAAATCCGCACTAGGCCAGCGTGATGAATTATGGCCTGAATCCCTCTCACTTGTAAGAGAAGACCTGTGCCAGGTTGAAAAAAAAACCGACGATTTCGAATGTACAAAATTTAATACTACAACCTTTTTATCTCCTTCACTCATAATTTCCAATCCCCCGATTCTTCGTAATAAGTAATAAAGCAACGAACGAAACGAGGTTCTTAGCTTTTTATATTTATTAGGGACCAACGGTTATAGACTTGAATAGAACTAATTGAATACGTAGGTAATGTAGGTATGTAATAAAACCTAAATATGGCACAGAAAATGTGAACATAGATATTTTCAGTACGAAAAGCAAAAATCTAATTCTATTTGATCGCATTTTTAATTGTAATGGACTAGAATATTGTGATGAAGAACGAATAGTTCAGAGAATGAACGTTACCTAACACAAATGGTTTATCTTCTAATACGATTGAATTTATATCTGAATCTGACAAATGCATTGCTGCGATAAGAACTCAAATGGAAGGCATTTTATTTAATGTGAACCTAGAATGGTTTTTATATACCTAAAACTAACTGACCCCGCGAACTCCGTATCGCCATTAAACGTTTGGGGCGGACAACCATTATGACTTAGGGCCTTAGGTGTTTCAACAATAGATTATAACCGATTTTCAGACCTACTGGACATGCAAATTCATAAAAACAATCAAGCCGTTTCTGAGGAGTATGGCAACTAACACTGTGACACGAGAATATCTACACTAATCTACGTTAATATTATAAAGAGGACAGATTTGTATTTTTGTGTGTATGTTTTGTGTGTGTGTGTGTATAGTCAAAAACTACTGTTCCCATTTCAAAAATTCTTTCACCATTAGAAAACTAGATTCAGCCTGAGTAACATAGGCTATACTTATTGCTAGAAAAGATTATGGATCCTTACTAAGACTTTAGTAACGTAACCCAAGGTGTAAAATAATGCCATAAAACATTTATCGTCGCATGCGCTGCGGAAACAATTGACGATGGAGCAAAAGTATGTTCTACAATATTAAAGAACATATCAATAACTACAAAAAACTTCGCGATACTATATGTCTAACTATTATCTTTGTCACAATAACCACGTTTTACATTTTAAAAGTTCCGACCATAAGACCATGTTATTCATAGTTCCGTTTAAATCCTTATCCAACTTATATGTACATATATGTATATAATTTACTGTAAGTAATTTTTTACTGTAAGTGATGTCTGTGGTATCTATTTATAGGGCATAAATAGGTATAGCGGTGGTACCTCTGGGGTTTATCATTGCAAAAAAATGGTAGATACTTTTTACTGAATTGTTATAAGAATACAAAAGAATATATACTTCAAAGTCTACCCTAACATTACCACTGTAGCCTGCTGATAAATCGCTGCGTCAAAATTATTTTGTTTATTACACACACGCGGTTTAAAAGATAATTTGCAAAACCAGTACAGTATAGCTCAATCGTGTTTGCAGACAACTCCACTCCACTGACGGACCGCACTCTGTCAGCTAATGGAGCCATGATGTATTGCAGCAGGCTTTTGCAA
Source organism: Pyrgus malvae (assembly GCA_911387765.1). NCBI lineage: Eukaryota > Metazoa > Arthropoda > Insecta > Lepidoptera > Hesperiidae > Pyrgus > Pyrgus malvae. The sequence continues at coordinate 14,626,342 of OU426971.1, read as the reverse complement.
TTTGTTGACGGATGGAGGAAATATTTACCGAATTTCAAGTTACAAATCCATCAACCAATTAAATATGACAAATAAACAGAGGAAGACGGAAGGGAGAGTGACAAATAACAAATAAACAAAACCTCCAAAAGAACAGAAGTGACCACTGAATTTATTTATTTTATTTTTAAGATGAACAGCGGGCTGAATTCCTCTTCAAAAAATGGTACCTAATTAATACAATTTCTTGAAAATACAGCAAAGAACTAAAACGCAAATCACAAAGTGTTAAGTAAAATTGATGGCCACCAACATCCTACCTCAAGCAGACTTTTGTTTTATTACTCCTGAGGCTAATGGTAACGCCCCGTTTCATTAAAACGCTAAAATTGACTTATTAACGTCATTCGGTCTGCATTCTTGTCTACTACTCCATTAAAATAGAAGCTTTTAGGACTGACCTCGAAAGGCGCCTCCCCATGGTGCTTGTTGTTGAGGATGAGGAAGGAGCACAGCGGCCCCCGAGCGCGGATGGCCGGTGTCACCTCCACCAGTGTTTCATTCTCGCGGATCAGCCCGTGGTAGCCTTCGTCCGGCTCTGCCAGCTCCAGGTATGGGATGTCTGTGGAAGAAGAATTCACTTGTTAAATATCGGTCAATAACAAATAAAAGGGCACGTAAAATTTGACAAAATACTGTACTGCTCGCAGTATAAGATAACACGAAATAGATTACGTAACAACTTAGCGACAACGTTGGTCGATAAATATACATGAAACTATGAAAGGTAAAATTCAACGCCTTTTTACCAAGTCATATAAAGATGTCAATAACTGTAATTAATCTTGTTACTACTCGAGTAAGATAGTTAAGTTTTGATCCATTTTCCAATTGGTGAATCTACAATATTTAGGTTAAAAGTTTTCATGTCACTCAAAGCTTGCTACTTGAGGATTTTTCGTAAATCACGGTTGAGGTGCAAATTTGTCATAAACTACGACAAGTCCTATCTAGTGATACTATAACATTATCAGATTGACTATATAAGGATAGGACTTTTATGGAATTTTTCTAACTAATTGTCATAAAAAGAGTTATAACGCCATCTATCAGTTCAAAATGCAGTTGAAACCAGAAATTCGTACCCCCGCACGGGGTTCTCGTCGCACGCAATCAATGCAAAATTAGATGCATCTGCCGAATTATGGAAGCGGCCGCAGATGCGCGATCGTCGTTTGGACGCTCTCCAAGGCACTAGAAAAACCTTCGCCATTTGCATTAAATTACATGGAAGTACACGTTATCAGAAGGAAATTCACGATGTTGATTTGTGAAACGAGAAGGTTATCAGTGAAATTCATTATGAAACGCAAATGTTTTGCTCTTTTATTAATGACACTCTAAGACGAACAAATTTTCCATTACTAGTGCATAATTAAAAGTGCAGGTTTTGTCATAATGTTTCCTTTTTAAACAAAACAAGCGAGAAATACGTACATAATAAATTGTCTTAATTAGAGGTTTGCGCCGGAGTTCAATGTCGTAAATCCAAAGCTGGAGTCCAAAATCTTAATCACTTATTAGGATACTACTGCTACTATTTCCTTTATGTTGATGAAATCACAAACTTATAGATCCCTAACTCACTGAATAGTGGGGTCCCTGGGACTGACTGTAACAATATTATGTAAAGATCTGCTTCTAATTTATAATTCATTAAGCGACTCTCTCAACTCGAGATAGTTATTAAACACAGAGCAGGCTTCACTTCAATGGAATAGATATTGATACACTTAATAACTGATTCCGAAACAGAGCCGTCTGCGAAACCGGCCCGTATTTAATAGATATTGAATTCAATTTGTGTTGAATTTAATTTAATTTAGTAGCGAAACGTTTATTTGTATAAGGTTTATCATTTCCCAAACTTCAGGAGACTTGACGTCTTTAGAACTGGCAACTTGAGAATTGTTTAGAAGGTTCAGAACTTTGTTTGAACGTTCTAATGTAAATCAGTATTACATTTTAGGAAATCTATCGATATCAAGTATCCAAGTAGGAATCTATTTAGAATCTAGAATAATGACCCTTAATTTTTGTGGTTAACCTATCTCTGCTTAATCTGTATTTGTACTATTGCTAAAACCATTCTAAATTTTGTAAACCTTAGAGCACGAAAGGCTGCCGACCTAAGTCTCGTGCAGACATCATCATGATCAAGGCAAGTATTCTTATCTATGTTCTTAGCGTGCATGATGTGTTCATGGAAAAAGGTCATAATGTGCGGTGAACAAGTTGACGCGATAGTTTTTGAAAATGCTACACCAATTCTGCACCTTACTGTACATTGTTATGAAAATAAAACACGAAAAAATCATTCTTTATTTTCTAAAATGCTCTCATTTCAAATACGTAGGTAACGTGACGTGCAAAAACAACTAAACCTGCCTTTGTTTATTACACATGAATATCAAAAGCTAAAACGTAAATTGAATAACAATGCGAAATCGAAATCCACGGTACAAACGCTATAAGTTAAGCTCCGTACGCACCATCCGGCCGTACGTCTAGTTATGTCTAGTCATGTCCGCTAAACACCGCTTTGTTCCGTGTAATGGCTCGGTTCATCCTGTACGTACACATTCGGGAATTGCCAGAATTTAAGCTAGCCTTAACACGGGCCTAGTTTTGCGATTTACGGGTCTGTTAGTCGAGGATTTTAATGAGAACAGTGCAGCTAAAAGGAATTGGATCCATATTTTAGTCACGGGGTTGCAATGTTGTAAGAGTAAAATGTGTTTATCAATATGAGATTGAATAAAGGAACCACGCACGGTCCTGCGGCTGGCGAAGACGCAAGCGATCAAGTCAACGCAGCTAAGCGAAGTCGGGTGTGAGATCTGTGCTTCGAAGGGCACGTTAAGATGACGGCAACGGCTGTAATAGATGGATAGCAGTCGTTAAACCTTTTCGAAAGCCTAATAGGCGGTATGAAAACATCCGGCAGCGAAGCATCTTGGTTGAAGGCTCTAGGCTATGAATAGGTGAGAACCGGGTCCGGTTGGGAATGGGACGTAAAATTAATAGCAGTCAATATTGGCAATGACTATTGTAGGAATACAGAAAGCAATTACAAATATTACAGACTACCCGCCCGCGACCTCGTCCGCGTGGACATTAGTTTTAGATTTTTTCTAAAAATAAAAGTAGCCTAAGTTAGTCTAAGGACTCATATCTTATATCAACAAAATTAGCCAGAACAAACAGACAGACAAGACAAAAATTGTAAAAAATGGTATTTTGGAATATGTATCGTATATACATATACATTCATATGTATGTAGTCAAAAGCGGTTATTTTAATATTACAAACAGACACAACAATTTTATTTATTTGTATAGATTTCTAATTGTACAATTATGATATCACTATATTATAGTAGCAAAATGATGAACTAGCCTTCCGCCAGCGGCTTCGCCCGCGTTGACCCGTTTTATAGGTTCCCGTAAGATAAAAACCATCCTATTTCCTTTCTCAAGGTCCACTCTATCTGTGTTCCAAATTTCATTAAAATTAGTTCAGTATTTTAAGCGGAAAAGCGTAGCAGACACAGACAGAGTTACTTTCGAATTTATAATATTAGTATTATATGACTATCTATATAGCTATCCAGTTAAATACTATAAAATATCGTGCAGGTGGATATCGGGAATGGTAGGTGAGTAAATAACTTTAGCAAAAATTGAATCGACCGTCCGGAACGGGTTGATGCGAGCAAGTTCATATTTACTGTTGCACCGGTACATTTACATTCAAATATAGTTGCCCAAATTATATCATATATCTCGTTTACCGCTGGCCCGGTATCGAATAGCCAAACTGCAGCAGTACGCCAAACGATCAGCGGAGAAATAGTATATTGTATTCATTCTCATGCAAAAGGCGTGGAGAAATTTTGTTATTATGTCTCAATAACTTTTGCGGTTATCAATCCTTTTACGGTTGAGAAAGAAGAGAACGACAAAGATACAACAGAATGAAAGGAAATATAGAAAATGTTGATCAGTTTATAAAAAAAGCATTTATTTCCAAAAACATGGACAAACATGAAAACATACTCCAATTGGAAAGCTTTAGAATTAGCATACAAAATGGAATACATACACAAATGGAATACAAATGCTACTTTAACAATAAGTGATAAGTGGAAACCAATAAAAATAAACTTTCAGTCCTTCTTAGCCAGAATCCATTCATGTTATAAAATAATTCCGCAGCAGAAGACAATGTAGATTTTATTAATTAAGTATTTAATTAAACAACAAATGAAAATTAAAACATTTTATTTACGCAAATATGGTTAAAGATTTTACAATAATATTTAGAACGCCATATTACAAATTTTATTTTATTAAAGTTAAATTAAAATTACAAACTATTTATTTACAATGAAAAGTTAAAGTAACAATAGATTACAGTACATTAAATTTAACATTTTTATCGTTTTAATTTTTAGTTAAGTAAATTCAATTAATATTAATCTTGTGTATTTTTTAACAATTTATTTTATTTGAACCGTACTTGGTTCACTGTCATCAGCTATGGGCACCCACAAGAATGGGTTTTTGTAAACTAAGAGAGAAAAAAAGCTGGCGGAAAAAAATATCTTTATGAATGTTTTTTTTTTTAATTTAAAATTGACGTCTTTTTGATAACATATAAAAATCAGGCGTATTTTTTATTCACTGTCAAAATCTATGTTAATCAATTGAGACAGATTGGAGTTTGTTTTGTCGGAGCGTAAAAGCCGCCGCCCGCCAGACATTACAGAGCCGGCAATGGTTATTGAGCCATTCCGGACAAGCTTCCAGCCATTAGGCTTATTGCAATTTTACTCTCGGACACTCGTTCCAGGAGTAAGATGACAATGATGAGTTGTAATGGAATAAAACTTATCTAATTCACCATCATCATTTCAGCCTTTCATATTCCACTATTGGACATAGGCCTCCCTTAACGTTCGCCACTCCTTCCGGTCCTACGCCTGTCGAATCCGGCAGCTTCCCACTATCTTCTATACGTCATCAGTCCACCTGGTTGGAGGGCGGGCTGTACTCCTTTTGCCGAGACGTGGTCGCCATTCAAATACCTTTTGGCCCCATCGGTTATCGGTTTTTTTAACTACATGGCCTGTCCATTGCCACTACAGCTTGCAGATTTTGAGTTCGTAACCTTCGTTCATCTACGGTATTCACCGTTACGGATTCTGTCGCATAGAGAAATACCAAGCATTGCACTCTCCATCGCTCGCAAAGCGACCTTGAGCTTATGGAAAAGGCTAACTGTACGCTAACTGTAAAAGATTAGTGATGCGCCGTAGGTCATCATCACTGGCAACACACACTGCTCGTAAGCTTTCGACTTTAGGCACTGAGGTATTCTGAACGAGAAGACACTTTGTAATTTCTGCCCAAACGAGTTAGATTCTACATGCAACTTATCTACTACTTTACTTATATGTGCATGCATGAGCGTACATACTCGTATAATGGCTAAAACGACCGATGTTCAATACCAGTTTTCCGCGAACGATGACGATAAGCTGAATATACTATTGTTCAGGAATGAATGTATATTGAATCTGAGTAGCTACCTTGCTTCAATTTCATCCCTTACTGATAGGGCTACTATCATTCTCTTCATAAGCTCCTGTTTACTGGAATAGGCTAATAACCATAACGGTATCCATTACGATTTCCGAAGTCCAGAGGCGACTCCGTTTATACCATTTAAGCAACTTACCAAACTTTATTCAATTTTGTTTTGCTGTCGCTGCGAAACCCGATTAAACTCAATATTGTATTGTATTTATAGACAGTTAGGACTTAACCTACATGACCCTGTAGGTTCGAGATTAAACAGAGGGCCATCTCTTACAGGTTTGCGGGCGTAGAGAGAGGGAGCTCAAAGCTATCAGCCAGCGGATCCGTGAAGGTTTGTGCGAGGTAGCATGCCGTCGTAAGCACTGGAAGATGCAGGAGAACACCATCGCTCTCCGATGACCGGCCTTTCCTTCGATCCAAAAAATAAATTAAAAGATAAAAACAGTCACAAACCTAACTCAAGCCAGATTTAAAAAAAATGTCTCCCGAATAAGCTACTTCCAGTTCTCCACTTTATACAGTTGATGTCTCAGGGTAAAATTTTAATAATCTAAACAGTGAGGAGTCCGGGACGGCCTAATAACCGTTACCGGGGCCGCCCCTCGAGGGCCGGAGACAACTGCGATTGCAACAAAACAAACGACCCAACTCCAATCTGTCGCAATTGTCAACTGTGATTTGGATATCAAAAGCCCTGTTTAGAGGTATTCCTATTGTGAGGAAGGAAAGACCATGATAAAACAAAACGATTTTGAGAATTTTTACAGGAAAATATATCATTTATGATACGATAGAGAAAAATTACTCATTAGTATCATTGAAGTTCCTAGCATAGTTTCAAAAGAATCTCATACTGACATTCAATCCACCTAGTTTTCACATCTAAATTGAATAGACTACCATTCTCTTCGTAAAACCCAGTTTAACTTGCTTTAGAATTGGCTAATAACCGTTACGTCTATAACAACCCCCGAGGTCCAGAGAAGTATCCGTTTAAACAATTTAAGCAGCTCTCTTAACTTAAATCTATTTTTATTTTGCTGGCACGTATTTGATAAAGAATAGCCTCTTAAAAACCATTATCGTGAAGTCTTTATTGTATCTGAACAAGTTGTAGATGGCTTTGATGGACGGTTTTGAAAAGAATCCACCAGTAGGGCTTTTAAGAGATGAATTCTCGAGATTTTATAGAATGGTATTTTGGGAACTATTGTCTTGTCTTAGAAGCCATCTACATCCAGGCTCTTAGTCTAACGTGAACTAACGTCTTATCTTGAATCGTATGCAGTTGCGCAGTTCTAGAAGCTCAAGGTCACATCACTTATGTATGAGCGGCAACCAATCCTTTTCAAATCAGATAGACTTCACAACAGAAATGATTGCCTATATTTTGCTTTTCGAAGGAACCAAATAATACTTTATCTACAAAACTTTTTGCATTAAATATTCCTTAGAGTCCTCGATATAAAAATTCATATACCATTACAAATTTGAAAAAAATTATTATTATTCTACAATCCAAATAAATTCCTATTGAAATGAAAATGTACACACTTGAATACGTTAACAAGCCTATATTTTGAATGTCATATGGCAGGTAGCGGCTTCAATCCCGGCAATTGCACGAGAGGGAGGCTCGAAAGCGCTGAATAGTTAATGGAGCGGTTTTATTTCAAACATTCCGATAAATAAGTTAGCCTGAGAACCTGGGGACTGCGAAGGATGTACGATGAACGCAATCGAGTAATATATAAAATTATCAGGTATTTGTTTTAAAGATTTTTTTCTTTTAATTTTAATTTTAGCTTTTTAGTATTTTTGATGTTAGTTTGACTGCGAGGTTGTGTCGTTTAATTATGGTGTTCCTATGGACATCTTCCAGCAACATCATCAGACCCTGGTTACCATCTACCACCAAATACTCGTCAAGACGGATCATACGAGCCCAAACATTATTATCTGGCGTATTTTCACTTGGTGTAACAGCATACACTTCGTCACAGCACTATACACTCAAAGTCAAAAATATACATAGTTAAAAAAACTAAAAACACACACTTTTGAAGCACATCAAACTAAAAAAGTGGAAAAGAATCCTCAATGTAAGCAGAAAATAATAATGAACAAAAATAATTTAAAATATTATTCTGAAAAAAGTGTGGGTTGCTCGATATACGAAAAATATGACACAGAGCGCCCGATTCGATTTATTGTTCGGAATTTGATAAGCTCATAAAATTAATGTATTGTCACTGATTCTTGATAAGTGTCCAAAGTTTGAATTAAATCTGTCCGTTGAAAATGGGTCAAAACCGAGTCCAAAGAAGAGTTACAATCAAGCTCACAGACCCACAGTTACAAATAAGCTCACAAATATACAGGTGAAGTGTTTTAAAACCATGTTGGAAGCCTTTATTTTGAGGAGTTTTGTTATTTGTAGCGTATGTCTTACTAAATAAACGGGACATTATTTCCTCGCTTCCATTAAACGCCGTGAAATTATTCCGGAGCGATATTAATCAGAAATAAATTCGCTTGTAACCAGTTAACTGTAAAGGCTAACTTAACTTAGCAGTGGGTGTGAAGAGGATTGCACTAAATACCGCCATTGGACAAAAAGCTGGAGATAAGATTTTTAATAATGAGCCATTTGAGCCATTATTATGAGCGATGATTATAATAATGATTATACCAGTTTATTTTCCTGCGCAGACATGGTAGATCTGCATGCGCACTTTAAAGAACGCTATTTTTGCACTTCGATTTTTCCGCGTACACGAGCTTATTCCAGCATTTAAAGGTTTCTTCCGTCCGTCAACGTACGATTTACATTCCAGCATTTAAAGGTTTCTTCCGTCCGTCAACGTACGATTTACATGTATGGCAAAAGCACACCAAAACTCACCTAGCTCAAAATCAACGAACATATACGCACGTATAAATTCCTGAAAACGCTCTAAATCTATAACTTAACTTGTAATATTTTACCATCATCTGTCCTACTTTTCACTTGGTGTAACCCACATTTCTTCACAGCACTGTACACTCCACAAACATCATGTAAGCCCTCAACTTGGAGAGCTTACATGCGTTTTAGTGCATGCATTTCTTAACAAACGACAACATTTTATCGCTTCGCTGGGTTGTTGAGAAATTACGCTGGAACGTCGTTGATTTAATGAGGACTGAATTCGCTTATTTCCAGTATACTATAAGGATTAAGTATGTTTATCTATTAGTGGGACGTGATAAGAGTTGTACTTATTACTACTATTGGAATATGTTATCATATTTATACTAATATTATAAAGATGAAAGATTTGTATTTTTGTATGTTTGTGATGAATAAACTCAAAAACTACTGTTCCGATTTCATTCTTTCACCATTAGAAAGCTACATTCACCCTGAGTAACATAGGCTACTTTTTACCGCAGGAAAATGCTTCATTCCTACGTGAAAACAGGTAATAGGGTCAACGCGGTTGAAGCAACTGGCTAAACGCCTATGATTTTAATATAGCAATGAAGCCTGGAATAGCACATAGGCTATTTTTTATCTAACTTATACTCCTACGACGGTAATATTATCACTATGTCATAATATTAAGAAACGAAACTGCAAAAAAGACTATTCTTAAATGATACTATGAAATTAGGTACTGCCTATGATGAAAAATCGGGGGAATAATAGCTACAAAATTACTTTTAAGCTTAGATACTAGGCAGAGAAAGCATTGGTATTTACCGTTATATTATAGGTATATTTCAGGTGTCAAAGCTAAAATAACTTTTAACCCTTGACAAAAGTGGCTCTTGGCCCGTAATTTGTAACTTTTTGATCCTTATCTGGTCTGTTTATCGTATTAGGCCTAAATTCACATACTGCGTCACACCATTTACTTCACAAAATATAAGCGTGTTTTAGCGCGTTAATTCTTAAAAAAGGGCATATTTTACTTGCTTCGTTTGCACCTCGTGAATTTATGATCCAAAGATCTTAATGAGAACCACATTTGGTTGTGCAAGCTTTTGATTGCAAAGAAACCTTTGCCAATATTCTACGAGTACCATATTTTAAATTATTTTTTGAATCCCATTGTTGGGCATAGGTCCCCTCTCAGCAGTGACAGTGATTAAACCATAGTACACCACGCTGGCCAGGTGCGGATTGGTGGACATCATGTCTTCGAGAAATTATGAGGCATGCAAGGTGATAAAAAACATCGTAATGAATTAATATTTTCCCTCACCATGGAGCAGCGATATACGCATTTAACAAATGGCTGACAGAGGTGCACGCCGGGATTAAAACTCGGTATCTCCGGTACCGGAACACTTTTTATCAAAAAAAAAAAAACGAATAAAGCCATACAACTTAATGTAAGTTATTTAGTTGCAGAACTTGTAAGTTATTACTTAACTCTTTGTGATTTGTAAACTTTTATCAGTCTTCTGAGCTTGAGAGTTTTAGAAAACAGTTTACCACTTGATATTCTTCGTGAGATTATTTAACAATTCTTCACTTTCATTACTAATTATGGCAATTTTGGAAAAATATAAAGCACAAGATACTATAATCGAGTTGCAAGATTCCACCCAACAAGAACAAACACAATTGCAAGTTAATAAAAGTGAAAGAAATCAAATTCCAATATACATTGTTCCAATAAAAAGAACAGTTTTCCTTTATTTTAAAGTATATGTTTTTTGTGCAGAAACACGATAAAATTTCTGCTTCGATGCGTTCGAGCGACAAAATTACGGCGAAACGAAGTTATTTAGACGAAGACTAAATTTGCAAATTCTTCGCCCTAAAAACCTCAACACGAGCCTTTTAAGAGGTCTTTACTTTATTTGGAGGCGCTTTGCTAAATAAATTTGATCGACCACTTTCTGTGAAAGCTCAAAGCTCTTTAGGAAATACTCAGAATGTTCAAATTAAAATATCTTAACAGTAAAACAATACAATAGGGTGTTTTTTCTCTACATGAGAAGAAAGCAAAAATGCACAACTAAGATAACATAGACAATAATGAATCGGAAAATGTTAGTTTTATTTCTTTAAACAACCAAATTAATTTTACACCTAAGTCATTTTAATTAAGCGGAATATTAGACGTAAACATTATATATGTACGTATACAATGACGTCATACGTACGTATATGTTTATGTATTTAAAAACTGAAATAATAGAGACAAAGGAAACTCTTGGGGATCACATGTAGTTTGCCGGATTTAAAAGAGAGCTATTTTTACATCTTGTAGATAGGCCAATGGGAATGCCAGAGCTAGGTCACCCAAGGTCAGTCCCTGTAGCTCCGGGATTAAGAATAGAGCTACGGTACCCCCTGTTTCATCGTAAGAGGCGACTAAAAGGGGGCTTTCGGGGTTGCGGGCGGTGAGAGTGGGAGTGCGGTCCGTCCAGTCAGCGCCTCGGGAAGGACGGCGGTGTTTGCGTGTCCGCATGCCGGAGCATCATCTGCATCTGAAAAAGCAGGAGATCACCTTTACCCTCCCGAAGATGGGCCCGTACGAGGCGCCGCGTGCGAAGGACACCGGTGCGTAATACTGGAGATCCTGGAGTCCTTCCCAAGCGCAGAGGCAGGTCACCGAGGGGGTTTTAGTACGGTACAAATCCCACATTACCCGCTATGCTCTCCCAAGGTGCCGGGTTCCCCCGATAGAAAAAAAGTTCACCCAAGGTTAAAGGTAGTCCCAAAATATACATGACCGAGACAAAAATGAACTTGCTAAGTGATTCCCGACTTCCTATTTCAATTGAAAACAAAACAAATGGGCGGATCTTCACCTAGTGGAACTAAAGCAAAGTTTTTTATTGATCAAATACATACTGAAGATATTTTCTATTAGACTTGTCTATTTTTTATCGCATCGCATTACTGATAGATTGCAATATCTAGATAATCCTAGAGCAAAAAAGAGAATAATCCGGATGAAGCGTTGCATAATGGAATAACGAAGTAGAGCAAATCTTAGAGATAAACATTACCTACAAGACCAGAGTAGCACTACGATGGACGAAGGATTAGAATAGGACACATAAATTTATGTAAACATAATTAAAAATGCCACCAACCCGCACTGGAGCAACGTGGTGGAGTAAGGTCCAGGTCTCCCCAATAATGGGGAGAAGCCCAGCAGTGGGACGCAAAAAGGGTTGCAGGCAATTAAAAATGCGATCTATACAACTAAGCCAAACAGGCGCGGTCGGGTGTGAGATGGGTGACCGCTAGTAGCAAAAAAAATCATGCGCGTTTCCGTGCTTCGGAGGGCACGTGAAGCCGTCGGTCCCGGTTGTTGTCGACAGATAACAGTCTTTAAACCTTATCGGGGGCCTTATGGGCGGTTTGAAATCATCCGACAGCGGGTTGGCCACAAACCCGCATCTCCACCAACCCGCATTGGAGCAGCGTGGTGGGGTAAACTCCAGGCCTCCCCAATAAATAGACCCGTGTCCAGTACTGGGACGCAAAAAGGGTTGCAACCAGCCAATAAAAATGCCAATGCCAAGTTAAAATATTAACGTTAGTTACGTGTTGAAATTTTTTCTGGATTGTTCACGGCATGGTCTTGTTGTATATTCATATTTGTATAAACTCACAGCCTCACACAGGATTCCCTGTGTCGCGTGGGTAGGTTTATTGTTCAACCATTTATATGTCCCACTGCTGGGCACAGGTCTCCTCTCTTATGTGAGAGAGTGAGTGAGTGTGGTATTTAGGCCAAAGTCCACCACGTGGCCAAGTGCGGATTGGTAGACGTCATGCTTTCGAGAAATTGTGAATTTATCTCAGGCTTGCACGGCGATGGACTACACTAACTAAATAACACGATATTTTCCATCACCATGGAGCAGCGAACAGTGGGTAGGTTATCACACGCAAATATTTAACTGTGTGTTAAGACTAATAATAGAAATTAAAAATTATCATTCAAATATCTGTCCGGGAATTGAATCGGAATCAAATCGAAACCACTACGCCACATGGGTCGTCAATAAGAGAACTACATACATACAAACATATACACACCTACAAAATTAGTGACAGTAAAGCAGCTCAAAAACCTCTTATTATAAAAACATCGATATTTACAAAGTAAACATAACCTCCACCTCCGGCAGCGAGGTAACATCAGAAACAAGCTCTACCTATTCACTATCAGGAAGACCGCCATTTCGTCGCTTTACATAAAAACCGCCCCAAATTCGACAATACGTCTCTATCGCGGCTCGTAAACCCGACACATACATTCTAGTAGGGAAGCCCGAGAGGGGATTATTGGATTTTCTGAAGCGCGTATGATTAAGATATGGGGCATTGCACCTTGTTTACTTGGAGCCCACAATTAAAAAAAACCTTCTGTAGGAATACTAAAGCTTTTGGATGTTTCCTCTTAATTTCGGTTGTAAAATGGGCAAATCAGAGTATCTCGGTACTCTGACAATTCCTCTTTTAAAAAAATAAAAATAGTTCTAGATCACCCGAGAGTGCCGAAATGTCTTTTTGTCGCACTTTTATGTCCATACGGTAATACGGTAATATTACTTACCATGCATTTAAATGTAATTTTATCTTAATTTAATGGGCTCGATGCCCGTCCCATTTCTACAAATTTTTCGAAGATTTTTTTATCTACCTACAGGTCAATCTATAAAATGCATCCTCATGGCACTCGTGTAAATGGACATTTAGCATCGCAGGCTTCTGTACATCGGAAGCCTTTCCACGACGCCGAGCTCCACTGAATACCTAATGCCGACACGTGAGCTGAGCCTGTATGCTCATCACAAAACCTTTCAGGCCAATGTCACATTTATTCCATGAGTCATAAAGGTTTAAGTTCCGTGTGTTTTTATATCAGGCTGCAACTTAGCGGACCTTTCAGCGCTGAAGCTGTATGCCATTGTAACTCTTATTCTGAAAACTATAAAGGTGGATATCGAGTGTATGTTTTGATATTTAGGTGGCAACTTTAAGGTCTTACTTACGATGTTATGGCGATGTTACGATGACAAAGGAAAGTAGTGTAGCATTACGACAATGTTTGGATTCGGTTGAATTATAAGTCACCGGCACCGGTACGACGCGAACGATCGTGACACAGCTATTAATAATAATAAGTCAATGCTATGAAGGCTTATACAACAGGACTTATACTAGGGCAAAACGTGATGGGAAAAATATTGTCACTGTTTATTGCCTGTTTGTTTGTGACGAAACGAAATTTCTGGTCAGTCTTCTATAATCGAATCACAAACGCGCACAATTGCAATAGATAATAAGGGGTATTTTTAAGCCAACTCCAGTAGAAAAATAGATGGGGAGAGGTCGGACCAACCAAATTTTCCCGACCATTTCTATGATTGCACGTTAAGTAATACCAATTATCAACAGTCAGCAAAAGCGATAACTTATGGGCGATGGGTGACCGCTAGTGGCAAATTGCATATACGTTTCCATGCTCTGGAGGGAACGTGGCCACTAACTCGGTTCTCCATTTGGAGCAGCGTCGTGGAGTAAGCTCAAAGTCTCCCCAATAAAGGAGACAAGCGTGCCAGCAGTTGAACGCAAAAAGGGTCGCAGCCTTACTTGGTATACCTAACTCGGGACACGACAATAATAAAGCGATATCCAGATATTTCAGGCGTGGCACAATCGTGTGGCGTGCAAATAAACAGTACAGAAACGAATTCCTCGTGCAAACACCATGCTACGGCGGGGACAAGTGAAGTAAAATAAAGGGCCATTACTGTTTCTACGCCACCCCATAAAGCACCCTATATAGGAATGAAATGGGTTGTGAAATTACACAGCCTGAGTCGTTCTGATAAGTTGCAGACATTTAATTCGGTCAGAACGTTTTACTTGTGAACGTTTAGCATTAGTGTGGATTGAAGGCTTTGTCAAAATTTGAACTAATGACACAAATTATAATATAAAAAATAGTTATATTGAATAATTATTTCCCAGAAAATCGCATTCAATTTTTTGAATACGAAGATTTAAAAACGTAAATCAAATATAAAAAAATATATTTGATTTACGATTTTATATATATTAAATAGGTACCCGACACGGTTTAACCTTAGTTCAAACCCTGGCGCGAAACTGTAACTATGAGTTGTGTTTTATTTATCGCTCCTCAGTGGTAAGAAAGCTTGGTAAATTCTGATATTTTCTAAAATTTCTCAAAGGCCAACCCCTAGTTGGACAAAAGTTGCCCAGCACCTTAGGAGACGGTACAGGGTTATGTGGAATTTGACCGCACTAAAACCCCCTCGGTGGCCTGCCTCTGCGCTTGGAGAGGACTCCGGAATCCTCCGGGATCTCCGCACCAGTGTCCTTCACGCGCGGCGTCATGGAACGGGGCCATCTTTGGGAGAGCTTATGTGCTCTCCAGCACCTTTCGATGCTTACTTCGGCATGCGGCCACGCACACACCGCCGTCCTTCCCGGGGTTGCTGGCTGGACGGATCGAGCTCTCACCCGAAAGCTCCCTTTTAGTCGCCTCTTACGATCGGGCAGGGGATACCGTAGCTCTATTCTCAATCCCGAAGCTACAGGGACTACGGCACCTATATTAATTATTCTAGAAACTAATGAAACAATATGACAAAACGACTTTACCTTCAGTTCGAATATTAATTATTTAATCAAAACTAATCATCTCGATATGACTTAGTTTTCAAGGAATCTCGATATGACTTAGTTTTCAAGAAATTTGTTAACAAACATACAAATGAACTCAAGAAATTTTTGCTTTCATGCTTGGAATATAGACACTCAACTGTATTCAACATTATCACCTACATACAGGTCAAATTGATAGCTTCCTGTTTTAAAAAATAAATTAAAAATTCTATAATTAAAAGTTCTCTGAACTTGAAGCCAAGTCACACACGACGTAGAACTTATACATAAGTTACTTACGATTCAGCAGTTCTCAGTGCTTGGAAATTTCAACAGTTGGGAACAGCTTCAACTTCCGTTAAAAGTTAATTGGATTTTATAATAGGAACTAAATCGAATACAATATGAGACTTCAACATCGATTCAAGCAAAGACAATAATGGTAAATGATTACATACAATAATCATAATTACATACAGATACAATAATCAATAAGGTTTCACATTTATAGCCCAACAGTAGGGTAGGTTTACCTTGTGTCGTGGGTACCATGGACCGCTAAGCTCGAAGCCACTTAGTAATTCGTGAGCGCTACACGAAAACTTTCTACGGTTGGAATTGGGAACCGTTTGTACTTCGATAAAATCAGGTAAAGTAACGAAAACATAATTGTGAACTCGTACTTTTTTTGGTATGGGGGGGGGGAGGGGGCGAAACCTTCACATGGTATCCAGCATCTTGGGAGAGAATACCGGTTTATGTGGGATTAATGGCCCAGCAATGGGGGGCCCATTTTCGGGACAGCAATTATGCTCTCCTGCACATTCTAGTGTTCACGGCGCGATGCGGCCACGCACACACGGTGTGTGTGACACACCCAGAGCTTTAAATACCGCTAGAAAATCATAACGTTATTATCTACTTGCGCCCATATCGTTATAAAAAACATAACGTTTTAAAACTAAACGTTATTTACACATCAAAATAACGCTATGTCAGTAAGTAAACGCTATTTAGAAAATATCGATATAAATAACGTCATATTTACGGGGAATAATAATTATCATATGCAGCGAGCTGACAACGCGGCAATATCGCTTAGCAATAACGATATTATAACGTTATTTTATTTCGATTTTGATATTTCATAACGTTATTTTTTTAATACCGCTATTCGTCTTTTCGATAGTAATGTCAAAATAAGAACGAAACGAAATACGTATAACGTTATATAACATTATATTTTGATATTTTTTTATAACGTTATGAAGCTCTGGACACACCCCCCTTTTAGTCGCCTCTTACAATCATACAGGGAATACCGTAGCTCTATTCTTAATCCCGAAGTGAGGGGACTGAACTACTCGTTCCTAAGAATTGTTTCTTTGATACTAATATAATATAATAGCCTTCCGCCAGCGGCTTCGCCCGCGTGGACCCGTTTAATGGATCCCCGTAGGATAAAAAATAGCCTATGTGCTATTCCAGGCTTCATTGCTACATTAAAATCATAGGCGTTTAGCCAGTTGCTTCAACCGCGTTGACACTATTACCCGTTTTCACATAGGAATGAAGCATTTTCCCGCGGTAAAAAGTAGCCTATGTTACTCAAGGTGAATGTAGCTTTCTAATGGTGAAAGAAATCGGAACAGTAGTTTTTGAGTTTATTCATTACAAACATACAAAAATACAAAGCATACAAATCTTTCCTCTTTATAATATTAGTATACCTATATATAGAAGTATAGATAAATAAGAAATAAGAAGTATAGTAAGTTTGAAGGTTAAATTAGATTTCTGGAAGATGTCACGTTGCTTTTATTGTATCTGATGCACACATGTGTTAAAGCCGCCCATCGCGACATGATAATACATGTGTGTTACGATTTACGATTATAAACCGGCCTCAAACGGCCTAGAGAAGAGTTTCAGTTCAAAAACACTTGCAATTATGTCACGCAAAGATGATAAGATAATTATTGAGATGCGATGATTTCATTAACTGATAATTAAAACAAAAATAACAAGATCCAACATTTTGACATGCACACTTTTATTCATTGAGCTTCATTGAACTCTGATAGATATCATAGCTATTCACCTTGACTGGGTAACTTCGCAGTAAGTTTCTGAATTAATATCAGTTGTCTACAATGTTACCTATCGACTCTATAACCTAAATCTACTCACGGGGTTCAATCACCACCAGAATAAATTACTACAGCTTCATCAATTCCTTCCGCGATCGAAAGGAAAACAAGCAAATTTATTCAAACCCGAGTCAGTAGAACAATATGCTCACAAAGGCCCTTTAACCGGGAGTGTACTAATTGATTGTGAATTCGTTGCCAGTACTTGCCACCCACGATGGTCGTTCAACTCTAATTGAACTGTTTCCATTGTCTTCCGTTATATTTTTAACGTTACTGGTTTTTGTGGTTGGTTGGTTTCGACAAAGTTTGATATCATCTGTGTGGCTTAAATTGTTAAGTCCTATTGCTCGGCACGAATCTTCCGTATACAGGGAAAAGGAGTGTTCTTCAACAAGAAACTCCAAAGCAGATTAATGGATCAGCACGATTTCAAACACGTTTTGCATTTGGATTTTATCTGAAGTATAAATCCAAATTCATACTTTACCGATACCCTGTGAACTTCATATGCATTTCAATTTTTATAATTTAGAATTTCATGGTTAAATATTTATATTCCACTTACCGCATTTTTTCGGTATCAAGGTTCGACCACTATATGTTTATTAACCTGATTGAACCTCCTGCGAGCAGTAATCATAAAAATACAACTAATAGTATGTACCTGTAGTAATGAACGAACAATGGATATTAAACCTGTTCATATAAACTCTTTAGCAACATCAACGATAGAGCACAATAGCAGATGATGAATATACGCGTGATTTATAATGCCGACGCCATATTGAATCGGTAAATCATTAGTGATCCTTGTGGAACCAGAACGTGACTAGTAGTAGTTACTTTATTTGATATCAGAAAGATTTTCTGCTAAATATTACATCCCACTGCTGGGTTATGACAAAACAATGGGTTGCAACGTAAGTAGGTAATTAGGTAATGGCTCTTACAAATGTCTTAAGCTATCTTTATCTTAATTGTAAACCAAGAAATTACAACTTCAAGGAGTTCATTCTCTGTAGCACTGAAAATTCCAGAACATTAAACATTTCCTGGCTTTGATGATCGTCAACAAAATAGACACGTGAGTTTAGAAGGCTTTTATTCCTTTTTGAACCAACACTGCTTATTTATTTAGGTTTCCCAAAGACGCACAAAATGAAGTATAATATACTAACACTTATTTGACTAACAATAATAAAATATTACGTCGAAAATATCTTAGTTACAAGTTAAGTAATATTTTTTTATGTATTAGTTACACTTAGGAGTCAACATTTAGCTATTATGGCCATGCGTATGTTAATAAACAACTATGTGCAGATGCAACTATTAACTAAATCTCGAGCAGCAGTCTGGACCGCAAACCACTCTACAGTGAGAAGACATTGAATCAAGGAGTGTTTTTAGCCAAAGCAAAAACGTGTATAATTTAACCACCTCCTTACCATATCTTTTAAATAAATTCAGAAGATCCGAGAGAGGAACTAAAAAATATCAACATGTCGACTTTATTAAATACTCCGGACTCATGGAGGTGAAATGTAAAAAGGCCGTGAAGCGACAGGAAGCTTTTATGAATGATATTGTTGAAATGTGTGCACTCTAACAGCCACCGCCGCGCCAACGACTAAGGGAAAAAAAACTCAGCCCCGCGTTGGGCGCCAATATCACTACGGCACCAACGTGATTAATGGATGAAAATGTATTGGCTTACTTTTAGAAGAAGTATAAAAAGTCGGAAACACGATGTTCAATAGAGATTTATTTGGGTGGTCAGATGTGTACATATTATGTACTTTTGATTTAACATTTTAGAGATCATTTTAGACAAATCGAGCAAAGGATATTTGTTTTACACACAACTGACCTAATCGCAACTAGTTTGCCATTCCGGTGAATTAGCATATTTAACAACCAATTAACTTCGCTCGATATAATATTTGTCCGAAGCGGATAATCACGTTTCAAATCCCCATGTTTGCAGTTAATTCCACAGGAAATAATATAATGTTGCTACATGCCAGTGTTTTACACTCGGGGCGTGTTGAAATTTTCCGAGTTTCAAAGATATTAGCGTTATGAAATATAAATAGCGAACAAGATCCAAACTTTTGAATTTGTCTAACCATTACAGAGTAATCTAATTTCAGCCGAGGGCATGGCATAAGCGTGAATAAGGAAACGATGATATTCGAAAATTAGTTTTGGTGACATTATGCCTTTTGATACAATTTTTTAATCACGAGCCAAGTTTCAGCTGTTATAGAGTTCAGAAATATTCGCCGAGGTATAATAGGTTTATGGGTGCAATTATGCGTAAACTACATTACTTGATGGCTGCGGAAAATTCAAATTGAGCTGCCAGTAATTATTAAAATTTACAACCAGTATGCATGCAATGCAAAGTTATACGTAACCATTGTATTTATAAATTGTTAATGATGATTTGGATTGGTTTTAAAGGTATTCAAAATCCACTAAGCAACAAAATGAAGAGCGGTAAGTTAAGCGTAAAAATTGCAGCGATTCAGTGGGTATAAAAAACGGCAAATTGTTCGTAAAGTAGGTTTACGATCGAGATGTTTACGTGATAACGTCCGCACGAGAAAATCTCCATTCGTTTGTATGCCGCTAGAGTGAGAGAGACGGAAGATCGGTCCACTCACTCGAACGCTATGCCAGCCTCCG
Organism: Pyrgus malvae; assembly: GCA_911387765.1. NCBI lineage: Eukaryota > Metazoa > Arthropoda > Insecta > Lepidoptera > Hesperiidae > Pyrgus > Pyrgus malvae. Next base: position 14,606,200 of record OU426971.1, on the reverse strand, counting down.
CTCGTGAGGATTCCGCGTGACAAGTTTCACGGAATGACTGGCAGCGCTCGAGATGAGACGGGAGATCGGTCCGTCACTCTCTCGTTATACCTGCGATCGCGCTCGTGAGGTTTTGGTGTGACACAAGTTTCTGAACATGTCACCCGACTAAAACGATTTTAAAGACGTTATCACGTCAAAAACTGATTAAAAACAAACGAGGATTGAAATAGTAGTTTTCAAACCAAATCCCCTCCATTTTCCTCTAGACAGCACTCAAATCAGCAGGCCGGATACGATCGCGTAGCCGATTCCATTAATAACAGTTAGATGCCGCGTCATTCACCCCGTAAGCGACGTAAAAACGAGGGCAAGAAATAAAAACTGGAGTGAAGGGTTCAGTCAGTCTGAACTTTATTCAGAATTAAACTGCTAAGCCTGTTCATAATAATCAACATGGTCATAATAGCCTTTAACATTCTTCGCTGGAAATATCTCAAGGTGTGGGAAAACAGTTGGTTCTCCGCTTTATTCATCCTCTACTAGAATATTCATTAAATGAATTATTGTGCGCCGAACAATGTGTGCTGACATGGTCTTATTATGTGATAATTCTTAAATCTACGAGTTCTACGACTTCAATAAGACTACACTTCGTTACGAAACAACAACAACTACTAACGTTTACACAATTATGTCATATAACCATAATTGGTAGTACTGGTACCTAATAAAAATCATGTATACAAATAAACTAATAATTATTATTATCCTGCTTACCAAGCGTGGTTTAGTGCCATATTTTAAAAGTATGCTTTTTGATTTTTTTTCTTAATAGTGTCCAACACCCTATTATCCTATTCAGAATCATGTAAGATTGGCTATTTAAAATTGCAAATATGTGCGTAAGCTTCGTATTTATTTAAGTACAGATGTAATGGAAGTGAAAGGTGGGGCTTGATCGGCGACACCAGTTTTCATACGAACGGCGCATTATTGCCGTTCTACCTCTTTTAATATGTTCTGTGATATCTACCCTAGTGTGGCACAAAAGTTTGAATCGTTATTTTAAATTTTTGAGTATCGCTTTACCCTCTTAGCCCCATACTAGGATTCTCAGCATCGTGATGATCATGGACAGATACAAAGACAAGGGCGCAACATTCATACCAAATCTTTTAACTTCGATCGAACTGAATCGAACCCAAGACCCTCGAACGGCAGTTTGGCATGCCAACTTTTGCATGATAAGGCTCAACTTTAATATTATAACGGTTGACTGAAACTGAAATTTGAATGTTCTATAAGGTCTAAGCGACGTTTACAAATTCAATAAAAGCCACATTTTACTGACGCTGTCTCGGCGTCCATTAATCTCGACTGAAGCCGCCGCTAACTGGGGTTTATAAGCTTAAGGAAATATTACGATGTGCTTCACATTTCTCTATTTTGTTTTTTGAATTGAGTCTAAAATTGCCCAAAATTTAAAAGGACACCAGTGGCACATTAAAACCGTATAGATCTTAAAAATAACGTTTCACACTCATCTCTTTATCTCTCACGTTATTTTCTCACTTTATCTGTTTTTATTGAGTATGTTAATGCAACAAAGAAACCAGTTCATACAATAGTTTCGATAACAATTTTCTTTCTCGACTTTAATTTTACTGTCATATTATAAAATAAAAAGTTCTTGAAATAGTATGCAAATAAAGCTACACTGTTAAGTTCATTTTATACAAAGTCAATTAAATAGGCTGAAGTTTAAAATTTTATAGAGCTGACAACCTAGATTTGAAGTTATAAAAAATAAGGGCATCGAAATCGTTTCGTCACAAGTGTTGTTCGCCCAGTATGAGGCGGCAGTTTAAATGTATTGAAATTGTTTTAATTTCACACTTTTACGTACATATAGGTTTTAATCATACATACTAGTTCAAAAAAATAATAAGATCCTCAATTCGGATATATTTTTATGTTTGTTACCTTAGAACTCCGTCGTATCTGAAACGATTTAAATAAACGGTCAAGTTTTACTGTCGTACCGATTGCTGACCATTTATAATAACTTCGACAGTATAATAGGATAAAGTGCAGCTCTGAAAAACGTTTTTGAAAAATTTTCACTCGAAGGAATATGAACTGTAATTTGTTACTTTTTGAAAACGCTCGTTTTATTCAGTAAAAGGCTGTATACACATTTTCACCTGTTTAAACAAAAGAATATTAGGCAAAAAAATCCAAAGTTTGAAAGACAGATGGGTATCATACGAGTAGGATATATTCTGTATTTGGTATAAATTTACCAGGTGCAAAAGCAACTATCAAATACAACCGACCAGAAAAATACAACTTCAATTAGCAGCACGAGTCCAATAAATATAAGTTATTTAAACCCTTGGGCCGAAGAGGACAGAAAAAGAAGCACGGTGCACTCAGTATCTAATATAATTCTGAAGGTCTATCTGATAAAACAGTAGGTATATTGCTTAAAGCAAGATATTGATCTTACTGAAACATGTGATACATAGAAGACATACTTTAATTAGAATTCATGGAACGGAAGCAAAACAACAAAATATAAACTACATAAAAAAACACAAAGATACAAACAGAAAGAACTGAAAGACACGCTGTAACTTAAATTTATTTGTCAGGAGTAACAACTATAAAAACTGCTATAAACCTTCTATAGACAACAGCGCATTGCTGCAACACTTTTTACGGCCCACTGCTGGGCACGGGTCTCTCCCCAATTGGGATAATGGGGAGGCCTGGAGCTTCATTGAGCACGCTCCTCCAATGCAGTGGAGATGTAGGTTAGTGGCCAACACGCTGTCGAATGTTTTCAAACCGCCCATAAGGCCTCGGGCTAGGTTTAACGAATGTTATCCATCGATAACAACCGGGTCCAACGGCTTAACGTGCCCTCCAAATGCGTATGAAGTTTTTGCTACTAGCAGTCACCCATCTCACACCCGACCGCGCTCGTTTGGCTTAACTGCGTAGAATACTTGCGTTCTAAGCTGGCCGCTGGGCCATGCGCGCTTCATAGCGCATACAATACACAAATACAGATTCTGAAAGCTAATTACCATTCTAATCACAATCCTGGGACTCAGAGGGTAGAAAAAGAAGCATGGCGTACAGGCGCACACAGGCGGAGCAAAAAGCGCCTGAATTATTCCTAAGGTTGGCGCTTCCCCTTGCGACAGGGTGGATTTGCTTGTAATTGGACGCATGATTTTTATGCAAGCAAGCGTGTAGGACTCACGTGTAGTTTAAATAAAACGCTTCAACCATTTGTACCGAAAAGAAAAATAATATAGCATCGCCTGCTGTATAACAGGAAGACCTCTGACAAGTCTAAGTTCTGTCTAATATTGAAGACAAATTTATGTCTAATACATCACAAAAGAGTGAACGAAGTTCTTAAGAGCAGTCCTTGCCTCTTCGATTGAACTTACAAGTTCTTCTAGTGAGTGCTGACTTAGAAACTTTGAAAATTTTCCCCTAAAAGGCCAATTTTCAATCTTATCGAAGTCTCATTTTAATTATAAGTTAACTATTATTACATATTTCTGTGTGTATGTCTCAAAATAACTCAAATTGAAAAGTCAGAAGAATTCTTAATTTAAAAACCTACTTCGTCAAAACAGTTTTGGCAAAACCGCGTGATGTAAAGGGCTCCGAAAGTTGCGAAAAAAAGGGTCTGGTTAGATTTAAATCAGGGATACGGATTTCCCGCCTCATATGGTAAATACATGGTGAATACACGAATATCGCATTAGTACAACGAGCTTGCCGTGTTTAGGTGAATGGTGGCCGCGTGTCAGCCCTCCGTCAATGTTGCCGAACGAAATGCGGATACTGCATCAAAGTAGACGGAAAAAGATTTATAAAGTAGATTGAAAAGTTCACTAATTGATTGGAAAGTTCAATAATTTGGTCTACATGGCCAAGATATGACTCAAATACCTCTGATTCTAAGCTAGCTGTGCCCCGCGGTTTCACCCGAGTTAGAAGGGATCAAGTACATTATAATGGATGTTCGTGTGAGAATGAGATGGTTTATCGCACTAAAAAGTGGCCTATTTCATTCTCCAGTTAGTCTCTAGTCCTAGATATCTCCACTATTCTCCACTTTTTTAAATAAAAATCATTATATAAGACCAATTCATAGCGTAGTGAAAGAAGGAGAAACAAATAAACATAATTTCGCATTTATAACTACGAGAAAACAACTAATGTTAGTATATGATACTTCTTATTTATAAAAAAATAAAGATTCAGCATAATTTTTCAATTCTATCAGAATCACGTGAAATATTTTATAAGGATTTATATCACTAAAAGTAAATTAGACATAACATTTTAGTGTTACATGTATTATTGCTGCAAAATCATTCGTTTATAATCTTTATAATAATCAACTAGGTACATGTGCTCCGCGGTTATACCCGTGGACAATCACATACAAAAAATAATCTTTCAATTGCAATCCGTGCTTCTTCAGATTAGAGCTTCCAAACAAACATACTCCTAATAAATAAAATCAAAATAAATAAAATCATCTTAAGCATTCATTTGACTTCGATAAGTCGTAAAAATGATATCATAAATTGCTTCAATCGCTAACGATCTGACGAGCACTCAAATCATGAATACTGTTTGAATAATAAAATTCCAAACAAGCTCGGGGGTTGTTTTGAAACGAGTTAGTGTTACAGCTTTCAAAATTTGCAACCCTACGCTGGATATTAAAGGGGTGTGTTCGACATCAACTTTACGGGTTGACGTCACTTTTGTAACAAAAATACCCAAAAAATTGATACGAACATTGTAAATTCGATGTTATTTTCCACTGCGAACATTTTATTGCTTCGCAAGGGAATCCATAGTTTTAATGGAGGGCTTATTTAATTTTACTTAGTACCCACCCAGATGAGCATGTATTGCTCGGATAAAGACAATTGATTTTCTTATGAGACGTATTAGCTTATTATTATATAACAACGTCATACAGGTACTAAAGTAGCTCCCAATAAAAAAAAAAGTATTACATACTCGCATAAAGATGTTAATCATATCATTCAGTTTATTTATGTTTAAGTTGATTATCGCTGAAAATACGAATAAATATTTACTACTATACTATAAATTTCATGATACCGAGATTCAGATTTTATATACTATAAGAATATACATTACAATAATTGCTAGTTTAAAGGTATTAGACAAATTAGTTATAAAATTCCTAGAAGAAGCCTTTTTGCAACCGTCCGCAGGATGTAAAAGTGGTGTGTTCGAACTTTACGGGGACGTTGCTTTTGAAACAAATATTACCCGAAAAAATATGATACGAACATTGTTAATTCGGTTTTTTTTATTTTGAACTTTTCATTGTTTCAAAAGTAATAATTCCCCTTTTGGAGTTTTTACTTCTTGCTCTCTCATTTTACTTATATAATTGATTATAAAATTTCTAAAAGTATATTTTGCTACATTTTATTGTTTAAAAACTAGCTTTCCGCCCGCGGCTTCGCCCGCGTGCAATTCGGTTATATCGCGCTTTTGAGATTTTCCCGTGGGAATGAGAAGTTCTCCCGCGGTAAAACATTGCTTGTCCAGGACTCAAACTACCTCCATACCAAATTTCATCATCATAATTCGTTCAGCTGTTTAGGCGTAAAAGTACAACAGACATACGGAGTTACTTTCGCATTACCATAAATACCATATTATACCATTAATAAAGCACAATTATAAGAAAACTTTTCATTTCCACCGGAAAATCTAAGAAGCGCGATATAGCGCTGGGTAGTTGTAATATTATATGTTATATTAAATGTTTACCTTGGGGAGCAAAAACATGCAGATTTTGGGCACTGGATACCCGGGAACACGCTACATAGAGCTGACCATGCAAAAACAATGTTTTTCCAAGTGTACTCCAGCAACCCTTAGAGTTTGGCCTTGTGCTTTATTAATGGTCATTGCAAATGAAACTCCAAACCAAATTGTACGTCATCCCTAGGGAATTTCTAATTTTCGGGGATTAATTATCCCCATTATCATTTAGCTTCCAAGTTAACATGTGCATATTCGTTTGCAATTGTCCTTGTTTTGTTGTCAAAAGACCTTGTTTTAAACGACACACAGCGCCATCTATCACTGAACTGGTATGAAGCTAACAATATTTTTGTTTTCCCTCGGGAATATCATTTTTTTCCGGGATAAAAAGTACCCTATTATTTAATCCGGACTTCTAACTTTACGTCTAAAAAATTTCAAAGCAATCCGTTCAGTAGTTACGGCGTGAAAGCGGAACAAACAAACAAACTCACTTTCCGATTTATAATATTAGTAAGGATTAATAAACCTATCTTTGGAGGTCTTATTTAATTTTACTTATTAAATTACCTACTTATAAAATTCCTATGAAAAGGATCTAGAATTTTTGCTGTATTGGTAGTGATGGAGCTTTTTTTATCATAAATTCATAACTCATTTATTAAAACTTATAACAAGATACGACTTCGAACATTTGCGCGGCACTTGATTTAATTCAAATGAGACCTATTTCAAATCTACTTAATAGGTGTCAGATTAAAATTATTCTGAGAATCATAAACAAACTCAACAATCAACTTTTTTAATTAATGAAGCCCTTGGCTGCTCAATAATATAATATCGCCGAGCACTTCTCCAATTTCCCAGCTCCCCTAACCGGAAAGCATGTTTGTTTTGTAAGCCAAACTAATTAAATCGACGAGCAAACTGTTCCAATAGAATGATTCGGCAAATCTGAATCAATGGGCAATATTGGCTTTTGAAAGGTATACCTTTATGGACTCCGACAATAGCCTCGAGCACAAACGCTGACTTCCGATGGCTCCGACTGAATAATTCTGAATAAACTTCAGGAAGCCTTTACATTTCCGCAGTGTCAGGATTATCTGAGATTTGGTCTAAAATACAACGGTCGAAATGAATCAATTTTTTCGTCTCACTTACATTATATCATTTGCGTCAATTTAACAAAATTGACGAAAATAGTTTGCTATACAGCCTACAATTCCCAGTAAAAGTATAAAAACCAACGTAATCCAGTGGAACGTAAGAGACAGGAGTTGTTAACGACATATAGAATTCAAAGCTAGCGGAGACATCCGTTCGGAAACTGCGCGTGTTGAGGACAACTTTTGTGTAGTTTTTAGTTAGTTAGTTTGCGTTCCAGCCTGGTCCCGGGTCTTCATCACAAGGAAGCATGGAGCTTACTCTACCACGTTGTTCCAATCCGGGTTGGAGCAGATGCGGGTTGGTGGCCAAGCCGCTGTCGTATGATTACAACCTGGACCGATGGCTTACCGTACCCTCCGAAACACGGTAAAGGGCAAATTTTGACTACTAGTGATAACCGATCTCTCACCCAACTGCGCTCCTTTGGTTTAGCTGCGTAGAGCGCTTGCGTTCTACGCCAGCCGCATGGACAGGGGCGCTTCGATTTAGAAAAATGAATATTAGCGATGTAGTTAGTGCATCCTTCGCGAATTTACAGTTGTCACAAAGGATCTTTATCTTTCTGAAGTTAGTTGCAACAAAGGACTGTGCATGTACTGCTATGAGGAGAATTGATTTGATTGGTTTAGAGCAATGTTTGCGTTCTGCGCAGCAGCCTTGTAGGAAGTTCCGAGAGACAAAGATCCGTTGTGAGTATAGTAAGTAGACTGCTCGTGCGCGAGATAACAATGCCGTAGTGGTAGAAATTCTCTACTACCTTAAAGAAATTTAAGAAAAAAATATTTGTACTTGTCAAAATGGCAGTTAAATAAGAAGCCTACGATTCTCAATAGGAGAATAAACCAACCGCGCCGCCAACGTTATGCAGCGGAGTGTAAAACCCTGGTGGGCTGTTGGCGACATTTGAAATTCAAAGTGAACCGAACCGTCAGTTCGGAAGCCTAGTCGTGGTCGGTACAAGGATTTTTATGTACTTTGTAGGAAAAAATATTGTTAAAACATTTTTTATCTTCTTAGTATCGAAACTAATGATATTGCATAAAGATTAAAGAATGTGAAGACTGTTGCACAAAGTTGACCATGAATTCTATCAACAAACTAGCAAGTGGTGACAAAATTAAATACTTTGTGGAAAGGCCTTTCTCATCAAGTTCATCTTTTCTTTGTATCAAGGGGGAAACTTCAAAAGGTATCCAACATTTTGGGAAAGATACCGGGTTATGTGAGATTTTCACTGCACTAAAATTTCCTCGGTGGCTTGCCTTAACGCTTAGGGAAAACGGTAGAAGTCCAGGAACTGATGCGTATCAATCATCTGCTCACTCTAATTATACTACATGTTACGCCGCAAGTATCTTACAAGACAAACGTTTTCGTATAGGAAAACAACTAAAGGAAACTGCAACTCCAGGGGCCCTATTCTAAGCGCTGTCATCTGAAGTATCGTGTATTTATGAGCGAGATAAAAGTATGGAGGATTATCATGTTTTATATCCTAACTAGCGCCATATGCTCGATAACTTTTCTATAGAGTCATCCACAAAAAGAAAGGTCAGAACAGAGTCCAATAATATGCTGAAAAATTCACGATAACGATTATCGATTTTTAGAGTAGAGCTCCAGACGATCGTTACGAGATAACTGTCCTAGGTTACAAGATCTTGCACCTCCCAAGTTAGTAGCTTTGGGGTTTAGTCGACGCGAAGGAAAGGGATTTTGCGATTCTTTGAGGTCATTACGAGCAAATATACTACCTACGTATATGGTTTACATTACTAATGTTAGGGTTTACATTTCATTAAACAATGAAAATCCACAAATATTGGTATTTTCAAATTTTAAAAATTCTGCCCTTCGAAGAGAAAAGACCAAATCGGACCTCAAACAAGACATAAAAATACAATGAAAAATCGAACTAAAAAGTAAAAATAATGTACTTAGTTTAAAAAACTAAAAAACACGCTTTTGTGAAAATACGAACAAAAAAGTAAAAAATAAGAAGAAAATTTACCTATTTTATTTAAAAAAAGCGTGGGGTGCTTTTTGAGATACCAAAATGATAATCCTACTAATATTACCTTATTCTTAAATAATACTACTATTCACACCATGCACTTCACCCCTTTTTATAATAAAATAGGTATATAACCATTACAATAAACACAAAAAAAAATAATTTTGATCTTAAAATTTCAGTTCATTTCCTTATCCGTTTCTGAAGGCAATGAATGTTGTCTTAATGACAGTGTAACAAAATTATGTAAAAGTTGTAAACAATTCCGAAGAAGACTTGTAAAAGAGAAGAAGTTGTGTAAAAGTCAACTAAAACTGAAACCTCCATTCGGCCGTCCATCACGGGATCCTGCACCTGACAAAGTTCGCAACTGCGGTAGGTACTTCCTCGTCGGAAATAAAACACACTTTGAGACACTTCCGAGGCTTTTGAGAACTGCATTTTCTCTCGAATTACTGAAAAGTCTTAGCAATTACTTGTGGTTGGACAATCTCACATCCTTCTAATGTGTGTGGGTAGAGATCCGTGTTTAACAGAGGGGAGCAAGAAGGATTAGCAGTATCGGTTACTTATAACAGTTATAACAATATGTGTAATGCTATGTTCTGCAGAAGGTAAATAAGTAACTGTTATATCAGGCAGTTGTCAAATAATTAAGAAGGTCAGAATTGAAATATTCAGTGAAAAAAGTCTGGAATAGAAAGAAATTATTCTCACATTTTTTGTTATAATTTATCATCCAGTAGCCCAAAAACCAAAAATATCAACAATGTTGAAAGTAAACAGGAGAAACGATTTTAAAGAACTTACTTTTGAAACTTATTTAACATTTATTTGCGGGAGAAAGAGCGATAGACATTAAAAAGTTCACAATACCTAAGACTTTTCCTTCACACAAAGCACCAGGAGATTTACTAAGGAAGAGTTGCAGTTAAAAAAAATCATTTCTTAAAAATAAGTATTCAACTAACTTGTACCTGCTTCGGTCGACCGATCAAGACCTGGTCTGCCAAAGTTAGCAACCGCAGCATTTAGCCGATTTCAGTCGACGGAAGGCACTACCGCACTTGGCTATCGAGAAACTGGTCTTGTTGCAACTTTTGGAAGTCTTAACGCCCTGAAGCCATTTCTTTTAACTGGTCTTGTTGCAACTTTTGGAAGTCTTAACGCCCTGAAGCCATTTCTTTTATTTGACGGCCCGTGTGGCGTAATGGTTACCATGCAGGACTGCCAATCGGAGGGTCCCGGGTTCGATTCCCGAAGAAACAGAAATTTTAATGATGAGTTTAAATTCCTGTTCTCGGTCTGGGTGTTTTTGTTTCTGTCTTTGTATGTGTCCATGGTACCCACGACACGGTATATCTACCCTACTGTGGGGCTATGAGTTTCAAACGTTATGTTTTTTGTATTTAATGTTGTGACTATCGAGGAATATATACATACATAAACAATGAAAGTAAAAGTAATAACAGAAATCTCGTAAATGTACCTATACATTTTTTTATTGTTAACAAAATCGTCCGTGCATTGTAAAATACCCTGTGTCTACCAACAAAGCTGTAAAAACAAATTTTATAGAATAATTGTGATTTAAAAACGCTATTAATTACCAGCCATTGCACCTATTTAATAACGCGAGCGAAAGGGCAAATACAAAGAAAGTTTTTTACTAGCACAAATATGGGTGTTTACAAAGCTGTAATACATACATATTTAGTACGCAATATTTACCTTCATAAGGTATGCAAATATTGCAAAATTAAAAGAAAAAACTTAATTAACTTAAGGGTTTCATTAAATATCAGTTTTATACACCTTGTTCAGCACTTTCGACGCAAGTAATTCTCTGTTTTAAGTCAAATCGTAAATTACAATTTTTATTACATCATCAAAATGCAAAGTTATAAAAGCTATCTTTTAATGTTTTAGTTGTTTTTCAGACAGACCTTTAAAGTACCCAACACCTTTCGACTCTCCCGCAGTATCCAATATGCTTGTTTTCTTTGAACCACCTCTCGGTAAGGGCCCGGGGGTGGTTCTATCAGACGGAGCTTGTCCAATATCCTCTTTAGGGAGTGGGACGCGACCCTTACTTTTGCAAGTGCTTCGGTTCGATTTGAAATTCTATCCGTCTTAAATGAGATACGAGTACGTCTCGCTGAGATGTACGTAGCACTGATCTATTCAAGTTGCCTCAAGTAGTAATTTTTATTAGAGAGTTATATCGATAAAATGCTAAATCAGTTTCGAAAATGCATCTCTCTGTATGTATGTCTTACGTCTAAGAACATCAATAAAGTTGTAGCCAATTTTGAGAAAAAGGAAGAAAGTACAACACAGAAATACAATATGTCTTTAACGTCAAAAAGAAAATAGGAGAAAATATTTTATAAAGGAACAATAAATATAACTTCTCCAAAATAACAAACAACTAACTGACCCGGTAACATAAAGTTTTTCAAACATTTCCATTTCAAAATTAAATTCAACTCAGCTCGTAGCAGCATCACGTTGGCTCCGATATCTCTCGTAATAAATCTAATAACATCGACGCAGCGAACTGATTCGCTCAGTTTAAAAAAAATAATAACGTAAAATTCGTGTACTTGTCATTTTCCAGTTGCGCAGTGCGTTATCCCATTTTTGGGAAACAGCTAACGAATCGCAATCAAGCATAAATGTATATATGTATGTATGCTAGTATACATACATATATCGCTATAGTATCTAATACCTTTAAACGAGCAATCTTTGTATATTGTCATACCTAAATATGTTTTTTCAATCTCGGAAACGCCTCCAACGATTTTGATGAAATTTAGTGCCCTGGTTTCGAGGGTGATAAATCGATCCAGGTTTTATTTTTAGAAATGTTTAAATCATTAAAAATGATTTTCAGCTATAATCAACTTAAATATAAAATGAAAAATACGACTCTTCCTGACATCTATTGCAGAGTATTGATGTTAATATTGTGGCGTAGAACGCCGTCAAACGCCATCCGCCAATCCGACGTACAAAGAAAGAGCACTAAAGCTTCCTTGGCCGAATGGTTACGTGGGCTGACTGCGGAACTATAGACCAGACCAGGAGGGCCACTCTCTAAGCACTAAACTCGAAGTTTCGGCCAAAGTTTCGGCATTTCGTACTCTGTAACACTTACGGATGCCCATTTCTGACGGGCTCGTCCGTAGAATGAATGACTTTCAAGTGACAGCAAAAACCTACTACGTAAGGCTTTAAGCCCGTCCGTAAATTTGAGTTTGACATGAGATATATCGGATGAATGTGTCAAATCACACGACATCGAATTTGATCTCGTGTTAAAAGTTTTCAACCCTTTTCCTAATATTTATTTTGATTTTTATTCAAGCCAAGTAAATAATTTTATAGAATTTTCTATTCCAGTCAATAATTGTAGTATCTAAAGGTTCTATAAAACTGTGGACTAGAGGTTCTATCGACACAAATGCGTGGAGGTATGGACTGGAGGTAGATGGCCCAGCCGGCTGTTCGCATACCAAGTGGTGCACGCATGCCGCACGGCTGCGTCGCCGGATTGTGCTGGACTGTTGCCGCTAAATGCCTTATATTTCATTATCTGGATGTAGATGTGTTCTTTTATTCATTAAGTCAGTTTATATCTGTTTGTACTAATTTTTTCTGTCACATGTTATGCTGTAGAGTTACCTAACCTTAATTACATGTACTTTTGTAAATAAATAAAATGATTAACTTCTCATGAAATTTTATTAGTCCTTCTACTCACTTTATTAAATTATGCCACTAGCGGTTTCCCTTACACCAAACCGTGCGAGTTTCGCTTTGCCGCGGAGATGGTTTACTTTCTACGCAAGCCGCAGGGCTACGCGCATTTTTCTACTACACGCGCATACATAATAATATGAGAGATAATTATATTTGCAAGAAGTAAAACAATGGAAACATTTTGTAATTCTATATTTATTTATAGAAGCATGTACGTACTAATCTATGTACCTGTCTGTACTATATATTTTAATAAGCCATTATGCATGCAATATACTTGATCTTTGAAGGATTGCCTAATCATCATCTTTATGCCTCATGATCCGAAATTAAGAAATAAATCGATAAGTTCCGGGGAGGAGCGTGGATTGACGAAAAGCATTTTTGCTATAGCTGTCCAAGAATCCATCCCATTGCAGCTCTACTATTTAACTTTGGAGAGGATTTGTTTCGTAGACGGTCTTCCATAGGCCCTAATTTCTTTCTTAATGTTTCTTGTCCACTGTTACTGTAAAACATTTGACTAAAATAAGTTACAACAATAATAGGTCGTTTATTGAGTAAACACAATTCAATTCATATTTCTTATCACATTAAAGGATACTTAGTCTTACTCGTACATTAAATGCAAATACTTTCTCTTATTTCAATAAATAATAAAAGAATTTACATCCGTTAGACATCAATAAAAATATGTCAAATAGACAATTGTCATAGACATAATTTTTTAGTACTTATTAGAGGGAAAGGTATTTATATAGATAAAACCATATAAAATATTGCCATAAGTACATAAAAAAATGAAACAGTAGGTAATTGAGAACTAATATTAGTAAAATAAATGTTTGGTGATTCTAGATATATAATTTATACGTTTATAAAGAAAATATTGTCGCAATAATAAACCGGTAATAATCACGATAAAATTGTCCTCCCTAGGGCTGACAAGCCTTGGAATCTATCATTCATGAAAATAGTCTATGATCCCGTTCGAAATGATGGCAACCGAAGTTCTTAGAGAGTAGGGTACACTCTGAAGTTTCGGACGACTTACGGACGGCCCGTAAGTGACGGAAACGGAGTTAGCGAGTGGCCCCCCAGACCTCAATCAAAACTATATTGTTTTTTTTATTGGGAGCTGTTTCAGATGGCGTTATTAAGTAACACTAAGCAAATGAGTGGCAATTAAACCAAGAAAATAATTTTTTTATCGTTGAATCTGCCGTCCAGGTACTAAGTATATATGATCGATGTATACTAGGATTAAAAATTATCTTTAGGATGATTACTTTTGAGGTTAATGACTTAATAAAGCTTAAAATGATGAAACGCTCATTACACACAATATTAAATTGCAATGTTACGTAAATGAAATCTATAAACAAAGAGTTTTTCAAACGTCAGGAAAGGTGAAAATGGCGTAATAGAAAAGCGAAGGTTAAAAATTCCCTTCTAAATCTCAAGTCGGCCTCAATGGTCACTAAACGTATCGGATAGTTGTTTTATTCATAGCGATCCCGCCCACGCACTCACGGCGCCTCCATTTTGCCCAGGAGACCGTTACGATTCAAAATATACGCCCTTGGACAATACTCAATTGTGTCCTTGGATACTGAAGTTTAGCCCTCACGGCTTGCCAAATTAGGCAAATTGTATTCAAATAGAATGAAATGTAGTAATGAAAAAAGACTATATCAATTTTTTAAGTAAATAGGCGTACTCACCACTTCGAATTCAAGTTTCAGTCAATTGTTTGAAATAAACTAGAAACGAATGAATTTTGAACGCACTTAATTAATGAAACTGTTTTAACCCATAAATATCGAAAATTGGAACAATTTTTCATTTCATTTTTCAGTATTACACCGTAAAAAGTATATGCTTTTGTATTCAACGTAAGATACTCAAACATTTTCCGTTTCACTGCTTGAAACTATTCTTCGTCATAAAAGTACTGAATCAGCTTTGTCGAATGCCTGAACACTTCCTTTCAATACGCTCACGGCATGAATTTTAGATGATCCTCAAACAAACTTCCACCTGGTTACGAGCCTAACAAGATATTTGAACACTGACAAGCCGACCGCAACGGTATTCCAATTTGCCCCGATAAAGGCAGCGCTGGATGTATGACGCATAAGGCCTGGGCTATTCCTTTCAAGCTCCTGCTACCTTGTTCTGCCTTATGAATTTTTAACAACCTCTTTAGTCTACAGTATGAATCGTCGACTAATTTAAGTTTAAGTCGTCGCATTCGTTCCTAGTTGGAAGAACTTTATCAAGCGGGGTGATGCGAAATATATTACCGGTTATCTTACCTAATGCGACACTCTATCGCATTAGGTAAGAGAACCTGTAAAGATACCTAGATGTAATGATGAATAAATAAATAAATAATTAAAAAGGTGCGAAAATATGTTTTTCAACTTGTCTCCAAAATTCATCCGATAGAGTTTCCGATTGGGTGGACATTCTAGTATTAGTCATCGCTTTACTTTAATATCTCGTCAGATAGTCGTCTTGAACGACTAATTACTGACGGACAGCTAACTGACTTGACTTTAACCATTATTATATAGCCCAATTTCAACAAAAGGGGTAAAACTATATTGATACCCACAATATTGACGTTATTTAAGTAAATATATAATTGTGTTAAACTCAACGAACTTTTAGAAGTCCAAGCTTAGTTATTTCAAAACTTTTCTGACGTCAAATTATAAATGTATAAAGTTGTCTGAAATACTTCACGACAACTACTGCCTCCTTGGGAATAAAGTTTTTACTTTATTCCCATTCGTTGATATCTCATTAGACTGGAGACTGCTAAAACTTCGACTACCGTAAAAAGAAAAATGAACACAATTCACTTAAAGTAACTTGGTAATAGTACCTATTTTAACTAACTTTGTCGAAATGTCGAACTCGTCTAAATATTATTTTTATTTAAGGTTCTTTTAGTGTTTTCCAAAGGGAAACTTTCACTTAGCAAATGGCGGTTAAGAGGTGTTGCCTTTGTTACGACCCAGATTAGCTTTTCTCTTTGCATTTAGGACATCCCAAATTGCAGTGGTTTTAGCTACCCGCAGATTAGCCACGTGAAAGAGCAGAAATTTCCCTACAAGAATACATTTCCCTGAAATACTAATTCTATGTTTTGAATAAGAATCTTTACTAAATAAAGACACTGAATGTATAATATCGCTTAACATCACCAATCATAGTAATTCATAATCTAACAGAGTATTAATAATATGGATCACAATATTGACGCAAACAGAGTTTGCAGCCAAATTAACAATTTGTTAATTTATTTTGATGGGTTTGGGATGTATTAACTTTAAGTTAATACTTGACAGAGACTGCATCGTTTTAAGAAATTGTACTTTTCTTAATTCACCAGATGGAATTACTGCAATCTCCAAAATGGATTGAAACAAGAAAATACATCGTTCTACATTGTTGCAAGGTATAAAACGAAAGTAGTACTAACTGAACTAGTAACGTAAACTATTAACGTAGTAATTAAATTCCCGTTATCTCTGTAAACAGATTGAAACCTAATCGAAGGCTGAACAACTATTAACTCAACAGTTGTAAATAGAACGGGGCGGTGATGGTTCGAAGCTGGTTTAATTAAACTTGGATATACTGCACAATTGATTATTACTATAAGCTTTAAGGTTCATTAGATTTGCTTTGATAAATGGTAATATTTTTGCGCGCATCCTCAAAGAGTCGTCGATATAATAATATGAATGAGCATTTATTTGATAAGTAAAAGTCAATAGACATAACAAAATATGAACTAATCGTAGATTTTATATATATATATATGTACTTAGTCAATATAAAATATCTATGGAACTGATCCAAAGTAGGTAGTCAAATATTAATGAAATTAGTGATATACAACTCTTTTAAACATAAAACAGATATATCTTGAATAGAGAAATAATACGAACTGCAGTTTTAATAGGGAAGTGTTTTAAGTGTCTAAAAAGACCGGATTGGGTCAATCAATAAAAGTAAAAACTTCTGATGGCTTTATTTCGAATGTAACTCATTCTGTTGTAATTATGCACACGAAATGAACTAAATTAAAACGATATATAACGAATTACAAAGCCTTATTGAAGTTAGTAAAAAAAGGATATAAAGAACACTTCCAGTACAGGACCAAATTATATCACCAAAGAACGAAACAAATAAGAAGAGCAACGTGGAAGTTATAGTCGCGGCAGAAATTGAAACAGAAATAGATTCTTTAAAACAGAAATAAAATTCTAGACGACCACACATGTAGTGTGGCTGTTACAAGTTTAGATTAAGAATTTAATAAAGCGATTTCCGTGGTCGTTCGGGTTGTTTCCTTTTATTCGCGAAAAATAGTGCACATTTCCAGGGTAAAACACTTTCAGAATTGCACATTTCAGTTCCGGAAACCTGATCTTATTCTGTGGTAACTGATTTAACAGGAATTCTCCTTGAGAAACAGGGAAGAACAATAATTGTGATAATTAGATACGCTTCCCTGGATACAAGGAAACAATATGTTAATATATTTATTTGAAGGGCTCTAAGCAATTCAGTTCGTTAAGCATGCTAAAGGGAGACTGTGGAACAAAAACATAATTTGTTATATATTGGGAATAATCAGGAAACTCTAATGCTATAAGTTCATGCTACTATTATGCTTACATTTCTATAATTATAATTTATTAACCCGTATTTGTCCCACTCTTGGGCACAGGTCTCCTTTCTGTAGTGAGAGAGGGATGCAGGTCATAGTCCACCACGCTGGGCAAGTGTGGATAGGTAGACATCCCGCCTTCGAGAAACTATGAGTCTCATGCACTAAAAATGCAACACTGCAAAATTAAAAGTGCTACTATCAGATATATACGGCGATGAAAAACATCTAAATTAAATATCACAATGTTTTCCTCACCGTGGAGGAGCGATAAATACGCACATAACAAATTTCTTTGTCAGAGGGGCGAGCCGGAGTTTGAACTCGGTAACTCAGTGTTGAGACCGCGATCCTTACCGCTCGGCCGTGCTCGATAATGAATTAGGCGTGCAAAAATATATTAAAAACTGGTAAAAAATAGACACCCGCCGGAATTGGAATTCACAGGGGCATTTTGTACAAATTAAGAAGGCCTAGCCTAGGAGTAAACATCAGTCTGATACACTGAACTTTAGTATTGTAAACACATCCCTTTCGAAACGGCACGATGTACGGCGAACCGTATGTTTGCCGTTGTCGGGTCAGCGATCGCTACGATTGTCGACGCGTGTCATGTTAACCCGGGTGTCCCACGACGGCACGGTCCAATCATAATCCACGTTACTTGAGATCTGATACAGTTAGTTCTTTGAAGCTTAGTTGATCCAGCCAGTATTGTACTATCTCTGCCTCGGATAAAAACATCATAATGTAACATTACGATGATTTCCTTTATCGTGTATGAGAATTAGGTACACGATATACCTCAAGTTGGTGCTGGACCTGCACTTGGCCGACAAGGCTGACTATGACGATGATGTGAATCCTTTGCAATTCTAAGAGATTTAGTTTGATATTTACGTATTCAAAATATTCCCACAGGATAAAATTCAATATTTAGAGTGTGCTTAATCTCTGCCAAATAAATAAAAGTAACAAAGTTTCGACACCGCAACAGCTCATGAATCCTCGAGGGGAGTAAGTTATGATTTATCTGGTTTGTTTACGAACGGCAACTTGGCGACATCGGCTAACTCTCGGGTGACTACACTGACTACCGCACTATTCGTGACAATTGATCTAACTGGCGTGATATAATTTGATGAAAAGTATTTTGAAAGAAAGAAAGCTAAGACAGCTGTCAGATTTAATAATGTTATTCCATAAAAATCTTTACTTTTTTCTCGAGAGAAATTTCTATCAAATTTGATTTATCTTTAATCTATATACAATCGACTATATAATAAACGTATCTTTATCTTAATTTAATTCAACAAATATAACGCTACTTCTCTTAGAATACGGTCCTGTCTATAGTTAACATGTAGAAATACTGCTGATTATACCTGAAACAAACAACATAAACTGTTAAAATCAAATAAATAGTTATAATATTTCGCTTCTTCGCTTCGCTTTCTAAACTGTACTTGGATAGTTCAAACTTATCCAAAATGAACGACATAAATCTTGGATATGCGATTCAGTGGACTGCAAAGATAGTAAAGAATGTAAATTTATGTATAGAGATCAAGTTTGGAAATATGATAGCTCAGTTTGTTATAAAGTTTCTGCTTAAACTAGAGTCAAGTTTTATGTTCACCGCAAATCATTATTCTGCGGGCTAGGAACGTCGATGTTAAATTCTAAAGGATAAATTTATTTTTGTGATAGTATATCATAAAAATGTTTAGAAAAAAACGCTCTGAAGTAACGCATAAAGAATGAAAACGTAGAATAATTTATTTACTGATCATGTTGAAATTATCAAACATATAGGTTTCTTTTGCATTAAAATTACCGTTTAGGAAAACCAAAACTTCAGTAAACAAGTAACAATAAGCAACAAAACCAAAACTTGGAAAAAATACCAATATGAAAGTTGTCTAATCGAACTCCCGAAAGTTACGAAAATGAGGTCAACACAAAAACTGTAACGGTAAGAAACAAAATCAATCCGATCCACGGCCGGCGGCGCAAACACCTAATGCAATTGCTGAGAGTAAAGTAAAGAGGAACTCTGCGAAATGAGCTAAACTTTATTCGGCAAATAAATCTACTTTAGGACCGAAAGAAGTGCCCGTTACAGAACGTCAATGGTCGGTCATCAATTAGGCGCCAATAAACCAACCGAAATAGTGAAGCCAAAGACGTCCAACGTGGAATTTTATAAGACGAAATAGTCGGTTCTGTCAATTGAAAAGACGGTGAAAGATATGGAAACTCAGACCAATTTTGACCAATTGTGACCAAAATTGCCAATGTTAGCGGATGGCCGTGGATAATTGACACATGCGGTAGATGTCACGTATGTTTCTTATCGGCCCATAGCTACTCTGTAAGAAAGCTAATTATTGTATACCCCATATTTTAAAAAAGTTTTTCTCCGTCTGCTATTTTCTTCAACTCAGCATTGCTTAAGCGCACTCAAGAGCAGACCGAACAAAAAAAAATACGTTCACTAAGAGTTTGTAAAAAAAACCGTACAGTAAATAAATTATTTTCTTTCTTTCTTTCTTTTTTTCTTTCTTTGTAAACTGAAATAAAGCAAATATGACATGGATGATACTAACAGTACATACATATATATTTCGCCCCAGTTCATGAGATGTCTCAGCAAAAGCAATCCTACTTTTCAAAGAAGCTTTACTCTTATATTCATCTCCCGACATCAGTCCTTTGCCGACGCGTTATTAATTTTTTGATGGATCCGCAACTCGGCAGTGATACTACGGCCTACTTATAGTAACGAGCCTAAAATACACGCCAAAGCACTGGAAATATTTTCAGTTCCAGAAATCTTGAATGTGAGGTACTCAGGTCAGCAGATATGTATGTGGCTTCTTGACCTTTTGGACGTTATAAATTACTACGTCTTTTCAAGAAAAGCTGTCGTCAAATTGAATCAAAATATATTAGAGATAACTAACGAAATAGTCGTAACTCTATTACTGAACTTTCTCGACTAAATATAAATGTTATTACGTAGATCAATAACTTTGTTTTAGAATGAACCATTTCACCGTTAGTTATTCTAAATTATGTATCTAAATAGGGATATCCAGGTCTAAAGAAATTCGTTATTCGGTTCGTCGTTAGGAACAATTTTGTTTAAAATGTATAATTGTCTTTCGAAAAATTCAATTTGTCGGCAAAGTAAGTGACGATTGATTCAATGTATCATTTTTGCTAAAGAAATATATGTATAACGAGAAAGCTAAAACATTATTAATCATTTTTATGTAACACTGCTCAAATATGTATCAAAATTATTTAACATCTTCAATATTTACCTATTATAATCTGCATACTTGAGCAGATTGAGAGATTTTATATACAGGCTTATAGAAGATTGTCTATGGTAAAAGGTTTCCCTGTCTGTTATGTGTTTATGGGTTCAGTCTCTCACATTTAATTCGTATTTTCAAACGATGAATAAGCAAAGAAAATGTCGGAGAGTTATTTAATAAATGTGCCGCGGTTAACAGATCGCGAGAACTTCGATGACTGGGCATTTCTCGCCAGAATTTTCCTCGTGTTTGAAGACATTGACATTGCCGCCATTCCGATTTCCGATCGATCTAAGGGAGTGAGAAAACATAAAGGCAAAAGCAAAATTCATCATGATCATCGTGCCAAAATTATAAGTGCATGTTAAAAATAAAATAATGATCAAAGAAAGTGGCTAGAATTCGAAAAGTTGGTTGATGACAGCGAATTTACGAAGAAAATTAATTTATGGTATGATAGAAGAAAATATTTCTTATAAATAATTTTATTACATGTTCACATAGTATCTTAAAAGTACGTTATAATAGGCATGATGACACTATTAAAGAATCATAGAATAAACGGTTTTACAGAAACAAATATGCTAAAAAAGTTCTAAAATATGATCCCGTTTTAATATAAACATTAAGATTAAAAAGATTTTCAATAAAATAAAAGTATTAAATACAGCAATCGGCCATGTTATCTGAAACGCCAATCAAAAGGAATGACGTCACGTCTCAGTTAATGTCATCGTGTTGCTTGTCAAATTCAAGCAAGCCGACGCCATGACACCTACGAGCGTTTTCGCGCTTAATTCATATTACATAGCAGAAAATACATTAATTTACGTTAAAAGTTGAGTTTATTGCTGAAATACTTAAACTTTTTTTCGAAACTAGGAGACGTGTACCTACAATAAGGAAAGGTATTTAAAAATCTGTCATCATGCCCATTCTAGTGGTAATAACGTTCAGTGATATAATAGAATAGCCAAAAAGGCGACAAAAAAGAATTATATTATGTACTTGCCAAATAATTTACTTGCACTTGTTTCATTTTAAGTATAGACAATCTGCATTTCGGTATGGTACCCGTAGTATAGGTACAATAACGTCTAAACTTATGTAAAGATTGTTAAAATAAATAAAATGAATAAATAAATAACACTTCACACTCATAGCCCCACAGTAGGGTATTAGAGGATATTAGAGGTCGCAACAAATAAGTTAGTCAATGAAAATGTTGTGTAAAACATTTCTGTAAGTACTTTTTTAAAGGCTGACTTTTCCATATCCGGATAAAAGTATTTATTATTCAGGACATATGCAATGGATAGTGATAAGATAACACTAACTGATTAATAACTTTATATGGGGATTGAAAAGCAGACTCTTAGTAAAATAAATATATTTGATGTGCTTAAATATGAAATTTTCATTGTGTCCCGTTTCACTCGCGTGCTAATACACGTGTTTCATAGTTTCAGCGCCGCGGAGCGGGTATAATGGTTTCAAAGGGATTGTGTAACTGATACTTTTACAGCCTTTGCAGCGACATGCAAGCTTTGGCAAAAAAATGACTACAGGTGGAACAGGTAGAACTACACGCTACATAGGAGTCAGCGATTATGAGTAATTAAAAAAAGAAAGAAAGAATTAAAGAAAGAAGAAAATAGAGATAGAAATAAAGAAAAACGTTTATTTCATTTACAGGTTCCGCAACAATGAAAAGAAAATAGGAAACAGCTGGATTGTTGCAGAAATACGAGATGGAATTATGACTACAAAACATACACACACACACATCCATATCCGATATCTACGTTTGTGAAGAGGACACAAATTACTTAAATAGTAACAGTGTGAACAATTTAATTTATTAGTTATCGTTATTGCCTGTTTATGTTGTTGAATAAAATATTATTACTGTCGGTAATGAAAATAAAAGAGTAAAAAATATGTAACCATATTACCATACATTTTTTGCAGGTGTAAAATATTAATTTTGTAAACTTTTAGGGTGAGTAATAACATCATCCATCAGAGAATCACGCTACGAAGTTTCATGTAAATTGCGGCCATATTACAGTGACTGATCACGGAAACAGTGACCCAGAAAATACTAATAGAGAAAAATGCGTCGAAAAATATATTAAGGGAGATTCATTTCCCTGTCGATATCATACATATCATCCATCTATACCTTATATTATAAATGCTAATAAATAATGTAGTTTAAAAAACTAAAAACACGCTTTTGTGAAAATACGAACTAAAAAGTAAAAAAATAAGAAGAAAATGTATTTTACTGTAAAAAAAAGCGTGGGGTGCATGGTGTCAACAGTAACAGTGGTAAAAACCACCCCCCGCTTTTTTTACAGTAAAATACATTTTCTTCTTATTTTTTTACTTTTTAGTTCGTATTTTCACAAAAGCGTGTTTTTAGTTTTTTAAACTACATTATTTATTTTTAATTTTTTAGTTGGATTTTTATTCTCAAATTATTGCATTATCATCGGCCCTTGACCCCTATGCAAAGTTAACCAGACGCTTAGACGTGTTAAAGTACCTTAGGCCACGAACTTATCAGCCGCCCCTCGTATATTTTATTTTATCCTGATGATCCTAGTTACGACTTTAACATAAAGTTATGAGATTATTGTATTGTCATCGGTCCTCAATAAATATACAAAGTTTGAACGAAATCTGGCCGTTTAAAGTGGGTCAAAATCGCGCCCAAAGAAGTCGGTTACAAACATACAAATATACAAACATACAAATATACAAACATACAAACATACAGGTGAAGCTAATAAAAAGCGTGTAAAAAGTAACTCAGTCTGTATGTGTGTGTTACGTTTTTGCGTCCAAACTTCTTTATAGCGACTTTGTGAATTTTGTCCTTTTTTATTTGGTATGAAGGGGGGGGGGGACCTCGACGAAGACGGGACCATCACAGGTACCGGCACCTTGGGAGAGGTGTTACCAGATCTCCAGTGGAATGCACTGGTGTCCTCCACGCGCGTCACCTTAGAACCCGCCGATTCTTACGGCGGCATGCGGCCACGCACACACCGCCGTTATTTCCGGGGCAGTCTGAACGGACCCACTCTCACCGCCCAAAACCCCGGAAGCCTCCTTTTAGTCGCCTCTTACGATTAAGCAGGAGATACCGTGGCTCTGTTCTTAATCCCGAAGCTACAGGGACTTTGTGAATTTTGACCTACATGGGGAAGAAATAGGAATCCATATGGAATCGAATTTTACGCGGGCGGCTAGCTAGTATGTTCATATTATTCAAAATTTACGAGAAATCATTTTCACTGTCAACCTCGTTAAGTTTATTATCATTCATAAGTTCGAAAGCTACTCTGATTGTACTGATTACGATATTTTAGGCAATTGAGCGAGAAACAAATATTAAAAATATTGTTTAGACACGATGCTTCATATACTCTCAAGTTATTTAGGCAGATGGTGATAAATATATTTTTGTAAAACCTTCTTTTACCTTTATTTGTGCAAATAAAATTTTTATTCTCAGTAAAATGACGCCTCGAACCCACTATTGAGATTTTTTTCCAACTTTAATACAGCCTTAGATGCTTGCGTTATCAACAGACATCTAATAATGTAGCGTATGTTAATATCGCGTCATTCATTAAATAGTTTTCGGGAACTTATATTAGCAAATTTAAATTACTTAATTTGGTCGGTATACATTATACATGTATACAGTGGTTGTGTTAAAACTCGTATACAAATCTCTTACACACTCCATTAAACAGCCATTATCGTCGCCATTTAAGCAATTTACATTTGTGTAGATTTAGCTCGACCGCATATGTATGGTTTAGGCGTTTACTTAATGGTAGCACTACAGTTACAAATATACGAGTATTCTGACGTCACCGCGATCGCTGCGAGAATTCTAGATTCAAATTGGCAAGTAATTAGTCGTTGTAATAGGTCCCAGGTTGGGCGCCATTAAGAATACCACCTCAATCTAAGAACCAATTGTATATTATTACTTTTATTTTCAAATTATTATTGTTGTAATGAATGTCATGATGTATCCTATACCTTAAAAAAATATTGCATCAGTTGGTGTCACCGACGAAATTCTTAAGTAATATAACAACACAACTCATTTGGCTGGCTGCAACCATTTTTGTTGCGTCACATTGCTGAGTTGCATGGTTGCATTTGCTACTAGTGGTCACCCATCTCACAAACGACCATGCCAGTTTGGCTTAGCCGCGCTAGCCATCTAATCGCTAGAGTTCTGCACTAGCCGCCGGGTCATGTGCATTCAACACAACTCATTTACAAGTACCCAATGCACAGTCCCGGAAAGCTTCTCTAATTGAGAAAACGTTAGATCACATAAGCCTTTATTTGTAGTTGTAAGAGGTACGGTACGTATTTACAAAAAGCAATAACGTTCACCTTGTCGGCAAACATGGCGCCGGAGTAATCTGCGATAAACAAGTGGGTTAAGCGTAATCTCCTCGTCGTTTGCCTGTAATACACTGATTGACGCAAAAATGGGATTTTGATTGAATACATCCTTTTAGTATGTTACAATATTGATGAAATATAATATATGTACGAGTGTGTACATAAAAGCCAGTAAAATAAGTTAGAAAATGTATTGTTGTGGATTGGTCGATTACTAAAAGCTGGCATGTACACTAACGAGTGTTGAGTATTGTCAGTGAAGCACACGTTACAGCTATGGGGTAGCCGCATGGATACATAAAGAAGACAGTGAAAAGGTTGAAAATGCAGTGGAATCGCAAATGCAGAGTAGTGAAAGTTAGGAATTTTACTTTTGAGAGGCTAATATACCAATGAATATTAGCGCGATCTAAGAGATACACAAAACACTAAGCTATGGGACTACATGTGAATTAATGCACACCCTATCGCTCTCTATCCATCCTATAAAAAATCTAGTCAAATCATATTATCACTTCAAAATAGTGCCAATTTTCTTAAACAACATGTTTCTAAATGTCCCCACAGCCTACACCGGAAGGGAGGGCAGTCCTCTCCGCGAGGGGGAATTAGGTAAAAACGATGACAACGTGTGTCGCAGGAAATTGATTCAGATTGCGCGCTCTGACGTGTCATGAAAAGGGAGGGAGGCTGAAATGGGATTTAGAGGGATTTAAAGCGATGCTCGACAGATTGCTCGAAGGTTTGAATAGGTTAAACAAGTTACAAAGGATTTGGCCCTTGTGAAAAAAGTGACTCTCTACGTCTATCGAGTTAGTTTAGAAATTAAGTGTGGTGTAAATTTGGGATGACCACGGATATTAAAATAACGGGACTACCAAGGGATGTCGACTATGTCCACCATTATACTTATGCCTTTGTATGGAAGGATTAAGATCACACAAGAATGTCACTGTAATTTGATACTATAAACGAAACACAAGAATCGACGATAAAGAATCTATCTATCACTATCTAACCATTCCGTCAAATTTTTATGTCCATTATTCCACATCACTCGATAAACAGTTCCAATTTTGTAAAAGGACTTATTATAGAGAATGTCTTCTCAACCAACCCTCCAGGCAGCCCTCAAATGGGAAGAGAAGTAGGCAAAAACGACAACGTGGGTCGCAGGAAATTGATTCAGATTGCGCGCTCTGACGTGTCGTGAAAAGGGAGGGAAGGTTAAATGGGATTTAGGAGCATTTAAAACGATGCTCGACAGATTTTGCGAAGGTTTTGAGCAGGTTACTTAAAAAAACGAATTTAGCCAATGAGTCATGAACCACTGGAGCTCAATTATTCAGTCGCGATCGGTAATATATAGTCTGAACGGAGTTTACGCTTCGATTACCGCTTGTATTACTTCACAATATAATAATACCAATAAGCCAGGGAATATTTCAAATTTAAGTTATATAGAATACAATAAACTATAGACGTAAAGCTGCACCAGTGTACATACAGGACGAAGAAAACCTCGGTCCAAGTATGAATTGACGATTTTGAACCTGTGTAAATGTAAGTAATTTTAGTATAAGTTAATAATATACAAACTAGGTATGCACAATAATACACATGAAGCAACGTCGAAACAAGGGTAGAGCTAAGCCGTGGTCATAAATTGTAGAGCTACAGTAACCCCGTAACAGTGACCCAAATTGAGCCTTGGACACCAATAATTGACAAAGGCATTTGTAGATAAAACTAATATGGAAACAGGAAACATTTGGATTGGGGGGAAATTAATTCTTTTAACAAAAGTTGTATCAGTATGGTTTCTGAAATTGGATAGAAAATAAATGGCTGGCTGGCTGCAACCCTTTTTGCGTCCCACTGCTGGGCACGGGTCTCTCCCCCTTATTGGGGAGGCCTGGAGCTTACTCCACCACGCTGCTCCAATGCGGGTTGGTGGAGATGCGGGTTAGTGGCCAACCCGCTGTCGGATGTTTTCAAACCGCCCATAAGGCCTCCGACTAGGTTTGACGACTGTTATCTATCGACAACAACCGGAACCGTGCCCTCCGAAGCACGGAAACGCGCATGAAATTTTTTTGCCACTAGCGGTTACCCATCTCACACCCGACCGCGCCCGTTTGGCTCAGCTGCAATAGCTCAGGATAGAAAATAAATAAGAATAAAAAAATAAACATAAACTCTAGACATTAAAGATCGGTTCAAAGAATAAATAAATGAACTACCAAAATGAAAACCAAAACAATACTATACTATATACAAATACTAGTACATACAACAAAAAATATTTAAATAAAAACTATTATTTCGTTCTATTCCTTTAAATATGCTGTTTTTCCCGTAACAAATATAACAAGAAATATATCTTCGGCAACTAAAGCAATCCAGTACGGCGAGAATGAATAGACTGAGGAATAGGAAATGCGATGTTGCTATAAATTTTACACTAAAAGAGAAAAACACACTTTACAACTACCTACGTATACCATCGTAATCGTAAAAGTGACTGTATTGCAAAGCAAAAACAATTTTTTAACACACACACACATGGTTTTAAGTGGTCACTGCAGCCCATGAATGTCTACAAACAAGCACAAACACGTCTGAGTTTTGCCAGAGGTCGTATACGGTTTCATTGCTACTCCAATGCTAATTGTCGCTTCTTTGAATTCTGGTCGGCACCCGCACCTCGGTTTAGGTGGAAACAGAAACAATAAAACGGTGGTGGATCAAACCATTGGGGAAACCAAAATCTACTACCATTTGTGACAGCCTCCTTGGCGTAGTGGGTGATGAGCCGACTGCGAAACGTGAGGTCGTGGGTTCGATTCCCACCCAGGACAAATATTTGTGTGATGAACATGACTATTTGTTCTGTGTCTGGGTGTTAATTTATCTATTTAAGTATGTATTTAGAATTATATAAGTATGTTTATCAGCTTTTTGATTACCATAGTACAAGCTCTGCTTAGTTTGGAATCAGATGGTGTTGTGTGAATTGTCCAAACATATTTATTTATATTTAAATAAAAGCAAAAAGAACTAAACGAGTACAAATTATACTATCTTTACTACGAGAAAATACTATTTTAAATTGTAACAACTATAAATACATTTCATAAGGTTAATAAAATTGGCGCAATGAAGTTAAAAATGTAATTTTCAAGCGTTCGTTTACATTGAAGATGTTTAACTTCACAAATGCAAAACATTTTTAGGTGCTCATTCCAGTGTTGCAGTCTTCTTTAAAATGAATGATCCTTTTAGAGAATTACACAAACTACTTTTATACGAAATGCTCAACGTTAGGATAGTTTACTATTAATTTATTTTGCATTACATAGTATATCATTTTATGGTGAAATTTAAAAATAATCAATAGTAACATCATTCCACGACAGCGAATCCTAGTGTGGGTGTTATGAGCGTATAACTTTACAAGTTAGTTTTAAAATGTACCTTTTAAAAAGAGCTAAAGAGACATTTTAGCAGGAAACCAGCAGATTCGCTTTATTTAAATTAATAATTGTTTTTATAGAAAACAAGCGGCCGCCCGCGACTTCATCGGCGTAGACTTTGGTTTAAGATTTTTTCTGAAATAAAAGTAGTCTAAGTTACTACTTATAGATTACATCAGCTACCTGCGAGTGAAAGGCCCGTCAAAATCGGTCCAGACGTTTCAGATATTAGCTGGAACCGACAGACAGACAAACACCAACTCAGAAACGTTTGTGGGTTCATACACAACACTTTGCTGAAGATCATGACATGATCAAATGCATAGTTTAACATTCTATAATGAACATACAAAATAAAACAAGTTCGATATTTATTCGGTAAGTGATTGAATATTTTTAATGATATAGATTTATAGGCTAATAGAACTGCAGTTTTAGTTTGATGGCACTTTTTCTCTTCTTATCTATTCGACTGAAGTGTTTTAAATTGCAATAAAACACTCTCAAGCTTGATTCAACAGTACGAAGATAGCGAACGATAAAGAGAGAGAAGCTCGACTGGCAGCAGAAGCAAATAAGAAACAAATAAATTCTGTCGCCGAGCAAAATGACCAAGGAACAGGGCGAGTTCGGTAACTAAGTTCGTTTTATAATTAAAAATAACATTAAGTTTTTAAATAATTTCAACCATTCATTAGGCAATAAATAAGACAGGCGAATATTTTTGATAGTTTCTCACTGATTTGTAAGAGGATTTTAAATTTTCACACTGCGATATTTAGGTGATACAAAAAATGTTAAAGAAAGAATGGCGGCACCGGCAGACTCATGACTGGACTTGTCTCATTCTTCTGAATTCGCTAACGATTACATCTTCGCCGATACAGAATGCAGTCCGATGTTCCTTGCACAAATACTGGTTGACCCAGTTGGGCCCGGGCTGAGCTCGCCGAGTAAAGAGTTTTATTATTCATTACAGTATAAATTCCCTGCTAGTTAGTAATTGTGAAAGTTTCGCGCGAGCTGCCAGCGACTTGCGAAGTCCTTTCAATAACCGTTCATATTGTTCCGCCAATAAAGAGAGAAACAAAGAACAACTAGAAGTTAACTACATTTCAAAATTTGCAAGTTTAAAAAAGATGTTTCACTCGGCACAGGCAGGTTTGATTAAGAACCGGGCTTGAGCCAAAGTGAGAGATTAATGAAAATTATGCTATATTTATCATTTTACTTGATGCAACCCTCTTCACTTTTCCTACAGCTGGTCAAGAGTCTCTCTCGTAATCGGGAAGGGCATCACGCTGCGCTTAAATGAATTGCTGGAGACGCGGGTTAGTTAGCTAAAATGCTGTCTGGTTTTTTTATAGAAGCCCATAAAGCCTCGGACAAGACCGTTTGCTATTTAACTGGGCCCGGCGACTTAACGTGCCTTCCAAGGAGGGACCTTCCGGAGGGAGGGAGAACCTGGGGGGCTCAAGACCCCAAACCATTATTTAGTGACCTAAAAACTAAAATCAATCTCTCTCAAACTGAAATCCTAGATCCGCCACTGTTTGAATTGATGCAAACACTTAATTAGTATCGATGAAAAAGCGCGTCTGTATCGATGCTAACGAATGACTGTACCGACTTTGTGTCGATACTGCATCGATGCTAAATATCTCAGAGTATAAAGGAAGTGAAATGAAATGAAAATATTTTATTTGCACAAATATGGGTAGCAAAAAAGGTTTTACAAAAATATTTAGATCGCCATATTTACCCTTTAGGGTTTACAAATTTGGAAGGAAACCAATGATAGGTGTTAACTGTAGCGTACAAATGAATCTACATTCGATGGCACTGGCTCGGTCACTCGATGTGCGCAGGCGGCACGCCCGCTCTCACCCCCGGTTCGCACGGTACTAACGCTGCACGCCCCGCCACACCATGAGCACGAGACAGTGTTTATAGCTATTTCAATAGTTATAGTTTACTACAAACACTACATCCCTTTCTTATCAAAAACTTTATTATTTTTACTTTGTAAGTAAACATACTCGCAATGAATAATTATTAAATTTGTTTGATCCGTTCAAAATCTCATTAAATTGTTTTCAAGATTTCCAGTTTCACTCAGTCTTCACCTACAGCTTCCCATTAGCCTTCTATTCTTTTTATATACCCCTTGTCTTCTTCATTCAAATCCGAGTCTCATGTCTTACATCTTCTACCTCCATAATCCCTTGTCTTTTTCATTCAAATCCGAGTCCCACGCCTTACGTCTTCTACCTCCATAATCCTTTGTCTTCTTCATTCAAATCCGAGTCCCACGCCTTACGTCTTCTGTAATCTTACTTTCTTAATTCTTCTTTTTTTCTTAATTCTTAATGGGGTAAATTTGTACAGAATATTTCCAATTTAATAGGGGTACTTTTGTACCATGCATTTCCAATTTAATGGAGGTACCTTTGTACCAAATATTTCCAATTTAATGGAGGTACCTTTGTACCACATATTTCCAATTTAATGGAGGTACCTTTGTACCACATATTTCCAATTTAATGGAGGTACCTTTGTACCACATATTTCCAATTTAATGGAGGTACCTTTGTACCACAAATTTCCAATTTAATGGAGGTACCTTTGTACCACAAATTTCCAATTTAATGGAGGTATCTTTGTACCAAGTTTTCCAATTTAATGGGGGCACCTTTGTACCAAGCAATGTTTTCAAATTTAATGGGGGGTGTTTTATTATAAACAACAATGGTGTTGTTACGACTTTGTACACCCAGATCCCGCCAACCAAGCGTCGCACAGCAAACCTCAAAACGCGTAAACAGGTACCAAGTCCACCATCGGTGACAAGATCGCGGCTTTTGTTCACGACTTACATAACCAAACGTGCACACAACGCAAGCAGTAGGTTCGGAACGGGCCTACCGTATCAAACAGTTCGGGAAAACTGTAGAGAACCATGGGCAGCCGCAACCAAGGCACGCAGCCCAGCTCCACAAGTGAAATCGAAACGGTCTCTGCCCAGCGACAAGAAGAAATACTTCTACATCTACAGCAAATAAACTGGGCCATAGCGACTGCGCTTGGCGATTTGGATTCCGCTAAGTGGACCCTTGCAAAAGGGGACAACAAACGCACTCTACATTACAACGGTATCATAACACCCATGCGCGCACTGTATGCGCACTTTGTTCTTTCTCAGATGTTTCTTTAAATACTTGCCTACTTACACAACCATAGGCAGCACAGAGATATTCACCACAATACTACGTGTAAGAAAACTACGCACAATATTACATATTAGCATTTAGATAATCTTTAATTTTGTAGAATCGACCCCATATTATTTATTTTTTACGGGTATACTCCGTTTGCCCCCCTGGCGGTGGCTCCGGCAATGATCCCGACACTGCTACATTGGAATATAAGTTCCAAATCAATCATTAGTATATTGTACCTTTAGTGGAACAAAATTTAAACTTTATTTACTGTATACCCAAAATAAACTACAATAGTGGTTTACAAACTAAAAGCAATAAAAAAACCCTGTACCCCATAACTAAACTGCCCCGTTTGTTTCAGATAAATAATAAATATCTTTTTTTTAGACTTATCAGATATTAAATTTAAGCATATAGTAAACTGTAATTGATTCTGTATAATTAAGTTATTTACAGTCATAATGCTCACTCGCTGTTTGAACTACGTGAATACCAACAGGCTACACTGAAAATCAGTGTTGTAGTCTTTGGCTGCAAGCAGGCTGAGTGCAGTCCTTTTTCTCAAATAGACTACAACAATGCCACTGTTATGTTTGTGACCCTATATTATATTTTTATTGTATGCATTTTGTAGTTTTAAGAAGAAAGAAACATTTTTCTATTCTATTCTATTCTAAAATGAGTTGTTTTCAAATCCTTCCATTCAATCTCCATTCAATTTCCGAACCACAATTCTCAACAACAAGACACTGTACGGGCGTATACCAAACTGCACGCGAAGAATAAACGGCTTATTGACTGTCGTTACTTTGCCGTGTGCGAGTACCTAACGAGTTAAGCTACCTAGCTTAACCAACTAGTAACAAATGTAAACACTTAACTCGCATACTGTATCAAACTCGTAACATCATAACCAAAACGTATATTAGTTTTTCGCTTAAATTCCAGAATTTCTAACAAGATTTAAATATTTTGACTGTGCCTTATCTAATGCCCTATTGATATGTAAATAGGTATTACCTTTGTTACCTTGAATCTCATACATTTATTTAGTTATGAGAATACTTTGTACTATTTTTATTTTATTTTTTATGAACAAGCTTTAAATATTTTGAGAGTGTTTTATCTAATGCGCTATTGATAAATAGGTATTACCTTTGTTACCTTGAATCTCATACATTTATTTAGTTTGAGAATACTTTGTACTATTATTGCCTTGGGTAACATTTTACAAATCATTTGTTTCTAGACAAATTTTGTATTTTATACATATTTCCGAAAATTTGATTGATTTAATACAAATAAAATATTCAAAATTTTTCATTGTTTGTTAACAGATATCTTTTTAGAATTTCAGCTAGGTATATTATGTTATGAATAAATCATTTTAATAAAGGTGTAGTTTTTTATTTATTTATTTACCAGCTGACCCCGCACCACGTCAAAATGTCTGGGGCGGGCTACCCTCAACACTTAGGGGTATAAAAATCTGTTATAAACATATTCTCATACCTACTGAATATAGGTATATATTACATATTAAACCTCACCGAAATCCGTCAAACCGTTCCGGAGGAGTACTTAATAAACACAAACTGTGACAGAAGAATTTTATACCCACATTAGATTATGAGTTTGAAGACATTTGTCAATAACCATTGCACTAATTTAAAGAGTTAATCAACTGACAATACAGTTCCCTGCTATTATCCTTTACTTAATAGCTTCTTGTGATTAGCACCTAATCAGTACGAGCTAACAAAACACTCACTCACTCAGCACTGTCCGCTTTCATCTTTTCCGAAAACCAGTTTTGATTTATGACATTGTTGCTATGTCCGCTTAAGACATACAGTAAAATACCATGGACACCATCAACGTCTCCACCACTAGGGGAAATGTTTTTATCATATTACCTTGTGATAAATGGTATTCATTACAGATTTCCACTTACCGCCCTTGACAGTCAGTATAGGTATTAAGATTTTAATAACCACCGATCTCCGCTGACAATCTTCAAGGTGCCTTTTGAGATATTATCTTTCACCAATCTACTCACGTATACGTAGGTGCATTATAGCCTATTTAGTGCCTGTAAAGACTCATCATAGTTAATATAAAAACTTTATAGTAATATGAAACTTTAACTGATATGAAACTTTTGTTAAGTTTAATTTATTAAAGCGTATGCTTTGTATATGAACATGTATATGAACTCTGTACATCTTTCATTCTATTAAATTTCTAATTGCATTTCACGATTTAGCTTTATTCTTTAATACGAATACAATAATAGTATGAGTAGTTATTTTAAAACCTGCCTCAAAGGTTTCTCTGATTATAATTTAACTAGAGATTTCACCCGCGTTAGAAAAGGTCAGTAAATTATCAATTTTTTATTGTAGTGTTGGTTCACTATTTTGGCTATAATGGCTTACACACTTTGGCCACATTGGCCTACACATGAGATACACTGTGCGGGCTTCCTTGCAGGACTATCCAAGACAACACATCCATCACACACCACACATGTACAACTCCAGCGGCTTTTGCAGCGCACACTAGAATAGATGGTAGACTTTTCTTACCCTCCTGTCACCCATCATCATACTTTGGGCAATTCACAAAACATCTTTATAAATTGTAGCTTATATTTTATTCCGTTGCATAAGCTATATTATTGTAAAGTTTCACTTAAATCCAATCAGTCGTTCCTACATGAAAGAGCAACAAACATCCATACCTACAATCTTTCGCGCCTGCAATATTAGTATGAAGAATGATTCTCCATTTCTTATTGCTGATCATTAAAATTTTGTAATTTCGTACACCCTAATATTTATTTTAGCAGGTGTTTAATGTTCAAAAGCTAGTCACCATACCGTTTCTTACCCGTGATATCGAATATTAATTATATATAATATCGTAAACGATATTTTAATATTGTTATACCTACATGTTATGAATTCACGTTTAACCAAAAACCACAATCTAATTTGTATATAGATCGTTATAACATTATATTGTTTCTTTATGAGTTAGGTATGTGTAATTTGTAAGCTTATATATAACGCATTACCATATTGATTGGTGATAATTAATGATGAATAATTATAGTGATTCTAAAAGATTATTTACATCATTTATTCACTCAAAGGTACATCGACTTACGTACCAGTTAAAGGTTAGAATGTATTCATCTAGTCTTACTGATTGAATCAAACAATATATATTATATATTTACGACCTATATTCACTGCTGCTGTACTGTGTACTGTACAAATATCCCACAAAATAGCTGTAAGACGAATTAGATCTCTCATGAATGTTGTAGGTATTTAGTTAGTAGTACGACATTCATGTAAATTAATTATTAACACATTCACGAAACCAACTCATAATGATACCAGTAACTTGAACGATATATGTAATTATTTTTATATCCAACCAGAAGAAAATACATAGATTTACTTACTTACTTGCAATATTCATATAATTAAACTTGTCAGGTGTTATTCCATACAATTCCTGAAATACTTTTTATACCGGTTAGAAATAAGATCATTCTCTTGAATAGTAACTATGTGGGTTTCTTTTGTGAGCCATACACTGAAATTCTTTTAACAAATTGGTAAATTTTCAAATCCAAACACTTTAAAAATAAATATTGTAAACAAATCGTCATTTTAAAGTTAATATTTTATGTGTAACGTACACCGGTTTTATACTTAATACATAATGACAGTGTATAACAAAAAGAAAGTTAATTATGTCACGACAATTATGTATTGAAATTGATATTGTCTTTTAGTTTTAGATAAATAAGGTTTTTTAGTTAAATTTTTGAATATAATGTAATTAATGGACTTACTCCCGTTATGATTCTTCCAGTTATAAACCAACAATCCAATGAATGTATTTTATGTTTACTTACAATTTTTTCCACTTCCTTGTTTCCTTCCCCTTTTTATTATTTCAATGTCCAGGAGGGAAAAAAAATATATACTGGTAGGATTTATACTCGTCGCCATTTGTAGCGTACAAATGAATCTACATTCGATGGCACTGGCTCGGTCACTCGATGTGCGCAGGCGGCACGCCCGCTCTCACCCCCGGTTCGCACGGTACTAACGCTGCACGCCCCGCCACACCATGAGCACGAGACAGTGTTTATAGCTATTTCAATAGTTATAGTTTACTACAAACACTACATTAACCACATAGATGATACTAATTTATCAATCACACAAAGGGACATCATACATCAATACGCCACCAGCAGACGGTCTGTCGGACCGTTTGTCACAAGCGACCGCAATCAATAATGAACGACGATAGATTTGCAGTGTAAACAAGGCGAGGCTAGTCATATACACGCCAAATTAGGGCATTCGTGATTTATCGTCTTAGTT
Organism: Pyrgus malvae; assembly: GCA_911387765.1. NCBI lineage: Eukaryota > Metazoa > Arthropoda > Insecta > Lepidoptera > Hesperiidae > Pyrgus > Pyrgus malvae. The sequence continues at coordinate 14,569,845 of OU426971.1, read as the reverse complement.
AAAGCAATAGATAGAGGCCACAGCCAAACCTTGTTCAAATAATACTAAAATAAACATTATCATTGTTGTTCGTAATGTCAATGTTATAATATTACGTTTAGGACACATAAGGATACAGAATACACAGTATAAAACAGAATAGACATTCGTTCTACTGTAGGATTATTATTTGGTGAACACATTTTGCAAAATTACTACATACTCCGCGTACACCTCACGGTAGACAATTTTGTTATTTTTCGCAGCGAGAGCGTAACGTTAATTTCATACCAGAGTAAATAGCGTTCTTCAAAAAATACATTAAGTGCTCACGAGGCAGGGAATACACGAGTTTTGTCATTTATTTTTCATTGACTTTGCATTTAGTCTTTTACCTTTACGAAGTAAATCAAATTTTTCAAAATCATAAATACCATTATAATATTTGAAGATTCGAAGAAGGATAAGCTTAAAAAGAACTAACACAAACCCCTAATTCAAGATGAAAATGTAAAGTTTTTGAAGTAAACATTTTTTTAGCGGCGTTGTGCACTTTTTTTGGTATGGGTAAAAAATGTTAAACTCGGGTCAAGACACGTGGCCTAATTGAAAATTGTGGAAGATCGACCTTCACCGATCTGAATTATATATACATAGTCATATGTCATACATATTATGTAGTCATCGACATAGATTGAAACAAAACATAAAAGTAAATATAAAGTGGTTTAAATTTAATTTAAGCACTTTTGCACTATACGTGCAAAATATGCTTGCACATACATAATATTTATAATAATATAAATATTGCTGTCCTTTAAGTAAAATATTAAAACTTGAATAAAAGTCTGCGAGTAAAAAACACGTAGTTATTTATTAATGTAGATTTCAGGATAATCCATAGTAATATTTTTGTAAACAAAAGAATACTTTACGAACTTCTTAGTGGCAAAAAGAACCAAACATAAAGGCATTTTACGTTTGCATCACACTTACTTCCATTTAGGATTTGTTACTTTCAATTTATTTTTCAAGACAAAGAAAATTCTTACTGAGAGCTTATACATGTTTCTAACTTGATGTTTGTGTGACACAAGCTATTTGGTGATAAGTTTTGTTTTTATTTTTATACTTTTATTTTCTATACGACGTAGACAGTAATACCTACAATAATATAATTAATTAGGACAAATATGGTTCAAAACTACTAGAATAATCATTCACGGCAACTGCTTAACTTGGTTTACGTCCCATAGTTTCAACAAACTTACAACATAATAAACTCAAGAACACAGTGCCCAAAATGCTACCCTGCTCTACGCCATAAAGCAAAAGGCAAACACTGAAATAATTACTCCCTACCGTAATACCCGACGATAAACTCCCGAGGCATCCGACGAACGTAAACATTTGAATACAGACTGTTTAAGTATCTAGGATGCTGTGAACCCACCCGAGTGTAAAACAGTACACTGTGAAGCAAAGGGAGGGACTATATACTACAACTAAATACTGACATGGAAAAGTTACGTTATAACTGTGAATAATGTTATGACCCAACAGGGTTATATAGTATTTTAGATAATAAGAAACTATTTTTCTCCCACGGCTTCGCTAGCTTTCTTTGAGGACCAAAACTAACCCATCTTATTTTTGGTCCTCCAACTATTTCCATGCAAAAATAACGTCAACGTTCAGATGTGACGAAAAAGAACGACAAACAAACGAAACTTTAACACATTTATAACAAGTTAGGATTGATTTAATCATAAGCGTTTAATAGGAGTTAACTTGACTCTTAAATATACATTTGACCGGGATAAAAATTTGTTTTGAAAGAAATTTTAGGAGTAGCGAATAAGCGAATAAATCAAAGCTAGATGAAATACTGGGAACGGACGGACTGGGGACGGAAAAGTTTCAGATCAACAACTGCTTACCGCGCTATATTTGCCTCAACCTACACAAACTCCGACGCCATTTTAAATCTACCAACAAATCTTGACCCAAGGTACTTCGCGCTAACAGAAACAACTTGTACAAAGCACGAGTAGCGACTTTTAAGTAGCCTCCGACGAACATAAGCGCTTGTAATGACCCAAGTTCTAAACTGAATTAATGATTCTGCGAGTTTAACTTCAAATTGTTAGATTTGTTGGGAAAAACTGTCCACCAAGAGCGAGGCTTGTTAGCACAAAGACCTTAATACAGAATTCTTGAGGAGCCTCCACAAGTCAGCAGTGAATGCATAATATTCAGCCATTACCGTCTCTTTAAACCCAATTTCACTTTAAAGCTGGGAGTTGAAGAAATTGAAGATTTTTATCTCGATATCAAAGTTTGTCCAAGTTTTCCTAACATACTTCCGCTCTCGAACTTATACTCGTACGCTAATGACATTCAAGGAAATAGGATTCCGCATCGTAAACTTTTCAAAGTTCATCATATACAACTTTTTCAATATAATATGAATGTATGATAGTGCAATTCATTGGATATTTGGATACCAAACTATTACGAGATTCAACAATTATTGACACAGGTTAGTAACATAGGCCTGTCGCTATTTAAACGATAATGTAAAGGTATGTAAGAAGTAATCGTTAACATCCAAAAATAAATGACAAGTGTAAAGACAGAAAATTTTCTCAAGAAAAAACATTTAGGCAAGGCCTAAAATTCCCTTAACGCTGAATCCAGACACAACAATCTAGGCAATGAAGAATTAATTCAAGCGGACGATAGGAGCTCAGCGTCCATCTTGCGGCACTCTGTCGCGGTAATCCCGGGGGATAATCCCCGCAGATCAGGGAGGACGTGTGCTACGAGCGCCGTCCACGGGTTTAGCGGCCCACTCAAACTGTCAGTATTCTCCAAATTGACGGCACATATTCAGTTGATAAAGATATTTAATCTGCATTTTGTAGTAAATACTAAATTGAAAAAAATATATTATTCACTTGAAACCTTTGGTTAGATATATAATCAGGAAGCACACAAAGACATTAACACCTAGAGCAAGATATAAATTAATAATTAATCAAATAAATTACCCACCGCTGGTAATCGACGTCAATGAAAACATTCAGCAATTAAACTTAAGAAATTTTGTGTCTGAAAAATTAATGGAGGATACACACAAAGAAAATAGGCGAAGAAAAGTTCTCAATTTTACAATTAAGAAACTTTTTACACACTATGTTATTGCGTATTAACATTCGTTATAATCGTAATATTGGCGCCCTACGTGGGACCGGAATGTATACGGTCCCAATTTTTCTCGTTTATTAAAACTTATGATATCTCGTAAGCGTCGTAAAGAAGTTTCGTCAACAAAATACTGAGGAAACCATCTGTATTAGCCGATGTTCTGTTTCATAAAGCCATTGTGTTCGTGAGATGTGTCCAAATGGGAGTTTATTTTTTTATTAGAAACATATTGTCCCTTTGTTATGACGTTCTATGGACACGGGATTCAGGGTAAGATGAGGGGGCTTTATAATCGTTCTAGTGACTGTCACATGAGACTCGTAAAAAATCTTTTAGTTTTCTATAAATATGAATATATCTTTTTTTTATTACATATACCTTTATCTACATACTATCTATACAAGAGTACAGATGATAATTGGATTTCATTCGACTTGACTTAAACAATTCTTATCACATTTTGTTTAACAAATTTTATAAACAGCTCTAACGTTCTCTTATTTTTAGAACATTGTGTACACGACTTACAAGTTTAACATTAATGTGCCAATACACAGCCTCCGTGGCGTAGCCGACTGCGAAGCGTAAGGTTGTGGGTTCGATTCCCACCCAGGACAAATATTTGTGTGATGAACATGACTATTTGTTCTGTGTCTGGGTGTTAATTTATCTATTTAAGTATGTATTTAGAATTATATAAGTATGTTTATCAGCTTTCTGATTACCATAGCACAAGCTCTGCTTAGTTTGGAATCAGATGGCGTTGTGTGAATTGTCCAAACATATTTATTTATATTTATTTTAATAAGTATTTAACTATATACATAAATAATAAACTACCTTTTCATAAGTCCATTACCCAAATTAGTAAATTTTAAGATACTGTAGTAATGTTACTGATAAATAAATATTATTACAGTGTAAATGAATATTTATGTTATAAAATTTGAAATCTAATTTTATTTCATTGAATTTTGACTAATTCAATTATGTGTAATCTTGATAATTCATATTTTAACTTTTAATTATATTGACATTGAATTTAATTGTATTTGAATTAATATTGTATTTAATTTTTATATTTTTTGTTGCTAATACTAAAACTTTGAATAAATTGTATGCCTATATAGGTAGGACGTAGCGATGTTATTGACGAATTGTATTAATACCAACCCTGTATACCTACTTTCCGCAATAAATTATTTGATTTAATATGACCTTTCCTTGCTTCGAAATGAAAAAAAACCAAAGTTCTTCCGGTACACTAAATATTCAATATTTACGAACGAAGTATATAGAATAACGAACGAAGTATATAGAATAAATTGTATGCCTGTATCGGTAGGACGTAGCGATGTTAATTGACGAATTGTATTAATACCAACCCTGTATACCATGTATTAATACCAACCCTGTATACATTCCACAATAAATTATTTGATTTAATTTGACCTTTCCTTGCTTCGAAATGAAAAAAAAAACAAAGTTCCTCCGGTACACTTAATATTCAATATTTACGAACGAAGAATATTTTAGCGATGCTTTGATAACGGGTAACTGAGTTTCGTGGAATCAATATGAATGCTGAGAAGTATACAATATTTCCTTTATTGTATCAAAGCTTATCGCAATTCAAACAAGAATACAGCATCGACATCATTTTGACAATATTTTTAGTTCGATGTTGCTTATTAAGTTATTACTCATATTGCTCCAAAACATACAAAAAGAAACAGATCTAGTACGGGCGAAATATCTTAATTAATATTTCGAACAATACAATCAGATAGGATAGAGTAAAATTGAATTTGACTTCATTATTTCATCGTCATCACAATCGTCATAAAGTTTCTTTGTAATACAATACAACAGTACATAGTCACTTTATAAGTTGTCTTTGTCTTCGACGCTGCGTGGTTTTAGCACAAAATTTACTCTTAATTTCTCAAATTTTTATTGTACTTAGAACATTATAAGAGTTTTAACTTGTACTAATGAAATGTTTTTGTGATTATATATATATATTTTATGAGCCAAAGTTGCTTGAAATAAATAAATAAAAATTAACTATACTTTTCCTATTATTATTAGTGTAATGGAAAAAATATCAGTCAAAATAATAATCTATTACATTACATAAATCTGGGTAATTCACGACAATGTTTTCTTTTTATATAAATATAGTAAAAGAAATGTGTAGTTTCCGACTACGGTGTCCCATATAGAGAAGTAATTTCACTCTTAACTCACTTCGTAGAGACACGTTATTACGAGTGAGTCCGTATGAAAACGGTTCTAACGTCATGGGAACTTGAGCTTTGCGTGCATTGGATTATGGGGTAGAATGTAGGAGTTTCTTACGCAGAACATAAGCAGAGGATTTATTTCTTACTACCTACTTATCTCCGCTGAACACGCGACAGCCTCCAGCTGTTACTGGCGATAAATAAATTTAATAAAATTAAATACTGAACTGTGTTAGTACTTTCTCTGCACATGTTTCACGGCGTCATTGAATATGTGGCACGCTTGGCAAAATTTACGAAATATATGTGATACATGAATGTTATCAATCTTGAAGAAAAGAAACATCTTTACGTCTTAGACTGATAATAATAACAAGACAATAATTAGTAGACAGTCTTTCACTTGTCTCATCAACAGTGTACAGTTTGCCTATCATAGGCATTTGAGTTTTCGTTTTAACTTTATTGATGTTTTACGTTCCCACAAAGATTTTACTAATTTGTGGATCTAAAATATTGCCAGAGATTAAGATTTTGAAAATATTAAAATAAGTACATAATTAATTACTAAGTAATATGTTAACCAAAATCACGAGCACCACGTCTGAAACAGACACAAACGAGGCAATTGACACTTAGACTGGAATAGTTATGTGAACTAAGAGCGGAATATCACATATTGTAAAAATTTATTAAAATTTTGATGGAGATACATAAATTTGACCACAATAAAATTGTAACTTAAATTAATTAATCAAATTAATCAGCTACTTTTAAAATTTGTTTTTCGTACATTCCTAACTAGGTAGATATTAATCCTTATATAATCGATCTATGGGCGTTAAAACGTAAGTCGCATGAAAGTTTAAAAGTCGTAAATTCTGAAACAATCATAAATTTTAATGCGCAAACAAATAAACACTACGATGTCTGAAATGCAAATATAAATATACCCATGAATATTTCAGTCGACATCCTCAAAGACAATGGGGGCACCGGGGCATCGGACTTAGAGGTAAACGTAGACGCGGTTACTTTGACAGCCATAATAAATAAGTAGTCGGAGGTAAACGTAGTACCAAGGCTGGATACAGATCGATAAACGCTTAGGTAATAAGGTAGCAACTATAGTAGTAGCAGCAATTATAGTTCATAATATTGTTAAGTTATATATTTGTATTAGTTTATATATAATAAAAATTAAGATTTAATTATGAGAACATTTAAACAAAAACGTCTGCCTCTCTCCTGTCTCAAAATTGCAATGCCTCACAAGGCTCATATGTACAATGTATGAATCCAATAAAATATATGAAATGAAATGAAATATATGTGCTAAATAGCCTGAGACAAATAAAAAATACATGGCTTCATGCTACATAGATGTTGACGTTGGAAACGTTCGTTGATTTCTTTAATAAGTTCGAATCAAGTCAATACAACGTAGTTATTCCACTCTACATATATTATGTAGTGTTGTAATAAGGTAAATAACGAAACATTAAGGAAACTAGAGCATACGTTAATTGTGTATAAAGCAAAGAGAGACGGATTGATTTGCATTGCCATCAGTTTTTATTCAATCATACTCGTAATACGCACTACAGGAGTAGCAATTAACCAAACAGAAAAAATGGTATGTACATAAAATTTGATTGATTACTTAGTTGAATTTTTATCGTAAATTGCAAATCGTCTCTTAAAACCTTTTTCGCCTCACATATCAAGTCCAGGGTAGTCAAGTTACGTAAATACCTGTTTTCCTACGTCGTGTTTATAAAACGAAACAGAGTCAAAAATTTGTACCTGTCAAAACAGATTGCGTGTCAAGAGACCGTGACTGCGCGGGTGAACTCATAAATATCTAATGGCGTGGTGTTGCGTGCCCTGGGTGGGGGAGCTCTACTAATTTCATATGTATTAACGAGTTTTATTGAGATTTGACGCAGGCCTCTAATTGAATACACGTAAGGTTAATTGGTGAAAATTACAAACGAAATGTTAAAGGCTTCGGATGTAATGGAATTAACTTCAAACGCCTACCGATTGACGCTCAATGACTTTTGTAATGTTAAATGTATTGTTGCCGAAGAGAATACTTATTAAGTCACGGTGTGTTTGAAGCTTTAAACGAAGATAATAATAGAGACAATATTAGAGATAAAGAGATAAATTCAACACAGTTAAATAAACTTACAGAGTAAATGAAGGACATGAAAAGGCAAGAAAATAATAGAATATGACACAATCACAAAGAAGTGTTTAAAAAATCTTTTTAATGCCTTAATAGGACTGAAACCTAGGGGTTTATAATTAATGGTTGGTATAATATGTATAGGTTTGGTAAAAATTAAATAAGATAAGAAGAGAAGAGAAGAAATTGCAGTTTTGAACAATGAATACCTCTGTTTGTTAACTGTATTAGTTATCAGTGTACACTACACTGCATATTTTATCAAATACCATTTGGCCGAAGTTAAGCCAGCTCCGTCCATCGGGAACAAACCGCAGAATGTGGTCGGTGGAATTACGAAACATCTTTAGCACTGATTTTGCTGCGGTTGCACTATGAATTACACTAGCAGTTTCCATTCGACTAACTTTATCTTGTTAAATACGCTTACTATGATTACTCTAACTGATACATATAGTACTGTGCATGTGACACTTGAATGATCTTGAAAAGTTTCGTTTTTTCTCGTCCGGAACCTTAAAAGCTTGATTTGTAAAATATACTGCTATAAAAACTAGCTATTTGACAATATGATTTGCATGTATATCCGTGAATATTTTTGTATAAAATTGTCGATCTTCGGTATTTTCGTATTTTTCAATAACTACCGTAGAAAATTGTTTTGCCCAATTATTTGTCTCGTCCAATTCAGAAAAAACTCGAAACAACTTTTCTTTTATTGGAACACTCCGCTCCAATACAAAAGCGATAGCACAGGAGCGTTCTGTTTTCTGTAAATATCAATTTCGATGGTGGCAAATAGTTTTTCTGGACGTTGGAATTGATATTCGGCTTTCGTTCTTCTCCACAGGTCTCAGAGTCGTTTGTAAAGTTGTAGGACACGAAGCGTGTGTTGCACGCCATTTTGTTTTGTTTCAATTGTGCCACGTGATGCGTGCGTTTTAATTGGCAATCGTCACGTCACCATCGGTCCTTTGTTTGCTTTAATGGGACTGTAGCGTGCAACAAGTTCACTTAATATGAGTGTATCAAGTTCAAATGTTTTATCAATACGCAGCCCTTGAAATATTATTGTATTGACCTATAAAAAAAATAAAAAATACCATATAAGATGACAAAACTAATATAAATTATATCAGCTACGGCGTAATGTTTATAAAACTATTACAGATAAATATATTAAAATATTAGATATTTTGCTGCTAACAGGAATGTATGCAGCATGTCATTCATGAATGAATGACACATTTAACACCAAAAACTTTTAGAAATAACGCACGAAGGTTGTTGTTTTAGTTATAGCAAATATTAAACAACAACCTTCCTTCGTGCGATTCCGTAGAAACCACAACTCGGGAGCCATTTGATAGATGAAGACAGCTTACTTTAAATTATGCAGGGAGAGCAACCGATGTAAAACTGCTAGAAAGGCGCTTTCAAACTTATTGCTTCGTATCTATTCTAAGGCCAATACCCATAAAGTAAAAGATGGTTGCTAAAAATAAATTTAACATTGTTCGTATGGCTGGCTGCAACCCTTTTTTGCGTCCCACTGCTGGGCACGGGTCTCTCCCCATTATTGGGGAGGCCTGGAGCTTACTCCACCACGCTGCTCCAATGCGGGTTGGTGGAGATGCGGGTTAGTGGTCAACCCGCTGTCGGATGTTTTCAAACCGCCCATAAGGCCTCCGACTAGGTTTAACGACTGTTATCTATCGACAACAACCGGGACCGACGGCTTAACGTGCCCTCCGAAGCACGGAAACGCGCATGAATTTTTTGCCACTAGCGGTCACCCATCTCACACCCGACCGCGCCCGTTTGGCTCAGCTGCATAGATCGCTTGCGTTTTACGCTAGCCGCCAGGCCATGCGCGCTTCGGAAAAGCGTACAGACAGAGTTACTTCCGAATAATATTAAAGTATGGATTGCCAACACAATCCTTTGTCAATGCGTTTCTAATAAAAATCTTAAGCTGCGGTGCCAAATGAAATTTTGTATGACCTGTGTAATTTGGTTCACCTTAAAACATAATCAATCACCTTAAAGCATTTTTGAAACTTTTTAACAAGGTATAAAATTCCAAAAGATTTCAATGTTTCATTCAAAAAGATTTCGATGATGCAAGCTTTTTTTGTTTTGACTACATAACTGACATTTGTCCTTATGAAATCCTCACTTACAGAATAATTTTTATTTTCCGATACGACAAACAAAGTTACAGTTTCTACGGAATTTATATATTTCAAAAAAAGTTTCGCAATTTTTTGTCACAGAACATACTGCAAGTTCATGCAAGATAGGCAAGGTTATGGTTTATTTGGGGGATGTTCCACAGAGTTTACGTCCACGTCGTATCCCCCGGTAACGTCGCGCTTGTCCACGGTAACGCAGTGGCAGGCCGGCGGCTAAACGACTCTGTGCTTTGATTGTGATTAGTGCGCCCATTTGCGGTTTTCCAGTGCTTCGAGTTGCTCCTAGTTCGTCCCTGCTACCTGGCTGTTGAGGCTTACTCCGGTTCAGGCTTAGCGGGCAACTAGGCTCTCGCTGTGCTGTGTAATTGTTTGTGTGCGTCGTCAAATTCTTCCTAGAATTTGATGGAGGGTGAAGACCCTTTTGTTAGGCCTTCGGAGCCTGTCTCCAAGGCGGAGAACTTGCAGGTCGGCGCTGGTGACGCTAGTCGTCCCAGCAGTTCTTTGTCCGACAGGGTGAGAGAACGGATCCCGAGGGTGGAGCTGTCACGGCTTCCACTCTCCGGGAGCCATTATTTTCGTGAGGGTGATGCGTCCGATTCCTCGGACACATCGACCCTGACCGACGAGGGTGGGGTAACAACCCGCTCTCGTTTCTTACGAAAGCGTAAGACAAGGGAGGAGTCCGGTGGCTCGGACACTCCATCTGTTAAGTCGGCGAAGGCCTCACCAACGCGTGGGCCTTCCACGTCCAGCCGAGGGCGCAAGCCAACGGCCGGCCATTTTGTGGGCCTCTCTGAGGCACAAAAAAGTCTAAGCGCCCTCAATAGGGACGCCGCCCAAAAGGAGCTGGAGGAGCGCGCTGCCGCGAAGGAGCGCCAAGAGCGTCTGGCCCGTGCCAAACACGGTTACGGGCCGATACTCTATGACGGCAAGACGGTGGCGGAGCTAGAGGCAATGGTGGCGGAGGAGGCTGCCGGAATTGCGGAGATAGCGTCGAAATGCTCCAATATGAAAGGCACCCTCCAGAAGGCCCTTAAGTTGCGGGCCTGCAATTTGCGGGCCATAATGTCTGAAATGGCGAAGCGATCTACCTCTGAGGAGACGCAGCGGCTGCAGGCGACCGTCGACCGCCAGCAAGCGGTCATCGACAGTCTGCAGAAGGAGGTCGCTAGGCTGAAGGCTGCCGGCGATGCCACGGCCCCTGAGCCACAGGTGGCTGTACAAATGGAGGTGGCCTCGGACGCTCAGTCAGTTCCTTCCGCCGAGTTTATGTCGGAGTCGGAATTCAGGAAGGTCCTCATGGAGGAGCGGGCCGCTACGAGGGCCTTTATGATGGCCTACATCGCGGGCATTGAGGACCGTCTCCTGCCTGATAAGCGGGTGCGTCCGCCTCTAGCAGCGGACCAAAAGAAGGCAGCGGCCGAGGTAGCCGCGGCTGGCGCAACCCAGTCCAACGTTGGCAAGGGAAAGGGGAAGGGAAAGGGCAAGGGCAAGGCCTCTGAGGCCGTGCCACCGACCACTCCCGCTCCCAGCCCCTCAGCGCAAAAGCCCGGCATATCTTATGCCGCTGCTACGGCTCCAAAGCAGAGCCAACCTAGGGCCAAGGAGCCCAGAGCTGGCTCTGCTAAGGCCCCGGAGCCTAAGCCCGGCCCGTCGAGGCCTCCTGTGCCCCCACAGGAGGACCTCATGCTGCCCACCACCACGGCCACCAACGACCAGTGGACAAAGGTGGGCAAGAAGAAGAGGGGGAGGAAAGGGAAGGCTGCCGCAGCTCCTCCTCCAGCACCCGCGCAACCGACTCCTAAGCCGGCCAGCAAGGGGAAGAAGGGAACCCCACCGACCAAGGCCCAAAAGGCCAAGAAAATGGCTCCCCCCAGTACCGCGGCCGTTGTGGTCACTATTTCACCGGAGGCCGCGAAGGGGGGGGCCACTTACGAGTCGGTCTTGGCCATGGCGCGCGAGACGGTGAAGCCTCGAGAGATGGGCATCGAGGCCGTCCGCTGCCGCCAGACGCAAACCGGGGCTCGTATATTCGAGTTCCCGGGCGCCGAGCGTGAGCGGCACGCGGATCTCTTTGCAGCAAAAATGCAAGAGGCCGTCTCCGCCGTGGCCAAGGTGTCGAGGCCGGTTAAAACGTCGCCCCTGGTCATTTCTGAGCTGGATGACTCAGTCACCAGGGACGACGTAGTAGCTGCAATCGCGGCGACTGGAGGATGCAGCGCGGATGCAATCCGCGCAGGTGGGATTAGGCGCGGCCGAGGGGGCCTAGGCGCTATTCGCGCGGAGTGCCCCGTGGCTGCCGCAAAAGCCGTCCTCCTCAAGGGGCGGCTCCTAGTAGGATTCAGTTCGGGTGTGGTCCGAGCGCCTGAGAAGCAGCCGATGCGCTGCTTCAAGTGCCTCAGTATCGGCCACACTCGCCCTCGTTGCCCCTCGAGTGAGGATAGATCGGAGCTGTGCTTCCGCTGTGGCCAAGCAGGCCACAAGGCAAACACCTGCAGCGGAAAGCCAAAGTGCGCGGTGTGTGCGGCGAGCGGGCGGCCTGCGGGTCACATCATGGGGGGCTCCAAGTGCAAGCCCCCTGCCAAGAAGGGCAAGACGCAGGCCCATCCGAAGCCTGCCGGTGCGCCTGAGGCTGGTCCAGCCCCAGTCGAGAGTGGTACAATGTCCGAATAATGACCCAGGTTCGACATTGTACCACAATAATGCAGGCGAACGCCAACCACTGCAGAGCCGCCCAGGACCTATTGTCCCAGGTTATGGCCGAGTGGTTGGCGGAAGTGGCTGTGGTCGCTGAGCCGTATTCGGTCCCTGCCAACTGGCTGGGGGACCATGATGGCTTAGTGGCCATCGTTCCGCGGCCCTCCACGGATTCCCCACCCCTCTCGCTCATCGAGAGGGGTCATGGATACGTGGCCGCCGCGTGGGGGGAGATTGCCATTCTTGGCGTTTACTTCTCCCCAAACCGGCCGTTCGCGGAGTTTGAGAGGTTCCTGGAGATACTGGCAGCCGTAGTCCTTGGACTACCGCCCCTGAAACTGTTGGTCCTCGGCGACTTCAACGCCAAATCGGTGCGCTGGGGCAACCCAGCCACTGACGTGCGGGGAGCCGCCCTCGATTTGTGGGCGGCATCTATCGGTGTGTCCCTCCTTAATAGAGGGACAACACACACGTGTGTGCGGCGGCAGGGGGGGTCAGTGGTGGACGTTTCGTTCGCCGCCCCTGCACTCGCCACTCAACTTGTGAGCTGGCGGGTGGACTTGGCGGAGACAATGTCTGATCATCGGTACATCCGGATAGACTTCTCCGCCGAGAACCCGTCGCACGCGCCCCGCACGCGGCAGTCGCCGTTCCCCCGGTGGGCTCTCACCCACCTGGACAGAGGGATGGCCAACGAGGTGGCGTTCGTCCAGGACTGGTTTGGTGCACCCGCCAGTACCGACGTCGACGCGGCTGCGCTGCAGCTTCGAGAGGCCCTAACCGAGGTGTGCGATGGTAGCATGCCTCGATCCCGCAGGCCGCCTCCTAGACGCGCCGTGTATTGGTGGTCACAGGAGCTCGCGGACCTGCGGAGAAGCTGCATCGCAGCCAATAGGGAATACACGAGGAGTCGACGTCGACGTCGCAGGGACCTCTCAAACGAGGACCTCCTCTATGCCTCCTATCAGGAGGCAAAGTGCCGTCTTAAGGTGGCCATTGCCGAGGCAAAAGACCACGCCAGGGCGGAAATGCTGGAGGGTTTGGACAACGACCCGTGGGGGAGACCGTACAGGGCGGCGCGTAAACAGCTGCGCCCCATCGGTCCCCCGGTGACGGAGACCCTCCAGCCGGATGTACTGGATGGGGTGTTCCGGGTTCTGTTCCCGGTTAGAACGAACTTCACCCCACCAGTGATGAATCCGCCTGTGGGCAGCAGTCCGCCGGCAGAGGACTTCGTTCCCCTGACGCCGGCGGAGTTTGAGACTGCTGCAAGTTGCCTCAGTGGCAAAAAGACGGCACCAGGCCCAGATGGAGTGCCAGCGCGTGTGCTCGCCATCGCCGCCAAACACATGGAGGAGCGGTTTCGGGACCTCTTCGATCGGTGTTTTGCCACCGGGAGGTTCCCGAAACCCTGGAAGGAGGGACAGTTGTGCCTCCTTCGCAAAGAGGGGCGGCCGGCGGACTCACCGTCGGGCTACCGCCCCATCGTGCTCCTCGATGAGGCGGCGAAGCTGTTTGAGCGGGTCATTGCGATCCGTCTCAACGAGCACCTATCGTGGACCGGCCCGGATCTCTCCGACGCACAGTTCGGGTTTAGAGTGGGCCGATCCACGATTGACGCCCTCAAGAGGCTGAAGAGCCTCACAGTGGAGGCCGCGGAGCGGGGGCAGGGAGTCCTGGCGGTGTCCTTTGACATCGCCAACGCTTTTAACTCCATCCCCCACTCCACGATTATGGAGGCACTTCGGTTTCACGGGGTGCCTCTATACTTGAGGGCGTTGCTGGCAGACTATCTGGGCCAACGGGAGGTCCTCTTTGTTGGAAAAGACGGCCGTCTGCAAAGGCGTGCCGTCGAATCCGGGGTTCCACAGGGCTCGGTCCTGGGTCCCTTACTGTGGAACCTCGGATATGACTGGCTGCTCCGGGGTGTTCTCCTGGCGGGCATGAGTGTCATCTGCTATGCGGATGACACACTCGTCACTGCCCGCGGGAGAACGTACGGAGAGGCGGCGAGGCGGGCCTCTGCAGGCGGCACGCTTGTCGCTCAGAGGATTCGCCGCCTCGGCCTCAAGGTGGCGCTGGAGAAGACCGAGGCCCTATTTTTCCCTGGGCCCCGGCAGCGCCTCCCTCCCGACGCCCACATTATTGTGGGCGGCGTGAGGGTTGAGGTCAAGGCCCGGCTTAAATACCTGGGCCTTATCCTGGACAGCCGGTGGCAGTTCGGCGCGCACTTCGCCGGGCTGTCATCCCGCCTTATCCGCGCAGCGGACGCGTTCAGCTGGCTCCTGCCGAACCTTGGGGGTCCAAGCTCACGATGCCGGCGTCTTTATGCCGGCATCCTAAAGAGCATGGCGCTGTATGGCGCCCCTGTATGGGTGGACTCCCTGCATCGGCGGCAGAACGTGGCCCTCCTCCGTAGGCCCCAACGGGCCATTGCACAGCGGGTGGCGAGGGCTTACCGCACTGTCGGGTTCGCGTCCGCATGTGCGCTCGCGGCAACTCCTCCATGGGAGCTGGAGGCCAGGGTGCTGGCCACCGTCTATGATTGGACGGCAGCGCAAAAGGCGCTGGGTGAGTGGCCAGCCCCTGAAGAGCGCAACGCGGTGAGGCGGGATGCGCGCGAGGCTATGGTCCAACTGTGGAAGGAGGACCTAGCCTCCGCGCAGTTTGGACGCCGCACTCTCGACGCCCTCGGTCCTGTGATCGAGGCGTGGGAGGAGCGGCCGCATGGGTTCCTCACCTTCCGCCTGGTGCAGGTACTTTCCGGACACGGATGTTTCGGCAATTACCTGCACCGAATCGGAAGGGAGGAGTCCCCGTCGTGCCACCATTGCGGCGCGGCGGAAGACTCGGCGCAGCACAGCCTTGAAAGTTGCCGGTGCTGGGAGGAGCAGCGCCGAGTCTTGTGCACCGTTGTCGGCCGGGACCTTTCGCTGCCGAGCATCGTTAGGGCCATGCTCGGAAGCGAAAGAGGCTGGAAAGCCGTTGCCTCCTTCTGCGAGGAAGTCATCTCGCATAAGGAGGCGGCGGAGCGGGAGCGAGAGGACGATCCGTCCCAACCCCCGCTCCGCAAACGCAGAAGGGGAAGGAGAAGACGGCAATACGACCGTTCTCTCCCTCCCCCCGGTGGTGGCCTGCAGGTTGGAGGTACGGGGGTGCCTCCACCTGCATTGCACAGGCCATCACTGATGGACAGGAATGACCCGGCGCTCCCGGTCATTCCTGTAGCCTCCCCATAAGGGGAGCGTGTAGGGCCTGCCAAGATAGGCAGGCAGTCGCCGACGATGTTGTGGAAGCAAAGGCTCTGCCGATTTCCCACGACATCGTCACGATGGCGATGGAGGAGCGCAGTAGGGTTTAGTGGGTATACCCCTGCCTCGTAACGGCAGGGGGGAGTCCCACACACCTCCCTCTGTCCCCTCGACAGAGGTCGAGAAGGTGCGTAATAGCATTCCCTACTTACAAAAAAAAAAAAAAAGGTTATGGTTTATTTAATTCAAGAATTCTGCAATTCTTCGTCGCAAAGTATAGTTCAAGATAGCTAAGGTAATGGCAGTCCACGACTGACGCTTCCGGCGGGACCTCGACTATCTGCTAAATGGTATAAGCTGGTAAATGGTATAATGGTAATAGTTTATCATACCTTCAAGATTTTATGTCTGTGGTTTATTGTAATCTGAGCTCGAATATTCATGAATAAATTTCATTGCTTGAGATAGTACCAGTATCTAACAATCAGGAAGGAGACGAGGTTCACTCACTTGCCACAACTGTTCATGGCACCTTGACCATCTATCACATTCTATAACATTCAAGTTTATCAAAACATCGTATCGCTGTACTATTGCCCAGAATATCATATGTTTTACGAGTAATTCTTAACCTGGATCTAATTTTAAATTCCTTGAAGCTAAGAGGCCGATATTTATTTTATGTTCAAACAGCGATCTGCTTGACATTCACGAAAAAATAATAGTTCCAGCGTTATAAGACGACCCGTGTGGCGCAATGGTTATCATGCCGCACTGCCAATCGAAGGGTCCCAGGTGCGATTTCCGACGAAGCAGAAATTTAACTGATGAGTTTAAATTGGTGTTCTCGGTCTGGGTGTTTGTGTTTCTGTCTCTGTATGTGTCCATGGTATGGGATCACAGGGTAATGAGGGGCTATGAGTGTGAAACGTTATATTACACAATACAGTTTTAAATATCAAAAAAATACTTTTATTTCATGTAATTATATGATATCATAATAATCATAAGAGACGTTTAAATTTGGCGACTCTTGTACAAAAGTGCCCTAATGCATTTTTAAATCTCCTACTTTTCTGCGACGTCAATACCTAGTTAAATGACTGATGTTCTGTAAGTAGAAGAAAGATAAATAAAACTGCCCAAAAACCGACTTAAATACAAGCTGGTACGTATCAAACCCGCCACAGGGCCATCGGTCTTCGTCCCTCGGACAGACAACTCGGACTGCACGTAATGGACTCCTCTGTTCGCTATCTCGCGGATAAAATGTATTTTTCAGCGACAGTGGACATTTCAAGTCGGGTTTTCTTTTCTTATAAAACTAAGATTCTCTTATTCTCGAGTCCTAGAAAAGACGAGTTCGTTCTTAATGATATTTGAACTTCTTTCTGTTTAATTTTATACCAACGCTGCATTGATTTTTTAAAGTATTCATTTAAAAATCCTCAACGCTATCTTAATGTATTGCTAACTTAAGCAAACTATGCGCATAATTTATCTTTATCACAGCGCTATATTGTGCCGAGTTAAAAAGTTAAATCGGGTGAAGTTAAATCTATATGAATTGTGGTTGAACGTTCTCTAAAGCTACAATGCACGAAGCTTTAAAAATACTTTCTTAATTTTAAAAATATTACAGTTTGTAGGTGGTAAAACTTGCATTGCTCGACCGGGAATGGTGCAATAATTTATACACTGAAGCCATTCTGTATTTCTTAGTGCAAAGATGCAGTTGGCGGTCACGCCGACATTAGGTGACCATCAGTCTCTGGATTGGCAGCGCCAATGCATACGACCTTTAATATCTACAGTCGTTTTCATGCTCGTCTAATTTTCCAATAAAAAAAGGTTTCACGGACCATTATTAGCCCGAGTATGAAATTGAGTTATGGAACAGCCACGTTGCGGCTTCCCGGCCCCACGTTGGGCGCCAATTAGAAAACACTTGAGCACATGTTTCTGCGTCTCATGTTAATTAGTTTGGTTAATGAACGAGGTGCGGGAAAACCTTTCTTGGATGTAGCGATACATCACTTTAATGTGGCTCAAATAAATTACCGATCTGGTTAATGGATTTTTTTGTGGAAATTTTATTCTTGAAATCTTTTAGAGAGAAGTTGTTTATGTTTTATTAGTATGTTTTCAGGAAAATAGCTCAGATATTTTATTTGATAGCTTTGACGAGTCGGATAAAATTTAATTTCTAACACTAAAATAAATTTGCGAATAGTATGACATATCTCTTTAACCTTACTTTAATGACAAATAAACTACATAAACTACTCTTAATTGTGTCGATAAACAGCCACGTGAAATAAGATAAAAAGTAGACTAAAATGAAATCACATTTTCCGCGCGCGGCGTACTAGAATGTTAATCCAATTTGAACTTCACAACAAAGTTGGATGCAATCGTCTTTAAAAAGGTTATGCCGAGAATAAATTATCACTTAAAAGCTTATAGTGGAAAAGGTTGTGACATTAGAAGCAGTGACAATATGTTTTATAGAAGCTATTATTTAAATATAGGCATTTCTCAGGAGTTTGATGTTCATTGAACTACAATATTTCCATATCAACAAGATATTTTGTGTTCCTACCAGTTACTTTAGTTATTTACCTACAAGAGACATGGTCGAATTTACCCTTTTTTTGGAAAATTCTACAAAGTACCAAAAGAGAACTTACTAAAATTAATCATTCGTTTCACATTCATAACCCTAAATTTCCATCTTGGAGGGAATCGAACCCGCGACTCTTTATTGATAGTCCGGCAATCAATCATATAGTCTTATTATGTGCCCGACTACGAGTAAATATATACTGAGAGCAGCGTTCCGTTGTCACAACGGATCTTTGTCTCTCTGAAGTTAGATGCAACAAACAGATACGCATATACTGCTGTGCGGAGAAGTGTTTTGATTGGTTTAAAACATTTTTTGGCTTCTGCACATCTACGTGCACGATGTTTAGAGAGACAAGGATCCGTTGTGAGTTTTATAGGCGACTTTAAGCACACTGCAGTGGACCGTATATTTCATTCTTGACGCCGGTTTTATGCACCGGACGCAATCTGTCGCCTTGCCGCCTCGTTAGCTGTAGAGCCCTCTCTATAGATACGGTGTAAAGCATCACCGAGTCACTGGTATACAAGTCAATTTATCAGGAATTAGTCAATTCATCAAGAATGTATGTTGTTCTTATTTTAAAGAGGTGCTTTTCCTATGAGTCGTTCGCTTTTTGATGTCCAACTTCGCCCTCAATAAGATTTTTCATTAAATCATAGGTTAACAGCTTAGAAGAACTAATGAAAAATTTCAAAGCCGATTAAGACTATTTGATGTCCTAAGCAATCTACATCTATGGAGACTCCTATCCGTATAAACTAGAATCGGTTCTTTAAAATATACGACCAATAATTCTAAGTACTTGGACGCCCGAGCGTAATTCGGATAAAAACAATTGATTTTCTTGGTTTATCTTTAAGCAAAACATTCATTGGCTTAGAGTTACTTAACATAGCCTTTTAGAATACCTAGGTAGCTCCCAATAAAAAAAAATGTCACAAAAAATAAAAAACGCAACTTACCTACTTGAGGTTTGAACCCGGGTCTCTAGCTCCGTAGTCAGCTTTCGTAAGCATTCGACCAAGAAAGCTTTAATTCCATTGACTAAATTTTTATAGAGGTCTTTCATATCGACATTGTCATTTGTTTGAAGGGCGGATTGACGGTCGACATTTGACGGCTTTCTACGCCACAATATTATTAATATTCTCCAATAGATGTCAGTAAGAGTAATTTTATATTTAACGGCATAAACATTAAATAAAAATACAAATTCTATCAATAAAAATTTGCTGCATCGATTTATCATCCCCGAAACCAGGGTACTAAATTTCATCAAAATCTTTGGAGCCGTTTCCGAGATTCAAAAATATATATTTAGATATATACAAGAATTGCTCGTTTAAAGGTTCTAATACCTTTACTAATTTATTTAGGAGCAGGATATACCACAGTAACTGTAAAATAGATTAAACAAGTTGCCAATTTCTGGCAACTTGTTTAATAGCGTTAGGTGTTCTTGTAATTCCAGAGAATTAACTACATTTCTTTTATAAATTAATGATTTTATTTGAAAGAAGAATTGAAAGAGAATTAAATGACACTTTTGTACACGCCTCAAAGATTTAACTAGAATTTGTCGCATCATTTGACTAGACTTAGTCGCATCCGGTGTTCAAATCCACCCCAATCAATACACGAATTCGCACCGAAAAGCAAATCTTATCTCCTGTCGCTTCAGCTCATATCTCCATGCCTAAGGAGATTTTAAATCTGGGACTTACAGCCTTAATACCCAAGGAATAGGGGTTAATACACATGAGATGCTTTTATATACGATGCTCTGGAGACTGTGGCGCTAAACTGACGAGATGTCATTTCCGGAGGTGTATAGCTGCATATTGATGTTGAAGTAGCCGTAATATAATATGTGTATACATTTTGTAGTATTACTAACTATTAGATAAATTTCTAGAGCAGCCGCTGAGGTACCGTCACACGCCAGGCTGACTAGTGCCAGATTAAGATTTTATTTCATGCCTTAAGCAATGTATCAAAACATAGATTACGAAAGAGGGTATAAGTTATAGAACGGATAATGTATTACGAAATAACTTTTGGAGTAAGTTAGACTAGAGCTAGACCTAGACCGCTAATGTCTTGATTTGTTTTTACATAACATGTTTTAACGCTTGTCCATAAAACATCAGTATTTTTTCATTAGAGCTACTATAAGAAAAAACTTGGCAGCATGAAGGTCTATATCTTATCTTCCCCGACCTTGACTTGTTACGTGACCAATGCTAAATAGTAGGATATTATCTAAAAGGTTGAAAAAGAGAATGCTAATCATCCAACATAGCTTTGACCAAAATATAGTACGCACGTTCGCAATAACAATGTCTCTACAGGTTAATTAAAAAGGGTTTTTATCGGTGCACGTCTGACGTGCGACTCCTTGAGCTGCGCTGAAGAGTTTTCTCATCTTGAACATTGGCATCTTACCTGTAACAATAAAAGACAATTTAGTTTTAAAAACAATCAACAGATAATTCTTACTGATGTTTCGAACACTATGCCTGGCTTAGCTTGGGTGATTTGAGTTTATATGATTATACTTATCCACGGGAACAATACGTTTTTCCGGGATAAAAAGTATCTAAGCCTTGTCGGAGACCAAAAGAGCGATTTGAAAACATCCGTCAACGCGGTGGCCACTAAACAAAGCCTTCTTAGTTAACCCAAGCCCGAGCCCAGCAGTGGGACGCAAAAGTAGTAATTTTAAGCTGAAGCTACTTTTTTTGCTTATTTATTACGAACGTTTCTTGATAGTAATGTTAACAACATAAGTATTCTCCACGTCGTATAAATATAAAGCCTATCAAAATACAAATCCTCTATGAACACGAAAATACTATCCCATCCCTTACAAACCAATCATCGCGCTCCATTTCACACGAGCGCAGGCAAATCGTCACAAAAGCGTTTAAAGCACCAATTTATCGCTCGCCCTCGTACCGGATAAGCCTTTCGTACTAACTGCTGACAAACGCCGGTCCGGTCGCAAATCCATTTTAGTGAATTTGCTAACGCTACATAATTTAGGATGGAAATTTGGACCATTGGACCAATTGGACAAGATTTGAAGAAACGGTGCTATTGATACCTAATGGAAAGCTTTGCAACACATTCTGAATTGGGAAGTTGTTTTACCTACAGAGTTTTCTCCTACATTAGAAGTATCCATCCAGTTATATTGCAATGATATCATAAAGTAAAAAGTGTAGATATAGCCGTTTCAAAAATGTACTCTTGAAATATGTAGTGTGGTTTTACGGTTATGTACGAGTATCTACATGTACCGCGCACTACACCAAAACCTAAAAATTAAGTACAAACACCGCTGTGTGTGGTATGTCGTGGTTAATAATAACAAATTTTTGTGCATAAAAACTCTTCATTTATTTATTATTTTAGACTCGAAATTTGATAAACGATATCTCGTAAGAATAAATTTACATTAAACTGACATCATTAAGTTAGGAAGAAGCGGGAGTAATAGACGGAGAAATCTTTCCACTAGTAATCCTATAATATAATGATAATCCATTAAAATCTATTTTTAAAATAATAGGTACATATTACATAGTGATATGATATTATCAAATGAGGTACTCGTAACTGATCACGCAACCAACTTTCAACCAATACCTTGGGCTCTCAGATAATTTCTATAAATCACCTCCAAAAGTTATACCTACTTCACCAAATTGCCGTATAAAAAGTACATTATTGTACGTCTGCCACATTTATCGCTGTACTCATCGCCAACGTCCCAGAATCGCAAGTGTGCAAGGGAGGTAACGCACTAATTTAATTCCCTTTACGATCGACATCAGCGTTTTTCGCGAATATTGTGAGGGCGCTTAGATGTAATAACGGCTTTTTGTGCATTAAAAACGATATTAGCTCGTAAAGTAACGTAATGGAAGTTGCGAGCAGATTACGGCTGAAAGTACCGATTTTTTTTTTATTAGCTTTAATAAAGTTTTCTCGTAACGTAAGTCGTCGTAACGGAGAATAAACTTTCCACAAGTAGTTGATGAAAGTAGTCAATAATTTTGTTGAATGATGAAAGTACAATTTCATTTTCTTCAACATGAGAATATTACTTTATTATAACTTTAAATATAAAAGGTATATCTATATAGCCTAACCTATCATTGATCACCAATGGACATTAAAAGAAATACATGATCAAGACATTATTGTAAATGAAAGCATATTTTCATTCAACTCATTTATTTTTATTTCTAGTGCCATACAAACCGAAACGAGAGAGAAAATACAAAGAAATCTAGATGAATCTACAATTTTATACTCTCCTCACCTTTATGCGAGTACAGGGATATGAACCGAGTAAAGTGTAGCCGCACTTTAGCGCAAGTACAGATTGCAGACAGATCCGAAGATAAGCCGTTCCCCGAAGCCCTCAGGCCTCAAGCCTTGTTTCCGTATGCGTGAAAATATAAGGATACCATGATACGAGGTATTTTATACAGTACTTCTTTTTCTATATTGCGTGAAATGTAGTCATACTTTAGCGTAATTAATAGTAATCATGTACAGACAGATGTGAGGATAAACCCAGCCCCCAGGCCTCAAGTTATGAATGACAATTTTGTACAATATTTCTATTATTATGAACGACTTTTCTCTCAGTATTTCTAGGGTATATTTCTGTGACTTAGATGCTTTTGAATATTTTAAGATGCATATTAGTTCTATTTTAATTTTAATGGAATATCAGACGAGTATGAAGGCAACGTAGCGTTAAGTAGTCGGTGCGAACCACGAACATCTACACAGCCCCAAGTAAGTCTTTCCTTGATCTTTGCCTATGTAACTTTGGCCGGCACTGCACCTTTCCATCGAAACACAATAGCAATGCTAGATGGCAGAAATTGGTGCAGCTGTGTATACCACGCGGCCCGTCTGCTTTTTTGTTCGGTTAATTTATAAAAAAGCTGTCTTCCCTGGTCAAACCTGCAAATACAACAAATGAGGGCTGATTTTGTAATTCCGAAAGAAATTATTTCAATCAAAGTAAATGAAATAATATAATATAATAATATCTGTCAGAATTAAATCAGCCCTCTGGTGAAAAAGTCTTATTAGCAGTGGTTAGAGTAGTAACACAACTTAGTAGTATTTTTATTGTTTACATGAATATATCGAAATTTTTAACCAAAAGAAAATCTTCAATTAAGACAGCTTTTAAGCATTATATAAATGTCATTTTATGATCCAGTTATAACTTTGAAGCGTTTACTTTTACGACAACAAAGATTATAAAATAAGACCGTTAAAGTGATTTTAACGGTGACAAAACATTTTTATTAATGAGATAAAATTTAATGTCTTTGTAAGGTCACAGTAAAAGTGAGCGATATTATAAATAAATCACGACTATGGATAAGGATATTGGCCTCGACATCGCCCTACACAAAAAAGTGTAGAAATAAAAACAAAAAATAGGAAAGGCAATAGATGAGGCAAAGAGAGGCTTTGATCGCGTAATATTGAGCCAATGTACGAAGTACAATATACATCCAATCCAGACAATAAATAACAATATAGCTTACTTTGTCTATGATTTGGTGGTTAGGTCGTTCACAGATCGCACTAGCTATTTTGTCAATTTCACTCAGAGTTGGGAAATTGTTGAAATGTGGAATGAGACGAATGAAAAAAACTGACTCGATGCGTAGTGACGTGTGAGTGAGTGGGAGGGATAGTTACCAAATTGCTAGGGTGACCAGTGATCAACCTTTTTGACTGCACCCTTAATGCTTTCCACAGAAAGGCTCCATAACTGAGGCAGCCTGGAGCTTACTTTATCTAGCAGATGGTGTACCACCCGCTGTAAGATTTGAAACAATAAAGCCCACTGTGCCTATGATTTCGCTGCAACTGTTTTTTCGTTCCGCACCAGGTTATGGTCGCGAGATTAACCTCAATTATTGACTTGATGGCCAACTCTCAATCGGATTTCAAATAGGTCGTGAGCTACTTTAACAAGGTATAACGACCCCTATCGATAACAACTAGGATTGTTGACTTAATGTGCCCTTCGGAGCACGAAACAAGTATATCAGAGGAATGGAGGGAAAAGAAACAAGTAAGCTCGTATAAACATGTATTACATTAAAAGTGATATCTAAATAAGGTAGGTACTAACTTTTATAAGTAGCAAATTTCAGCAGATTATTTTAACGTTGAAACAAATATGTAAAAGAAATAATGCATAATTTTGTTCTCAATATACTGACCCAGAGATTTCCTTTCTTTTAAAAATGTTTTGTTAAAAAGTAATGAGAAAAAGGGAATGCCACTCTCAATTAAATAATCAGCCTTCGTAATGGACATTCGCTAAGTGACTTACAGACTTAGATTTTGTACGAGGAAAAGGAAGAAAATGGAGATATTTATGTAAGAAACTAAAAGTAAATTGAAAAAGAAAAATAACACTAACCGAGCTATAGAACATGCAAAAAGAAGAAATGACTTTACTTAACTGAAAAAGGTTTCATCATCCTGTGTGCCATTGTTTTAGGTAAATTTGAAGTGAATTAAAAAATATGAACACTATAAATTACATCGGACCATTCATTCAATTTTGATACAGTTAAACAACAACATAAAACCGAAATTTTACAAATATCCTTTTTCAAATTATCTCTATTAAAACAAAGGTGTACGGTTACCCTTGAACTGTGTATCAGAAAATATATGTGTATATATAATTTGAAAGACTAAAAACATCTTTTAAATTTATTTTTTACTATTATGGCATTTTTATGAATATCTGGTGCGTTAAAAGTAATCCATTGTTAATTTCTAGTTAGACCGTAATAAGTTCAACCCGTTCACGATCACGATCTATTGATGTAGGAGCTCGCTCAATAAGTAACCCTAATAAAAAGGTCACATAGAAATCCACCATCACTATAACAAACTAAATTTTATTGATTTTTATTATTATACCTATGATTTCGCTGCAACTGTTTTTTCGTTCCGCACCTGAGTAGATTCATACCATCGATATTTTTACTACAGGCTGGCGGCTTAACTGCCATACGATAAAACTTTAGTACCTACTATCACTACTTGTAAAGTATTCCGGTTTCCGCGCTGCACAGATTGTATGATTTCCATTTGTACCGATGTACGCCCGGGGTCTGTGCCAAAGAATTATCTGGAAACGCTTCTATGACCCTGTGTGCTACTGGTTTAGTTAAGAGATCTTTGGAGATTCCAAGTAAAAATATGTTCATATTTATGTGTAAAAAATAAAAATATTAGCAGCAGACAATTCAATAAATACGAGACCAACCTTAATAGGATCACATCATTTAGTTGAAATTAGTTGCGTGGTTGCCTCAACTTATTGGAAAATCGATAGAACGAGTCTTATAAGCTCTAAAATATTTCAGTTCACAAATACGAGCGATGAAGTGCAAAATAAAGATTTATTCGTCAAACGTACAAAACATACAAATTCTTTACTTTATACGCAACCCATATTTTGTTATGTAGATGTTTCCAAGTCATTACTCCGTGTATAATGTAAGCGAACCACAAAGATTTTACGTTGCCGTCCTTTTGAGGATCAAACGTTACAAAATATAGTGCCAAGGTCTCAATCCCGGCCGGGTCAGCGATTTGCATATAAATTGCTCGAGTCATAAGAGATTTTTCAGTAACACCTAGGAGCTTTTCGGAGTTCTCAAGTTTACCAAAAAGATTTTAAAATCTGCAAAAGCTTGAGTTTTACTCTTTTCATCTGCTGGTGCGAGACTACTGTTAGTAGGCGGAAATTTACCTTGCACGGTTGTAATTCTATTATCTCTTACATCATCTTAGACCATAAGCCTCTGGAGTAGCGGCGCAACCGCATATATGTCATCAAGGAAGATCAGGGCTTGCTCTATGTCATTCCAGTCGACCAAGTCAGTCGATAAGATGTTGCACGTTTATTAAAAAACTAATGATTAATTCTTATGGACAATGATCGTCAAAAAAATGCTTTTAATATGCTTAATGCCATAAAATTGGAAGAAATTCCAACGACGGAAGGTACCGTAAAATCGTATAGAGCTCTGGCAAATTAAGCGATATAGCGATATCGCATCGCGCAATTTGATGAAGTGGCGATAATTCGACAGGACGATTATCGCCGTCGTTCGGAAGGCCCCACCATATCCGATATCGAATGGGCCGTAGCTCTCACCGCAGGATTGTAAGCGCTTCGAAAACTCGTAATCCCTTCTTCGAAACTGTTGTTAAAATATACCAAATGTACACCAAAGAACCAGTTGGCAGTTCAGTGGAAGTGGATTTCGTAACAGGATGTAATCCAAGGATTAGGTTCAAATTTCTGCGTATTTGAAACTACGCAGAAACTGATGGGTTAGTTTAGTGTCGGTCGATGACATCTTTAATCCATTTAAAAAAGTAAGTGAAAAAATATCGTATATATGTTGCGGTCAATATGCTACTGCAAAGTACCACTATTGGTTTGTAATAAAGTCGTAGTATCAGTAACTTTGCTATCAATTTTAAAATTATGGACATAGAAAATAGTGCTGAACTAAACTACAAGATGTAGTCGTTTTGTCAAAGGCCTTAGGAGTGTAAGAAGTATGTGACAGCGTGTGGTCCGCATCCGTATCGTATTTCCATCAATCCGCATTAGAGTAGCGTGATGTTTTTTTTTATTTTTTTGAGTGTGGAGTAGCAGACAAGCGTGCAAGCCACATGGTGTTAAGTGGTCGTTGCAGCCCATGGACATCTATACATAACCTAAAGAAAGCCTAAGGGCCTCTTTCACCACATGCAAGTAAAGTGACAAGTACGCTAATTGTCGATTAAAGTCACCCGTAACTTCAATTTCACGATGTTCGAGTAGCACTAATCATATGATAAACTGATCCGTACTCATAGATTTTACTTGCTAATTAACTTTACTTGGGATGTAACTAATCAACACTTTACTTGGAGATGGTGAACGAGGCCCTAAGTCTTGCCTGTGGTCATAAGAGTTGCACTGCTTCCCTGAAGGCCTCTTGTAAGTCTGGCCGGCTACTGGGCCTTTCAATGGAACGGTAGGAATGGGTGCAGAGGTGATACTTCCCCGGGCGAAACCATTAAACTACTACCACCTACCTCACATAACTATAAACTCTAGGCCTTTTCAATGATGGAGAAAAACCATTGTGGGACTTAACATGGGTTGCCACAAAGAAGTCAGCTCAATTCCCAAGTTTGCCAAAACAGCGCTTCATTGACCCGAACTCGATACTCCAATTTGCGCTCCCGTGTGTAGCAAATTGACATCATTTAATTTGTCAACGGGCGCGAAAAGTTTTATTTTAAAACCTTCAAAACGAAATTGCGTATTGAATTTCCTTTAACAGGCAGTTTTATATTTAACCTGCATTATGATTATTTTTTGTTGTAAGTTTATTTATGTTTGTATGATTGTATGATTAATAGGAAATCCCATTAAAACATAACTCACATTGCATGTAGTTCGGCCATTTAGAGGGTTAGTTCAATTCCAATGGGCAACATAAGTTACGAGGACATTGTCCGTTTTGGGTCTTTACAGGATATTTGTTCTTTATACATTCCAGTAAGATTTTACGACTTAAGGAATTATTCGTAATGAGAGCTCATGTTACAAAATTTTTAGCAATACCTATTCCATATTAATTTCAACTAAAGCTTCGTCATGTCCTGTTTTCTTCAGACCTTATGAACTTATTTTAGTTATTATAACACAAATGTTATTAACTCATTTCAATAACACAAATGTCTACTTTTATTTATTAAAGCAATAGATAGGAGTTGTTTCCTTCACCAAAAGTTTGAAGGAAATATTGTGATATAATAAAACATCTTCAACAAACCAAAGTATATTACGCTCCTTGAAAGTTTTTAATATCATCAACGTCTTGCCCGCGCGGTGTAAGTACCATCTTCACGAAATTGTATAAGCCGTAATTTTATTTTGAAAGGTTTGCGACAAGCTATAGGGAACTTGTGTGTTTAATGGAGTTTACTCGTCTCCAAAATAATTATGGTTCAGGAATATTTCCAGCAAACAGTATTTTGGGTTCCGTACAGAAATTCTGCACAGTAAACTATATACCTACAGTAAAATTAGTCTTTAATTTAAGTATCGGTCAAGTGTTTATTAAATATGTTTATTTTCGCTGAATGATTTAGTATATACTTAATATTTAGCCAGTACGATGGACTAACTTATTTCATCCCCGCATCGGCCTTTATTAGTCCACTGTTGGACAAAGGCCTTCCCTAATATTCGCTCATCCTTCCGGTCCTGCACCCTCTGAATGCAGCGGCTTCCCGCTGTCTTCTTCAGGTCGTCAGTCTACCTGGTTTGAGGGCGGCCTGTGCTCTTATTGCAGAGACTTGGTCGCCACTCGAGGACTATTCTTCCCCATCGGTTATCAGTTTAAATTATTGGAAACAACAATAACCAATCAAACATTACAACTAGTATAAAAAAATCAATGAATTGGAACTTTCATTATTCTTGAAAGGAATGTTGTTACGAAGCGTTTTTATAGTATTTCTTACGCAAGAGTTTCTGTATCTTGTAAAATATCTGTAGCTTAAGAAGTAAGATAAATTAGAAGCTAGAATTCAAACCCGCAAACTGTTAAACTTCCTTCGATACAAATTATGACTGTAACAAAACGTGTATCCTGAAACTTTTACATTACCCGTACAAGTTCGAGACCGAACTGTTTACGGAACATCTACTATTAGTGTACAAAAGTTGTGTCGCGTCGCAAAGTTCGTGAGGTGTGGGTTGTGTCGCGTACACATTAAAACTATGAAATTACGACAGCTGTAAATTATAGAAACCATGTAGGGTTGTGAATGTTACGTGTTTTGAGATTGTATGACTGGTAATGAAAAGTAGAGAATCAACTCTATGCTATGTGGCAATAAACAGGTGATATTGTTGGAAGGGCCGAAAACCTCTAACAGAAGAAAGGTAAATGAGTGGCGAACGTTGTGGTCGTGGCAAAAGGAACACATGCTTCAGATGCCGAAGGATTTTTGACTCAAGTAAGATAAGCAGGATGTTCGACGGACAGAAGACTTAAAAAGACTCATAAATTTATAGATATGTAAACTTTGCCGACAATAGACACAGTGTTATGTATGTACACCGCAAATTGAAAAAAAAAAAAACTGATATAATAAACAGGGTGGGCCAAGAAACTAACGAGTTTTGGAGTTATGTGGATGGCTATGAATATTATTCTGCCCATGAAATAAAATATGAAGAGATATTTTAAGATAATAAATATAAGAGAACAAAACTAAGGCAATTACAGTGCGGGCTCCAGTTTTAATAATTGTAATATCAAATTCAGTTATTATTCATTCAGATACAGGTTTTAAATTAATATTTAATAAGGAAAATTTAAAATTTATTATTATTATATTAAGATATACATTATATAGTACGAGTAGTAACTCAAAAGGTTACATTTATTCCATAAATAATAGGAGGTATAATCATGCATGATTCAACAGGAAAGTACACCCGTTTCTGTCGTGAAGAAATTCATTTGAGTTTCGTAGGTAAATTGCAGCCCCGTAAGCTACAAGCAAAAATACATCAGCCTCTGAAACATCATACACTTTTAAAAATTGAATCTTCCTTGAAGTTGTATAGTGATGGCATTATATTTTACTATTTCATATTTTACCAATGTGTGCTGTGCTGTGTGATCATGTGTGTGATGGACAGGCATGACTGACATGCGAGTACTATGTGAGAAATAGAGTGAACACAGTATCCACCGCAACGCTACGTCACGAGCCGGCCTGATTAATGTCGCTCTGCGGAATTGTGATTAGTGCGCCCTCTGAGGATATACAACATACCCATAGAAGCATAGAGCACATGCTAGTTACTTTTAGCTTTGAGCTGTATATAGGAGCATAAACTTTTACTTAACCCTTTTGAATTTTTCACGGATGGACACAGGTCTCCTTCTCTCAGAATTAAGACCATTGGGTTTAAGACCATAGTCAATGCGCGTTAACAAGGTTAACGTGAAATATGTACTTCTACCTATCGATACCAACGGTACCGTCTGTTAACCGACGGCTAATAGTGTCCTTCGAAACATGGAAGGAAACACATATGACATTTTGCCAACAGAGGTCACGCATCTCACACCCGACCACGCCCGTTTGGCATACAGATACACAAATATTGATATCTCTCTCTTTGAATGAAACACGATTAATTATAAGAGCTATATATTGAGCAGCACTTAAAAAAAATTATACGCGTATCAAATTAATTTGCCAATGAGGATCCTACCCGCGTTCTATGGACTGATCAATAAATACCATGAACATTTAAATTATGTTACATAGCAACGTTATACTACTCCGGAGACTATTAGTCTCCTCGCGTAGGTAATTATGATCTGGCCACCAACATCATATAATTGTAACATAAAGGAATTGGTTCACGGTAATAATGTGTATACATATTTTTCCCTCGAACAATAAAAGTTTTACTTCCTTCGTATCCACAAGTCATTTTCAATCTTTAATATCGAGTTAGCAGTTAAATGAATATAAAATACGAATAATTTTAATCTTGTTAGTCGTACTCAAGTTTAATTTAATTTTATCGTTTAAAGCTTTGTCAAATGACATTAAAGTTAAGCTGATATTAAGAGTATCGGGAAAAAGCTTAAAAAGTTATAGTTCCTCATTTAATCGTTTTGTATACCTTATTTTATGATCAAAATGACTCCATACAAAAGTAACAGCGAACTAATTAGCTTTTACAGCATTAGCTAGAGGAAAGTTCAGACCTTACTTCTCCAAAGTTCGCAAATGGTACTAGCTCTGCAAATTTTTCTGAACACCTCTTTGGTATGACACTTTAGTTATATACAAGGCATATTTTAAAGTACCAGGAATCGAATTTACTATTTTAAAAGCTTTTCGCTTAAATTTTCCGGAAAGACAGTAGTGTCCAATAAATTGAATCCCAGGTTCATCGGTTTATTAATAAACTGACATTCGGCCTGTAAAGTTTCGAGGAAAATGTAGTGAGACAAAATTCAACTTTTCACGGTTGCCGGCTTAATTGCGTTCCTGCAGCCGCAATCCAATTACATCAAACGAAATTAATTTGGGGACAAAACGAGGGAGATGACATACTTGTAAACGTTGATTTTGTGTAAATAAAAGCGAGACAGAATGTTGATTTGTCTGCCGTACGTGATGGATGAAATGTTGCGGTCATAGGATGACACCCTGAGAAATAAACTGAGTGACGGAAAGCGCGAATTCCACGCGCGACGTTTGCATTGTTTCCGTCATGGCACTCGAGATGGAGTAAGGTTGTATTTGCGGTTTTACATTAAAACAAGATCTAGCTAGCTATGTTGACACTGATTCATTGCGGTGTTTGTTTTCTGCTTTGCGTCTCATAAATAGGGTACATATTGTGCTGCAGTATCATTAGCTCTGAAAACGAATATTATGCGAGTATTCCTACACAACAATAAAACAAAATGAGGCAATGGAATCAAACCTTCAGCATCAATAGGTGGTAGAACTATTATCGTTCGCCCGGGGAAGTACCACCGCTGCACCCACTTCCGCCGTGAACCATTTCTATTGTGTTTCGGTGGAAAGGTGCAGTTGCCGGTCACACTTACATGAGGCGACCACCAGCCTCCAGAGTAGCAGCGCAACTGCATACAACCTTAGATAAGACTTACCTATGCTTGCTTGACAAAGACAAAGAACTTTATTTGCATAAATATGGGTGTTTACAAAAGTTGTTAATACATATTTAGTACGCCATATTTACCTTCATGAGGTATGCAAATATTACAAAGATAAAAGAAAGGATTGAGGTTGTATGTAGATGTCCATAGGCTGCGAGCACTTAACACCACGTGGCCTGCATGCTCGTCTGCTACTCCATTCAAATTAAAATAAAAACAATATGACAATTAATTTTGCAAACTTTATTAAATTATTCAACAACTACGGCGTCATTTTGAGAACGTTAAGACGATTATCTTAGTATAATCTGAACATAAATCTAGATACTTAAAATAATTAAAGGGATCATGAAGATAAATAATTCAACACCGTCTAAACCGAGGGAAAGAAATGTACCCGAATAAATAATTCCATCAGAGTAAAAGGTAGATAACGTTACTATCAGATACATTTATTACGCGGGTATACCCCTGTCCATCGCAGGTCTAATTTAATTTGGCTAAACCTTTATCGAATACTTAGAATAAGGAAATAAAAATCACCTCCTTATAGCTCCTTCAAAAGTATTAGAACTGAAATCAATATTGTGTAAATATTTGTGAGAGTGTTGATATAAATTAAATGAATATTGATGCTTAACACTGAACAAGTAAAAAGTATTGCATTATATTATATATTCTAATTAGCTTTTAAATATTTTGAATCCAAACTATTTACTTCGACTTTAAGTATAACTTTAAAAAATAATAATAAATATTCAGGGAATATTATTAGATTTGAAGACTATTGCCAAAAAATTAAAAGTATCACCCAGTTTACTTCTGAACTTTCATCTTTATTATAAACTTTTAAAGTTTTGATTTTCCAATAAAATTCCACCCAATTGTGAGGACTACGATTGTCTTTTCCAGAACGAACTACAATCTAATTTAGCCTCAGATTTACTTTCCACTGGTCATTGTTTATCCACCGCCAATCGCTCGTCATGGTGTATCTTCCGCTGCGGGCGGCACTTAGAACGCTGCCACACGCGATATCTCACACATACCTTGCTTACACTTGTAAGCACTTGTGATAGCTCAACGCCTATTACAATAAGTATATGCTTGTACAAGCTAAGTGTTGCTACTGTTATAATGGCTGCAAATTAACGGGACGATTTCACAATTTCGACTTCTATTAATTAGTTTTGATGACAGATTACAAATGATATCGCCGAAGTGCGTTCTTTGAGCGTCTCTTGAAATTTGTAAGCACCTAGTAGCGTAACGTTACACCTGAGACTGACTTTATTAACATTTAAAATCTTGGGCCTGTTAATAGGCCCAAGATTTTAAATGTAGAAGGCATCACCAATAAAATAGACCTTAGTGCCGATTAATCAGATACAAACTTGGAATAGAAATTTCTACGACCTTTCAAACCATCTTCGTAAATATAAGATGAAGAGCAAACTTACTGGTCGCGAGAGATATACGAGCTACAGGCGCCAAGAATATTGCATTCCGAGCGAGATGTAATTCATTCTAGATTTCTCTAGAAATTTCCTTAAGTTGCCCAACGCTAGAAGTATGAGTTGAACTATGTGTATAACGTTCTGCTAACATGTTAGGATAATGCATGAAGATTTTGCATTGTGCATCCTTAATGAAAGCTTCAAATTTTAATTAAAACTATATTATAAAATTCTCTCTTAATTCTAGCTGAAGTTGAAACATAAATTATGAGCAAGCAAACATGAATGACATTGAATAAACAATTTCTAAATAATAATATCGAGACAGAGACTCTCCTAAAGATGATTAAAAAGAATGACATTGCTATAAAGGCTAATAAGTACATAAAATTAATAAATCATGAATCAAATACATAGGTACCTAGTATAAATAAATTCGTAAACTGCTCTCGTATTTATACCTAATTATACCTGGTAGTTTATTAAAATGTCACACTAATCTCTCTTATCTCCTACAAACTACGTCATTTAAAGCTTTAAATTAAAGCTAAAGTGCTACCTTATTTCTCAAAGACGTTAAAAACAGTAAAAGTAATTTTGTATATTCTGACTTAAATACTCCAGCATACTGCAATGTAATTAAGACATTCCTAAAGTCTCCTACATAAGTAGAGACGCCAGAGTATAAGCTGGCGAGCAGCAACTTCACAAGCGCTACAATGATCTGCAATCAACTTTACACATATCAAGCTACAGTTTTACATTTAAGAGCTAAATAGAAAGTAAACAGCAAATTTTCTCCGATAAATTTGAACACCAAATTTCAAGAACACCAGTTCAGACGGATATGAAATATTTTGTAGGACTAACTTGGGTTTACAGAAAATGACAATGTAAGCAATCTAAAATATAATAATATGATGAAGTAATTAAATAAAATTTATGTTCGTTAAAATATGTAGGTTTTAGTAATAAATAAGATAAATATAAAACAATCACTAAATACGCTGATACGCGCGGCTGAGGTTATTATCAACGGTTTGCAAAAGCCTGCTGGCCGGCCATTAGCGTTCGGGAAAACTTTTACAAAATATTGAAGCAGCCTTTTTTTACGCAAAACCCGCTAGCAGCTGCCGTACGTATCCCATGCGGTGAACCGATATGAAACGGGATTTAATTAAAAACTTCACAACGCTTTTTGAACAATAACTCCTTTAGGTTTTAATGCAAGGTCGTTGGTAGAATATAACAGTTCATTGTTATACAAGCTATAACGTTAAATTATTAAAAAATACTAAGCAAGGTATCTATTGAAAGTAAGATCTAAAGGTATTGTAAAGTTGTGCTGTACACAATTTTACAATACGCAATTTTTCCGAAACGTACGGTTTAGCTTTATAAACTGAACTATGGCGCCCAACGTGGGGTATTAAAGGTGATTTCATTCGCTCTGATATTGAACAGTACTAAACTATTACGTGACCCGAATTTAGGTAACGAGAACTCTAATTTCAGGATTTAAAGGATCCTGTCTAATCCAGTAAAATAAATTAGTAAAATCCGTATTGGAAGATAGTTCCTAAGTATATATTATTATTAAGCACATTTTGATACTCAGGATTAATTAAGATGCAGAGCTACGCTGCTATTGCACCATATATTATATTGCAAGTTATAAAACATCTTACTCCACCTCCGGTTCTAATGCAGGTTGGTGGATTCTGAATGTTTAACCGATCATTTTATTTTAAAACAAATCAAAATTATATATTCTTGTACGATGTATTTGCATTCCTAAATTGACATACTAAGCATTAAGATTTAAGTTAAAATAAGGTTTAAGGCAGACACAAGGAAATGCGAACTTGGTTACGTCAATCTTGGCTATTTAAGTACATATCGAAGGTATACAAAAAGAAACCAGAAAAATATTTTTGCGTTCATGCATGATACCTTTTTTCTTCAATTCGCCGCTGTTTCGGATCGTTGGTGAGTTGTAAAACTTGTAAATATCGCCATAATAAACCAGAGCTGGCCGGCTGCTGGTGAGTTACGGCCTATCCTAAATCTTTATTCCCGTCACAACGACTAATATTCGCCTCACGAACTGGGAATAAACAAATATTTCAGCGCCTCCGTTACATTACGTTTTGACGTTAGGAAGGCAGCTGACACTAACACATGATAGCACCCCAAGGAATTTTTTGGGCCGCTGAAGATTTCAATATATTTTATGGGTTTTTCCATATAATGGCATTAAAACATTTGAAAAGAAAAAGTACTAATAAATATAGCACTCGTCTAACTGAAATGAAAACCATCGTCATAGTCAGGGTGTTTCGTACCAATCGTACATCTGCATTTAAGATCAATATGATCCATCTAAGCTAGACAACCAGTAATTTCATCTATCTTCTAAAAATAATAGGACACCTAAATCTTACATTCTAAACTACCGTCTATCTAACATATCGAAAATGATCCGGAAACAAACCAAATGATAAACATTGATTTCTCCATATTTCATGATCTCGATAGTCGAAAACCTTCAAGCGTCCTTCCAAAAGTAATAAAACGTTGTTTCAAGGTCATTATGGAGTTTCTGTACCAGCTGTTCCAGCAACATTGTTTTGCAGATTGCTGTATTCATTAAGCCTCGTCATCGGACCTTCGGATACTCCACTTATTGTTTTGGGCAGTTTTAAACTTTTAAACATTTTCTGGTAACAGTGTCCTAGTCCCGAATATTGTGGTCGTTACGTGAACCAATTTTTATTCCTTTTTTAACTTTTCATCTGAAAACAAGTTCGAAATTGTGAGAATCGTGGTTACTCATATTATTTTATTTTTTTCATTTAGCAACTGGTTAGGTGATTTTCGTTAAAGTGAACGTGGTTAATCCTTCTGGGATTTAAGTCACAGAAGGGGTAGCAGACCAAAATAATTTAGGCTTTGTTCCTCTCTTCCACGATAGTGGGTTTTAAATTGTCCTTCATCTACGCTAGTTCCATCAAGATGTCCATTTAACTTAGACAATGGTCAAGGTCAATGGTTTGGTACGCTATGCATGTCCCTGCAGCTTCAGTATTAAGAATTGGGCTACGGTATGCCCTGCGTGATTGCAAGAGGCGAACAAAAGGGGCGAATACAAAAGTACATCCCTCACAACTCACAAAAACACATCAACAATACTACTATCATTTTAATGCTTCCAAAATTAATAACTGTTCTGATGCTTAAATTAATTCATTCTTACCTAAAGCCACAGGCTCGTTATACGATATCCACATTTCCCTATCCGACCCACTTCTTAAGTAAGTGTACGATAAGCTCGCAAAAATCTTGTTTATAAGCAAATAAGCAAGCACTTTGGACCGCCGCGGAATACTAAATGTATACCGAGGGCCCTCAGGGAGTATGGGCCTTGGTAAGATCTAGATCAATTTGCGGAGAATATTTACACGACTGTTAATTTTATGTATAGCATAGCTTTGAAATGAAATGAAAATATTTATTTGTAAAAATATGGGTAAATAAGGTGTTACAAAACATTTACACCGCCATATTTACCCCGAAGGGTGTACAAATTTTATCCTTATCATAACGTTCTGAAAGTTACTAGAAAAAGGTTATGATAAGCCCTACTATATACATTAGCAAACTCTGGTAACGTCATCAGAATCAAGTCTGATTCTTATCGCTTATAGAGATTTATGTTTTATACCTATAATTAGTGAATCTTACGTATTATTTAAATACAAATTCATTTGTTTGCAAATATAATTGCGACCTTTCAAATGAAATACCTACACTAAACTTAAACCTCTCTTATTGAAGCGTCTTTACCAGACATTAACTTATATTTATATCGGCTTCCAAGTTCACGCCCACGCGGTCATCCGAAAATATATTGTTTATATGTATATGTAGCGCAAAAAACGACTTTTGAACATTATATACTGATACTAACTTTACACTAAAAGTTTTCTAATTTAAACATAAGATGCCTAGATTAATCTATTCGTAGTCGGGGTTAGCAAATAGGTATAAAAGACTCTTCAGCTCTTTGAGAACATAAATAAATTACGAGTAGTAGATTTTCATGCTTAGAGCATAAAAGAAAGTGTGTTGTTTGTTATAAAAGGAGGGTACTTATGTTTTTACGAGTTATTTTCGGATATACCGAAATTTAATTAAACTAAAGCGAATGAACCACTTATCAAACTTAAAGTTACGAGACCGTCATGAACTGATACCCGCAACTACGGAAATTCTAAACTTCCCTTCGCTCGAAGTCATTTGTAACGAGATACAGTTGAAGGATGCTGCCGAACCTTAAAGAAAAGACTGAAAATGAAATTCTTTTTATGTTTTGACCTTAGAAAATTGCTAATATTATAATAATTAGAATGGACGGGCCTTAGAGGTCTAAATGTTGGACATTATCAATTTGTAAGAGGAGGCTAAACTACAAAGTTGGATAATTCAGAGACATGTTTTCTCTGAGCCATTTTGTCACCTTATCAAATGGACTCACCAGATATATATAATTTTTGGTTCCTTTCGTTATATTTACCATCACAAAGGATGCTATCAACTTTGTAAACTTCAACTTCCATTCGTTTAGGGTCGTTTGTAACAAGATACTGTTGGTTATTTTCGAACTAACAACAAACGACAAAGTTTTTTTCTATTTACGCTGAAATTGTGTATTCGATATTCCTGGTACCAAGGTACGCTGTTAAAATATTGCTGGAATCCTGAAAGTTTAAATAACACAGTTACAGTTTGACATACAAAACTATGTACATATTTTCTCTTATCGTCATTAAAAGTTTTATATGCCACGTCAAGGAAGAAGCTATTTTTGCAATTTGAAATGTAGGAATACCTTGAAATAACTCTCTTCTTTTACTTTCATAGCTGTTATAGACGTTTACGTCAATAATAAAATTTACCTTTAATAGTAGTAAAGTAAATATCCGATAGTTAGTTAGTATCAAAATTTTAAGTAACGAGATCCCACAGATATTCGTAACTTTAGATAGTAAACTGTCAGATCCGAACTCATGCAACAAGATAGCCTTGAAAGATATCCTTGAAACATCAAGAAGGCAGAGATTTAATGATAGAACTTTATATCTGATTCCCAACTTTTGGCTGAAATTCTCTTGAATGAGCGTAATGTAACAAGTATGTTTTCTATTTAAAGCAAACTAAGTAAAACATACTGTTTTCACAATATCATAAAAATTCCCTATGTAGGTATTGTTCTCATTTTTGCTCAGTAAATCGTCATTTACTCAATGATTAATTACTTTTGGAATATATTATAACATTTCAACTTTGTACACTTCATAGCTAATTTATCCACCCTGTTATATAAAATTCTTCAGCGACGCAGTCAAGCGGTAAAGTTCAAGGAATCTTTTGTTTAATGAATGTTCAGGGGTGGTAATTAAATACTGATTTGCTCTAGATGACATATTGGTCTGCGATTTGAGCATTTCTAGGTATTTTTGACCATATATTTGACCATATCCTAGAGATATTATCCTAGTGACGTAAGAAGTATGCATATAAAAAAACATGTTTCATCAAGTTGACCGGTTATTGTCTTACACTTTTAACAACTTAAAAAATCCTAGACCGACTTAAAGAAGGATTTTTGAAACTATACCTCCAAGGAGGAAATTTAAACTACCTGCCAGATTGTGACTGTGTTAGGGAATCCACGAATTTTGAAGCCAGCGTTACGGAAGTTAGTATTAAACTTTTTAATAGTCAACAAAGAAAACATTGTTTAATGGGTTCTCTTGGAAATGAAAATGTAATTATAATTATTTCATAATTCGAGGCACACTTATCCGCTGGTACAGGCTTGTATACAAATTACACAGTACCCAATGCCCATACAGGTAACATTCCTGCCATGCCGCGCCAGATTTCATCAATCAAATCCGAAATAGGAACGTCAGAAAACGCTTGAACGCTTGTCGGTCGCTCCCGCAAGCCGCAGTTTTTTTGCCGCACCTAATAATACTGAGACACAAAATCCTCAATAAAGGAGGGTGTCTGGCTTTTCTACTCAAATGTCCGGCCAAACTGGCTGGTCTGTCTGGCTATTAGGTTTGGCGACCTGGTAACCCAAAACGCGCCTATTGGCAATACTCGAATATCGTGCGCGACTGCTTCCACACAAAGCAAAAAGAACCCTCTATTTAAGACAATTTTATCATTTGGCAGTTCAAATGCACTAGAATTAGTTACACTTTACAATGCAATTTCAGGAGATAGAACTTACCGCAGTTGCAGTTTCTATCTCGTTACAGTAGATACGTATAGTAAGCATAAATGAGGCAAACATCAGCGTCCTGCTGAGTAGTAAGCCTAACTTACTACAGACCACCTCAGTAAAGACATTTAACTTCACTTACCTAGAATTCAGATGTAATGGCTTTGGGCTGCCCGATGGGTCGATTACTTAGTACCATAAAGCATGCGCGTTACATACGCACTCACTTCATTTATTAAGCATTCTCATTCTACTGGTCCACGACCATTTATATGCGAATCGTCGTTTTGTGTCTCACATTAACGTTATCAAATCAAAAAAATTCTTTATTTGCGAATATACTCGTAGGTAAGTATTCCACACAAGTGTCTCACAAATTTATTTACAAAACTATATTGACCGATCTAAACCATTCACGTCCAATTGCATAATTAACGTAAATATAATATTACTATTCCAGTTGTATCAACTGAAATTACCACTTTACATACTTCACCAAACAAAATCGATTGACTATGTAATTCACTAATATGCACGCGACTAGACTGCCTAATTAACGCTTGATGACTGAATCAAATATTTGACACACATTCAAGTTTGAAATGCTTCAATATCCTGGATTACCGGCAAATCAGGCTAAACTCAATCAAATTTCACGCTCGCATTCAAAACGTAGAAAAACGTTTTGAATCATACCGATAAACTCGATTGTTAGTTTTCATTTCAATTTTATTCACACAATTTTTATGCAGTATTTTCTCTCCAATAAAAACAGTTACGAATAATTTCTTACTGTTGTATGTACGACAATTAAGGTTAAGATAATATTAGGTACTTGTTTCTACGATGAACCATTGTTTTCATTAGAGCATAGATTATTAAAGTCGTTCCATGCTACGTAGTCTCATGGATTTAAAGATTTTGTTGACGATATAAATATGTTTGTAAGGAAAAGACAAATTTTGTTTTTTACAAATACAATTTAAAATTCTACGCAAAAAGCCAGTAGGCGTGCATCTGGAGGTTTTGTTAGACGCTATAATTGTTTCGTTATTTGTTTTCCTTCGGTTGATCATCGATTTACATAATATGGAGTCTTATTCTTCTCCGCTCAAGTCTGTATCAGTGTATACTGATAAGCTTTGCAATAGAAGTGGTAGAACTACGTCGAGCATGAAATTGTCAAAATTGAGTATTAACCGGATCAGAGGAGCGCACACTAATATCATTGCGAGTGTGTCCCACGCTATGAAAATTGAGCCATTTTCCGAGACTGAAATGCTCATAACGTATGAATGCACGCACGCATGACCACTCAGCTCATGTGAATAGCGAAATCAACTCATCCCATTCGGATAACCAAAATTCATTTCCATCTGGGAAATGACTCAATCCACCTCAATATCTGTGTTTGAAACTATTGAATGGAATGCCATTCAATTTAGGACAATTTCCATGAGTTCATGATGTTAGTACAGGTTAAGTATCGTTTTAAAACATATTACTTTTATAATTTACTGGCATACCCCGGCTATAAATCCGAGTCGTTGCTTACCTTTGACCCAGGAAAAGATCCGTCCTTTTCACATGACGGGTTCACTGTGCCATATTGTATGTTAAGCACACAACGGATGAACCTTAATAGACCCACCTTTATAACGTTTACTCAGACTAAATTAGTAATTACATAATATTACTGGCACGGCTTTTACTAGGTTTATATACAGGCGTGTGCCTCTCAGGTAAAAAACCAAACAAATATAAAGTCTGCAAACAGAGGTAATGATATGCTAAATGTATACAGTATATGGAATCTGGCACAGGTACCAGGAAATACACCTTAACGAGATGTCGCACAAATTGGAGAAGCAAAGAGGACTCTTCAAGACTCTTCTGTGTATCGATCAGTCTTGAAGCTCTTCTGAGGTGCTTTTAACCTTCAAATAAAAGGGGAAACCGTTGAGCTTGATATAAGAAAGTTATCTATACAAATTCCAAAAACGACCCCTTAATTACTCAGATTAGTTAAGATCGTTAATTTACATAATCACCCATGATTGCGAAAACAATTGGTAAATCATAACAAAAATCCACTCAAGACACACGTCTTTATAGAAATATGCATAGTGGAAATACACCTTGATAAAGAGTTGAGTTGAGATGTGAGTGGGCATAAATTGGAGAAGCGAAAACCCTTCAGCACGCACGATGCTTCAGTGTGTATCGACAGAATTCCTTCTTCAAATCAAAGGCGAAATTGCTTCCATCCGCCGCCTTGCACCTACGTTGGCAAATCAATAAATAGACAATATTATTATTGGTCACAATATGTACGTGATATCGCATTGCGTTGATTTACATCATTATTGTGTCATATGCGTTAACAATGTACTTTACAACGATATCGCTCACAGCGTTTAATAAATTAATATTAAAACGGTACTCAAGGTTTCGTTTCAGAGATGGTTCAAGTTCTGGTACGTAGTCCTTAATCATGACTCATGAGCTCCTCTCAGTCGCCGCGAACTGACGACGACGGAGAGTCTTCCGAAAATGCCAACTCGACAAAACACTTACAATCATAACAATAAAAATGTTACAGTGTATACATCAGTGATATACATATATACACTGAATACGTGAATCACGCACACGCATTAGCAAATACAATGACACGAGCGGCTCAAAATTGGAGAAGTGTAGACGCTCTTCAAGACGCTGCTTCAATGTATTGACTACTTACTTACCTAGGAGCTCTGCAGAGTTTCTTTTAACCTACTTTCAATCAAAAGTTGAATCAAATGTATAAACATAAATGTTTTTTTAAGAACAAAAAAGGAGAAGATTATTGAAGTTGATTAAATAAATAAATAACGTTTTATACTCATAGCCCCACAGTAGGGTAGATACATCCTGTGTCGTGGGTACCATGAACACATACAAAGACAGAAACACAAACGCCCAGACCGAGAACAGAAATTTAAACTCATCATTCAAATCGAACCCGGGACGCCCTGATCGGCAGTCCGGCATGGTAACCATTACGCCACACGATTAAAATCATGACATTTTAAGTAGCTCCACTGACTTTGCCTTCCAATTTGCTTACCTCGATTAATAATACGTTAACAGCAGAGTCATGCATGTCATTACGTAACTCACTTGTTCATCATCGGTATTTTTTTTTATTTGAACGGAGTAGCAGACGAGCCTGCAGACTACGTGGTATTAAGTGGTCGCTGCAGCCCATGGACATCTACATACAACCTCAAGCAAGCATAGGTAATCTTGTCTGAGGTCGTATTCAGTTGCACTCCGGAGGCTGGTGGTCGTCTCATGAAGTGTGGCCGGCAACTGCACCTTTCCACCGAAACACAATATAATTACTTCACGGCAAAAGTGGGTGCAGCGGTGGTACTTCCCCGGGCGAACCATAATAGTTCTACCACCTACAATATTGCCGTATTGCCAACGGTTTTCTAGTTTCAGACTAAAAAGGACTATTAAATGAGGACCATTGACTGTACTGATCTGAAACTAGTCAAGGGAATCCCGACAAACATACGTGAGGTAAGCAAGGAATTATAGTGCAATGAACAAATCCACTCAAGAATCAGTCATGTCATTATATGATTTTATCATTTATTTTGATTTAATCTAAAGTAGAAAAGTATAAAAACGTGAAACATCATCTTTCTGTATGTATTCATTACTATTCAGTAGCCCATAATAAAGCCAAGTTTATCCGATTGTTCATTCAAAACCACAGGTCGTTTTAAGGGTGGAATAATGAACGATAAATATTAATTTATTACGAAACCTTTCACCTTAGCTATAATAAAACCTCCAAAGTTGAAGTCAATAAAAGCAAGGTCGAACTCTTTTTGTTCAAAGGTCACCCTTCACAAGGACTTTCAGTGTCAACTTTGGAATCCATCACACAGTATTTTGCGACGTAAAAAGTAAGTGACGAGATAAAAGATGCCGATACAATACAGGTGTAGGAGGGTTATGCTTATATTAGGGTGTGAAAAAGTTTTTCTTACATAGTTGAAGACGTGAAGAGTTGCACAATAAACAGAGGAACTTTTTTTTATTGAATGCTAACTCTTTGCTGGTCTAACAACATTTTCAAGGATTTTAATGGCTTTGCTGCAACCCTTTTTGCGTCCAGGCGCAGTCCCAGGGGATTTTCAAGTCGTCTATAAGGCCTCCGACACGGTTTAACGACTGTTCTCTATGGACAACAACCGCAACCGACGGCTTAACGTGCCCTCCGAAGCACGGAAACGCGCATGAATTTTTTTGCTACTAGCAGTCACCCATCTCACACCCGACTGCACCCGTTTGGCTTAGCTGCGTCTACGCTCGCCGCCGGGACATGCGCGCTTTTAGGGTTTTTTAACAATATCACCTAAAACACTAGGTTTTCGTGAGTCGTGAGTGCCGTTGAAACACAAAGACACAGAAAGACAAACACCGAGACGTACAGAAATGTAAACCCATCATTCAAATTTCAGCGACACTGGCAGTCTGACATGGCAATACTGTTATCTAAGTCGTTGGTTTATTAAGATTATAATTATTTGGAGACATTTTCATGTTATGATATGTACTCACGCATAAAAGATGTAAGCCGCAGTAACATAATACATTAGAACTCTCCCGAGATTGCAAAAATGCTGTTTTTTTATTTCGCTGTCTTGTATCCATTCATACTGATATCATGATCATTATCAGTAATGCATTTAATTTATTCTACTATTGATCGATATTGGTCGTTCTTTTACCTGTACCTTTCGTATAAATTTTTTTTGAAAACCTATAGGCGCTCTCCCCACCCGTTAAAC
Source organism: Pyrgus malvae (assembly GCA_911387765.1). Classification (NCBI taxonomy): domain Eukaryota; kingdom Metazoa; phylum Arthropoda; class Insecta; order Lepidoptera; family Hesperiidae; genus Pyrgus; species Pyrgus malvae. The sequence continues at coordinate 14,525,031 of OU426971.1, read as the reverse complement.
GAAAAACGTCATATAAACTTTTAACCTTCCTACCACCGAACCTATAAAATCACAAGGTCCTGATGACGCTCGAGTAAATCCACAATTAGCCTCGTGGGCTCCCCTACTATTGGAAAAATAGTAGAAATAGAATTCAAATCTACTATAACATACAATAAACTACCCCTTTGAAGTCGGCCCTTTTGATTTTACGCTAAACGCGTGACAAGTCATGTTTCGGATCGAATAAAATTGCTTTGTTGCGTATTCACCTTCAAGACGTCAATTTTATATGTAAGTGAATTCAAATGTACTGAAACGAACTAAAAGTTCCCTTTAGATATTATAAGGACTAGCTTACCGCCCGCGATTATTCCCATAGGAGATTTTTTTTATATAGGGAGTATTTCTTGGTAATCCTTCAAAAAGTACTCAACAACTCAAGTTATGTGCAATTATGACTGCATTAAAACCCTTTCGGTGGCCTGCCTTAGGGCTTGGGAGAACTACGGGATCTCCCGTGGAACGCACCGCTGTCCACAACGCGCGCCGCACCAAATTGGCCCATCATCCGCATAGCAATGGTGCTATCATGTAGATTTGTGCTTGTGACGGCATGCGGACATGCACACACCGCCGCGGCGCCGCTAACACCCGGAACGCTAACTTGACAGTTGGAGCTTGAACTTTTTTTGCCTCTTACGGTCATGCAGGGGATACCGTTGCCTTATTTAATTTAAAATTACAGTACGGCAACTTGACACTTCATTCTGAAGTAAAGTTATTAATTGGCGAAACACGGTGGTACACGAAAACTATAAGGTCATACAAAAATTTATAACGTAGATAACTCATAAAATCTGTACTACGTAGGTACGAGCCGTATGAGCGCCATTAATCGTCCAGTGTTAATATTAACCAAACAGCGGGTGATACATTAAGTAATCGGCCCAAAATTTGTCTCCCTGTCATACCCCGGCCCGCGTCCTACTAGATTATACTCAATAAAGCATATAAATAACGTGTAATTATTTCCCCGCGAACGATATGAGATACGGGGAGATTTATGTGTTTTGTGCGTTCGAGATGACGAATGTGCGGGATATAGGTTTTAATTTATTTATCCATTGTCCAGATAAAGTTATGTTATGGGTTGGTGGGTTTTTGTATGACATAGACTTTATTATAATTAAGCAATTAATATTTTATTGCTGGGCATAAATCTCTTTTTGAAGTGAAAACTTCTTTAGCGGCGTTGTGCACTTTTTTGGGATGGGTAAAAAATGTTAAACTCGCGTCAGGACACGTGGCCTGATCGAATATTCGTAAGACGGAGGGGTGACAGCTGATGGCTCGACTGTCTATACTTGTAAAATTCGTTTATATCAAGTATTTAAAATATGAACATTGAACAAAGTGCATATATTAATAAAAAAGTGACGAAGAAATAGTGAAAGAAAATGAGTGAGTACTTTATAAAAATACTAGATGAAAACCTCTTTTCATCTAGTATTTTCAGATGAAAAATAATACTGATAACGGACAATGTTGAACGAAGTAATGTGATCCGATAATATTTGCAGCATAATAGCTTATTAAACGATCTTAACAGATAGTCTGATAAATAGCTAATTGATTCTATTTATAACTAGCGGCCGCCCGCGACTTCATCCTTGTGGACTTTGATATTAGTCATGGCATGATGTTATACAGCCTAAAGCCTTCCCCGATAAATGGACTAACCAACACAACAATAATTTTTCAATTCGAACCAGTAGTTCCTGAGATCGGCGCGTTCAAACAAACAAACTCTTCACCTGATATATTAGTAAATTATAGATAAAGCTTCGAAGTTTTGGACGAAAAATTGAAGACAACATGAGCGTAAATAACAAGTTAACTGGACGAAGTGAATCGCGAATAGATTAGATTCGCTTCAATGAGCGGAAGGGGTATGAAACTAAAGATTATGATAGTCGCTGCTTTGAAGATTACCTGCGCGACGCGCGTTGAGTGAAGGGCGGCGATGTGAATAATTTTATAGAACAAAAAACAACGAAACAAATATATTTTACGAGAGCCCGGCAGTCTAAAATATAAAAAATGTACTGATGGAAGAGACACATACTCAATTTTTGCAGTTGTTCTGTTTAATATCTCACCGCTAGAATTTTTTTTTCGTAATTATTACATTATAGCGGCCGCCCGCAACATCGTCCGCGTGAACTTTGGTATTTAGTCATAGCATGATGTTATATAGCCTAAATCTTTACCCGATAAATGGACTATCCAACACAAATATAATTTTTCAACTATAACCAGTAGTTCCTGAGATTAGCGTGTTCAAACAAACAAACTCTTCAGCTTTATATATTACTAGTGGACCCCGCAGACGTTGTGCTGCCTTAAAAGTAATAAAAGAGGATTTGTTTTCTTATTATCTTAAGGGCATGCATCAATGCGAAATACCTAATCACAAGCCACGCCTCTAGCCTGCGGTGGGGTGATGCTCCCCTTGCGGGGATTCGCCATCTATCGGTGACTTTAAGTAAAAATAAGTTGATTTCTAAATTACGAGCCAGCGTCACCTAGCGGAACAACGAAGAAGCTCTGATACAACGAAGAAGCTCAAATAACTGTCTTGCAACAATGTCATTTAGTAACAAAATTTTGAACAAATACGTACCTATAATATGACTTGAAAAGACTTGACTTCTGTCCGCGATTCCGTCCATGTGGATTTCAGATTTGTGGCAGTTGTTTTATTATCCTTAGGTACACTTTCCCGGTATAAATAAAATCCTAAATGTTGACCCGGCTAATTATGAAGCTGCATACCAAATTTCAAGAAATCGGTTTAGTAGCTTTTGCGTGATGCGCGTACAGGCAAACAATTTGAAAAATTTAGTAATTCGTCACCTTTGCTGATATTTATTATAAGCAGAGCTTCAAATACCGTTATAAAATTATAACGTTATTAACTCCTTGTGCCCGTATCGTTATAAAAACAAAACTTTTTTCAACTAAACGTTATTTGCACATCATAATAACGCTATATCAGTAAACGCTATTTAGAAAATAACGATATAAATAACGTTATAACCGACTGCTGAGTGCGAAGTTGTCAAACTGTGCATTCTTCTAGGTATATGTTTTGTTGAGCGGCGGATAAACAAAAAGTACACAGTAACTAATTTATTGTATTGGGTGTGCTTTATTGTAATTTATAATGTTTTACGTTTCTTTATTCAATACACTCCTATTTCGTATCACCTTCTTGTCATCGAACCAGATGGTGATAACTGATAAGTGACAATTTAACATGGATTTATTTTCTTACTTATGTCAGTACTATAAGGCTTAAAATAGATAAAAATAATTAATTTAGAATACTTGTATACATCTATAATAAGTACGTATTTACGCGCGGGGATAACTTTTGACTCGATTTTGTATGGAACTTTGCATCTTTTATTTATGTCCCACTGCTGGGCACAGGTCTTCTTCTCACAAGTGAGAGGAATTTAGGCCATAGTCCACCACGCTGGCCAGATGCGGATTGGTGGACGTCATGCTTTCGAGAAATTATGAATTTCTCTCAGGCATGCACGGCGATGGAGAGCATCGTAATTAATTAAATATCGCGATATTTTCCATCACCGTGGAGCAGCGATAAATGCGCACATTACAAATTCCTTTGTCAGAGGTCGCGCCGAGGATTTGAACCCGGGATCGGTCGCGTCGAAGACCGCGGTTTTTTACCACTCGGCCATCGCTGCTCTGCATTTCATCGTGCTGATTTGCATCTACCACTAGTATAATATTATAATCGATGAACCCAGGTATACCTTCATACTTTACCTACCTTGCCGAGTAATACCCGTTGAGCTGAGTTAGGCACTCAGCTCAAAGAGGATATAAATTATTCTTACTAAATATTGACATTGGAGCAGCGTGGAGTAAGCTAAGGCCTCCCTAGTAATGGGAAGAGTACCGTGCCGTATTGGAATTACAGTGTAATCCTTATATTGTTTTCTTCATAGAAAACAATATACTAGATTAATTCTTCATAGAAAACAATATACTAGATCATTCCAGTATCTAATTTTCGCGGTCGACTAGTACTATAGTTTAGTATATTTAGTATATGATGTACTTTACTAACCTAGAAATTATTAAAAACTTGCTATAATTTAAAGATTTATTGAACATAATATGAGTGGTACAAAAATATAATATTCGTAATCGACTACAATCATGCGCGGTCCCAGGGGGGGTTCACAGGGGACATGACCCCTCCCAAAATCCATCAGTCATGAGTAGATGGAAGACGAAACAAGCCAATTTGGGACACCTCTTCCCCCAATCTTCATAGTGACCCCCCCCCCCCCCCAAACTACAATCCATACTTATAATAAAATCGTAGACAATCTGATTCTGAACAATAAATGTTTTTAGAAAATTCTTTAATAAAGAAGAACTACTAAGAACTTTAATCTAGAGAATAGTGCGTAGGCAAGAGTGTAGTGCAGTGAAGGCTGTAACTTCGGGAGACTAATAAGGTCTGAATTGCAGCTGGACCGCACCGTTGTATCGCACACTCGGTTTGTCATCGTCGTAACGTTAAAGAGTAACAAACATCCATACTTACAAACTTTCGCGTTTATAATCTTAGTAGGAAGTAGGATATAGTCATATTTTGGACAATTCGCACAATATCTATATAAATTGTAGCCTATGTGTTATTCTGATGTATCAGCTATATCATTATAAAGTTTCATTAAAATCTATTCAGCAGTTTTTATGTTAAAGTGTAACAAACATCCATACTTACAAACTTTCACGTTTATAATATTAGTAGGAAGTAGGATATCGTCATATTTTGGACAATTCACATAATATCTATATAAATACAGTCCGCTTTGCACGCTCCTTTTTACCACGGACGTGTAGGTTATGGGACAACCTTCCAACTGAGGCATTCCCAATGGACTATAATATGGGGTTCTTCAAGAAAGCTGTAAAAAAAGCTCTCCTCCAAAGCCGGCAATGCTCGGGTGGCTCCCCTGGGGTTGCTCGTGTCCATAGGCGACGGTGATCACTTAACACCACGCGGCCCGTCTGCCTTTTTGTTCGGTTTACATATAAAAAAAAAAATAAAAAAAAAACGATTGTAGTTTTAGGCGGGACCTGAAAAGACATATTGCGCTCTTGTTTTATTTTAATTTTCTTGATGTATTTTTGAATCATATTGGATAAAGTTGATAGATTTGGTTCGATATAGGTTAATTAATAATTACACAAGTATTGTGAAATAAAATAACAGTGCATAAAATGGTTTTTCAGCTTGCCTCCAAATCTCTATCTGACACGTTCGGGTCTATACCCGAGCGAGTCGACTTGAATATCTTACTGAATTTCTGAAGACTGGCTTGACGTCATTTTTAATAATATGTCATCCTATTCAACGAAAATCTGAATACAAATATTAATTTGACACTGGCAAAATGGTCAAACGACCGAGATGCCATTCGTAAAGAAGAAGAGGAAGATACATCAATTCTATAACATTTCAATCGTATCTGCCCCAGAAGGACCCTCATCTCATCATCATTAAATATTTCATCATATTGGCTTCAGGCTTGAAAAAATAATACATACCCATTTTATTGGATGTTGGAATGCGAACGAAGACTCGAGCGTCATGTGAACCTAGTACATTTAGTAGGAAGGAAAAAAGGTTGTTTAATAGTTTCCGTTTCACCGGTGAGAAAAGCATCTACTACAGGTTTTCGAAACTTTTAGAACCAAATATTTTTAGAGCGTCGGGTTAATTACTGAGCTCGACAATTTAAGATAGAAAAGATTTAATGCATATTAGGTAACATTTCAATAATCAGACGATTTTTTTAAAAGTAAATGGGTGGGATGGACACAAAACTGCAAAATAAAAAAAAAATCTTCTCGGCACTCTTGGTAGAGTTCGCATTGTTATGATATTTCTATTCAAAAACAAATTATCAAACGATAACGTCATATTCTAATCTGCCGATTTTGACAACCGAAAGTAAGACAAAATATCTAAAAACTTTAGCGTTCTTATATAGACGATATTTTTAATTATGTTAAAAAAGATGCAAGGTTTACCCCGTAGCTTATATAATTATAATATATTTTTATTTCAGACAATTGTCCATATTACATTTACATAAGACAGAAATAAAAATTATCTCACACGCTCGAGTAAATCCAAAAAATCCTCTCTTGGGCTCCTCTACTATAAGAACGTAGACTTTCAAACGGCGGAGCAAATGGGAGTGCTAAAATACAAACTACACAAAACAAGGTCAGGATGCAGCGAGCTGACAACGTCGCGTAAATATCGTAGTAATCGAAATAAAATAACGATATTATCACGTTATTTTATTTCGATTTCGATATTCTATAACGCTATTCTTTTGATACCGTTATTCACCTATAACGTTATATAACATTATATTTTGATATTTTCTATAACGTTATGAAGCTCTGATTATAAGTACTTACCTACAGTACTTAAAAATTGCAAAAAATACAAATGTACAGTTTCGACTATTCTACGATTGTACAGTGGGCCGCAGCTCATATTATGTAAAATTATAAATAAAGTAAAAAAATCGATAATTAAAATAAATTCACAATTGTGTTCACTTTATTAATGAATCAGAAAGGGAAAAACGTTTTCACTGTAAAAAATATATTTGTGGTTGAGGACTAATTTTACAAAAACTATACAAGTGGGAATCGAACCCAGAACACTCATACGTAATACACGAGACTTTATTATGAGCTACGCTCACTACTTTACTAGTTGTGAAATAAAGGATATGGCTACAAATTACGTAGGTAAGGATTTCTCGCTGTCGTCAGTCTATCTATCGACTCAGTCGATATAGATAGGGGGGGAGGGGCAGTGTAATTGTAGGTTTTTATTTATGAAACAAAATTGATTACGGTGTAAAAAATAAACACCTAAAGTATATATAAAATGAATCATAGCTTTGTACCTAGGTTACTTACGTACTTTTATTTTGTTCATGTTGACTTTTTTCGGCCGTAAGAATTTCAAATATTTATGTTTTCAGTCTGTCTTTTTATAAGCTTTTTTATTGTAAAAAATATTTGTAATTTTAAAATAGTAAAAAAATATAAATTTATATAATATAAAAAACATATGCTACCCTGGGGATCGAACCCGAGTCGTATTGCAAACGTGAGTAAAACAAGACTTCAAAAACTGGACTACAGACGCTAGCAGTGTAATTGTAGGTTTTTATTTATGAAACAAAATTGATTACGGTGTAAAAAATAAACACCTAAAGTATATATAAAATGAATCATAGCTTTGTACCTAGGTTACTTACGTACTTTTATTTTGTTCATGTAGACTTTTTTCGGCCGTAAGAATTTCAAATATTTATGTTTTCAGTCTGTCTTTTTATAAGCTTTTTTATTGTAAAAAATATTTGTAATTTTAAAATAGTAAAAAAATATAAATTTATATAATATAAAAAACATATGCTATGCTGGGGATCGAACCCGAGTCGTATTGCAAACGTGAGTAAAACAAGACTTCAAAAACTGGACTACAGACGCTACTTTCCAAATCGTGAAATAAGGACCAAGAGTTGGTCTGACTACCGAGTAATCTAAATATTCTTTGCTCATAAATAGACAGCTAGCCTAAAATAAAATATATTACGAATAAAATTATTGTAAATCGATTACAGGGGTATTGTTTCTAACTAAATACAAGTGCAAGAGTTCTACTTACCTTTTTTTATTTTTTTTATTTACCTTTTTTCTTCGTAAATATTTCCATTTTGATAATTTATTTTTACTTTTATTTCCCATTTTCTAAACTTTAAAATTACCAAATTCTTACTAAAAATAATAACTTATACCTAATACTTACTTACTAAGAAAAAAAAATATATTTTCAAAAACTAAACAAAATTAAATATATTTTGAAATTTTCGTATTTCGCGGGCGATTCGGGCATAAGTAAGTACGCGTCCATCGTTGACAGTGGTCACGGGTGGTATGGGAGTGGCGAAGAGAGTGATGGCATGCGTTACTTCAGCGCTCGCGAGGAAAAGAAAGCATCATCTTATTTTGAATGTCGTAAGCGCCAAATCGAAAAACATTTTTCGTTAAAAAACTAAAACAAAACATAGAAAACTGTTTGCATAGAAAGCTTTATAGTAACATTAGCTTGTTGTAAAAAAATAATGATAAATATATTCAAACTCGTTTTGACATAAAATGATAAAAATTGAAAATATTGACCTAATTTTGAAAAATAATTCTATCGAGAAAATTTTATGGCATCGTGTTTTCAGTTGCATAAAAATTTAGTAAATATAATGAAAATTCAGATTATGTAAAAACTATTCTCCAGTCGTTTCTACAAAATGAAACATATTCAATTACAATACCCCTTTTTTATTGATGCATGCCCTTAAAAAGATTTCATGTTACTGTCGAACAAAAATATAAAACAAATAATGACATACGAACTGTCCAGTTATTCTGACTGTGTCAAAGTTTAGAACGACACGGCACGAAATACAAAAGGTTTGACAGGCAGGAACAATTTTTATGGGAAAACTAAATAAGTAAAAAAGTAATTAAAAAACATTTCCAGTGGCCCAAATTGTGAATCTAAACCATCCTCGAATCCATTTGAATACACACAAAAAATTCATTAAAATCTGTCCAGCCGTTAAGGAGGAGTTCAGTGACATACACACTCACAGAAGAATTATATGTATATATTAAGATATTAAAGTATAGATTACCAGAGGATTAAAGTCATAGTACAAGACGCTGGCACAAGGCAAAGTGAGGAGTGTATTCTAAATGACTTATTTTTTTCCTCAAGCACGGAACTCATAAGGCGTTTCTTCTTTTTCTTCTTCAACCAACCTCTCTTATGTATCACTGCTGCACAGGTCTCCTCTCACTAGTGAGGGATATATTATTTGGCAGATGATAAGCTTCTAGGTTTTAGATCTTCCATCTGACTAGGTAAAAAATAAAGTAAAGCATAAAGCGAATATGCTTAGGAATATACTTTCCACAACCGCCTGTACTGTAAGTCTTGTATGTTACCTGAAAAGGAAAAATAAATTTATAAGTAAATATTTTAATTATAAAAGTCTTAGTATATTTTATGTATCTTTGGTTTGCGGTAAATCACCAAAAGGTAACGCTGATATTGAAATGATGGGTTCCAAAAAATAAATAAAAATAACAATAACCTTTAGGTACATAGTTATTTGAATTTCGATAAAGGTCTCGGTCGAACTGTTCAGCTTATCTTTACCATACAATGTCTATATATTTTTTTCTAAATGTTATCTTCAAAATACATAATTTATATGGAAAAGATGTGTAAATCTTAAAGAAACAGTAATTTAATTTAAATCCCTACAATCGTTCATATACTAACATCGCAGTGTTTTATTTTAACCATTAATGTTTATCTATTTGTAACGACAGCCTCCGTGGCGGAGTGGGTGATGAGCCGACTGCGAAGCGTGAGGTCGTGGGTTCGATTCCCAGGACAAATATTTGTGTGATGAACATGACTATTTCAACTGTGTATGAGTGTTAATTTATCTATTTAAGTATGTATTTAGAATTATATAAGTATGTTTATCAGTTTTCTGATTACCATAGCACAAGCTCTGCTTAGTTTGGAATCAGATGGCGTTGTGTGAATTGTCCAAAGATATTTATATTTTATAGTATACAGTGGACATTTTTTTATTTCTATTAAATGAAACATTTAATTAATACTCTTATATGACGCAGTTACACTTTTTTATATATTGTATATTTTTATGAGAAAAAAAATATCGGAAGTGTACACATCACAATATCAGTAATAGAACATTGTGAAAATATGCATCCATTTTAATATAGCATGCAGTTGCAGAAAGTATAACTATTAAAAGTCACACTTCTGTGTAAACATGCGCAATACTACTCTTCGGTGGGATTTGAACCCACGACCATTGCCGCGATGATAACGTAACAAAGCCATTACGCCACCAGGCCTCTTACTATACAGTCTAATAATAATGTTCAGTATATGAATGATGACGTCAGGGACATTACAGATACTTACGTAATTGTCTCTATTACAGTTTTACTTCGTAACAGAAGCTTTTAAAGTGATGATTTCGCTAAAGTTTTGCGATGTCACTTCTGTCCACGAGATGGCGCTAGGAGTAGCAAAAAAACGCGACTAGTTTTCGACATAAAAAACTTATAAGTACTTAAACTTATAGGACCTTAAGATTGAATTTGTAAAGTTTTAAAGGTCACAGTTTATTTTAAATATCATAAGAAAGTTAATCCTAGGACGTTAATTTTAGATTTAAGATTACAAATGGAGTTTGCAAGCATTAATTTTCTCTCTCTCCTTCCTCTTCATGAACTATTAGCGGCCGCCCGCGACTTCGTCCGCGTGAACTTTGGTATGAAATTTTTCCTGAATTTTCTTTACTATAAACCTCACGCAGCCCGAGACCTTTCCAACGAATGCAAAACCGTGGTAATCGGTTCGTGCGTTCTGGAGTTATAGCGTCAGGAAGGAAAACCCGACTTATTTTTATATTATGAACTATGTATTAACAGTAATGCTGTACATTTACTTCACATACCTACTTTGTTTTGCTGTGTGACATTGTTTTGTGTTCTGTTCTCTTCTTCCTGTTTCTTTAGTAACTTAATTATTTTATGTTGAATTTGCACACCCTACCCATTTTTTTTATCTTCCCCTGTGTCCATCCATTTTTCCAAGCATAGGTTGCCTGGAAGAGATCGCTGCCTGAGCGATAAGGCCGCTTATTGCATACACTAAGTAAACTTTACATTTATAATGTTATTTTACTTTAAAACTTGGTGTGCATTAAAGTATTATTGTTGTTGTTGTAATTTTAAATCCATCGCCGAACAGACTTTGTGACATAGAACATTTATAATAGTGAGTTCTGCAGCATCCAAAACATAACGATTTCTCCTTTGAAAGGGCGAAATACAATAAACCATTAAAATGGGACCGGAGCACAATTTTGTATAAAATAGCGGATATTGTTGTAGTCCAGGAAGAGTCAGCACGTTTCGAGCACAACTTTGCCCAACCTCCTCCTGCTGCTGAGTTAACTGAATAAAATGGACATAGGTTTAAAATCATAGAAGTGATGATTTTTTGTCGGGAAGTTTTAAGATTTCCATTTTATGTTATTTTCATTTTTGCTTATTTCCATTTTCTTGGTATAATTTTTAAGTAATACCGGATAAAGTTGGTAGCATTTTGTTCAATATAAGTAAGTTAATTACAGTGCACGAGTCGAGCGTTGTGAAATAAAAAAAACAGTGCGAAAATATGTTTTTTCTCCGCTTGCCTCCAAAACTCCATTGGACACCTAGTTCGGCAAGCCATCGCTTTTTTGGGATATTTGACTGACCATCTGGTTTCTGACGATCGTTTTGACGTTTTCTATTATTAAATCAGCCGGTTTCAGCGAAACGGGCAGAAATTAGTCTAATATTTCTACCCAGAAGCTTTTCATAAAGAAGCTCATAGAAACTGAGGATTTTGAAGGTTCCGTTAATCACAAAGAATATTGAGTGTAGAACATCAGTTTTATCCCTATCCCTAGTATCCCTACTAATATTATAAGTTCGAAAGTAACTATCTGTCTGTCTGTCTGCTACGCTGTCCCGCTTAAACTACTGTACTGACCCATTTTTAATGAAATTTTGAACACAGATAGAGTGGACCTTGGGAAAGGACAGGTTTTTATCCTACGGGAACGGTGGACCCTTTTTATAAGTTCCCGAGCGAAGCCGCTGGCGGAAGGCTAGTAAATTATATTTATCCAAAATTTCTATTTCTATAAGCAATAGAAATAAACATTTTGGATTTTTATACAATCGTCACTTAAAAGATGAATGGATATTTACATGACGACTTCTTTGCCTCTTTATCTCTCTTAAATAACGACCTAATCAGGTGAGCAACCCTTGGAAGCTATGAAAAATCAAGCTTCTAAGTTCAACTAAATAAAAAAAAAAGCACGACTGCGGAATATAAAGTAGAAAGAAAGAAACAAGTTTTACAAATAAGCATTATACACATAAACAAGTCATAAGTTCTTTGCAAAATAGTATTATCAGCTCGGGCCAGCAAAATTGGTTCCCCATTTAATGTTGAAGAATGGGAAAGAAAGAAAAGTAGAAAGTTCTCCAAATTTTTCATAGAAATTGGAAATTTCAGTCTGTAAGTGCAACACTAAAAGCCAATTTTTTTATATAAAAAGAGTGTAATAGAGTGGTAATGTAATGGCGCTAAAACCCTTCCGTATTCTTTCAGATAAAAGTAACAGGAAGAGATGCTCTGTACTCGTATCTGGAGCCGAGCTATACGTTTCTTATTGTGATTGCCATCTTTATGGTTACCATTACCAATGACACGTAAGGGCGGGGAGGAGGGAGAACACGACTAGTGCTTCGGGCGAGATTAATAATTCAGCGGCCATTCGCTCCTCATGTATGTGCCGGGATAACGCGCACGCGGTAAATGGGACGCGATATGTGATTTCTGTTTTTATTTTATTGCACTCGCAATGATGGCATTAAGTATTGTGAGATACTAAGCTTTAATTTATTTATTTATAAGCTGTCAAAGCCTTGCTTACAGTTAGGAACCAAACACAAGAGTGAATAAAACTATGTACTTGTAATACTGCTGCCAGCCATACTTACTCGTAACCTATACTAATGTATAAAGTTGAAGAGTTTGTTAGTTTGAACGCGCTAATCTCAGGAACTACTAGTTCGAATTGAAAAATTCTTTTTGTGTTGAATAGTCCATTTATTTAGGTAGGCTATAGGCTATATTAAATCATGCTATGACTAATACCAAAGTCCACGCGGACGAACGGTAACGGGCGGCCGCTAGTATTATCTTAAATCTTGCTATGACTAATACCAAAGCCCACGCAGACGAAGTTGCGGGCGGCCGCTAGTATTATGATAATAATTCGACCAAATATATAAATACGTTCTTCGTGCCTGAACTTTACAGAACATGGAAGGGCAGTCGAAGGTGGGATGCCGTTGGTTTCAATTCTCGGAGTATTGCCATTCAATGTGAAGGACAGGTAATAAGAAAAAAAAATAGAACCTTCGAGTGTCGTGAGTAGGAGGACCTCGCTTCGAGTGCCCTTCCAGTGGAGGGCGCGGTGTAAGGGTGTTGTGGGCTTTAAGTCCCTTAGTACGGACCCTTCAATGTAAAGTACTTCGAAGAAACTTGTAGAATTTTTAATGACAGTCAATTCAACAGGAAGGAAACGTCAAATGAGCGCGTCTGTTAGAGCCGTCATGCCAAGCAATGTTCATAGATGTCAAGTTTGGAGCTGTATTGAGAGTTTAGGAAAGCTTGCAATGTTTCCGTCTCTCCATAAAGAGGCCGGTTGGAGATCAAGTATAAAGATTGTGTTAAAAGTTATCATAATTTTTTGTTGATGACCCGTATGGTGAAGTCACCACGCCGGTGTGCCGTGCAAGAGGCCCTGGTTTCGATTCCCAAGAAGGAAAATACCTTAATGAATTTAATTTAGACGACCAGCGTGGCGCAATGATTGCAATGGCGGACTGTCAATCGAAGGCTTCCGGGTTCGATTACCGGCGAAACAGAAATTAAAATGATGAGTTTAAATTTCTGGTCTCGGTATATGGACGATATATAGGTCGGGTATATGTGTTTCTATCTTTGTGTGTGTTCATGGTACCCACGACAGCAGACCGTGGGGCTATGAGTGTGAAACGTTATTTATATAATTTAATTTAGAGGTTGTATCTTAGTCTTTGTGTGTGCACTCAGGACACTGGGTATGCTAATGCTAATAATGCTTTAATTTTTATTATTATTGTGCATATTTACTTAAAGATAAGAAAACGTCGCACCATAGTGTAAAGAGAGTGGGCCCCCCCCACCACCGCACCGCTCGCTCTTCTATACTTATACATGTAACTAAATGTATATGTCACTTGTAATTAAGATGAAAACCTTCGAAGACTTAACTAGGCCTATATCTGGCTCAGTGCCACATAAACCGTTAACCTGTACGTCTGTCCATAACAGTAAAAAGTAATAGCATCGGGTCAAAAGGTTTTGCATATTTGGCTAATATTCGCAACGGTTTTTAATAACTGTTAGATAACTCCAGATAATTTACTTTATATAGCTTTCAATATGTACTTTAGTATCTGGAGCGCGTTTTACTTTTATTTTTACTGTAATTTTTTTTAATCTGTAGCCGATTTGAATTTTGTTTTCCATTCTTATATTAAAACACAAATATCCTGCCTTTGTTTACTACTTTATGCTTTTATGACACAATCATAAAAATAACGAGACTCGTAACTTCGTAACGCTAAAGTACAAGAGATTTGGATAAGGGACAATATATATCCTAAGTTAATCAATAAATTCACCCATCACTTATTTTACAAGAATAAACATATCTATTTTCGAAAGCTCATAAACATGGAGAAATAAGGCAAGTTTCCGAAAAATGGCATTTTTGTTTGTTTTTTTATGAATAAGTACATGTTTCATACTAAATTTCAGAAAATATATGTTTATATTTTAGTCTTTCATCTAGGGATTGGTGTATCTCAATACATAATAGATCTAACAGCTATGCCGTAACGTAACCTGACCAATACGGTCATACAGCAACGGCTGACTGAAGCTGTTAGACGAAAAATGTCGTGAATTAAATACGATGCAATAAATGATTCTATTATAATATCCTATTTCGAATGCCAATAAATATTACGGATATGGAAATATTATAATGTCTGAGTTTGGCGACGTCGATTCTGGTACAAATGCTACATTGGGGAACGTCTATTATAATTTGTTTCTCTGTGTCGTAATAACTTAAATTCTTAAAGATACACGTGAAAAGTTAAAGCTTCCTATTTTTTTGGAGCAGTATAAAGTCTTCACCAGACCATAGTTAGTATTCTGTATCTAGACTAACACCACTAAATAAGGACTAGTCAACCAACGACGGAAAAGACAAACTAGAATTGACTAGAAGGTCACGTGCAACGTAAATTAACGAAGGCAATCAGTCACCTCCCCCAGAATGGCGCTGAAATTAACGGTTAAAATTTAATGAGCCGACGTGCAGAACTGTTTGTAATGTCCTTTTAATATCCCGCTTCCCCCTTCATACTGCATTTGTCATGGACGACATTCTGCCGAAAATATTATATGTATATACTTACTAACTGTCCGCCCAAGGCTCGCCGTATGCGCTACACATTTTCCCCCATAAAAATGATCAGCATATATCTATCTATACGTCTCTACAACCCCTAAACTATCTCCATACAAAAAATCAGGTTGATCCTTAGCACTGTTGGTCGCAACGTGAAAGAAGAACCAACAAACAAACACAATTTCACATTTATTAGTATGAATTTTCATCGTCTAAGTGGATTCTTCTTTCCATTGTTTTTAAACTCCGACGCAAACAAAGGGTTTATATAACTTTGATGTTTCTATAAAACTGTATGTCCGTCTGCAGCATTAGAAACCGGTAGGGCTCCCAAACCGATGAACCTATTTAGATGTATTTCTTATTATAATAATGGTACTTAGTTGGCGCTGTATTAGATATTTTAAGTCAAAAAACTGTTTTTTTCAACAGAATATAGCAAAAGAAAACATAGGTGGTAACCAAGATCGCAATAGGTAGTGTGTAATTGTAATTTACCTTAACTGACAATACGGAGCTAATACAACCGCTTTTTGCCGGAAACTAACTTTACCGGTATTTTTTTTTTTTTTTTTTTTTTTTTTTTTTTTTCAACCTTTTTTTATGTCCCACTGCTGGGCACAGGTCTCCTTCTCACACAATTGAGAGGGATTTAGGCCATAGTCCACCACGCTGGCCAAGTGCGGATTGGTGGACGTCATGCTTTCGAGAAATTATGAATTTCTCTCATGCATGCACGGCGATGAAGAACATCGTAATTAATGAAATATCACGATATTTTCCATCACCGTGGAGCAGCGATAAATTCGCACATTACAAATTTCTTTGTCAGAGGTGCGAGCCGAGGATTTGAACCTGGGATCGGTCGCGTCGAAGACCGCAGTTTTTTACCACTCGGCCATCGCTGCTACCGGTATTATGTGCTTCAAAAGCGTGCTTTTAGTTTTTTTTAAACTATATTTTTTTTCGCTCAAATTCAAATAAACTCGATTATTATTTGACTAGTACTTCCATCAGTCCACATTGGAGAAGCGTGGTGAAATAAGCCCGAAGATAGCAGGCTACGCTATGGGAAAACCTAATTCTCTAATAAAGGTACAAACCTTTTTAGTTGAAATAGGAACGTTAAATATACGAAAAATGTCACGCGAACACGCGAAACAGCAGTTACGACGATTTATACAATGTATTCTTTAATGGCTTCTTTCGGTCGTACATTTTCGGATTGTTTATTTTGTATACTTTAATTTCATTGTATTAAAGATTCTTTGTAGAAAGAAACCTTTGTATAATCAATGAACCATCCATTTATAATTGTTCGAAGTAAGTCACTCCGCGGCCTCCGGTAAGGTTTAACGATTGCTGTCGATCTCTATATTGTCTCTGCTACAACCTATTATAATATATAGTTATCTTAATTAATGAAATAAACTCGTTATCGTTGACGGTCCGGTGACGGCGGCGGTGGATAATCGCTGTTAGGCTTGATTGAGGTTGTGTGTAAATGTCTATGAGCTGCAGTGACCACCTTATAAGAATATCACGTGGCCTGCATGCTCGTTTGCTACTCCGTTCAAATAAAAAAAAACTGACAGTCACCTAGTGTCACGTCAAAGCTTCAGTCGTCGTCAGCGTCGAGAACAAAATAATCTTTAACAAAATCAGTAGTATGTAGGTAGAGGGTCTAACTTTGAACCCACTTTTATATACATAGTATATACAAATGTAGTGCCGATAAAAGATAAAACATTTCTTGCTCGTAGCACCCGACGAGCTGAATAATTCAATGTTCGCAAGGCGTCCATTACACGGGACCATTAATTAGATAGATATGCTTATGACTTATGAACAGCCGGCGGCGTTATCACTGAGGCCACGAAACTAATGAGTGGGCAATTGAATTTATTTTTCTTTCTTTTGCTATTAAATAATAAAATTATTGAGGTGCGTTCGGTGGTAGATAGAATAACATGTGTACTACTCAGTGCCATACTCTTTTATAACAGCGATGCGTCGCTCATCGTGCGGAAACACTGGAGGAATCCATAGAAAAGTCCTCTCTTTTCCTCGCATACTCAACAGTTCGTTCATTGTAGCTTATAGCACAAATTCTACATTGAAGTGTTTATTATACATGGCCAAACCACTTATATTGATATGACTCGATTATGGTCCGTAGTAGGCAGAATGTAAAAAAGAACAAGAGAGGAACTTATCTGTGCTGTGGTAGTAGCGTATAGTGCACGTGATAAATGATATTTTGAAACCCTTGCATGCATGAATAAGGTGCGTTAATAACAAACATCACAACCCAGAGTTTAATAACAATTGGCGAATTTCGACACCCTATGTTACAAGAACATAAATCAAAATTATTTAAGCATTTTATTAAATTAGTAAGTTGATCAAAAAGGTACCTACCGCTTCAATTCAGTACATTCATGACAAATTAACGGGTCCACTATTCTCACATTGAAATACTTCAAACATCGTCAACATGATCATTATTAACACGGTTTTCTCTATAGGCTACAATTATTTCGTAAATTCTTTCGATTAATAACCTTTTACGGAACGTTTCAATGAATTTTAAAGTTGCGTCGTCGCCAATTGCCGACGGTTTAATGTAACGATCAATTCAATCAACGCCGAACCCGATATATTGACAGAATAAATAAGCGTTTTGAGAGGATCGGTGATACATAAATATTCATGTTGAAGCGTGAGCTTGTATAATATTGTATCAAAATTTAATTTCGTGTCGTGTTTATGATATTGTTTACTGGCCGGTCTCGAGGACAAACGGCTTACTGAAAGTGTTTTGAATTTTTTTCAGAAAACATCCCAGTCGAAGGACAAAATTCCATTCATATTTATACAGTAATTAGTTAAATACTGTCTTTATTATATACGTAATAAATATTCGTCTAGTTACTAATATTATTTGGAAAGTTTGATAAATTAACACAACGTTTTTGCGTTGTCAGTAACGGTGATTAAAGTCCCGCAACAAAAAGTCACTTAAAATTTAAGCATTTCGCTCACTTCCTGACCCCACCACACTTTGGGCAGTTTTCTTCAAGACTCCCACATGTATCCTTTGGAAACTTCACATTTAATTCAATTTTACCTTAAGATCCCCTCCATTCACTAAGTAGAGCCTAAAAGTTTCAGATACGAAATACGTACGCTTAAACTTGATAAAGCATTAAATTTCTAATTCTAAAAGGATCAGTCCGCATTCTAAGCAACACTAGCGCCAAGTTTTGAACCCTTCAAATACACTAATTTATGACGGTAGCTATCAAATCTAATCTAAGGCTTAAAAAATACTTAAAATCTTAATGGTTAGAGACCATATGCCTTTGCCGGAAATGTGGTTTAAGTGAATAATTCAAAACCTATTTACAATATAATTAAATCATCATCCATCCATCGCCTTGAGAGAGGATACCAGGTTATGTGGAATTTGTACCGCACTAAAACCCCTTCGGTGGCCTGCCTCTGCACTTAGGGAGGACTCCAGAACTCCTCCTTCCCGGGTCTGCTGGCTGGACAGATCGAGCTCCCATTCTCAGCGGAAGCCCCCTTTTAGTAGCCTCTTACGATCAGGCAGGGGATACCGTAGCTCTATTCTTAATCCCAAAGCTACAGGGACTTCACATGACATCTGAGCGCCTGCTAGGTACATTTTTCTACAACAAATTCATATTCGGTATACATAATCTAATTACTTACTACAATAGTCTTTACTTAACGTTGTACATTCAAATGCACTGGGCCTTAATGAAGCAAATCGAAGTCAATCTACGCTATTGGCGTAATTGGATGGAATACAATGTATGCAACCAATAAATTGCAACCGTGCTACGTTGTTTTAGCTTTATTTATACGTATAATGAAAATATCTTACGAATAGTCTCCATTACTTCGAGAAAACACAATAGGGATTTTATAGCAGCCCATTTGGAGTCCCACTAATGGGACCGGGTCTCTTTATATTATTATTGATTAGGCCATCACGATGTTCCAATACGGGTTGGTGGAAAAGTGGCCAACAAGCTGCAGGTAATTTTAAAATCTGCTTTCGATCGGACGGTTTAACATGCGTTCTGAAGCACGAAAACGCACTTCAAATTATGTCACTAGCGTTCATTTTTATAACAATAAAATATCAACTAACTACATTTATGCTTCAATGCTTTGTAAGGCATTAGAGAAAGTAGGATCACAAAATATGTGAAAAACGCAACTATTATTTTTATCTCCGGTGTTCCATTCAATCCTGCCATAAACAACACAGCAGCACCAGTTGACCATCGAGTGCCGATAGAAACGCGCAGGCGTTCAACTCTAATTTTTTTTTAATTTATTGTCCTTCATAGTATAGTCATTAACCAGGTGTGAAACAAATTCCAGACCCCCCAATAATGGAGAAAGACCTGCCCAGGTTAGGACGAAAGAAGTAGTAGGACGAAAAGAAATGCAAGTTTCCAAATTGACAAGGATATAGGCTAGTACACTGAACAAGTGCGGGTTGATTATTTTTTTGTATCAGGCGCTAAAAACTAATGACCCAGTATTATTAGTCTAGCTAGAGCATTCATAGCTGTAGATAAAATTGAGCGTATTGGAAAATTCATGGTTATTGTATAAAAGTTAACTAAGTAAGTCAATTTGAATGTTGACCACACAAATTCGGACCGAAAGCTGTAAAACGTATGAAGCTTATACCAGTGGACTTTCCAAGGTAGACGTATAAAAATGTTTCCCATTGCTGGGGCACGTTCAGTACACGGACACTACAGTTTGGTGGAGAAGTAATATAATGGATATATGTAAACGAAGAATTTTGAAAGTAGATTGTATTTTTAAAATTGTTACTGTTGGCGCGAACAGCCAGTTGTAATAGTTCAATAGTACTCCAAGCTAAAGCAGACTCAGTAGTCATAGAATTCTGCAACGTATGTTTGAACCTCATTAGAACTAGTCGATTATCTTCTACCGTATCCATACTTACTTTAACTATAACTAATGTATGACTCAGCTACTACAGAGTTAATTCTCGTCCTATCAAAGCTAACGAAAATGATTATAAAACTCAAAAATATATTCAATCCTATCATACAATATAGATATTAAAATTGCTGTGTATTTAAAAATTTAGATACGTGTTTGAGTATTAAAGCATTCTTGAGGTACACAGATTAACTATCACATATCACACTAAATATTATTATGGTACTTACTCCGAATTTACGCGACTGGACAGACCACTAACCTAGAACAATTACGACACAAAGTCAGTTAACAACCGCAAGTTCTATAACAACTTGCTTTAGAATAATAATATGTAGTATTGAATTTAATAGTAATTTTATCCCCATTATAAATAATGTCTGTTTAGGTATTTTTTGCTACAAATGGAAACTCCGACCACAATTTAGCCATACGGGTCTTCATCCGATAAGTTTTGGAACTTATAACATTACATACGATTACGATCTTAATCTTATAAGGGCTAATGCAGTAGTAGTAATAGTTAGTAGGCTAGATGTTCACAAAGAATCAACGGCCTCCGACAAGTTATAACAACTGTCATCTATCGATAACAATCGGGACCATCGGCTTAACCTCCGACACCCGAAACAGAAAGATACATAAAGCTATCAAATCAAACCAAACGCCAGAACTTCTATTCGTCCACCAGTCTATAGAGGCCCTTCTTGAGCAATTAAGATAAGCCGAGGTTGAGGAGTCAGAACTACTCAGCGATACAATACTGCCAACGATAACATTGCTCAGGTGGCCCATATTGTGCCGTGAGACTGTTTGTTGTTGAATTTCACATATGTTGAACTGATTAAAGTCCGTCTGATATGGCTATACTTTGCATTTCTTTTATATTTTCATTTCGATATTTTTCAACCACCGATTTGGCGAAAATTGTAATTTTAACTTTATCAACAAAATTGACATAAAATTGTAACACACTAATTATGCTACTCCACCAACCCGCATTGGAGCAGCGTGGTGGAGTAAGCTCCAGGCCTCCCCAATAAGAGGGAGAGACCCGTGCCCAGCAGTGGGACGCAAAAAGCCAATTAGACTATAGCCCATAACACTTGCCAGGCGAGAATTGACCAGACACACAGACCCTAAAACTTGTATGATTGTCCCGATCACGATGCTTCCCGTCAATGGTTGGGCAATACGCATGAGACAAATTTTCTGCGTAGAAGTGCACTGCAGGGTTGAGCAAAGACTATTTTGCAGGTCTTACCACTTGATGCTTCATAATAGAAACTAGTACGAGAGTACGCATGATTAATAATAGGGTATCAGTCTATTGTTGGTAATGAAGATAAAATTCTTGTTTGTGCGTCATTGAATATCTAATATCTAGTACTATACAAAAATGTCCAAACTGCGATAGTTCATCAAGTTAGTTTTGGAGTCTAACAAGTTTTATATAATTCAACAAGCCAGATACAAAAACACGTTTATTTCACCTTTTTTACTGCTGTAAGTACCGTATTCGTGAATAAGGATAAGCTAATTATTACTTAAGACGCAAACTACAACACCTGAACCTTTTTTATCAGCAGTGACGGAATTAGCAGCATCTCCGTGTCGCAAACAGCGAGTAATAGTAATCAGCAATTATTTACCGCTCACTCCTTCATTAGTGAAGCGGGAAGCGCTACGTTACCTGAAACAAAACGAACTGTAATTAGATACTGGATTATGTATAGATAAATGAGATAATTAACTACTAAAATTAGATTGCATATAGATCTGGTTTTAAAAATAACTTTGGCGACGACTGTAATTCAACTTTGTACTTTTTTAGAATTCGCACCAAAGTAGTTCTTGTCTATATTTATAGTTAGTTCTCATCTATATGTATAGTCACATCCTAATAAAGTTTATACATAGCAATAACATTATTTCAAAACTCAAAGCAATTTGAAACGACACCTTAAAGATTTTATCTAATTGTGTGTAATTTGGAAATGTAAAACCCTAAAAAAAGAAAGTTGTCATACGCGATTGCACTTAAGAATCAACTGATAGGGGTTGGTTATAACAGGAGCTCATTGTATATTTAACAATATTTTTGAATACAAGAAAAATTGTAGTAGTTGGGACCTAGTCTTAGTTATATTTTTAACTGTGTAGCAAAACTTTATATTAACCACAAACAAACTCAAGTAACATTTAGTGATGTTGGCTTTGTTATAATGAATTAACCAAGTTGACCACATCGAAGTTAGAAATCCGACGTCTTTGTAGGGATACAATAGACGGGGACGAACAAACAGAACAATCAATATTTACGTTCTGTGCGCTTTGTGGGACTTTTCTTCTACAATGTATGTTTTAAGTGTGCTTTCTTTCTTCAAGAAAAAAAAAAGAAATTGAAGAAAACTGAATCAAAATATAAATAAAAATTACTTTTAAACTATTAATTTTTTTCGTTATTAATTTTTACTTTCCCATACAAAAAAAATTGGTATATCCTTATCAATGTTTAAGAAGGATAAACAAAAAACAAACGTACTTTCAAGTTTATAATATTGATATGGATAATAACGTTTTTTTTTTTTAAATTATATTGCAGATACGTTGAGCTGAGGAATAGTGCAGTTCATACAAATCAAATGTATGAACTTTGTTTGGGTGTGTCGAGGTCGGAACTATTTCAGTCCGGTTTCTAAAAACGTCAAAGTTGCAATGCGGAGTCGTCGCCAAAACGTATTTTAGATCAGATTCTATATCAAATCTAAATTCAGTTACTTCGAATTGTGGAATTTTGCTTACTTTCAACTTTGGACGTGCCGTTTTTTTCAGTACTAGTACCTTTAAGTATTATTTACCGTAAAGTTTATAGGTGCAAATTTGAATACTGCGTATCAACAGCCTTCGAAATGTATTTAAGATCAGGTCTAGATAGACTATCTAGATTGCTTTAGTTCCCTTGAATGTTTCGAGATTGGAATATTGTATCAAATTTGACTTTGTAATATTTGCTTGTTTAACTGTTTTTTCAACCTTTTTTGAGTCCCACTGATGGGCACAAGACTCCTCTCACAAGTGATTTTGGTCATAATTCACCAACTTGACGCTGGTCAAGTACGGATAGCACGCCTTCGTGAAATTATGAGTTTCTCTCAGCCAGCACGTTGATGAAAAACATCGTAAATATCACAATATTACATCACCGTGGAGCAGCAATAAATGCAAACATTACAAATTTCTTTATCAGCGGTGCGCGCCCAGTAATCGAACCTGGCATCGCCGTGTCGGAGACCGCGGTCATTACCACTCGTGTATCGCTGCATTTGATTTCATTTCAACTATTTTTGTATTTACAGTTTAAATATCGAGAGTGGTGCAAAAATTTTCACATTAGTAATCGCGAATATGTTTTTAAGACTACACAGAGTGGCTTCAATTCAGGGCCGGATTTAGGGGACGGAAACAGGGCCTCCACAATAGACTTCGGAAAAAAACAAATTCAACTAACGCTAAAATTTCAGATAATTCTTGTTTCCGATTATATTCATATGTTGGTTAAATAATAAAGAATCTACTTGGTTTCACAATAAATTATTTATTGGAAAACTCGTTTAAAAAAATTGTCCGTTTTATTTGGCAAATAATTTGGGGCGAAGGGGTCACCACTCCTTTGTTGCCCCGAGGGCTCCAGACCACTAAATCCAGTCCTGTTTCAATTGGCTTCGGAATGTGGAACAGCTCGGTTTGAACTTTGTTTGGGCATGCTGAGATTCTAAGCCATTTCTAAGGTTTATAACGGCAACGGTGGTGTAACAGTAGGGGTGTCCAAGAGGGTATTTTTGGATTTACTCAAACGCAGATTAAGATATGGGGTGTACCTTGCACTCTGTTGAGTACTCCCAAAGTTAAAAAGCCCCATATTATAGGGACGCTAGAGTTTTTTGATATTTTCTCTCACTTCCGGTTGTCAAAATCGGCAGCTTAAATTATGTCATTATTGTTTACGGTTTGTTTTAAAAATACATATAATAACAATACTATCGTAACTCGACCAAGAGCGACAAAATTATTTTTTTAGATCGTAGTTTTGTGTACATCCAACCCACTTCTTTGTAAAAAAAAAATCGTCAGATTGCTGTATTATTACTTTATATGCACTTATTTTTTTCTATCTTAAATTGCCGAGTTCAGTATTTTACCCGACCCTCTAAAAATTATTGCATTAAAATTTTCGAAAACCTGTAGATGCTTTCCCCACCAGTGAAAATAAAAATTTAAAGAACCTTATTTTCTTCTTATCTCACAATCTAAAAATGCACTAGGTTCTCATGACGCTCGAGTAAATCCACATTTAACATCGTTGGCTCCCCTGCTATAAAATTGAATTCTCCATTTCAGCTGTCGCGGAACTGTATTTCTGAAACATTCTATATCAAGTCGCTTCAATTTGCTTGAGTCGTGGAACAGATCTTGGGCATGTCTGGGAACTATTTCGCTCGCTGTCACTGAAACGTATTTGAGATCAAGTTGGTGTTAAGTTTAACACCGTTTGAGCTTACTTGCTTGAACTTTGCTTGGACGCCGAGGTCGTCCTAATTTTGAGGAAGCCAATAATGCAACTGCATTTACTGTTTCACCCCATCTGCGGGCCCGTAAAAGTGAATGAAGGAAATGAATATATTAACATTCCATATATTTTAGACTGTCTGTCACAATCTAAACCGATTTCTTTAATAAATAATAATAATAAGATTAATAAGTAAGTATATTATTAAAACAATTGAAAAACAGGAAAGATTTGAAAACTGCAAACTGAGTAACAGGAGGCATACAATCAAACAGGAAGTGAGACACAGAGGTACTTATTTAGGTCCCTTGTCTGAACCCCCTCGAGGGATGTTTTAATCGGATTATATAACAGAAACTAAAATAAAATTAAATACTGAACACGGAGAAAAGAAAACTAGAACTACCGCTCCATAAATTAGGAAGATTTGCGCGATTAAAATATACAATCTGAAGATCCATGGATAAAAATCATTCTCTGAATTCAGAAAAAAATCATCTTTAATAAATAACAAAACCAACTAACTGTAACCAAAATAAATATCAGATAGTCTATTGACCAAACCGTCTCTCATTCGGCTATTACTTCTGCCTTCGCTTCGTCTGTTTGGGTTTAGCAAATAACAATAAGAGACAGTCCACCTGTCCACTACTGGACTAAGCAACGCAATATATCTTACCGGTACAAAATGCCACGAGGAAATCTCAACTTTACCGCGGGTGCTAGAGGGTTCGATGTCGTTTGGTAAGTAATAAGAAGTCGCATTAGGTGAGTTTTGGCAAGAAGTCGCAAAATACATATTGTGCTCTTGTTTTATTTTCATTTCCTTGGTGTACTTTTGAGTTATATCGGATAAATTTGATGGCATTTTGTTCGATATGGTTTAATTACATAGCACGAGTGTTGTGAAATAAAATAACAGTGCGAAAATATTTTTATTCAACTTGCCTCCAAAATTCCATCGGACATGTTGTGGTAAAAGAGCCATCGCTTTACTTCTAGACATCTAGATAAGGGTGTGGCTGAAAAACAGCGCTGCGCGGGATCTCGATCCCGTTTCAGCAAGGGCTGAGTGACATCCTTTTGCCTTAGTACCTACTAATTATACTGTGTATGTAATTCACATTGCACCATTGTAATTTTATAAGTGTAAGGCAATAAATTATTTCATTATTATTATTATTTGTTTTTGTTTCTTTTTCTCTCTTAAGAGGGCTTATATCTTTTACACGGGCCTAAACCAAGTGTAAATAACCATTTTTTTATGACTATGGAATATTTAAAAACTTGCAGACTATCTTACAAGTGTTAAGAATAGCTGCTTTTTTTAAAATGATATATGAGATAGAATATTAAGT
The DNA here is from genome assembly GCA_911387765.1 of Pyrgus malvae. Classification (NCBI taxonomy): domain Eukaryota; kingdom Metazoa; phylum Arthropoda; class Insecta; order Lepidoptera; family Hesperiidae; genus Pyrgus; species Pyrgus malvae. The sequence continues at coordinate 14,498,755 of OU426971.1, read as the reverse complement.
GTTTATAAACTATTACTTAAAGTTTTAGGGATAACTCCAGTGGTTGATATTACTATTGCACAATAACTACATTTTTAACTCGCCACTGTTTCTTAATTTCTACGGCGAGGTCCCTGTACTTAGACATTTTCTCGGAAAAGGTGGATTGAAGATTGTGAGTGTTAGGGACTGTAATATCAATTAAGTATACGGTATCGTTTTTCTTATCAAGTAAGGTGATATCGGGCCGGTTATAGTGAATGGTTCTGTCCGTTAAAATTGTTCTGTCGAAATATAATTTATGAGTTTTATTTTCTAAGACTACTTCCGGTTTATTTTTATAATAAGGTTGTTTGCAGGATATAAATTTACAAGAGTGTGCCAGATGTTGGTGTATGATAGCTGCTATTTGGTCGTGTCTGTGTTTGTAATCGGTTTATTATTATTATTTTTATTATTACTTGAATATCTGACTGAATTGACGAACCGATTAGTGATTACTGATGACTTACTGATTTTATCTATGACGTCGACTTCGTCAAGTTTTAACGAAACTGGCAAAAAACTGATGCATAAATTATGCTTGACGTTGGCATAATGCACAGAGTTTGCGATGCCATAATTGAAGAAGAAAAAAAGATGTACGTAAAGACGTAAAGATCATTCTGGGACGCAATTTCGTGGAGCTCTCTTCATTTCCCAGCGTTTTATGCAGAGTCCATAGCGGGCGTAATTAACACTGCGCCGCCGGAGGTGGGTCGAATAGACCCTTTGATGAATACATTTTTAACGGCCTAACCGCAGAATAAATATTCAGAAAAGCCTCTGTATGTTCGTTGGTATATTAGTTTTTCAAGTTATTCGCGTTTTTGTGACGAGCAAATTTTTTAAAACGAATTTAAAAGCAAATATGAGAGCAATGATTATATTTTTTTTTATCGATAACAGCGCAATTTCTATTCAGGTTTGACAGATACTCACATTATATCAATGAAAGAAGAGAGAAAGAAGATTATTTACGTTAATTTTAAAATTTAAGAATTATGAAAACTAAAAAAAAAAACAAATTTACTTATTTCATTTGTTTTAATATTGTCACAGTACGAGGAACGCCCTTATATGTTTAAAATTCTCCAAATTGTTTTAACTCAAAAAGCAAGTGTAGTTAAGTAATTAAAAGAACAAATACGTAAGAACAATGACATGCACATTTTTTTTTATTAAAACCGCAAAGAAATCTACGTTTTGCATTTGTTTATGAGCACAGCGTAGGTACTAAGTCAACTATTAGAGATACCCTAATTTCAACGACATGTAAAGAAGCAGGTAAATGCTATAATAAATACCTGGCTACTACATTACCTACGGCTAGGCGCAGTAGCTCACCTGATAACCTGACAGAGATAAGTACATGTTAAACTACATCGCCTCTCCTTTTCACTCGCGAAGAAACAATTGGAACGGAAAGAGACGATGGATTGCTAGACCAGGTTCAGTTTCATAACGTTAGTTAGATATTTGACCTTATGTATTTTGTAGATGCATTTAAAATTAAATGGTTGGTAATAAATAAAGTGTTCGTCAGATAAATTTATCTTCATTTAAATCTTTCTGTATTTAAAAATATTCTCAGTAATGTAAAGAGAGGGAATGGTAAAAATAATAAACATTTTAATATTTCTCTACTAACGCAGTTGGATACGAGTCCTCATATCAAATTACCACGATAAAAGTAAAATATGTTCACCCAAACGTTTATGATAATACTCCTAGTTTTCTAGCATTGCTTTTTATTTTCCGGTTCTGTTTTTATTTTATACTAGCCTTCCGCCAGCGGCATCGCCCGCGTGGACCCGTTTAATGGGTCCCCGTAGGATAAAAATAGCCTATGTGCTATTCCAGGCTTCATTGCTACACTAAAATCATAGGCGTTTAGCCAATTGTTTCAACCGCGTTGACACTATTAGTTTTCACGTAGAAATGAAGAATTTTCCCGCGGTAAAAACTAGCCTATGTTACTCAGGGTGAATGTAGCTTTCTAATGGTGAAAGCTAATTTAAGAATTTTTGAAATCGGAACAGTAGTTTTTGAATTTATTCATTACAAACATAGAAAAATGCAAATCTTTCCTCTTTATAATATTAGTATAGATGTAAAGAATTATGAACATATTTCGAAAAGGAAAGTAATGAAGTTAATTAATTTTTTAAGTAATGAAGTTAATTAATTTTTTAACTTCAACATACGCAACATATTTCCTTGAAAATTTCGTCTACTGAGAATACATCAAATAACGTCTTATGCCAACAAGACAAAATCTACAAACGATAAATATTTATATTTTTGTCCAGGACTAATACACCATGTGGTTCCAAGAAATTTGATATTTGCTTAAACTTTGATCGCACACGCTTGAAGGACAGCAGTAGTTAAGATATGCATGTATATTATATAGCATTAAAAATAAAAATAAATATAATTTTAATGTTAATATAAATCAAGGTATATTTTCTCTTGGAAAGAGCAGTAACAAAGGAAGCTAGGAGTAATGATAAGAACATTGGCAGCCAAATAAAATTTTCATCTAAAACTATTAAAATTGCATCAACGCCAACACAAAGAAGGAAAATACTTTTGTTTGGGATATGTCTTGTTAGGAGCACCAGGAAAATATAACATTTATATCGTTCAAATTCAACATAATTTATGCTGCGATAAATCACGAAAATACTTAAAATAACCATTTCGCATTGTAGGGTGTTTATTAATTATGATCATCAGTGTCATATCACAACAGGCCCTTGTGTTACGCGACACGAAAAATTCAACCCTACAAGTATTCGACTACAAGTATTCGACTGCAATTGCATTTAAAAACCTGTTAAATACGGCGGAATGGCAAGTGGTGAATTAATAAACTAAAATAACATTAAGCCATTTCCTATTAAAAGAAATGTAAAACAATTAAACCAACTTAAAATACCTGTCAGGTAAAAAGGAGACATACCTGAGTCAAATACTAATATCTAAAACTACTGAACCGATTTTTATTTTTTTATGCATGTATGTTTCCTAAGCTATTCTAGTAAGTAAAAGAGCAAGAGAAATAAATTCTATTGAAATAAATAAATGGTACTAGTTAACGCCTGACTTTGGAAAAACTGTGAAAATAAAAATAATCCAAAATAATTGTAAAGCAAAAATTAAATTATACTCACCTATACGTCGCAATCCGCAAATAATGATAGATACAAACAAAAACGGCAGCAGAATGTATTGTAAATGTAATTAACTAATTCGCTTACGTACCGCTTTAAAAATTCGGTGATTAAGTATCAAAAATTCCAAATTATTGTAAAATCCCTTTCCCATAAATACACATTGGGGTTTTACGTTTATCGAAGAACGAACCACACTTCGCTCCGAGAACAGATTAGATATTAATTAGTAAATAATTGAGCATAATTAAAAGGAATATAAAAGAACAATTTACAACGAATACATCACATCAAGTCTTCCATTCACAGTCAGCTTGGATACGCAGCAAAATGCAGTTTATGGTAAGGATTTGTTTATTTTCTACATTAACATTTGTATCACTAAAATGAAATCACATTTTAAATTGTTTTTTTTTTTAACCAACAAGCTCGTACAATCATTAATTAAAGAAACGTCATAAGTGCCTTCATGTGACCTTAGCTTAAAATATTTAGTATTTATCAAAACATTTTCTAAGATTTTCCATAACTTTATAGATTGTATTGATCCTTGCCTGCGCCACTGCAGCATCAGCGATGTTCGCGCCTTACTACCCACCAGGGCCTGCAGTTCCTCCAATATACCCGCAACCAGGCATGTCTAGCGGCGGAAATCGTTTCGGCGAAAGTTCTTACGGTGGTACCAACGCCGGCCGGGGTTCCGGTTACCAACAGCAAGGATCAGGCGGATTCCACGACGACGCACATCACTACAATAGAGTAAAACAGGTATAGTTTGAGGATTTCTATATGCATAAAAAAAATAACAATTCCAAGTCGCGCTCCGGGCAGTTTCGAGAATATTTACAAGAGGGTGTTCACTGAAATCCATTGCTATCGCTCACATACTAAAATACTATTCTAATACACACTAATCTCTTGAGCTTAACCAACTAGCCCCTTTTCTGTAAAACTTTTAAGGTCTTCGCCGGTGGTATGTAATATCCGGTATTATGTAACTTTTTTATCTTTCTGCTATCCAATCTGTATAATGATGTAGTTAAATAATGTGTAAATATATTATTCATTATCTTAAGAGTCAATATCTTCTTTAATATTCTACTCATTCTATCTATATCAAGTTCCGTTCCAGAGTTTCACAATTTTCAATTTTTTCTGTTCACAATTTGTAATTTTTGTTTCACATCCTTCCCTTCCTCCAGATATCGGAAGCCGAAAATGCCGGAGGCTACAGTCGTGGCGGTGGAGGCCAGGGCAGCTCATCAGGTGGATCTGGTGGAAGGTACAACTCACAGGGCGGCAGCAACATCAACAGCGGCAGCGGATACAACTATATGCCCGGATATTTCTAAAAGTGTTCTGATTTACACCTGTTATGTTAAATATGTTGCAGTGAAATAAAGTATTTGTCAATATGATTTTCAACTTTTTCCTTAAGCTGATAATACATTAATTAATACTGTTGATATTTCTCTATAGTCTTTTTTCATCATAACTACAAATTTTCACATAAGAGTGCCTGTTTTGACTGTAATAACTTGTTAAACCTTTTAAGACGAGTAGATGACAGCGAAAAGGTAGAAATTCATTTGTCACGTTTGTTTCATCATAATTATATTACACTTTTTTTATCTTCAATTATGTTTTAGTATTTATTTTTCTAAGAATGCCATTAACTTATTTTCATATTTCATAACTATATAAATCAAAATATAATTATAGCATTTTAGCTACCAGAACTGTTTTGTGACAGAAATGTAAGAGTGGCTGATATGAAACACGAAAAATATTTTTCCAAAATAATACGCATGAAATTATAGATTATGAAAAAAAAAATAGAATTTAAAATGGAAATAGAAATGAGTGGACACGTTCTATGTTTCAACCACTTTCAATCCCACAGGTGTTCTATTTCACAAAGTCCGTTCGGCTTTGAATGCAGTGAGGCGTGCACGTGCACATTGTTATAGTTTGCGTTACCTTGAGAGCGCTGTGTCGAGAAACGTCAGCATGACGACTAAACGCAGAAAAAGAGTTGTGCGAGTAAGGTAATATTTTATAGGTTTTGTCAGGACTTTAATTTATTTTCTAACAATTCAAAAGCTTACTCAAACAAGCGCGATTGTTAGTACACATCACTACTACAACCAGAGGCGATAGGTCTTCGTGAAATGAACATTTGTACGCGTGTTCTAATAAAAATTTACATTAATTCATGTAGAAATAAGAGTAACTAAAACATGTTCCAAGTTAGATTTCTATAATAATCACGTCTTCCACCGATTTGGGGACATTTTGTAAGTGTTTATAGAAGAGTGTATGACATTTTGTATGTGCCTACAAAAGTGCATACTAAAACGAGCGCAGCACAGTACGATTATGGTAGGGTTATATAATGAACTTAAAAATGATCTTATTTTCTTTCGTTATTTTAATCCATTATTTTAGCCTCCACATTATAGCTGGGGATCTCCATTCAAGACGCGTTATTCCAGGCCATCTTGCACTGGTGACGCCTCGAATATTACAAATGTCCACGTCCATTGTCGTAGCCAATCTACTCGTTTACTATGAGTATTATGGTTATAATTTAGGTAAACGAGTACCAACCAACCCAGGACAGTTCGTATGTCATTATTGGTTTTATATTTTTGTATGACAATAACGTGAAATTTCTTTAAGATAACAAAAAAACAACCATAAGCAGAACTCACGGGCGGATCTGAGGGCCCACACTGTACGCCCGTATTCGAAACTTAGTGAATTTTCGGGCCCCATTTTCTCATAAGATTAAAAAAAATCTAGCGTTATTATTCATTCAGTAGCTTAATGTCATCAATGACAACGCTTATCTTATTAATTCGTGAAAAAAAAAACGATCCGAGTATGCCAAAATTGATACCTAAAATATTAAAACATACGGCCGGACCAGTTTTTAAGTAAAAAAAAAATGTATCCTGATTAATTATTATTGCCAGATTCGTTGAAACCAGGCCATAGTGTAATAGTTCAATTCAAATCAGTTTTAAACATTTTTATATTGTTGATATCTTTTCCATAGAGTATTGCAGATTGCAGCCATGAAGGAAAATGTCGGAAAGGGCTCAAAACCACACTCAAAAATATTCGAATATTCGCAACATCGCGCTTAGAGTAGTCCACCGGAACTTGTCCGATAGAGTTATGGATGGACAGTTGCATGTGCATGTATCCTATGTGGGAGGTAGGGGGGTTGCTATCGCATGAAAGAAGTAAACACTACGTTCCGATTGCGGATTGTTGCAAGGTTTTTACCTAACTTTATATCAATGTAGTTCCGCAAAGTAACTCCTGATTCTATTAATTAAACATCAGAAGTCCGCTGCCGGACATATTATTATGCCTACAAATGTTCGCCATTCCGCCCTGCACCCTTTGAATACAATGGCTTCCCGCTATGATCCTAAGATGGATGGAGGACAGTCTCTGTCCTCCTTATGTGGAGTTGAGACTTATTTCCCCCTCATCCTTTATCGGCCCACCTCAACATAATATGCCTATTACCACTTCAACTAGTAGATTAAGAATGCTGTGTAAATATTTTCGTTAGCTTACAGCTCTTTTCGTTTCAGTTTCTGTCGCGTTACAAAACACCAAGAATAGCCGCAACGTAAAATCCTAAAAAGTTGTCATTATTACTTAGTTACCGTAGCGGGGCGTTGGTATTATATTTTATATAAAAATAAATAAAGAGTCATTAAATAAAGAACAAATTTAGTCTAATATTGTTCTTTATTTAAAGACAACACCAACGCCGCGCGCGACGCTAAGTAAAAATGACTTTACTTTTTTGGAATTGCTGGTCAAAGGTACTAGAACTAATATGATTATTCATTATTGAACATTAAATGACGACCACAATCCCAGTTACTTATTGCCACTTATCATTCTTGATTGTTAACTAATTTATATTTAATGAGTTTCACTTTACGTTGGTAGGTATATAAGACTATTTCTTTTTTGACACCTTACATTTCATTTTGGATCTGCCTGGAGCCGACATGAAGTTGCTGGTACGTAAAAGCATTTCATCATAAATTAATGAGAGCAACGATACTTTTCCTATAAAATGTTGTCAAAGTGCTTATTGTTGTAGTATAAAAAAAAAATTCATTACTTTCAAAAATTAACTACATAATATATCCAAGAAGAAACATGTAAAAGTTCCATTTGTGTAAAGTCTCTAGATATGAAGCTCCTATTGACAGATTATTTATTTGTATAATTCCAGGTATTGACAGTATTGGCTTGCGCCACAAGCGCCGCCATAGCTCAGAGCATCGGCGCACTCGGCGCTAGCCTCGGGGGTCGCGTCGGCACCGGCATAGGTGGAGGCTTAGGCAGCGTCCTAGACGCCGGCCTCAGTCTCCCTGGATCCGTCCTCGGAATCAACAGGCCTACAGTCATACCTGTTGACACCGGGAGGCCCGTCGGAGGGCAACCTATAGGAAACGGTGGAAGACCTGGCAGACCTGGAAGGCCTGGACGTCCTGGAAATAGATCAGAAGGCGGCTACGGTTCCAGGGCGACTGAAGGCGGATCCAGCGCAGGTGGTCGACGAGAATACGAGAATCAGGGCTCCGGTGGCTCTAATGTGAGAGGAGGAAGCTACGGCAAGGAAAGAACGGTATGTATTTACAAATCTTACTAAATATCAAATGGCATTTAAGGATTTCAGCCACTTCCGATAACATATTAAAGTACCCACATTAAGTCTATTTAAACAAAGACATCTGTCCAAATCATTGCTATTTTGCTTGTATCAATATTTTTTTTTAATTAGCCTGAAAACTCTACAAACATGATATTTGTACGTTCCTTTAAAGATTCACGAGGTCGAACGAGGCACAGGCTTCGACGCCGGTAAGGGTGGACAGGGGAGCTCCAGAGGTAGGTCTGAGGGCCGCTCGGACAGCTACGGAAGAGACAGTTCTAAGTACGGAGGCGGATACAATGAGGGTTACTAGAAATGAATCGTGAATAAAAGTTGGTATTTGAAAATCGTATTTTATTTAGCTCTGTAGGATTTATTTAATATTAATGTGAAAAAGAAAGGTGAGAACAAGGTCAAAAATGTGCTAAAAATTCACGATACTACGATTATCGATTTTACGTGTAGACCTCCAGGAATTTATTCGTTTATAGACATTATCTTGACTAGATGGGTAAAAAATTAGCTTCATTTTGTACATTGCATTAGTAGCCGACAAAATATACCTTTCTAGTTCGACAGAAGATAATAGATACTGCAGTATGAAACGAATGGTTATTACCGGCACATCCGAGCTTACACCCACTACCCATGTCCGTTCAAGAATCGCCTGTCAAGTTTGATTATTGGACTCCTACGTAGATTTGTTCAAAAAAATGCTAAATAGTACTATTCTACTGTTTCCAACGTTGGAAGTCGGATTGTGGTAAAAATTGGGTTCGAAAACGACTTCAGAGATCAATCTCATTATCATTTTACAGTTTGTCTTCAATTTGTCTTGTTCTGGCACGACATCCGTATATGGAATTTTCTCATTTCTTAAGTTTTCGATTCCAAATAAAAATCAACGGTGTAGGTAGGTGAAATGGACAAAATTCCCCCTTAAAGGGATATGAGGGAGATAAATCTTGTACTAAAATTTTCTCATTTCTGAGCCTTACGAAAATTGGTACCTATATCAGAATAAATAAGAAAAAAAAAGTAATAAAAAATAAAAGTGTAGTAGGTTACAGTTCGGACACGTGAAATCTCACTTCATGCTAATGATCTTTTCTAACGCGGGTGAAAATGCGGGGGCACAGCTAGTTAATATAGGTATAAGCCATTACTCAGCTTCTTTAAGGGTTATTGCACTATTTAGTCAGATAATAATTTCATGTCCATACTAAAAAATACCAACCTCATCAGGTCAGGTTCAAAACGATTCGCTATTTTGCGACTATACGGCAAGTCAGCTAGCTATATGCAACATATTTTCCAACTCGAATAATATTTTATGGTTTGGATATCGATATAAGCTTCACAGATGTCAGCAGAACAGCATGTGTATCCATTAAACCCAGAGGATATGACACAACATGTATAAAACGGTATTTTATTACAACAAAAGGTCAGAGGTCAACCTGAACTCGCAGATGCCAAAACTAGCCTACAAAAACATTACTTCAAAAGCCAGATGGCCAGTCTTCATACCGAGGCAGGCAACCTTGGGGTCGCCGCCATACACGGACACCGTGACATCATGCCACGAAAGTGTTCTTATTGTCGTTACGTCATATTTCTGTCACTTGTGATTTTATGACGTATAACTGCAATATAGCACATAATCGAGAACTGTGTAAGTAATTTTTTTTTGTAAATCGCAAAGATGTTTAGATTTATTTGTTAACGCGTTTTCAGTAACCATAATAGTACAACCAGAGCCGATCAGAATTTGTGAACCAGAATATCTTTACGCAAACAATTTTGCGTAAAGATATTCTGGTAAAGATAGATAAAACTATAACAATGTTCACATCGAATCTCGTCAGAATTCTGTAATGATACTAATATTTGAAGCGTTAGTCAGGCCTTGTATCTTTCAATATAATGAATAAATGTAATAATGTTAAATTGTGTAAAGCTTTTAATACTCGTTTAAAAGAAACTTCGAAGAAAACATGTTAAAACAGTCGACGTCCTTCAACACACGTTGCGAAATAGTAGAGTAAAGAATTCTAACAACTACATATTATTACCCTTCTCATTTGAAACTGAAGCTGTTTCAGTTTAAAAGTACACTAACTTTTAAAAGCAAAGCCATACAAAAGAGCACCAAGAACACTTTGAAACTAGACTGAGTTCCAGAAACACATTGAAACAGTGAACGACTTTAAAGTTTTTCTCTCCATTGCATTCTGGATTTTTCCAGACCGCCCGAAGATTATAAACTTGATTTTGTATCTAACTTGCTCGCCATCGAGTGTGATTGCAGACAAGCATAAAAAGTTTTATATTTGTGGTGGAGCTTGCATGATTCCACTAGGGAAGTACCTACAACCGCTATACATATTTCCCATTGTGTTTTGATGGTAAGGTACAGTTGCCGACTATAATTATATGAGGCAAATAAAACCGTTCGTAAAAGAAATGAGCTGTTGACTGGACATGTTCAGGAGCTGCTGACCATTCAACCTTACAATACAAAAGCTCATAATACAAATGACAATGCTCAACGACACTGAGATAACATTTCATGTAGGTAAACAAAAAAATTCAATAGCTTTGAGCTTATACGTGTTGAGTAAATGACAATAATTTAGGTCAAACCGCGACAGCCCACGCTGAAAAAGAGTTCTATCTGAATAAATATGTAAGTTGTCAAAAAACAGATATTGTGTTGTGCATTTCTTGTTGGAGAACATTTTGATAGCCGTTCATCATTATTTATCAATAGATTAAATAATATGTGTAGAGTAAACGACGATATTTTAGGTCAAACTGAAATAGCACGCTACAACAATAGTTCTAACTGAATAAATAACTTGTCAAAAACAGATACCATGTTAGCGGACTAGTGCGTTTATTTTTGGTAAATATTTTGAAACCCGTACATTTCTATTGATATGGAGATTAAAAGATTGAATACTAACACTATAGCTTTTACTAATGTTGGACCCAAAAAGTCGATATAGTAATTTAATGACATTTATTTATTTATTTATTTATTTATTTATTTATTTATGTATAATCTTAAAATGTAAACATTACAGATTTAAAATCTAAGGCGTTTACAATTTTTCAAGGTATCTCCCGGTCGTTTTGCGAAATACATCAGGTGCAGAAAAGAACAAATCGAGACTTTGGTCAAACTCTAGAACCCCATTAAGAAGGGTCAGTGCACGTATGAGAGGTGACTCTCTCACCAATTGCATCCTGCAACCCGGAACTGCGAACAAATAATGTCGACGAACGTGGGCATACTTTGGGACGCTCAGTGATATCAGACTTAGCACTGATGGGTTACAAATTTTGCCTGTTATAATGTTATAGAAGTACTCCATTAGGGATATATTTCTTCTTTTTTCTAGGGAGTCATATCCTAACATCCCCTGTATAAATAAAGTAGGGTACACGTTAGGATAACCCACAAAATACCCATACCGCTTATGGTAAAGCCATCTTAAAAAATTCTTTTGGAGTTTCTCCAACACGAGTTTGTATTTCGCCTCGTATGGACTCCAGATAACTGCGTTGTTTTCTAAAATACTTCTAACGAAACTATTGTATAATATTTTTATCGCCGCAACACTTTCAATGTCTTTCGACTGCCTCAAAACAAAACCTAGCATTTTGTAGGCCTTAGACGTGATATTACAAATATGGTCAGCGAAGCTGAGATCTGGCCGCATTAGAATACCTAAGTCTATTATGGATGTTTGCCTTTTTAAAGTAAATTCATCCAACCGGTATTCATGCACTAGTGGATTGTGCGCTCGCGTAAACGATATTACAGAACACTTGCTTTTGTTAAACATTAGTTTATTTTGCGTACTCCAGACTGCGACACTTTCTATATCCCTCTGTAACAATTCGCAATCAGAGAGTGTTTCAATTTCCAAGAATAATTTTAGATCGTCTGCAAATAATAGACAACGAGCAGTACTAACTGTATCAGGCAAATCATTTATAAAAATAACAAACTCCAAAGGACCCAGGTTCGAGCCCTGGCTTACGCCGGAAAACGTGTAATACGGTTTTGAGAGTTGTCCTTTAAACTGCACATACTGCCTCCTGTTACGGAGGTAGCTGGAGAAGAACTGTAGCAAGGTTGGAGTGAATCCGGCAGTCGCAAACTTACGGAGAAGCAGGTCGTTATCAACAGTATCAAACGCCTTCCGGACATCAAAATAAGCAGCATCAACTTGAGAGCCTCTATCCATAGCCTGAGTGGCATATGTATAGAATGTTAAAATATTAGTAGTAGTAGAACGGCCAGCGCGAAAACCATGCTGGGCGTCCGACAATTGGCTCTCCATCTGATAACTTATTATTCGATGTAACACCATCTCAAATAATTTACCAAACACTGATAGTATGGCTACAGGTCTGAAATCATTTACTTCTGAACTAGAATTATTCTTTGGAACTGGCACCACTCGTGACACTTTCCAGCTTTCTGGGTATCTACACTCTTTGAGACAAAGATTAAAAATGTACAAAAGTGGTTGTGCAAATACTGAGCTGCAATCTTTTATTATATATGGCGGAATACCATCCGGTCCAGGAGAACGCTTCGCCTTGAGCCTTCTAAGTGCCTGTTCGACGTCTTCAAGCGTCAAGACACCTATATGAATACGTCTACTAGAACACTCGGAAGAAATTATTGCATTCTGTGGATCGAGGTCCGGCGGGTTCTGTGTGTACACAGAGCTGAAACGTTCCGCGAACAGTTCTGCACATTCAGCATTGGGAACAGATACGCCATTGTTTGTAATAGTTTTTATATTTCGCCTACTACGTTTCGACGCTATATAGCCCCAGAACGTAGAGGAGTCGCGACATATATCTTTTTCCATTCTGGTTCTATAAATTTGGAAGTCAGCCTTAATGCTTAACTTAACAAGTGCCCTGTAATACGAAAACTTAACTCGATATTTATTACAAAAGGTTTTCTTGTACAGGCGATGAAAATGTGCCTTGAATTTTATGTAGCGTTTTGTTATAGGTCTATACCAATCAGGGTAAAAATACCTAGATGGTATAACCACACGCTGTTTAATGGGTACGCAGTTATCAAAACAATTATATAAAATGGAATACATTTTTGTCACCGCTACATCAGGATCTGTAACACTGATTAAAGAATCCCAATCGGCATTTTGAAAATTTTCATATAAAAGGTGAAAATTAGCCTTACTAAAGTCCCATTCAGTGCTGTCGTTTATCACTGAGACATCGCTGCTGACAAAGCTTTGTTCTATCGATACCTCAAGAGGCGGATGATAGGCATCTGGCAATATTATTACATCCATTGCCCGGCTAACACTGACCCTGCCCAACGATGCACTGACTAAGACCAAGTCCAACATGCTCCCGTGACTATTAAAAATGTTATTTACCTGATGTAATTCGCAGAACGCCAAAAGATATTCGTAACTTGCTTTAACTGTAACACTTGTGGAATTATTCATGTTGAAGTCGCCACATATCACCACCTTTTTAAATTTCGTACATATTGACTCTATAATGTTAAATATTGCTAAATAAATTTCGTCTTCTGTTCGCGGCGGGATATACAAACAAACTGCGGTTAATATTGATCTATTCCGCTTTAAAATATTTGCACAAGTAAGCTCACAACCAGCGGGCACATTAGCTACTCTCACCGATTGCAGCCTTAGTCTTGGGGAAGATATTATAGCTACACCCCCTCCTTTTCGCTGGTCGTGTCTGTCCATTCTTAGGATATGGTATCCTCTCTGTATTACTTCGGCATCACTAATACTCGAAGTGAGCCAGGTTTCGGTAAAAAGAAATATATCCGCTTGCGAAGACGTTATACCCGTGTTTAAATTAAAGAGTTTGGTTCGCAGCCCGCGTACGTTCTGGTAATATACTAGAGTTGTCTGGGCTTGCTGGTCATTACCCTTACTCTTTGTTTCTCTGAAATGTACCCCGCTTGCGAAACCACTCATTGAGTCTGGTATTTGCCGGCCAATTTTCCGGTGACATAAAAAATAAAAAGTGGCTTTCCGGAACTGAAGCTACAAACGAGGAGTAGTTGTTGTGCTTCAGGTCTAACTTTTCTACCATATATGGAACATTGGAAGGCATTTTCTTATTCATATAGTCCTTGACCATTTCCTCAGTCGTATCGTTTTTTAATGACCATAGATGAATTGATCTCATCTTTTCTATTCCGGTCAATCCATTAACTGAATCACCTGTGCCTTGGATAACTGGTCGGCGATGTTTCCGTCGCACGATCGTAGTCCATTGCTCTTTATTTGTTGCATCAGTAATAACACTGGCTTGCTGCCGCTTCAATGTAAAACAATGTACTTCGTTCATTGATTGCGGTGCTTGACGCGAGTGCACGGCTGACGATACAGCTATCCCCACATCAGCGTTTGCGTCGGTACAATAGGTTAGATCCCCGTCGTTCTCATTGGCAGTTGTCGCTGCGATTCGGCTATCATCGTTCGCTGCCGCCGCTGCTCGCCTATGTTGCCGTCGAGTCATCGTACGTTCGGTGACAAGCTTGCTCCTTATCTCGCACGGGGCAGTATGCGCTGTTGCTGATGACGTTGCTGCGCTCTCGTTCTTGCTTTGCACTCGTCGCTTATCTTTGGTGTTGTTACGAGAAGCCGATGTGCTCACCTTCGCCATGTTTTTCTGTTCGTTGCTGGATGTTATTAGAAGATCTATTTTTGCTTCTAACACGCGAACCGTATCAACCAAGGAATTGATTTTTAATTCCATGGGTAGCACCATGCTTTGGATTATTTTTAATAAATCCGCCGTTTCCATCTTCTCCATATTTTCACAGATTCTTTAATTAAATTACAGAGCTCACGCTAAACACACTCGCACGGGCGGGGGGCGCGGGGGTTATATCGTCTAACTAATATAAAGTGTTAAGTCAAATTAATGTAAAGTCTATAGAAGATGTCATACCTGCAATATGTTATCCGAAACAGCATTTTACAGATGGATATACTCTAAGATTCCGCGGTTAAAGACAGTACAATAATTATAGATTCTATTTTAAATGTTTACGAGTTAAAATATTATTACTATTATTAAAAATCACACCCTTATCTAGCGTGCTGTGCCGTCATTGTATTCATGTAACCAACAAATCTCAGCAAAGCAATCAGGGTTATCCACCATACTCATATTATAAATGCGAAAGTAACTTTGTCCGTGTAAGTGTGTTTGCTGTTACGTCCATGCCTAAATTACTAAACCAATTAGAATAAAATTTAGTACACAGATAGAGTGGACCTTGAGAAACACCATAGAATAGTTTTTATCGCGAAAAATACGCTTATAAGGCTTGAAACAAGGAATGAAAATTTGTATGAAGTGTTGTCATGGACGAAGATAAAAACATGAGATTTTGAATTTAGGCACTGGATAGTAAGTAAATAGATATTTTTACCAGAGTTATACTTTATAGAGGTATATTTTTACCACGCCTGGGTACCACCAATGCACTCACTTCTGCTGTGAATCAATTCTATTGTGTTCCGTTGGAAAGGATTAGTGCAACCTATATGAGCCGACCATTACTTTTCTGATTAGCAGCGCAACTGAATACGACCTCAGGCAAGACTTATCTATGCTGGCTTGAGATTGTGTGTATATGTCATGGGCTGCAGCGACTACTTAACACCGCGTGGGCTGCATGCTCGTTTGATACTTTAGTCAAATAAAAAACGTGGGCAAAGCCGCGAGCGGGAAGCTAGTACATCAGGTGCCTGCATACCGTATCGCTTTGGCGGCTCAGGCTACCTGGATGACGTCATCGCGAGCTAGGCTATCAGGCTTTCAATCTACGAAACTACTCTACTTAAAAGCTTTCCGTTCGCATGCCAACAACAGTTACTAAATGGAAGTTAACTATTCAGTAGTTTTGTCGACAATTTTTTATTTTGTCGTAATTGAGTACAAAACAGTACGTTGACCCATGGCTGGGGATGGAAAATAATGTCAATTGTCTATCACGCTGTCCAAATTCGGGTCTGAGAGTTGAACGTGCCATTGTGAAATTTTGGATGTCTTGTAGTTTTGTCACAGGTAACCCCACCGTTGGCATAAGGATATTTACAGAAATTTCACAAATCAGTAATCTAAAAATGTGTTCCAATTTTAACCACACCGCACAAGAAATCGATGTAAGATTTCTATATACTGGCATTTTTAACAAATCATATAACTGACTGATGTTTATAAATGAAGTATTGTTTTATAACATGTCGTTGTGAGTTTATATCTCCTCTGGAGAAACAAATCACACATTATGTGTTCAGTGTTCACACAAATATCCTTTTAGGCTGACAATGCTATCACTATCTGTGTAAATCTATTTGGTTATCTATCTCTAAGCTTTTATGCGTACATGCCTCTCGAAATAGACCACTCGACAGTTGATTAAACCTGTCACTGCCAAAGTAAATATAGGGAGAACATTGTACACAATCAACGTTACGAGAGGATAATACTCGCGAAATGCTATTTAATCTATAGTCGAAATATTTCATGGGGTCCAATTTTATCCTAAATTTTCATCGCTTATTTTTCAGAGTTACGATGTTTTTTTTAACAATGAAGCTTAACATTTCTAGCAAGGATATTTTACACCAAGAATCAACTAAATCTCAATGAAAAGTTCGACCATACAAAATTTCATCTACAAGCCTTTAACTTTGAACACGGTATTAAAATACTGTTTTTTTTAAAATTCTTAACCAAATCAAGCGTAATACTGAGTTTTATAGCTTAACGATTGACACTTCTCAACAAACTTTCAACTCCTCTTTAGATTAGAGGTTGCATAGAGTTCTTCCTTACTCATCCCTACCTTATAACTAGAACCCACTAACTCATGTAAGCCTTTAGCGCACCCACAGCGGACGATGGTCAGCCGATGGCCATACAACAATGACAAACATCAAGTGTATCGTGTTATTACCCGGGATGTTAATGAACTATTTCATTTCATTTCCACTGCCAAAATGTCATGTTTTCATCAAAGCTTGAGAAGTTTAATCGGAGTGACGATGTCAGAACATGTTATTTTATAAGCACAATCCATAGAAAACAAAAGAAATAGGTTTGTATATAAATAACGTTTCACACTCATAGCCTCACAGTTACCGTATGTCTTAGTAGGTGCCATACACGCACACTAAGACTATGCCGTATTCTAAAAAAAATTAATCTAATTTTAATTAAAAGAAGTCAGTTCAAAAATAGTGTTGAAGACCTGAAGAGCAAAAGTAAGATCAAAGCTCTATGATGTTGGTATGCTTTCAATAGCAATCTTATCGAAAGTTTTCCCTAATTCCATGAACACATTTCGAACCTATGAAATTTCAATGATCATAACAATCTGAACTTATGGGATCATTTCGCTCGGTGATTACTTACGGAGTGCCTATAATAGGTTGAGTAGCTCTGGGCGGAACGAGCCCGGCAGACTTGCCTTTGACTCGCTCAAATTGAATGTCAGCGAGATGTCAAAGCTCCGAGCGGCTTTTGATGCCAAACCCCACTTCTGATTCCGCTTTTTCATCTTTGCTTGCCTTTCCCAGTTCTACTTGGAAGTATTTACTATTTATTAATTTATGTTTCTTCGTGATATTATTGGGGAATGAAAATGATTTATATCGCGCAGTTTAGGTAAAATTTTCAAGTAGATCCTTAGACAATATTTTTCGCAATAGCAAAAAAAAAAGAAATTGAAAGGCCAGTAAAATTATGTTCTTTTTTTAAATGAATAAATTACTACGTTATATTTTTAAACCAAATAAATACATAATCTAAGTTTTCAAACATTTAGTCGATGATAAGTTGACCTACAAGTGCAAACAATATTATGAAATACCAGAATGACACAACTAGAAAGAAAGAAAACAGCTGATAGTTTACAAAAATACTCGTGCCAGATGAGCGTGAATAGGATATGGGTGAAGGCGATGAGATCATTAGAATGTCCAACTTTACGACCGATTATGCAGTTCAAGGCAGCCAACGACACCTACGGTATGTTATAATATTATTGTGGTAATTATAAACAGATTTAACTTTGTTATGAATAAGAACACAGTTTAGAAATAAAATATCAATTTTAAACTAAATTAAAGCTTTTTAGTAGTTGAAATTTAATACAAACATGTTTCTTTTACTTGAAACCTAAAAATGTTCTAAAATGAAATTCAAATTCGTGTAATGGATATTAAAAACTCTTTGCAAGCCGTGCCAGAATTATGCAATCTCATAATGCATCTTTAAAAGAAAACTTTTCAAGAGAGGATTGGTCCTTCGAGCCGGACCAAAGCCAAACTTGGTCGTACAAATCGAAATCGAGAAGTTTCTTAAAGTTACTGTCACGCTTACGGTTCTCATCTATCAGAGTGTATTCGTATGGAAATTTCCGGATGCTCAAAGGATTTTCCAAGGAAAGATCAAAAGATGAACAAGATATTGAAAAGCGCATAACATTGGAAATGTGAATTCTTCTGGTAAAGGAGTGATTATTAATATAGGTAGAATACCTAACAACCCTATTTCAATAAAAAAATCGGGCATCTTTCTCGCTACGGCACGAGTACCGGTCTCAGATGAATAAAAAGCTAGATAAAACTTATTAAAACCACGGAAAGATTTTCAAGGAAGCGCTAAAGTTTAAAACTGACTTTCCGACTATTAAATTCTCGCTTACCCTGCAAATATCAGAAACTGATCGCAAAAAACCATTTGCCAAGCGTAGCATTGATTTTGATGTCGCCATTAATAAATTTGAAACCCTAATAAATCATACCGAACCGGTTGTTCCTAGCTACATTAAAGATAACATTAAAGCGTAACCGTTATGGATAGCCTATTAAGGTTTACCGATTGTTACAGGAACGTTCAAAGTGATGACGGTTCTCTGACAATGATGATCGAGGTATTTTAAGGCTTAAACAAATTTCCTTAATTTTGAAAGAAAAAATAATATAAATAAAAAAACTTTCTAACACAATACAAGTACATGTAGTATTATATTTGAGGGAACGAGTTACCTGTGTATGCAACATTTTACCAGACACAATAAACTTCTTATAACAATGTAAATCTTGTGAGCAATATCAAAGTGTTTTACTGTAAACTCACAATCTAGCGAAACATTTAAAGCAAATAGATTGAAGCGTTAGTGTAGGCAAACAATTCGATCGCTTTTCGCACCAACGTGTAGATCTATACATACATCTATACATTTAATTCAAATCGTATTTGTCGAGTATGGCATTGAATTGAAAATTGAAGTAGTTGTTGTAAGTATATAGATGTATTTCTTCTTTAATATACCAACAGCAGATGAGCATGCAGTTTACGTGGTATCAAGTGATCGCTGCAGCTCATGTACACAGCCGTAAGCTTGAGTCTTGCCTGAGGTCATAAATAGTTGGTACGCTACATCGGAGTAAGTACAACCGCTCCTTTTCTCCGAAATACAATAGTATTGCTTCACTTAGTAATGCGTGTAGCAGTGGTATTTCCCGGGGGTTTCAAGGCCACCACCACCACCCTTAAAATGTGTAATATGTAATAGTATGAGTACCATAGAACAGGTAAAAATGATAAGCAACATTTGCTTTACTAGCTTATAGCGAAGTCGGAAGAGAGGATAACTTATTTTATTAGTATGATACTTTGAAGATAGAGAGTAAGATAAATGATCAACTGGATCATCCCTCTAAATATATCAACAGATCACCTTAGAATTCGCTAAGAACCTAGAACTTTTCGAAAACAAACAGATTTTTAAAAAAATGTATTGAAACTATTGTCAGAACTAAAACCAAAGTGCAATCACCCCATTTTTATGCTCTACGTACAACTAATTGCCATTAGCGCTTTCATCATTGAACCATCAATTCCGTTCATAAATACAGACCTCATCTCTGATGTCACCATTATAACACCATTACCGACTGTTTACATAACTCAATGTGGAATGTGTTAATTTACCTTTCAGCGTCAAACACGTTATCTGCTTAAATTTATTAGACGCGAATATTTTTCGTGTGACTATTTTACTACAAGATCATTTCTTATGCGGCACTGTTAAAACTGAAAGGATCCAAGGGAAGAAACCTTGACTGGTCAGGCAAAAATCGCCCATTATACAACCTGGTTTAGATGTAATGTAACAATAAATATTAAATAAAAAAATAACAGTGTCGGCAAATGAATGTAATGTTCTTCAGCTTTTGTACGCCTGTAGCCTGGAACCAGAAAAGGACCTACACCATGGTATGAGATGGTGAAACGGAGTTGTGGCAATGTCACCTCAAAACTGTATTGCCATCGGTCTCGGACAGAATATGAGCTAACACTGTCAAGATAGGCCCTATAGGATGCTCTATAAAGAAGGATTCTCAGGACTTCTAACCCGTATAAAGCGCCATTTCCCTTCACGTTACTATCAAGAAAAGTGCAAAAACATTTTCATTCTATTCGTTATCTCTGTAAAGGTGCTAAGATTTAAATATTTCAGTACCCAATAAAAAACTTACAAAGAAAAGTATTAAAACCATTGTATTTAATATTGTGAAAAGTTTTCATATAAAAATAAATAGCTTAAGGCGCCATAGAAACTTTGAGGCGTTTCTACTTTATTTGGACGCGTGCCGTCCTTCGGGAGAGTCCAAACTTCGCGTAATTCATCGAAATGTAACCAGCTGCGTTTAGCCGCCACACGAAAAATGGCGACGACCTCAATCATTTTAAAATGGTAAGATCTCGGTTTTCCTTGGGGATATTCGTGCGTTTAAAGAAAATAATTAATTTCTGGTTTTATAAATTGACATCATCATACTATTTTGACATTTTTATTGTATAATTTTGGACTGAAATTTGTATTATGTTATTATATACTTTTTTTTCAATAATGTGTACTATTGACATTATTTTTATTGTGGGTTTAGAAAGTAATATAGTTTGTGTAAAAAATTGTTAAGATAACATTTGCATGCCAGTAATTGACAAGTACATAGGATTACCTGTGATTTTAATGTAACATCTTTTAACGTGTACTTTGACAAATAAATGAATTGATTTTTTTTTCTTTGTCCATACTAATATTTTAAATGTGAGGGTAACTTGTTTCTTTGTTTGTCCTTCTTTCAGGTCGCTATGAACTGATCTTATGGATTGATTTTTGCCTAGAGATAATTAGGAGACTGGAGAGTGACATAGGCTAGTAACCGCGGTAAAACATCTTATTCCCTTAGGTTGATTCATTATGATAATCCGCTATGGCCCGCTGTTTCAGCCGAATTTGAAAGAAATAAATTTTGTCCTGTAAGAGTATAAAGACAAAAGGTTTTCAAAGGTTTTAGATTTAAGCACTGCAATTAAACTACGTAAGAATTCATTACGATTAATTTAAAATGAGATAGAGAAAAATGAAGCTTAAATTTTGCTCATTAAAATTCAATCAGGGATGCCTTTCGCTCCAATAGTCCTCAATGAGAATTAAACTGGAAAATGCTTTTTACCTTTCGTTTATTTCGTTAGGAAAAGATTGAAAACTAAATTTTTTTTCAGCAGTATCCTAACAGTTACCATATAGTACGATTTTCCACACTTGTACTTTTTTATGAGCGAACAAAAGAAAAAAAAACTGAACCGGACACCATCAATCAATGGTTTGGAAATATTGATGGCATTGACCTTTTCACCATATTTCGTGATCGAACTCGTAAGGCACTCCCTCTTTCTAATAGCGTCTGGAAAATTCACATAAAGTTAGGTGATCGGTTACTGCTTCAAGGGAACGGTTACCTGAAGGTGTATATTACTCCGTATTTTTTGAGAAATAAAATATCAAAATGATAAAATTAATTAATTTTCTTGGGCTATCTCTATCTAGCAATCATTTAAAAAAATAACAGTATTACTATTGGCCAATATATGTCTGATAGAGACAATTTTTTTCAGTTTATGTTTAAGTTGATTATCGCTGAAAACACGGATAAAACCACATTTTCTAAAAATGAAACCTAGCTTAGAATCTAGAATCGAAAGCCACCGAAACCCCATGCATGCTAAATTTCATGAAAATCGATGGAGCCGTTTTCGAGATTTAAACTACATACATGCACATATAACTAGATGTAAATATTCAAGAATTACTCGTTTAAAGATGTTAGATACCTATGCAGGAAAACTTCTTGAAAATTTAATCGTACAGTTAAAAGTAAAGCAAAGTGAGAAGTAAACGAGTGATTGGTCAATTAACTGCCATAATATAACAAACATTTAACATTCTGAGGGAGAAAGTGGCTTCAACCGAATCAAAAGGTTTAGCTTAACTGGTCTATCTCGAGATTGCTTAGATGTGTGTAACAGAATTAGTAAAGGTTGTCGGCGAAGCTTGGAAATACAGAGGGACCAATCTATTGATGTTTTGTATTATGGTAGTATGGGTATAACCATAATCTCAAACATTTTCTATAAATGATTTTAATACGATATTGCTACAAACACTTAGATTTATGACTTGAATTAGTTTGAAGATCGATAAATACATCAAAACAGAAAACAGGAACTTAGGACTTTTACGAATTTTCCAGTGTAACTCAACGTCTGCACAAGAACATAATTTTTTTCCTTAAGTCATTGACTTCGTGCATTAGCTTTGGGACATCAATAGTCCAAGAAAAAAAAGTGCTTAGATAAGTATGAGTGGCAGAATTTAATGGTTCGCCTAGGGAAGTACCACTGCACTCACTTCTGCCATGAATTAATTCTATTGACGACCCGCGTGGCGCAATGGTTACCATGCCGTATTGCTATTCGAGGGCCCCGGGTTCGATTCCCGGCGAAGCAGAAATTTCAATGATGAGTTACATTTCTGTTCGCGGTCTAGGTTTTTGTGTTTCTATCTCTGTGTGTGTCCATGGTACCCACGATACAGGATACATCTACGATAGGGTAGGGCTATGAGTGTGAAAAGTTGTTTATTTATTGTTTTCCAGTGAAAGGTACAATTTTGGGCCAGACTTACATGAAGGGACCATCAGCTTCCGGAGCAGCAGCGCAACTACATATGACCACAGGCAATACTGGCTTGCTTTAGGTTGAGTGTAGAAGACCATGGGCTGCAGCGACCATTTAACACCACGTGGCCTGCATGCTCGTCTGCTAATCCATCCAAATAAAAAGAAACCGAAAACCGAATATGCCGAAAGATTCAATGCAAATTTCAATTCCAGTAGATTTTGCAATCCAAGACATCGTGGTCAATAAGACCTGTTCAAACAGACCTTCGTTGTATTTAATCGTATCTACGGGTTCTAAACAGTGATGTGTTGATAGTGATACATGTTAGCATCACTATTAACAGCACCTTTTGTTCTTGCCAACTCGATATTCTTAAAAAATAATTCACCATTGAAATGACATACCAGCTGATTTTCATTTCACGGAGCCAAGATTTTTTTACCTAGTTACAAAACGAAAGAAAAAAATCCAGCCAGTTAAAATCGTAAAATCGAAACTTTACTGTCTATCACGTGATGACACGAGTGACGACAACTATCAAGATAACGCGAGACTAGTAATAGTATATGCACCGATGTATTTTAGTTAGCGAAATCAGATTCGTCCAATGGGAGATTGTCAGCACTACTGTGGACTAAAATGCAATATATGTACTTAATAATTTATTGTGACTTAAGTAATCATCATAGTGACTTGCATTTAAAAATAAGTTTGCAAAATACAACCTTATCTTTTGTGAGATTATACATTTCGAGGTATCAATTGGTGGCCAAAAAACTCAAAATGATTGAGTAAAAAATATAAGATCCATCGTATCTGCTGATCTTGACACCAAATATTTGTATCCGAATCCGTATCCGCGGATCTACTTTGTTAACGATCCGGCACATCACTAGTTCCAAAGTAGATTACAGTGCGCGATCGCTGAGATGTGGCGTGTAATCGGATTGGGGAGGGTTGCCAATAGAGACCCAAGAGATCGGTACTATTTATTTCGTCGTTTCAATTACCGAAACTGAAGAAGATTCTGTACTATTTCAATTTGGAATTACCCTACTGCTAGGAATAAAAATAGGTAAATAAAAACCGGCCAAGTGCGAGTCGGACTCTCGCACGAAGGGTTCCGTACCATTGTCTATAAAAAATCACGTTTATTGTATGGGAGCCCCCTTAAATATTTATTTTATTCTATTTTTAGTATTTGTATAACAATAGCGGCAACAGAAATACATCATTGCCTTTGATTATCCATAGAAATCATTGCATTAAGGGGCCGTATACGAAATTTTGCCGGTTTTGCTTATTTACCCGATTTAACACTTGAGATGTTGCAGATAAATTACAGTACTTCTACAAGTATCATTGCACAATATAACTTTTCATTTCATTAATAATCAAATAAATTAGACACTTTTATAGCTTGCGTCAAGAATTATAATGCAAGATTTAGGTTACTTTAAAAGATGTTTAATTCTGAATCATCATTATAAATAAGATTTTTTTTTCAGGAAACGGATTGATTATAAACTGAAGAGTATTTATGTTAAATAAATTTTACGAAAGATCATTCCATTTTGCCAAAATCAAATGCAATTTCTGGCCCATTTTCTCTCAAAATTGACTAAGTTCAATGTTTTTTTTACTAATATATTTTGTATGAGAGTGGCAAAAAGTGGCTCATACACTTTGTATGTGATTTTTACAGCAATACATGGCATTTTTTTCGATCTGTTTAGACTTTAAAATGATCCAGAAATATGTGAAATTATATACCTATTACAGTAATATTTACAAAACTATCACCGGCTTCAGGTCTATTAATCAAAATAACGAAATAAAAATTAAAAAGTGGCTCATTTAATAGTTTAATATTGAAATGATCAGTCATATTGTGCAATAAAACTTATGGAAATACTGTATTTTAACTGCAAAATCTCCTGTATAAAATGAGCTAAATCTGCGAAATCGGCAAAATATCGTATACGGCCTCTTAAGATTGAATGAAAGGTAAATTGTGGTTTACGATTTATGAAGTATTAAAAAACTACTTACTAGATCTCGTTCAAACCAATTTTCGGTGGAAGTTTGCATCGTAATGTATATCATATATTTTTTTTGTTTTATCATTCTCTTATTTTAGAAATTACAGGGGGAGGGACCAACATTTTACCACTTTGGAAGTGTCTCTCACGCAAACTATTCAGTTTAGAAAAAAATTATATTAGAAACCTCAATATCATTTTTGGAGACCTATCCATAGATACCCCACACGTATGGGTTTGATGCAAAAAAATAATTCTAAGTATGGGGAACCCTCAAAATTTTTGCTTTTTTCTATTTTTGTGTGAAAATCTTAATGTGGTTCACAGAATACATCTACGCACCGAGTTTCAACAGTATAGTTCTTATAGTTTCGGGAAAAAGTGGCTGTGACATACGGACGGACAGACAGACAGACAGACAGACGGAACACTAAAAAGATTTCAAAACCTTTTACTACGCTGTAAAGATTGCTATCAGCTTTAAGTTTCTTGACGTTAACAAATCTGTTAGTGATGCCTTGACTTCGTGTAAGGACATCCATCCGAGACAGAGTTGTGCCCTAACCCCCCCCCCCCCCTGGCTACGGCCTACGCACGATATTAATGGACCATGGTCCATAATAAATATCATCGTACGTAAAATTGGTACAAATAAAACAATTTATTTATTTCTTCTTTTAACTTCTTGTAAATATTAACTGTTGCCGCATAATCACCACAAGCGGTCACACAACACGTTTTTTCAGCTGCCATTACATCAATCGAAGTCCATAAAGGCCGCTGCTGGTCGGCCAAAGCTTACGGACGCGGTTCCGATTTGGCAGGACAGCCGGCTAGACGGGTGCTCGAGCGAGCCGACCAGGTCCAACCAGCACAAATAATAATTATAATAATAGTCTGAAATCCGTTTTTCCAACAAAATCATAAATTCCGAACACCGTTTCATGGTCTAATTACGTAAAATGGTCGGGTTGTTTATAATAAGGAATCAAATTTGAATATTAAAGATATAAAACACAGTTTCCGGACGTTTGCAAACTTTAGCCGAAATGATAGCAGACTGACTCGCTTCGAACAAAAGCCCTCTTGGGAAATTATACGCGTCGGCTGTCCAACTGAACTGATGTATAATTTTGTATCTATATACCATAATGAAATTGTAGCTTCTTTGTAGATTCATAGCAAATACAACAACAAAAGCTTACTTCACGTATTTGAAAACTTAACCAAAACACGTACTGCTATAGAAATATAATACAGATTTTGAAGCCAAATTAACAAGTAAATCTATGAAGTAACGTTCTTGCTAATCGTTAGGTAAGAAAATGATGGTCCGGTCTGAGTCTAGAGCTCCATAAAATCCTGGGATGATTGCAACTTTATGATCGATCTGACTAAAACCGTAACGATCGACCGCTTCAAAATGCGTCCATGAAGGCCTCCCACATGAAGGCCTTACGACCAATTATTTATTAAGCTAAAAGAGTTGAAACAATTAAATATGTACATGTGTACGTGCCCTATAAATTGGGATTAATAATAATAAATTGTTAACTATCTTGTCATACCACTGGTGGTACGGTGATACGGTAGGGAATGAACCACATTATCAATTCGTCGTTTCGATTGGTCTGAAAAACGGATTGTAAAGTATATAAGGTCTGTCAGAAACATTTTAAGACTTTATGAACTACTACAACTATCTTCAGCTATACAGAGTAACAAAACTGTACTTAGGTTATTATTACTTCTTTACCAAAGAGGCAATAAGACTCAAATGAAAGGCCCCGAATCTAATCCCCGTTCAATAAAAGACTGGAGGCGCGAAGGTCTGTAGGCCACGTAATGCGCCGTTGCCGAAGGGCAAAGCCGGCTTTTACAGCTCAGTCACGCAAATATGTTTTATGAGCTTCAAGACACCGACCTTTTTATCCACGTCCATCCACTATACTTAAAAGCAAACTATTCATTGACTATAAAACTTTTCGCTCAGTTGATGAAATATAAGTTTGGAGCTTGAAGCATAGTACCACGAGTATCAGAAATAACTTCCACCAACCCGCATTGGAGCAGCGTGGTGGAGTAAGCTCCAGGCCTCCCCAATAATGGAGATAGGTGCAGTGGGACGCAAAAAGGGTTGCAGCCAGTAGGAGTATAGCTGTAATAATTATAGTAAGTAGGTAGAGCTAAAATGTTTCGACCAAGACAGTATCACCGCTGTACCAGGCTACATGGAGTTAAATGATCGCGTAATTCCCAGAGTTAGGCTTCAAGCTTTATTTGATACAGTTACGCTTCTATATTGAAGGCAAGAGTCTAAAAACGTACTTTTCCAGTAAGGGGCATCATCTAGACCCCCTACCTCCCATGTCATCCAAAATAAGCCAAGTAAATACCCTTTTTTAAACTTAGTTATTCAGATTTGCCCAAAACCGTGTAACAGTTAAATGCATGAAATGTGCTTTCTTCTGCTGATCACGAGTCTCCCAATTATTGTGGCGGCTTGAAGCTTACTCCAACACGCTGCTCCAATGCAGGTTAGTGAGATACAGATTAGTGGTTAACCCGCTGTCGGATTTTTCATTCGAAAAGGTTGACCGAGTGTAATCTATCAATAACAACGGGTCCCGATGGATTAACGTGCCCCGTGAAATTTTTGCCACTAGCGGTCGCTCATCTCACAATCGGACGCGCCCGTTTGACTTAGCTGCGGCCAGCCGTCGGGCCATGCATTGTAGTAGACTATATAGTATAATCTAATCTGAATAGCTTTTAATTTCCAAAAGATCTATGCCCAAGTGCACCTTATCAAAAAGAGTGGTTCACAATCAAGCCAAGATTTAATATCCGGCTGTCTTTAAAACATTTAAGTTAAAATGTATATCTATCATTCACCTAACAGGAAGAACGGAAATTAAATTTTCGACACAACAAATTGTATCTCCTTAATATTTGGAACTGTAGTTTAATCATAAATGACCGTGCAATTATCTGATGGTAATTTTAATTAGTATTCATAAAGTGAGCTCATATGGATAATATTGCTGTTTAACTATCCAAAATTGCTGTTGCTAATGAATAAAAATCAATTTTCCCTACCGTCAACTGATCTAGAAAGGAATTAACTTTATGGCACTATGGTTTACACATATTAAATCGTAAAGCAATCATTTGTTGGTGAAATTGAGCAAATGTCATTGACCCACAGTGACCATTTCAAGTACTCAATCTCCTTCAGAAGTAACAATGCAGAAACAAGATAGGAATTGTATTTACTTTTGTTGCTGATATGTTTGTGGATTGCAACGGTTTGCTGCTAGAGTGATGCTCTAGTCTAAATAGTATAGATAAAAACAAAATAGATAAAAGACTTCCATCATTCAGGAACATAACTCTAGTGAATTCTTAACTTTTTTATAATATCCCATAGCCAGGCATTCAATTACTGTCAGAACAGATAACGCTTTAACTGGACTAGGCTATCACTGTTAATGTAAAAGCTGTAAAACTCTGCTTTATATTGAATGCCAAGATGAATTATTGTAAACACAGTTAGCTGAACTTAAGGTATTCCGTTGCCATTGGGCTTGCACAAATACGCTTTAAATATTTATAGCGAACAGGTTTCCACTGGATGTCTAAGGGCCACAGCTTTCACTTTTATGCCAATACTAACACTCCAGAAAACTATTATAGCGTGAACCATACGTTGGTTTATACTAAAAAACTACATATGTACAACTTAATTACTAAAGATAAGTAATAATTAAAACTACATATAAATAAAAGCGACACAGAATTTTTAATACGAGTAATAATGTCATTCACACGATTACATAAAACAAGCTGACTTTGCTAGTAACTATCGGTGCGATTAACCCTGATGATCATATTCTGTGGCGAGACACGTACCTACTGGTGGTTGTATGTATTTTTTGTGTATTTCTTATTGTTACATGAGCATTTTTGCTACGTGGGGGGAGGGAGGTGCATGAAAAAGGAAACACCATCAAGTGTATTGATCGTGCATAGTTGCAATGTAGTTTTAACCTAACTTTATAACAATGGAGTTCCGCAAAGTAACGACTGATTCAACTAATAATATAAATATATATTTAGGTAACCAAACATTGGCTTCTCAATGCCTTACTTTTTTACCTCCTATAAAACGATTGATGCTTGAACTGAACTAATCGCTGCATTAATAATAATAATAATAGTAATCTTTATTTGTTTAAACCAAATGTAACAGTAATTTTTAATGAAACCTCTGGACCCTAAGATAGTAAAAACTGTGTTTTAGGGACCAGCGCCTACTCCCAATTTTTTAAGGCATAAAGGTCTACACATGGTATACAGATTACAGACTTATTTCTATATATTTACTAGCTTTGATACCCGGCTTCGCTCGGGAGTTGATATGAGATCATGTGGTAGTTGAAATAAAAAATAAACTATGACGTAAAAAGCAAAAAAAATATAGAAAACATATTTCTCATTATTTACACTACTTGTTTATAAACATTTTTCATTTATTGTCCGAAATTTTTCGAATTTCCTACTATTTGAGGTTGATGCCACAATATTTTAAAGTTTGCCCTTGCGCTTTGTTAATTGTAAAATTAAATTCTCACACCTTCTAGAATGTTCTCGACAATGCTGAAATTGCTCGCAGCGCCTTTCGAAATGCAACCCAAAAATCGTTGTTCTGAATGAAGTTCAAATACTCGACAACAGATGGCGCCACTACACTTAATTACCAAGTTGAAGGGTTGGAAAAGCCCTTATATCTTTAAAAACACGCCCTTTAGTTTAAAACGGGAACTTTCTTGCTCGAGGGGGGATAAAGGGCTATCACACTATATAAGTCCCTTTATCGTGCCGGGACTCCTTTCTAAGTTTTATCGGCACGCACATTTTATCAACTTAGTTTTATTATATATAATGATTTATTACAAATTTAAACAAAGTGAGTGTTAAGTTAAGATATATAAATGTCAGGTAATTGTGCTGGTACTGCGAAAGCCAATGGAAGCCTTATGCAAATATGGCTGTCAATCGCACCTTTTCCATTTAAAGACTATAATTATTTGTATTAGGTTTTTTACAAACAAAAGTCGAAAAAGACATGTACCTAAGTACTCTTGTTTTATTTTCATTTTCTTGGTGTATGTTTGGCTTACAATAAATAAAGTTAAAGATTTTGTTACATATAGGGTAATTACAGTACCCAAGTGTTGCGGAAAAAAAACCTTGTGAATACTTCCATTTTGCTTTAGGTTGCCTCCAAGACTCTATCAGAAGAGTTCTGGTAAAGTAGCCTACGCTTTACTTGAATGTTTGACTTGATTTACTGTTTACTGACGACTAACGACTATCATTATATCGCCTGATTTCAACGACACGAGCAAAACTAATATATAAAATGCTTAAAATTATCAAAGACCGAGACACCATAAAAACAAAAATTGTTGAATTATTCCACCCATCCAAGTCATGAAGGACGACGTTGTATGTTTCGACGTTGTATGTTTCATTCCAAAGCCACGTCCGAACATACCCAATGCCCTAGTAAACCGACTAACCGCCTCAACTCAACTCAACCGAAGTTTGCTCAAGCAATGTCAATAAAAGGGCCCTGCGATCGTTCAATAGCTCCCAGACACGCGTGCCAGTGACGAGGGATAACATGACTCATTTCAATATGTTACGTTAACATTTCCGGAGAGATACCTGCAAAATATACCGATGATTTGAGCCTCCTTCATGAATTTGATAAATCAAGAACAAGACTTGTGTAATTGCAAATATAAGAAAAAATCTTTGACGCGCACTTAAACATCAATACTAGTTAGATATACCATCATCATCAACTTTTATTTTAATGTGAAAAAAATTTCCTATGTTATTAGTGGATGCTAATTTGGATATACATACATACTCAGAAGTGAAGAGAAATTGAACAAAGGACCTTAATTATGGAATCCTCAGAATATCAGTCTCAGCTCGTTAACGAATTTCCCGGCGAATTTTCAGACAACAGTGCAAGGTTCCACCGATTCATAGCACTCGTTACGGAAAATTCGAGAGGCAACGAAATGCAAGTTTGATCGAAACCCGTAAAATTCGTGAAGAAAACTCAAACGGTCGACTGAACACGACCGACGATGGTTCAGGATCGAAACAGGAATGCAGAACGAATTTGATGCATTTCGCCTCGGCACGCCTCAGATATTTTGCTGAGCGTTTTGAAGTATTTTCTCACAGAATATGAAAGGATCTCAGACAACCCCGATCGCTTTCCTCTACGTTGTCAGACAAAGCGAATTGAAATGACAATGGACACTTGTAAAGTATAAAGAAATGGAGTAGGGCGCCGCATAATGCACCTTTTGTTAAGCACTGCTTCTATTCGCTATTTCTAAATAGAGGAACGAATAGAACCTACAACTTGGTCATCATACATAACATCCATTTATTGCCTTATATCTCATAAATTACTTAGCATAAGTCTCAGTATTTAGCAGCATTAAGGTAAAATCCACTAATGTAGTCAAGAGCGGG
Source organism: Pyrgus malvae (assembly GCA_911387765.1). Lineage (NCBI taxonomy): Eukaryota > Metazoa > Arthropoda > Insecta > Lepidoptera > Hesperiidae > Pyrgus > Pyrgus malvae. The sequence continues at coordinate 14,467,160 of OU426971.1, read as the reverse complement.
TTGGAAGAGTTGTAGTGTCCATGAAATTAAACCCTTGAGCATGCCTGTTTCATAACTAATTTGTTTTAGTCTGAAGTACTCACTGGGATTTGCGAAGACCCGGCGAGCCTAAAGTCTAGCGTAAAATAGACACAGAATCACCATCATAATGAAATACGCACAACTCAAATCCTAAACAATAGTAACGTGTCCCAAAAGCCACTTACATTCAAGACCGTAGTAATGATAATGATTAACACAAACGTTGTTGTATAAGAACTTCTAGGTGCTTAAATAAAACAAAGCTGCGGAGTAACATCTGCAAAAACCCTTGAATAAAGCCCTCGAAGGCAAAGGATAAGGCTGTTAGGAGCAGCAAAACAAACTGAAACCTAGTTCTTGTGTTCTGCCTCCTAGAAGAGCTTTTACTCACGGTGAAGGAGACTCAGTAATTAATAAAGGATTATTGAGGTTGTACTTAAAAGCAACATCATTAAGGTAAGTTTAAATGATTGTTGACCATCCAGAAAAGACATTTTTTTATAGTGTAGTAATATTTAAATATATTTATTATTGTTTTGAGTTTAAAGTGTATTATAAGCTATTTGAAATTATATTATTTTTATTTATTAATATTAAAGTTATTATTTTATATATAAGCTATTTGAAGTGTATTGTAAGCTATTTGAAACAGAAAATTAAATAACAAATTAAAAACTTATTTCTTGTTTTAATATAACGGCGAGGATGGCTTCGTAATAAATAATGGAGTGACGACGTTACTACGAAAAGGAAGATCATTAAGGTCAGAAAGTTTAAATGACTGTTAGCTATACAGGAGCAGGAATTCTTAATAACGACAATTAACTAGAAAACAACGTTTAAGAATCTCCCGTTATCTTGGCTGTCAGTGAACATATTTTTTTTTAAATAATTTTCCATGCTTCATACACAACTTTGCAATTGGATCTACCAGTTCAACATTAAATAAAGAATGAGTCAATAGTACAGCCGAGTATCTGCCAAAATATTGATTAATAAGGTCCACTGATAATTCAATGGCTTGACTGTCAGCCTAAATAAATATATTCTATCCCTTAGTCCACCACACAAAGGAGCTTTATTTTGAGAATAGAAATCTTAGTGAGAGGGTCAACCACTTTGTCTATTCAATTGGTTTTTGCTTTAGGTTCTTATAAATCTACATAGGTCTACTTAACGTTAACGCTATTGATAGACAGCCTCCGTGGCGTAGTGGGTGATGAGTCGACTGCGAAACGTGTGGTCGTGGGTTCGATTCCCACCCAGGACAAATATTTGTGTGATGAACATGACTATTTGTTCTGTGTCTGGGTGTTAATTATCTATTTAAGTATGTATTCAGAATTATATATGTACATATAATATGTTTATCAGCTTTCTGATTACCATAGTACAAGCTCTGCTTAGTTTGGAATCAGATGGTGTTGTGTGAATTGTCTAAAAATACTTTTACTTATATACAAGAAGATGAGTATAAATATTCATTTTTGCAACTTCACAACGAGCTACAGTAAAATCCTATTAGTTATCTACCTATATATTTTATAGTTGGGCTATGCCAGGTATATTAAGTATAGTATATTATCCCCGAGATAAGCGCTTTCAAACAAACTCTTAAGCTTCATAATTTTGAGTATAAATAGACATAATCATAACGTTATAACTACACTGTTTCGTATTTTTCATTGATTACTTGAATCTCTTTTCGCTGTTTTAAGACGATGATATTGCGATGCCAGTTCCAGCAGAATGAAGCTTACCTGAAAAGATACAAATTAATTGAAAATCAAATTCCCTTTTATACACTTCTAGTCACTCAATAAATAAATAAATAAATAATAAACGTTTCACATTCATAGCCCCGCAGTAAGGTAGATATACCCTGTGTTGTGGGTGCCATGGAAACACACAAACACCCAGACCGATAACAGAAATTTTAAACTCATCATTCAAATTTCTGCTTCGCCGGACCCTCCGATTGGCGTGACAGTCTGGCGTGATAACCGTTGCGCCACAGGGGTCGTGCAAATCGGACTCGCGCACATAAGGTTTCGTAATGAAAGCCAACCTTAAATATTTATTTTATTACAAGACAGACACACATATAGAAAGACTGACAGACAGACAGTGGAGTCTTAGTAATAGGGTCCCGTTTTACTCTTTGGGTACGTAATCCTAAAAAGCTGCCATGTTATAGCCATGTTCTCAAACTTCATACGTTACAAGGACGACAATTTATTCCCGCCGCGTACTCGACTTACAGGATACGTTGCCATCGCTCGCGCATGTGGGCATGCAAATTGTCGTGCATGCTAAAACATTTAGTTGGCGTACTGCGAGCTGGTCTCTGCATTGCTGTTCATATTTGAAGCTAAAATACTTTTATTTTGCATTATTGATTAAAATAAGCGTCATATCTCACTTCTTTGCCTGCAACCTTTTTGCAGACAAATATGTTGACATATTACAACGTAAAATTTTTGACATATCCTACGAAAACGAACACAACGGCGATAGTATCATAGCCTGTAAAGCCGGCTACGTGGAGAGAATTTAGTCTTGAAGCTAGTTCAAAGAGTGGGTCATACATTCTGAACACAGGTTTAATATTACGCTGCTGCGGGCAAAATACCGTAGTTTACTGCACGTTTGAATACAGAAACAGTTCTGTTAGTTAAGTCGAAGATTTATATGGGCCGAGATGTAAGTTCTACTAAGCAAGTTTCACAGAAGCGGGACTCAATCATTCATTACTTAATGGAATTTGATGAGTACTTATGAAAGCAAACGCTGAACCTACTTCTGACTTGTGTTTCGGTGGAAAGAAGTGGTTTCCGGTCAGACTTCCATGAGGCGACCACCAGCCTCTGGAGTAGCAGCGCAACTGCATACGAGCACAGGCAAAACTAAGGCTTATTTGAGATTGTGTGCAGATGTCCGTAGACTACAGCGTTAATAACCTGGCCTGCATGCTAGTCTGCTACTCTGTTAAGATGTACTTATAATCTGCATACTATTATAATATGACATAAAGGTCAGATTAAAAAAATATATATTTCCTACCTTTTATTTCATTCCTCGTATTTGCAAACGTAACGTATTACTCGGAAAGGATGAATATTGAAATTCGTGTAAAACTCATTCCCATACTGTTCACGCGCGATGGGTTCCACCACAATCCCATTACAAGGGCACAATGTTTCCCATTAAGAACTCAATCCGGGTCCACGATAGATGTTATGGAGTTTCGATAACGTTGCGTTTTTCTCGTTCCCTTCGCGATTTAATGGTGGCGTCATAGAAATAACGAGTTGGACATAAATCCAAGAACGGAACCGGGGCACGTATGTACAATGGATTATCGAGAACCCAGACCGTAGATCTTAAATCCGTAGATTTTATGTGTTCGATTGCAACTCATATTTTTATTTGGTATTTTACCTTCTTAGGTGTAACAGGTGTCAGTCCCTGTAGCTTCGGGATTAAGAATAGAGCTACGGTATCCCCTGCCTGATCGTAAGAGGCGACTAAAAGGGGGCTTCCGGGGATGCGGACGGTGAGAGTGGGAGCTTGAGACTTGTGTAAGCGTGGCCGCATGTCGCCGTGTGAAGGTGCAGGAGAGCACATCGGCTCTCCCGAAGATGGGCCCGTTCTGAGGCGCCGCGCGTGGAGGACACCGGTGCGTTCCTATGGAGATCCCGGAGTCCTCACAAACGCAGAGGCATCCACCGAGGGGGTTTTAGTGCGGTCAAATCCCACATAACCAGGTGTCCTCTCCCAAGGTTGAAGGTTTCCCCCCCCCCATAACAAAAAAAAAGGTGTAACAGGTGCCATCTTTCCAAAATATGATCATTAATCACTGATCTACTTTTAATGATCATAGAAAGTAATAGAAATAATAAGTTGGACATAAATCCGAGGAAATACGGAACCGGACGCGTATATACACTGGATTATCAAGGACCAAGATCGTTTACTAACTAGAATAGCTTACGTATGTAAGCATTATGTAATGTGGCGCCAATGACTTATGGAGTTATCGTGTAATTTACGGCTTTGTTGTAGCTGTCTGGTCAGATAATAAAAAAAATCACGGTTGTTTGTAAATTACCTAAACCAGATTACAAATACCATTTTCACTCTTAAAACAAAACAAACGCAGATTTAATGTCCCATAAATTATGAATAACTCAGATAGTGAAAATTCCAAAAACATCAACACATTTTAATACTAGCAATCATTTAATTTTCATTTGGGATCCAACAGCGGCTTAACCCGCATCTTGATGCAGCGTGATGGAATAAGCTCCAGGCCTCCCCAATAATGGCAAAAAGACTCATGCTCGGCAGAAGTACTCAAAAATCATTACAGCTAACAATTATTGCTAATGACACTCAACGTCCATTGGAAAATAAGTTATGAGTTACAAATATTTTCGTAAAAATATTCAAAGAAAAATAATACAAAAGACACAGCTACAAAATACACGCTAAGTTACCTTATGACCAAGTTAGCAACTTATAAACTAAAAGTTATCCACCGGGGAGAGGACGCAAAAGAAACTTTGTTAAAATAAACAGATTAAGTAAAAACATGGACTTGGTGAGATGTAAGCTTTCCGCGAAATACATGTTATAATTAATTATGTAACATCTGTGCCAGTAGTTAACTTCCTCGTTAATAACCGCAAAGGCTGTTCAAAGGACAGTACAGTACCTACAGATTCTGTTAGCGACATAGAAACAAAAGAAATAACTGGACCTATTTACGCAAACCGGAACCAATCCACACTCATGCCGAAATTGAGTTAAGTACACAAAAAGCTTAAAATTGCACTTTCTATCGACTCTGTAAAGATCAAAATGATCTGAAAATTTTGACAGAACAATACATTTTCATGACATGTTTACCAATCCACAAAACATCAGTTGTCTAATACATTAAACAGCTTTTTCTCAAAACTATCATCATCATCATCGTGTGTGGGTTGGTTCCGGTTTGCATAAATAGGTCCAACTGTTAACAAAGAATCTAAAATTTATAAAAGCCTTTATACATTTTAAGTCACAATGAAAACAAAGCTCTTTCAAAGATCTCACTAAACAAATGAAACAGTAGCAAAGTAGTGCATCGAACATATTATTTTATCTATAAAGTCACTGTGGAATACATCAAAATAACTCATAAATATCTATATATATAGCTTACTATTTAGTATGTTATGTTAAGTAAATCCTTACAAAAAATGGCGTTTTTTTTAAAGAGTTGAGTGAAAACAAAAAATCAAGCAAGATTCTTGCTATACTTTAATACGAACTGAGTCCACAACATTTCACTTGAAAATTATATAAATAAGTAGACAATCTATAACAAAAACACTGCATAATTAAACTCAACAACAGATCGCGATCATCAATAACAAAACCACTGATGAAATAACGAATATCACACAAATATTACTAGCTGATGGTGCATGAATCCGTATCTAGAGCAATTGATCAATCTCGTAGCTACCCTATGTCGCGGCTTTAGAGGCCGCGCTGGTGGAAGTTTGAAATAAAACGTAGACTTTAAAGAATTAAAATAATGTATATTAACTTCCACAAGACATATTTGTACATGAAAAATTTGTAAGAGAATGACAGCGAAAAATAACAAAATATAATCGTTCTTCTATTTAAACACAACTAAAAAGAATAAACACAAATCGTAGCGGCCAGCACTGGGCCTAAACACCCTATCCTAGCATTGCTCTATATAAAAATATAAATCATATTTTTTATCATCAAAAGGTTCTTTGACCTCTATATCTCGATAGTCTAGAATTCAGTAAAAATACAAATGGAACACCTAATGAAGAAATGAAATGAAAATACTTTATTGTTGACTATTTACAATACATATAGTTAGATGTTTAAAATTAATATAAGAGTTTAAACAGTCTACCATGCTCTGGCATACAATATTATATTACTATTTAAAATTAAAATAGCTAAAATTGTTTTATTTTAAGATCCGCTAAGAATATTCTTAACGGATCATCGAGCTTAATAATACTACAAAAGAAAAATAAACTCAACAGCAATAAAATTTCAAGAGCTTAACCGAGAAAGCGATGCAAACAAAATTGTTTGTAGAGTATTTTATCAACGCCATTCAGTTATGACTTGAACAATAGCACCACGCACAAATTTTCAACGCCACGCTGAGTTCTATCACATTCAGAATTAACTGAAAACTATGACTGCAACTAGAGCAGACCGTGAAACGAAAAACGGCTATTGCAGTTCCTATTTCAGTTCTAAAGAAAATGGTTGTCTGTAAAGTCAGTTTACGGACGATAGTTTAACTTGACGTCATAACAAAACAATCAAAACCACATTAACTTTTCACTTCACTTTATAAACAGTCGACGAACGGCGCAATCCGAACACTCAAGACTCACCATACAAGCGCCGATCGTAATGTACAATGAGCGTAACGTATAATGATTCAACCTTTTTTGCGTGCAGCCTGCGTTTATCGATTTATTAGACGTTGTCACGTCAAAATTACCCTCCCAAGTTAAAAAAAAAAAGAGTTAACGGTAAGGTTTCTGAAGCCAACTTACTTTAAGATAGGATGATATAGAGTTGTTACTGCATAATGTGAAATAATGTGTTATGTATGTACTGTATATCTAAGGTGATATCATATGTGAAAAAATCTAAAAAATATATTTTTATCAACCTTTTTTTATGTCCCACTGCTGGGCACAGGTCTCCTTCTCACACAATTGAGAGGGATTTAGGCCATACTCCACCACGCTGGCCAAGTGCGGATTGGTGGACGTCATGCTTTCGAGAAATTATGAATTTCTCTCAGGCATGCACGGCGATGGAGAACATCGTAATCAATGAAATATCACGATATTTTCCATCACCGTGGAGCAGCGATAAATTCGCACATTACAAATTTCTTTGTCAGAGGTGCGCGCCGAGGATTTGAACCTAGGATCGGTCGCGTCGAAAACAGCGGTTTTTTACCACTCGGCCATCGCTGCTCAAAATAAAAATATTTTTTTTTTTTTTATAAAACCATTAAAGGAAAAAAAAATCTAATAAATGTGGATTTCAGTCAAAGTCTAACAAAACCGAAAGAAAATTCGAATGCCATTTGTTTTCATTTTAATAAAATAATAGCTATGTATCTCTTACTAAATCTATATGTGTGCAAGTGACCGAAAAACATTTTTTTTTATATTGCTATTTAGAACTCGTAAGATTTATCTTACGAGTTCTAAATAGCAAGAGAAATAAGGTTGTGCTTTCCTTAATATGACGGTTTTACACAACAATAAAACCGATATTATGTGCCGAAAAGGAAAACATGCAGCATTTAATGAAGAAAGCTGTTTGTACTCATCTGTATATTTCCTTTGTTTTGACCGGAAGTGGACGACCTTTTGGTAGTTTAAACGTAATCCGGCAGATGGCGCCAGCTAGTGGCCGGTTTCCTGTAAGCTTGCGGCCATTTTTCTCGTCATAGTCTTCACCAGGAAGAGCTTCCTGCAATGCTGCATGTTTTCCTTTTCGGCACATAATATCGGTTTTATTGTTGTGTAAAACCGTCATATTATATGCCTCCAGAAAACATGCAGCATTTAATGAAGACGTGTTTGTTATCTGCTGGTGACATTATTATTTGTACACAACGTTATGATGATTAACTGAAAAATTCGTTGGTAGAGGTATTAAAAGGCCATTGATTGATTCTACAGATAGAATTATGAATACAAAGTAAATAGAATGTAATTATCTTTATACACTAAAATACATAATGTATTGACCAATCAAAAAGTAGTAAATAAACTGAAAAATGCATTATTTTTTATCTTTCGATCGAAGAACTTATCGAAAAAGTTGTGGGCGATTTACAATTTATCGGGTGATTTTTTTAATCATCTCAGGGAAGCCACGGCTGACCTGCCGCTTCCAGCAGCCGCGTTTATGTCGCTATCCTTTAGAACTGAACGTATTCAGTTTCCAATAACAGTACGTGATGCCGCTTTTAGGGTACCACATACCGCAATAAAAAGACTAAGTCCTTGACTTGTGGCCTTCTGCTGGACATTATCTGTATTAAAATTCAAAATTTTAATGAAAGATACTGGACATACGTTTTTATGAAAATAAAAAGTGTTTAGATGTAGTGAACTGAATAATATAATGAACTTACCTCTATGCAATTGTAAAAATAATTAGGTGTTACTTTTAACCTTAATTTGCATACCCTGGTGGGTTCAGATAAGAGCGCTATATTATGTGTAACAACTACAATGTACACCTTATCAAGCAAATAAATAAAATTGATATTAAAAGTAACCATGCGGATTGACGATGAGAGTGCGTGTCTCTTAAGACACGAAAAGTTGGTATAAGGAAAATATTGTCTCCGACGTCAGTAAAACTGTCACCCGAGATTGTGAGCAATGTGAGATCATGGCCTCCTATGTCCCGAAGCCAATATTAGTACTGTAGCTGTTCTGCGTGCTATATCAAAAAGCCTGTAAGCTTGCGGTTGCGGCAACCGTTAAGCGGGTTGGAGAAGAGCCAGCTGAGTACGATGCTGGAATCCCATCCAAATGGTGATTTTGGTACTTTTGGTTTTGCTATGCCAATTGCTTTTAAAAAAAAACATTTTTTTTAATGATAAACTTTGAAAATGATTGATGTTCAACAATAGGGTCGAAGAACGCCCCAAAGATTGATGACGCCCGCTGATTTATGCACAAAAATGGTACTGTATGATAAGTTTCATATAAGTATAGTAAAAGGAGAAACTTTTCTGTATCTACCGGTCGTGGACTTATCGAATTTACACCAGAATTAGTTCACCATGTTAGCCATCTTTCTGATTGATGGCATATATTTATTAGGCGTAGAATAACGCCAATTTATTTTTTAGTAGTTCCTTTTCCTGCGCTAACCACTTATCTGGCTGTCCCACCCCCAATTTTCCAACTTTTCAGAGTCAAGGTCTATACTTGTGGCGGTGGTAGAAATGTTGTCATGTCTATTTAAGGTCTCCTGTAGATTCGGAACTTCGTAAGGGTGGTCTAGCGCTCGAGATTTCAGATCCTGTAGCCAATAAACTTTCGACCCGTTTGGGGCCACAATCAAGCAAGTTCCCTTTGATCTGTTCAGATGTGCTAGTAGATTTGGTGAAATGAAATGAAATGAAAATACTTTATTATTAGGTTATTGGCGGAGAATACCCATGCCAGTACCTCCAGGACTGCTGAAGGCGTCTATAAAGTTTGCCGAGGGACCTCTGCGGTCTATCGAGGCGTAGTTTTGTATAACAGCAGTCTCTCTGGGTGCAAACTGGTCTATGTCTGGCCGACCCCATTTTCGAAACACTTGTATGGTGGCTTGGGGCAAGATGGCATGTTTCCCTAGAAACAGTCTGTCCGCTATTATGTTGTATCTGCCTGGGAGGTAGTATGCAGATAGAAGTAAGTATGTTGAACTGTTCGGTTAGTCGAAGCAGTTGAAATGTTTGGGCTAGCAGTCTCATTGACCTCGTGCCCCCCTCCTCTCGTATGTATGAAATAAGGGTTCGATTGTCGGACTGAATCAGAACATGGGAGCCTTTTAAGAAATTTGTATTGCCGCCTTTTCTGATGGGCAGACCATGTGTCCGATCATAGGCCATCTAGTTTGGGCCCCCCAACTGACGTCCGAGGCATCAGTTACCAGCGGATGCGAAGCAGGTTTCCTGTGTACTGGTGATGTTTGGTTTGTGGCTCCGCGCCACCCCAACAGCTCACGACGTACTCGTTGGGGGATGGGCTGTTTTTGATGAACTCATTTCATATTGAATTTGCAAGTAAATTTGCAGATTGGGGAAGTGTAGCCCGTGGTATAACGAAATTGTCAAAGTTTAATTGGCCCCGTAGACTTTGCGACTGACGGAGGCTGATTAGTTTTTTTTTTTTTTTTTTTTTGAACTGGTCGACATCGACAGTCATGTTGATCTGTCTATACGTCTGTTTTGGTAAGGATATTGTGTTGCTCCTGGTTTTGCCAACGAATCCCCAGATACTCTTTGGGTTGGAGTAAGATTGGAGTTTGGATTTCTGCAAATTTACCTGCCAGCCCAGGTGTCAAAGAGCCTCACAGCTTCCGCAACTTGAGAACTTAACTTGGACCGGTCCTAATGGACCAGAAGGAAGTCGCCTAGATAGACTAGGACCCGACAACCTCCCGCACGCAGGGTCTCCGCGACCTAGCATGTTACTGAAGAAAGTATGGTTAACTTAATGGACCAGAAGGAAGTCGCCTAGATAGACTAGGACCCGACAACCTCTCACACGCAGGGTCTCCGCGACCCAGCATGTTACTAAAGAAAGTATGGTTAACTTAATGGACCAGAAGGAAATCGTCTACATAGGCTAGGGCCCGACAACCTCTCGCACGCAGGGTCTCCGCGACCCAGCATGTTACTGAAGTATGTGTGATGCCGCCACCAGGCCTACTGAAAGCATTTCGAGCAATTGGCCAAGGTAACTGATTCTTAAAAAGTCCGATCAAATCTTTCTAGGGCACATGAAAATAAGCTACCGAAATGTCTATTTTTGTCATCCAATCTCCTCGTCGTAGAAAATTTGGCATCGAAGCGTGAGAACTCACCTGAAAACGTTTGGTTTTCAAGAACTGGTTTAGTTCTCGGAGATCGAATATTGGGCGCATTATTCCATCGCTCTATAACTGTAGAAAAAACTTGGAGATGAAGCTGGGGGATTTTTTCCCAACTGGTTGTAGCACATGTTGTTGTAACATTACGTGAATTATTTTAGAAATTGATGGTGACGGACAGATGGCATACTGTTGGAGTAAATTCTTTGGCGTATTCAAGGAAGGTTTTCTGAAAAACGGAATCCGGCAGTAGCAAATTGCTGCCAGTATTAATTTGGTGGAACCAACATTCGGCCAATTGGCCCCCCTTGAAATGCCTCGGATGATCATTTTTCCTTATTGATTTGAAGGTGTTGGCTACCTAAGTGAGGTCTGAGATCTGTCTTTATTAGACGATTGAGATAACCAAAAATGAAGGCCGCCGAGCGCGTGAATAAGCGACGTGAAAGAATGTTTGTCAAATAGTAATTCATTTTTCGGAAGTTTCAGAAATCTTAGAAAACAGATGATGTAAATTAGGCGGGATTATTAAAGCTCATCATCGCTCATACACTGTAGCCCCGTCGTCAGAACTTGCCTCTGTTCAAGCAACGCGTCAGTTAGTACAGCTATGACTAGCTCAGTGGAAGCTAAAAAAGTATTTGCCTTTGTTAAGATTAAACAATTCATCATTTATTTTAAAATTACAAAAGCTGTGCATTTAATTTGAAATCTTTATTGTATCGAACATGTTGCCACGTCGGGGGACTTAAATATTTTGCAATTCGATCAATTGTTTTAACGTCTCCTTATTGGCCTAATGAATTTAGTCATTAAACTTCATTTTACAAGTACCTACTTCAAGAGATTTCCATGTTTTTCGAAGCGGAATTAACCAAAAGTTTCACAGATCGTCATTACGCCCGGGCGCTTCGATAACATTAAACACCAACAACGCATACACATTGCGATTGTGTTATAAAGTTTGTAAGAACACTTACCTGGCTCATCAAGGTGTCGATGCAAGGATCGGTTGTTACCTGAGAGTGAGCCTTTTTGTATTACAAGGAGGTTCCTCTTATTATTCTTCGTCACTTGACGATGAATCTCTCAAGTTAGAGGAGCTCTCCTCCTGCGAAGTATCCTTTTCGGCCGTCTCTGCATTCCCACGATCACTGTTGAGGGTACTACCCGTATCACTTGCCGCGGGATTCATGATTTTTCACTGTTTCACTAAACTGCACTATACAGAGAACACTTTCTTAATTTAATTTTTGTACAATTTTTAATTTTAAAACTTTTTAAAATTTATAATAATTTATAATAATTTATATTTATAAAAAAAGTATTCGGAAAATACTTTGTTCACGATTGTCGTCCGAACTCGGCGAGAGTACACAACGCTATGACGAGAAAAATGGCCGCAAAGTTACAGGAAACCGGCCACTAGCTGGCGCCATCTGCCGGATTACGTTTAAACTACCAAAAGGTCGTCCACTTCCGGTCAAAACAAAGGAAATATACAGATGAGTACAAACAGCTTTCTTCATTAAATGCTGCATGTTTTCTGGAGGCATATAATTTCGAAATTTACCAATAACTAGCCGAAACATTCTTAGAAAAGTAGCAGAAAACGTGTCACTAGTTTCTAAAGAAATCCTGCGTTGCAAAAAATTACGGATTTAGGAACACTGTTTTCACATAAAATATGCATTCTTTTTTCAAATACAAAATCTCCTTGTGTCGGTTCAAACTGCAGTTACCGCCAGATATATAACTTAATAAACACAATAAAAGACGATAGAAATAGAATAGATAGATAGAATAGATAATAGACACAAACAATATCGTTTGTACAGCTTTTCCCTCGCTATTGGTTTTGATTTGAACTAAAGCGAAGTACCAAAGTTCTCCAGCGCCACAGCGAACCCTATCGCGTTCAAAGTTAACTTCCAACTTGAATTGACTGCAACTAGAACGGACCGAAGAGCAAAACAAGATTGCTTCTAGTCAAAGTAAAAATGAAAACGAAACCGACAAAACTTTACAAGCGAGATCTGATCTCCAACCCTCACTGGAGCAGTATGGTAGAGTAAAGACTAGATATATAGTGGCTAGACTAGTGGCCAACCCGTAGGAGGATGTGTTCAAACCGACATACCTATAGATAAATTACTTTTTAAAAACTGCAACCTTCTTCAAAAAGAAAAAATTAAATTTTAACTCCCGTATTATAATACTTTGCCTTGCTAATGTTAATAAAGCTCTTGGTGTCGTGGCCTTAGCAAAATGGCGTACGTTTTGTAACGTAATAAAAAAGGTTATAAGAATAAAAATAACTATAAATTGAGGCATCGAATAAAGTTACAGTAATCATTTTAAACATATTATAACATTTCGAAGTTTAGACTTGTTTGACGAAGAAGAAGAAAATGAACATCAAAATTAAATTAGGACTATTTGTTTGGAATGTTCTGTCTCATCCAAGTAACTCAAGTTGATTTCTTAGTCAATTGAAAACAGTAAATGAAACCTAGGAGCATTTTACGCAAGCGCTATTGTATTAAATGTACCCAAGTATCATTTCATTGACGCAAATAAAGAAAATACAACAACAGAGAAAAAGTCAGTGGTATTTTCTTTAAAGAAATTCTCGTTTTCGTAGTTTGAAGTCCTTTCGAGCATTGCGGTTGGCATTTGGCACTTGACCTTTAGAATCATGGTCATTTTACTACTATTGTAATTAATTAACGTTTGTAATTATTGTAATGAATTAATGAGTTCAACTTGCAAGTAATAATTTTTGATCCTTAATTTTGACCATGTAGTTACTAGTTAATTATGTTAACTAAATTAATATGTATGTGAATAGTTTTAACTGGCCCTTCCCGTCTATCAGTCAATTTGCTCCCAAAGTATTAGACCTCGACCTACCATGACTAACACGTATTCCAAAAATAACAATAATTGTACCTACATTATATGGTAAACACAGATCGTACCTACATGTTGATGAGTAGTAAATGTAATTTGACCATAAAATTGTAGAAGTATACGCAATTATTTATTTTTTTACTTTTTAGTGCATATTAATTTGTTTTCAAAAGAAAACTATTCCTTATTTTCAAGTCGGTTTTTTATTTTGTTAAAATTTTTGATCATTTTTTGATTTGTAGTGAATTTGAAGTACACTAACTAATTTGTTTGAATATGGGTAGACCTATTGTTTCATTGATCGTCATATCCAGCTACGACAATTACATGGCCATAAAGACGACGGTAGTCGACTCAAATATCCGGTTAGCCTATGAAAGATTCGGGTCGAGTATCGTTAATTTGCTTCTAAGAATTGAAGAGTTCCGTTATTTTGTCACGGATCCCATAATCAGAACCTAACCAAATTCTTACCAAAATACCCTTAAAGTAGGTACATCCTTTTCAATAAAAAAAGAATCATCGAAATCGGTTAGCGTATTGAGTTATTCGTCCATTTGTCGCTTACTTAAATTCGTAATACAAATTTAAGACTTATATGGTTTTCTCGCGGATGCCAGTGTCAGAACTGGACCACACGAGAAGTATCAGCTTTCAAATAAAACAAGAACCATCAAAATCCGTTAACCCAGTCGAAAGTTCTGAGGTAACAAACATAAAAAAAACATACAGTCCAATTGATAACCTCCTCCATTTTTGATTGAAGTCGGTTAACAATAACCACTACCAGACCAAAGTATTACATTAAACAACCATAAACATTACAATTTCCAAAAATCGACAATGCACGTAGCAATTATATTCCGAATCGTACAATACAAATAATTATGAAACACAAAACGATTCGGAAAGCTTATCCCGCGCAGAATCCCGGGAAAATCAGGAATGTTTATTTTCCTGCAACGGGAGTTTAAGTTGGCATTATGGTAATTCATGCTTTCGGCTTAAACTGCACTTTTTGGGGATTCAATGTTCCTTCTATTAATTCACCATTAGCTCTATAATCTTTCTTTGCTTTAATAATTACACCTGCTTGGCTCATGTTAGATAATGAGAAGCAACGATTCTCGGATACTTATTGAATGTTAGAATATGTTCATAAATGAATGGGCCCGGAGAACGCTAGCAAACACACAGTGTGCAGTCATTCGATTTATTACAATTAAAAAAAACCGGCAAATTCAAATTTTTTTTCAATTTAATTTTATTTCAATTTAAGAATTTAACACATCTCCACTCGCTTAACAATGATATAATTATTAGTTTATTATGAGTCATGATTTTTTAGAAAACCTTTTTTCAAAACTACATTTACTCTGCTGTTAAAACTAAGTATCTTTCCCAGAATTCACTTGATCTACATACATCAGGGACCTAAGTTTAACTGACACAAAAATTTAACACTTACAGTTATGCTTTCCTTGGGATTTTTTTTCTATTATGCAAAGAAGTAAAAAACTGCAAATTTCTTCTTTTTCCAGTCTTGTGCAATAATTAAGGCATTACGCTGCTTTATGCGCCTTCTATGCCTTATGTTTGTCAAAACTGAGGGTATTTAAATAAAAAACTCTACATAATAGGCGGGCACATAAGCTACGTAAATTATATTAAAATTGAGGTAGGTATGTGGTTCTGGGTTCCATGTACCTATACTAATCTAATCCTGTGAAGTTGTTTGCTGCAGGGGTTTTTATTCTCCGATCGGCAGTGGCTAGATAATACAATGATTACTCAGGGGATTTTTCTCGGTTTCATTGCTCTACCACATGCAACAACAACAACAACCCACGCAACCTTAAACCCCATACGATGACTAATAAAGAGTTTATTATTACAATGACTAAACTCAATTGAGATCACACGCACTTTGCGAATCGAAGTTTAAGTAATAAGAACTAAACAAAATAAGTTTTCCAATTATAAATAAGGTGAAATTCCACGATACAACAATAAACCCAGTTCTAAGTATAGGATACAAGTTTGAAATTATTCTAAAATCTCGAGCTAAAGCTCCGTATTAAAATAAGCTAATGATCTTATTAAAGTTTAATTAGAGGCAAAGACAAAAAGAAGTACCCTTAGGGTAAGATAAGATAATGTTATTAAGAGTAAAATTATAATTGATAAAAGTGAACCTAAGACAAAACTTCACACTCTTATAAAAAGCAATTCCTTAAAACAGTAACGAAAAAACTCAACAAAACAAATCTAATTCCGATCCTCTCCACAATTACGAGCTCCAATCAATTTTCTAAAAACGTTGGCTCATAAACCAACGAGTGCCATCGAGGCAGTCGAGGATACGGCCGGCATTAACCTAGATTTTGAGAATCGATTACTTAGGTCTCAGACTAGTTTTTAGGTGTAAGTCATCTTCGTAGCTAGACAATTTGTCATGAGGTGTCACAGCCCAAATAAGGAGTGAAGGATGATTAATAGATTAAGTTCGTGTACAAAGTTGTACACGCCTCTAATTTTAGCTGTTGGCTAAAGGAAGGAATCTGGTGATTTTGGTGAAGCTACATCGTAGAAATTTTGGACTCATTTTTATTAAAGCTAAGTAATTTAATGTGTTTTAGCGTTTAAAATAGTATTTGATGAAAGTAGATCTAACTTTACTATAGCATCTAGCCTGGAGGATGATCCTTTGATTTTCTGTGAGATTAACTGTAGTGATAAATTTCGTAACTAACAAAACAGAATTTCAGAATGAATATATTTCACCTTTGACTAAAAATATATTATAGTCGTATTTACCGACTTTCCTTCCTAAAGAGAACGAAAAAATCACTGCGACACCTATTATAATTCCAGCAAGAGCATGTGAAGGCTAGTCATGTGAAACTTGGGCAGCGTGATGGACTAATAACACAATTAAAAATATATTATTATGGTAAATATGATAAGAATCCAGAAATTTTCAGGAAATCTTACGGGCGGCGCTCAAAAACACCCCTTCAATTTATTACCTGAAACAAGAAAGTAATTATTAGCTAATTAGAATACAAACTATTTATTTTGCGTATGGCCCTGTATAATGGACATATAAAGCACAACATTTTAAAGATAGACTCCAAAATAGTTTTAACAGTCATTACCATAGCTAGAAGAAGTAGGAACTGAACAATTTTATTTTTTAACGTTTGAAGTCGGTTTTTTTTTTGTTAAAAAATATATTAATTAAAATACTATACACACTGTGTCACTTTTTGTGATTGCAGTTTTCAGCCAGTTTGTCGAATGTAAACAAACAAATCCTTTCTCTTTTTTATTATAAACAGAACAGGCAGGTAACAATGATTTTAAATTGTATAATGAAAGACATCTGTATACAAACCACACTTTTATCACGTTAATACTACGCGAAACAGTCACGAACAACTTTTAGGACAGAAAAAAAAACCTACACAAAAACTACTCTAAAAGTTGCGAATAAAAACTGGAGTTAAAACGTAATATGTAGTAACATTAACTTTTTAATTTGAACGGTAAAACTACTACTTGCTTCCACTGTTTCCATGAATAATACTGCTCGGTTTTAAATATTATATTTTGGTGGTTCAGTGATTTAGTAACTAGATCTAAACCACCGTTCGAATATTCACTGAATCCAGAAATCCAGTTCAGGGATTCATTAGTTGTGTGTGTAACCGCACCGTTTCACGAATACCTGTATCGAGGGCTAGTGAAGAAATAAGACCTTACAATTTTTTCCAGTTCTTTATAACGTCTATTGGATTTAAATTTTTTGTAGGGACCACAGGAATGTACGGTGATTGAAAAGATCCTAATGAAAATATTACTAAGTTTTCCCTCATTTTGGAATGGCGATATTTACGTGGAAATCAAATTCTAGTCGGGGTTCAAACCCGGTATTCACCGTTGAAGACCGATGTCCGACTATTGATGCTTATTACTTATTATAAATTGAGCAACTAATAAAAAAATTGGAGTGTTGGCATTCGTGGTCATTTTACGACCCCTGTGGCGCAAAAATTTTCATGCCGGTCTGCCAATCAAGAGTCCCGGGAAAGAAATTGGAATGATGAATTTAAATTTATGTTCTTGGTCTGGCTGTTTGTATTCATGTCTTAGTGTATGTTCATGGTACCCATGACACAGGGAATCCTAGTGCAGGTCTATCTATGAGTGTGTAGCTTTATTTATTTATCAAGTATCTGGACGACCGAGCGTTGCTCGGATAAAAACATTTTTTTTTTTTGTTTAATTTCAAACGAAAC
Organism: Pyrgus malvae; assembly: GCA_911387765.1. Taxonomy (NCBI): domain Eukaryota; kingdom Metazoa; phylum Arthropoda; class Insecta; order Lepidoptera; family Hesperiidae; genus Pyrgus; species Pyrgus malvae. The sequence goes on along the minus strand of OU426971.1, from coordinate 14,449,245 downwards.
ACTCATTTGCTTAGTGTTAATAACGCCATCTGAAATAGCTCCCAATAAAAAAATACAAAAAATTACCGCAATATGGTTTTGATTTGAACCAGGGCTTCTAGTTTCGCAGTCAGCCCACGTAACCATTCGGCCAAGGAAACTTTAATTCAATGAACGAAATTTTTATAGAGCTCTTTCTAATCAATATTGTCATCTCTTTGAACGTCGACGGATGGCGTTTGACAGTGTTCTAGCCACAATATTATTAATACTCGCCAATAAATGTCAGGAAGAGTAGTGTTTTGCAGTTTACCTACATTTCAGTTGACTATCGCTGAAAATATTTTTTTATAATTTAAAATTTCTAAAAATAAAACCTAGCTGGATCAATTTATCACCCCCGAAACCAGGGTACTAAATTTCATCTAAATGTTTGGAGCCGTTTCCGAGATTCAAAAAATATATTTAGGAATACAGTACAAGAATTGCTCGTTTAAAAGTATTAGATACATTTAATTACAGACCTGTACAGTGTACAGAACTCTTTACGCCGTGTAATTTGAGTAGTATTTAAATACTTCGTAATGAAATGCAAAATGCTGAAACTGGGCTATCAAATTGCATTCGCTGAAGTTATTCGCTAAGTTGGCTATTACACTTTAACGTTTGTTACAAAAACAACTTCGGATTGTATACTTTCAGACGAGGAAATGTAGCTCCTCGCCTTTATTTTTATTATTTTGTAACTTGCATTCTTCCACTGGCATAAAGACTAATCTTGGATTCTCCAATTTTTTGTATTTAGAATCCCATTCACAAAAATAAAGCGTATTTACTCAATAGATTTTTAACAGCTTTAGATTTAAAAGCTTTCAAAGTTTTCGAATTATTGCACTGACTAAGCAATATTGACTCAACAACCGATAGTAACTTCGCATCAATTTCAAAATGTGCACTTATTTATTTCTTTGGTTGCACCAACAAAGCAATCACTAATACATAAATTATTACACTACAATACAATTATTACTAAGTGTTGCTTCACTTACAGGCACATCATGCACCATGCACGTGCCCATGTGCACATTTCATAATATATAGATTTAGGAATATCTACAAGATTGTCTCCCACTGTTCGATTTAGACTAGACGAATAAGAACCGCAATAATGTTTGATCGGATCGAGACAAAGTTTTTTGAACGAAAATTTATTATACATTTACTTTTTTCATTTATTCAATTTTCTTAGCTTTAGCTTTATTTGTACTAAGCTAGTAATTTCGTCTTAGATTTTTACATACAATGTGACAATTATCAATGATCAACTAAACTACCAATACATATCCAGTTTAAATCGCGTACTATACAATCATCAATCAATATCAAAATCTAATTTTATTTCTTTAATTAAGATTGCAAATAAAGCTAACAAGCCCAACCTAAACAAGATCAATTTTCAAGAAACTTCGGATCAAGTAATTCCTTCGCATCAGAGCACTAAACGACATGCGTGGGCCCTATGACGACCTAGGCGTACCTAACTAAGCGTTGAGTAGGGTCGCCAATGAAATGAAATGAAAATATTTTCTAACTCCGAGTTTCCCACTGACCACTGACTAAACTGACAGTTTATATTTGTGGTGGTCACCTTACCTGCCTATCTAATTACGACTCACCTATAACTAGCACATTAAATTTACACCAAAATGTCTTTTAAGCTAAAAAATAAAATTCTTGTCATCGACAACCCTAGTCGTGTCCCACATTATTTATCCATCAGAGCGCACAATTAAGTTACTGTAATCACTTTATTAAACACCACATGGGCACTTCTATCTGAACGGTTAATTAAGTATGGCTGTCTCAAACCAGTTTATCAGTTTATTTTCTTAACACTGTGCTAAATTGGGGAATTTGCAGAGATTAAGGAGTAGTAAATAAATTATCTTAAAGGTATCCTTCAGATGAAATAAAAATCCATCCTCTAACTTAAAGTTCTGGAAAAAATAAATGAAGGCGAAATCGAAATCAAGCGAAGTAATTACTTAAGAATTCGACAAAACTTTAAACGTAATTTTTGGTAACAATATTAAATTTGAGGTTTTAGCAGTACATTGATGTTATTCTTAACATCGTAATGTATATTACTCAAGTTTAAAATATGGAATTTTATATTTCGGTAAAAAAAAACATAATAATTGCTTATGAATTAAAATTGTCTATAATAGACAAAGCAGTAAGCCAATGAGACTGGAATATCAAAATTATTTTTATCCGAACGCTCGGTCATCCGGGTACTCTCTATCTTATTGTGACAGGGATAAAAAAATCTGCACTGGAAAAAAGTACGGTAGAGGAAACTGAGAAAACTGCAACAAAGAATAAATAACTTTGAATACTACAACTATCATAGCGAACAATTTGAATGGTTATTAAAAATCAGTAGTCTAAGAAGTAATAAATTTAACAAATCAGCAAATAACTCGCAACAAGATACGCAATTTTGTTATTACTTTTCCCATAAATCACTCGCAGCAGAATTTAATACTAAGTAAACACAAACAAGCTTAAGAAATACTCTGAAGCCTAGCGAACTCTTTCCAAAAGTAATGACGCTGAAGAATTCGAAATTAAATTTAAGGTCAAACTTGATATACGAGTATAACCTTGCAGCGGAGTAGATAAACAGGCTGTGGAAAGACAAATATATAGGAAAGGGATCACTGTATTGACTGTACGAGTTTAAGAATCTAGTGGTTTATTATTAAAGCCTAAATCCTTCTGACTTGTGTGAGGAGACCTGTGCCCTGTGCCCAGGATATAAAAAGGTTGGAAAAAAATTAGGAACTTCTCGTTAACCCCTATTTGTTTACTGACAATCCTATCACAGTGATAGTAGTAAAAGTATGTCTGTTTCTTACGCTGTCACACTTAAAGCGTTCAGCCGTTCATAACTTAACTTTGAACACACTTTATCAGGGGTACAGAAAAGGGGATCGCGGAAACAAGACATGGGAACCTTTTACCCAAAATCAAAAATACTATTACCAAGGGATAGAATAAACACGGACAAAAAAAAGTTTGACTTACTACTGGATCCATATGTATTTGTTTTTTATGCCTGAGGTTCAACTACGTATACATACATATGTTCTCAGTCTCTTGAACTATCAATGTAAATCAAATCTAAAAATTTAGACATTTCTAACACAAGTTATGCTGAAGCACTTCTTAAAGCTTCTAGTTTATTTGTTATTTAAAATTTTGGCCATTCTAAAGGCGTAAGACCCCATTTTAACCAAATGCATGCGTTAAAACTATTTTCTAATATAACATCATTCAAATTGAAAAATCTTTATCAGGTACATTATCTATAACATCGTCATAGTCAAAGTCCTTATGTGCAAACATGTGACTATTTGTTTAGTAAAACCATAATACAACACAAGATAACATTAAAGGTATTAACAGAACTATTACAAGTAGTTTCACGCCTTATTCTGCGCCTTTCTATCCATTATCTTACCGATAACTATTCTTATACCTCTGATAAGAACGTCTATCCTATAAGAATTATAGGCAGCTTACTTATTTACTGGTAGTTAAATCTATAGATAAGGTATCCAACATTTAATAATGTTAAGACTAACTAAGTAACCCAGTGACAAATTATCTCTTAGTAATGCTATTAACCCACGAGTGTTAGTACCTTAGTAAGTATCTCGTTTCTTACGAAGATAACACGCAACGCAAGAGAACTTAGGTCTAAACATCGCCCTATAAACATAGCTCGAACCAATATCGATAACTACGGAGATTGCTGGTACTACACATAAGGAAATCATTGGTTTATCTTCAAACCGGTTACTTGCGCCCTAGATCCTTATAAGATGGCATACTTCGCATTCTTAGCAGATGTAAAGGCTATATTTAAAGCTAAAGCTAACTTGCAAAGACATGAATGTAAATTAGATCGATGATCTACTGATTGTTAAATTGGTCTAGTACAATCTTAAACACAGCTTAAGACCGTTATCATCAGTCCTATCACTTATGCCGCAAGTTCGGGCTGATAATGCATTCTCTTTGCATAGCACACGTTGCATACGTGGAAACTGCGGTCCCGGAATATTCCCTTTGAAATGTCACCATACTCCAGGGTGCGACGCTGACTGATGCATAAAGTAATTTTTCATCTATATTCGCGAAATAGAATGTTACACTGCTGCGGCAATAAATTGTGTTCATGGTGTTAAATAAAATGATATTTCTAAAAACATAAGCAAAGTAAAAACAGTTACATTGTACAGTAAAACATATAGAGCTGACGATTTCGACAAGGTTTCGTCAGAAAAGAAAATGGCAAGAGTATCGTAAAATAGGTTACGTTAAGTTACGATACCAAAAATATAACTTAGATAAAATAAACAATGCTTCCAAATAATATTCATACATAAATAACGAATCTATTTGCATATTTTAAACATCATAACAATACCTATCTTGAGACAATAAAACAAAAACATCCAAAATACATTTGCTTAAACGACAGTCGTTTCCGTCTCATATTTCAGGAACATTATATCTGAAATAACGATTGAGATAATAAAATTTTCTTATGATAAATGGGATGAATTTCGGTAAATGTTGAAGCTTCTGAAGCTTGTTTCTCTCTTCTAAACTGTTATATACAATAATCTAGATTTCAATTATTATTTTACTATAGAACTTGTAATAGTATTATTAACATAAGTTTAATTAATCAATTACTTCTTTAACTTTGAAAATATGTATTTACAATCCCTACTTACTTAATAAATAAAGTTTGCAAGAATTGTTAATGATGTACTCTTATTTGTTGATACGTATTTTTAATTACCCAGCCTGTAGGGCTTTTTGTAATTGCTACCAGTTATATTTGAAACCTGAAATCCTCACTTTATGACATGCTCCAAATAACAACAGAAACATTGCAACAAAAGTCACCGTTTATCAGAGAGCGAGTAAATTGGAAACTGGGAACGGCACTCAGCGACCGGAGATATAGTATCGATCTACGCGAGCCATACAAAGCCTATCAGCTTTTCCATTTACGACACAATACACAACTTTCATGTACCCACATGTGTCCCATTCAAGCCTCCAACACTTTAAACGATTTCTTTAAATTATTGCCGTCTTTTATTGCCAAGTGTCGGTACACGAGAAACAGCTCTTACTATAAATTATTCAAGAACCTCCCTCACGTCACTCTCCCCTTACGCTTTAAGTTATTCAACATACATAATGCTCGTGTAACCTACTACACCACACAAGGAGAACGATTTAACATAATTAAACCCAAAGACTATGGGAACAGTTTTCCATCAATTTTCATTATAAGTAATACTATTATATGGCCTAACAAAGAACCGAGGTGGTCCCAGGAGGGCAATGTGTTTTTGACACCTGCCAAATTCAAATTAGTTCCAGCAAATTCGGTTAGAAATTTTAAGGGAACAATTGAAGTTCTGTAAAACGTTCGCTTCCGACGATCGGATAAATTGAAATCGAAGGGCGGAAAACGGTGGCGTTCGGATAATTTATAGGAGTAGGCGAAATTTTCATTCGTATTATTGTGATTAATAAAATTATGGCATGAATACTTGAACGCAAAATAGGGAATAAAGCATTGCGTTGCTGTAAAGAACTTTATTAATAGCTGGAATGACATACTCCGTCAGTGGAATATCAAGAATGCCACCGCGAGTTATGAAAGCTTTTATTTTATTTTATCCGTATATCGATGGTAGCATATGGTAGCATCAGACAAAAGTCTATTTAATTTCTCAATATTACTTTCAAGCGATATTAAAATTAAATCACAGTTAAAACAAATTTATTTTTTATAATTCTGTATACGATTATTTACCTTTACCAATATCATAATTTACTCTAAAGAAAATAAAAACATAAATTGCGATCCACTCCAAAAACATACTTTAAATATAAATCAGCAATGGCTGCGACAAATCTGACAGGAACAACAATAACTGTCAGCGGCATCTGGGAGTTCGCCACTCGCAACGGCAGAGATTTAAAATAATCAAAATAAACAAAATGACGTAAACCAAATCAATAATAATTTAATTTTAGATAAAATTACAAACAATTGGCAGTTTTATCCTGATCGCCGTCGGCCAAACAGTTGACGATAAATTACTCAAGGCAAACTCAACCTCAATCTTGCATGGCACAGTGGCATGGTGATCATTACATCCATTGGGTCTTCAATTGAAATAATGGCACCGATAACAAAACCAACGGTAAAGATCTACAATCCTATTTAAGCAGAGCTATAAGCATAACGAGAGATAGCAAGGTGTATCCGCATCCTGCGCTATAGTATACCTGCCTTCTATGCCGTTTGGAGCAGATGCGTCGACCTGGTCGGCGGTTACAGTTAAAAATTTGTTAATAATCTTATTCGTAAAAACATATATTATGATCGTAATACTTTTTTTTTTTTTGTCAAATATAATAAAAAGTAGGAGGCTACCCAAAACTTTTTGTTTTAGAATAATGTTAAGAAAAACAAAACGTCCTGTAAAAATTATGATATTAGCCGTTGAAAAGATAATGAAGAAATAAGCAACTTACATTTATGTGAAATAAATCTAACTCTAACAAGCTGTCAAGAACATGAACAGAAACATAAGCTATTAATTGAACAAATTCTTCAGTAAAGTATTAATTAAAAATGAATGAAGTTTTTAAATCTTGACTATAACGTTTTCAGCCTTTTATCCACGCAAAGAAGGTCCATTTAGAATCACGATGTACTCATTTATATTTCAATGTTCAAATGAAGAGAACGAGATTTAAGAAGCCGGTCTTATTACTGCAATAGCTTTTTAAAGAAGATCGCAGAGCACTTTTATATACAATATACTGTTGAAAAGTCGCAGTGGAAGACAAATATTCTTATTCTTATTTCTTGTCGTTTGAACTCGGACCGACACAAAGGATTGTCTAATCGGGCTTTATTATAGCACAGAAGTCAGCTACTATTGTGAATTCAAAGTATTTGAACATGAACAGATTTCACTAGAACCAGAAAATAAAAAATATATAATTACGTTATCTGATGTCAAAATTTTCAGACGACATCCAATTTCCTTTCGATATCGCTATTAAGAAGTTAACAAAGGACATCCGTTTATACCAACAAACTTCGTGAAGGTAACGACTTTATCAAATACCACGGCGACGAAAAAATATATCTCGCTCCATCACAATGGTGGGCGAATTTCGCTTCCTAAATTCTGGAATATTCAAGTAATTTCCATTTACCTGCGTACCCAACGTTAACGAGTTACATTTGGAGTTGGTAATTTCGTGTTACAGGCTCGCTGATGAAGGGACCCTAACAACCGGCGAAACTTTAACGAAAACAATAAACGTGAATAGAACTCTTTGTTGTAGACAACAACTATAGCGCAATTACCGCTTTGTGTACAATTTGGCTTTATGTCCGCCAGATGGCGGGATCGCCGATAGTAATGGAAAATGCGATAGATGAAAATCTAGATTGGTATTCACGCTCCCTGTTAATTACATTGCACGGCGCTATGGGAATAAAGCTGTTATGTGCGGTAACTGTTTTATACTGGATAATGCAGAAGTACATGAGAGTTTAATGTTCGAACATGCACCAGTTCGAACGGGCTTATTGAAAATAAATCATTACAAAAATTTGATTTTTTTAAAATATATTTTGATAATTTAACATTTAACGGTCAATGAAATAATCCAAAAGCAGAAGAAGACAAGCGAAAGCGAGGTATCATTCTGTCATTTCAGAGTTATAAAAGTCGACGAAGGATCCTAAAATCATTGTAAATGACAAGCCAATTTGTCATCGAATTCATGCTTAACGAAAATAGACACTACGAAATCGGACGACGTTAAAGTGTGTCGTGAAAAAAGGCGGGAAACGGATGATTTATCGGCGGACGGAACGTCAATGTTGGCTTAGCTTGTTCTCTTTTGCATTCGACCTCCTTGATAAAATATTAAAAGGACGACGTGATGAATGTTGTATAACATTTACTTATCGATCGATATAAAAGAGAGAACAGAGAATATATTTACAAAGGTTTAGTTTCATATATTATATGTTCTTATTTATGACAATCATTATTGTTACAGACCGTCGGATTTGGAGAGCGCAGTGCAAACAGTAGAGACAAGTTAACGAAACCTATTTCTGAGAAAAAACCTCCAAAGGGTCGTATGGACGTATAGGTTATAAGAGGAGAGGGTTATTAAAGAATAAGGATCACATTTCAAAGCTTTGGGCATACATAAGTTTACCCCTGTTAGTAAGGAGCTGACGGCCTAGCTAGCGGTAAGACGTCGTACTTCCACGGCCTGTTTGGCTTCAAACCATGGCGCGCACCTCTGGCTACGACTTTTGAGCGTATTTACGAACTGCTTCGCTGAGTGTCGATATCTCCAACATTGTACATGCCCGAGAATTATACAAAATATCTCAAAGGTATGTATGTATGTATGTATGTAGTTGATTATGGCCTAAATCCATCTCTATTCATTATGTAGACTTGAATCCAGCAATAAATATAAAGTAACAATGAGAAATTATTCTCCGACTGTAACTTTAAATCGGAATCAATTTGCGCAAGCGTGGCGATCGAGAAATTTCCATCTGATTAATGCCCGGTATAAACATTAGCTACAGACACGGTGTAATTTTTAATAAAGCCTAGTCAATGACAGCGACAGCCCCACCACCCCCGAAACTAAAGCCGAAATGTCTCGCAGCAATATGGCGATAATTAATTTCAGCGATCCAGCTTAATTAATTGGTCCCAATTTGAGAATCAGATTCATTGAATTCGCTATAATTTACTGAGGAGTGAAAATATTTCGTTAAATAAGGTCTCTTTCGTAAATTATAATGAACGTCGTGTTATTTCTGTTTCATCCTTTTTAGCTTAAACGAGGTATTATTTAACGATCCTGTTTGTTCAGATTTGATAAGTTAATATTATTTAAACGAAATATTCATTGAACCAAATTTACTAATCAAGGTTATACATATTTAGAAGAATAAGTATTCGGATGACATGATTTCAAAATTTTAGGTACGGCAAAGATTTCAGTAGTATTCTCTGTGATACAACTTATAGTAGCGATCATCCGACCTTGTACAGGTGCAATATGTTATATGGCAAACCACATTCTGCGGTGGATTGCGCAAGATGATCGGGTTCAAGTATCAGGGCTGCACGACGGTAACAGTACTCCTTGGGGTTTAAGTAGCCTGGTATGTGAACATGATATTAATGGCATTACGGTGATAAAATAAAATAAACAAGAAAAAAATAATCAATTAGATTAACATAAGGTTGGCAAAGGGCAGACACATTTTACATGTCGGTGATAGAAAGTAATAATAAGATCTTTAAAGATAAAGATTATTTGTATGCATTGAATAAGTTTAAACGCTCCTCATTTAATTTGAATATCAAAGCTATCATAACTTCAAAAACTATTTCAGCGTAGTGTTTCTTTTACAACCAGAACGAATCTATTTGTATAAACAATAAATTAAGGTAAAGACACAAATTGCTAGCATCTCAGATTAATATCGACAGCGTGCCCATCGAGTCGTGTTCGAAATAGATCCCTTGACCCACTTATGATGTCTCCAGAAATCGACAACAATATGCAGACACGGTAGTGCCGTAGTGCCCCTACCGAGACGAGCAAGCGAAGCACAAGGAAACTTCTAACCTTTTCTCAAAGCGCTTCGTTGTTTTTTGAACTCTCATAAGTTGGCTTTCAAAATCTTGGAATATAATGCCAATAAAAACAGACTTTAAAGTTTCAATTGCATATATTTTTACATTAGATTTTATTGATAACTAAAAAAAACAGTTTCGTCACTAACTAACCGACTCACCGATGATCATCTAACTAAATTCTTAAGGTACTTTGATAAATTCTAAGAAGCTGAAGAGCTTATAGTTATCGCGTGTAAAGTTTAAAACTTACCTCTATAATATCAGACAACTTTTTTGCCAGTCCTGGCAACATTTTACATGTAAATTTGTATGTTGGGGTTTTATTTCTCAACGTCGTTATCGCCAGACGAAAGCTAATTGGCGGAACAGAAAAAAATTTGTGTTCCTTCAAAAGCTTTAAATTTAATAAACAGCTCTTAATTAATGGCTAATCTGGCTCGCTCATTTCCACTATTTTTGTAGTTTTCAACTTGAGAAATATGCTGCTTCTTGAATTATTAACATTTCACTGAAAAACAATATTAAAAAAGAAAAAGACTGCAAAATTAATATTTTATCCTGATTCGTTTTTTAATATCGCTGTTGGAAAATCTTTGTAATCCTTTGCATAGTTGACTTGAGAACTGAAGCTTAAAAATATGTGCTGCATAAAATTAACGCCATTGCCAATTCGTTCTATATCGATGGCATATTGTGTTTGGCGGATCAGAATATATTGATCTAATAGATCTGTCTGCTTTAATAACGTTCATTTATTATTCTACTTAGCATATTTAGAATAAGGTTCATAATTAATTATTGTAAGGTTAAAACTGCTAATAAGTAAATTTCATAATGATATCATTGAATCAACCGTTAAGTAAGAAATGAAATAATACAAAGTACAGGAGCTCTACTCTAAGCGCCGAAGTTCGAAGAAACGCATATTTTTCAGCATATTTTTGACCCTTTTCTGACCTCTATTTGTGGATATGTCGCAGTCGGATCGTATAATCCGCCGTATAACATTACAGCTAGCCGGTTCCTAAAACAGGGCCGTTCTGTATTGTGACGGGTCCACGATTAGCCGGATTATTATTGCGATACGTTCTACAATATGGCGGCTCACGTTTAGCCTCATTGTAATGAAGCCTCGTAACACATTTTCACTATAATTATTTATATTCGAAAAATACCCAAACCGAATCAGAGCACCCCACTATCCACGTGGTCTTGTCTGTAATACCCCTAGAGTGTATATAAAAAGCCGGAGATGTCACAGAGCCACTTGTTTTATTACATTATCCAAGCCTTGGAAAGTGATTAATTCATTGTCAATTATCACTTTATCTAAATTGAGTAGATATTATAAATAATGGCTAGATGATACCTATACAATATCCGGATTTATTACTTTGGCTGTAACATATAGGCAATTGGGCGGCACGATATTACGCCGCTTTGACGAACGCGAAGAGCTCATACAATACAACGTTCGCTAATTTAGCTGAATTGCAATCCGGCTGAACGAGAGTGCGCCGCATTACAATACAGCCCTGTTTTAGGAAATAGCTAGCCGGAATGTAATACGGCGGATTATACGATCCGACTGCGACAGATACATGACTCTATAATAAAGTTACTGAGAATATGGAGCTATTTTGGATATAATATCATTCATAATTCTTCAAACTTTCTTACTTCAAATTTTCCAATTCATATAGCATTAAAGTATCTTTCAAAGTCCTTGTAGCTATTATCGGATGTGAGCTCTTCTCAAGACGTTTTAGTTACTGAGTCCTGCTACTTCGAGGAGTTGAGTGGCACTTAGTTTCCTTCCTGCGAGGCTTTGTTTGGGCTTCCTGGAAGATCTAAGTTCTTAAGTCGGTAAGTCCTGCAAATCTTAAGGATGCATCTTAGATATTCAAAGAAATTGCACTAGAACGAATAAACAATCTGTCTTCTATCTATTTGCTAAACTTAATAAATATGAAAAGTTAATGGGTTCAATAGTAACAGGACTATCGTCTACGATATAACAATAGCTATCAATATTTATTATTAAATTCCGTCCGAAAGAACACGCACGCGCATATTGTTATATTGATAGCGATTGGGAACAGTTGTTAGACGCTGTTTCATACATTGTTATTTCATTCTAATAATGACTAATAATGACTAATAAATTTATATATTCCTATTTAATGGCAACAAAAATGACGGAAAGCCGATAACATTAAATAAAAACATTCAAACTTGGGCCTCATCTATTTCTAAAAACGGTAGTGACGCTCAAACGGCACTAAAATCTCGACTCTGTACTAATTAAAGCCATAAACAAGTCATACGAATAAATCAAGTCAAATTCAATTACATCCGAGATTAATAAAAACCTGTAGATAGCAGATATTTTCCAGCTCGGCTGATATGATAGAAATCGCTTTGATCTGAACATTTCAGTTTGGGACTCACTGAATTAAATATTAATTTTTAAATAATAAATAATGGCGTAGAGATAGATTTTATATTTTCAAATTCTATTTAGGTCCATAAGCTGGACCAGAAGAATGGTCCACAAGCGCGCATGGCCCGGCGGTTAGCGTAGAACGCAAACGATCTATGCAACTAAGCCAAACGGGCGCGGTCGGGTGTGAGATCAGTGACCACTAGTGGCAAAACATTTCCCGTGCTTCAGAGGGCACGTTAAGCCGTCGGTCCCGGTTGTTGTCGATAGATAACAGTAGTTAAACCTTGTCGGAGGCCTTATGGGCGGTTTGAAAACATCCGACAGCGGGTTGGCCACTAACCCGCATCTCCACCAACCCGCATTTGAGCAGCGTGGTGCAGTAAGCTCCAGGCCTCCCCAATAATGGGGAGAGACCCGTGCCCAGCAGTGAGACGCAAAATGGGTTGCAGCTATTTGGGTCCATAAATTTGTATTCAGTTTCAGTATTATTTTGACACTATTTCAAAAAAATTAGCTTCAGTTGTCGGTAAAAGTTTTATGAACTTCAAATTCCGTAAAATTTAGAGTATATCTCGCAGATCATACTCGTATCTGAATAGATTTTTTGTGAACAGTAAATGCTGAAGGATAATTTTTCACAACTAAAACTTTAACATTTTCCCATATCAAGTCGTTTGTTGAGTTGTGCTGTGTACTAATATCGGGATAGAAAGAGAAAAAGGAATGAATGAAGATGCCGGTCTTGCATCTAGCAGACAAAACTAGGAAACACACTTACTGGAAGCTTATAATAGCGTTTCACACTCATAGCCCCACAGTAGGGTAGATATACCCTGTGACGTAGGTACCATGGACACACACATAGACAGAAACACAAACACCCAGACCGAGAAATATAAACTCATCATTAAAATTTCTGCTTCGCCGGGAATCGAACCCGGGACCCTCAGATCGGCAGTCTGGCATGGTTTCCATTGCGCCACACAGGTCATAAAGGATATATAAGGTCTCGCTTATGAATTTATAGTTCACGTTTAACTTCAGACATATCAGTATTACTGTCGACTTAAATTTGATTACAACTAGAATTGCAGATGTGACTAAATATTTCGAAGGACGCTTCATCAAATTTTGTTAACGTTACAGAATTTATCCATGCTCGTATCTACATCAACAAGTTTATAAGACCTTCGGGAGATTCAGAGTTGTCATTAACAGTCGTCCTTCTTTAACTTTGAAGAATATTGTGTTCACGAAGCACTAAAGTTTTAGTTTTCAAGTCAGTGCGTAAGAAGAAATTTATTAATGACTTCATCCAGTATATTCATGTCATTTAATTAAAAAGACAGGATTGTGTAGTGACCTGTCACAGAAAATAGTTTAATTATAATTAAACTTTTAATACACCCATTCAAGGGTTATTTCTACACAAAAGCGTCTGATACAATGCCAGAAATTTTAATGTCGCGGTACTTTTAAATCCCCGATATAAATTTTCCCAATCCGAGAAATAATTTCCAATAAAAATCACGCTACATAAATCCAACGAACCAGAATAAATAAAGACTCATAATGACGAGCAATACACGAATTCATTTGGTAGATTTGAAGAGCTTAACAGATTGCCAATCAATCTGACACGCTTCACGGTCTGTACAGTATACAAATTTGTGTGTGAAATCACTTCGCGCATAAAAAGCTTCTATTTGATGCATTACAAGTGTTTTTAATAATTTGGACCCAATAAATGTATTTGCTTTTGTCTTTGTCAGACGAATTTTGTCATGATTTATTATCACTAAATTTGTAAATCGACGTTTATTGCTGCATAACATCCTCGAACTTTTTGGTGCCTTCTTACCAGATCTTCTGAATAGTGGTTTCAGTAGAATCCAGCATGTCATTTAAATTTGGTGAACTTTTAAAGCTAGTCAACAGAAAACTGTTCAAATAACTTATTATGAGAATCAACATTGTTTAGCAAAACCATTGCAAATAATAATTCTCTTAAGTCAGCGTATTATTGCGAGTTCCGTGCATAAGTTATTTATGAAAGAAATACTAAAATATTAGCAAAATAAGAAGGGAAATCTATAACCACTTAGGCGCCGGAAAGATGTGGGAGTAAAATTATAATACAAAAATATACCTTATCAGGAAATACATAAATCATGTATTGATACCAATCCTGTGGGAGGGAAATAAAAGCAAAATATAACGGTACTAGATGGTACTAGTCTGTTTTATAGACGTAACAATAAACAAAACCCACACATTTTGTTCATCATTAGTTCCTCTGTTATTCAATTAATTATTACTTTCTGGGTAAAATAAACTAGGTTTAAAAGATACTAATTAATCTTTTATACGTTTTAGATTTAGCCGACGTTCAGTCTTACATAAAATGAATATTTTTGGAGATCTTATTAACACGCTGTAAAATTAGCGGTTCTATTTCAGCGAATGGCTTTCATTACGTAAAACATCTTACTCAACGGCAGCCCCAAAATTAAATCCCAGTGCGAGCCTCTGAAAAAGACTTATGAACTTGTTTATGCTTGCTCAACGGTGAAGGTCATGCTCAACTACTATATTTTCATTTACCGTGCATGCTTGAGAGTAATACCAATATTTTCAAATGCATATCATTTTCACCAACCCGGAGCAGGCCAGCTTAATTGACTACGATCCGGCAGTAGGAAATTTAATCACTCACAAGGTCTATTACTACCAAAGTAACTCCTCTGCTATTGTGTCAACTCAACTATTAAAATTTCAAAAAACAAATTTTCTAAAATTTCTGAGTCTACAAAAAGCTAAAAAGCATTCAATAAGTCAAAACATGGTAATTATGTTGAAACTTGCGGAGCGTAACGTAACACTATCCTAAATAAATACGTCCGTCGTTTGACAGCAGGAATAAAAGGGGTACTTAGCAAATAGAGATTGAGGACACCTCAAAACAGGGATCACTTAGTATCCAGCATACAACTATTAAAACGAACGAACGGACGCGGGTCATAAACCTTTAAAAGAATAATTTTTGTATAGGTAAACGATTTTCATGAATTTAGTATGCAGGGTATTCAGGGGAAATAAATCGATCTAGCATGACTCTTCCTGACATCTGTTAGCGAGTATATGTTATACTATTGGGAGTTACTTCAGTAAATGGCGTAGTTAAGTCACACTAATAGAAAAAAATCAACTGTTTTGCAATCAAACAATACGAGTAACTCTCGGTCATCCCGGTACTTCTTTATAAATGTTTACCATCTTGCTGCCGTACAATAATTTAACTTTGTGTCTCAAATAACAAAAAACACCGAAGACTTTTTCGTTTTTTGCAAGCGCAAGTGTGCTAGATGTGAGACACTTCCATAACCCCAAAGTAAGTTGATATCAATGCTAATTCGACATTTCATTAATCTGATTACTATGTTAAATGGGTTCCATTAAAGTAAAGATCTCCTCACTTGTACCCGTCAATTGCGAGAATCTATCAGTCACGTCAATCATTTGTTTCCGACCAAATCCTCCGCTGTATCGAGTTCGCCGCGAAACATTCCTCAGCGAAGGATTTGGGATCAATTTGTTTATTGGAAATGGCCGCCGCGGCTCATTGAAGTGCCTGCTAGCAACTCCGGTTTTGGACTACAAAATCAATTGAGATACTTTTAATGAGCTGTAAAAACATGAAATCCCTACAACCTATTTAAGGTAATTATTTTGATTTTTTTGTGCATAGCACAAAATATTCAAAGGACCTTAAGGACCTGTTGTTAACTGCAAATCAAGTGTATCTAAGAAATACGAGAAACGCTACAGACTAGTGTTAGATTAAGGCACCACGAACTTCCCTCCTCCATCGCAATGCTTATGGAATGTGCATAAAATTCTATAATAAATTGCCCGAATGTGTACAAAATGCCATTGATTTATTCAATGGCATTTTTGTACATATTAAAAAATGTTACTTAAATTATATGTATATATGACATGAAATAATATTTAAACAAAGAATTAACTAGTTTTGATTAATGTAGATTTAAATTTTAATGTACCTAATGACATAATTAATGATACTTGTAATAAATATAATTATGAGAAGATGAATTAGAATGTAAATATATTTGCATGCTAACTTTAAATTGTCAGCGGTGCGCGCCGGGGGGTTTGAACTTGGTATTTCCGTGTCGCAGACCATGGCGTTTAACATCACTGTGCCATCGCTGCATGCATATTATAATTAGTACACCTAGTACGTAAGGTACGAGTATATATAAACTGAATTTGGCCAAGAAAAAAGCTTAATCATAAGTTCTAGAAGAAACTGAAATGACATGTGACCAAGTCGTCGATGTCAACAACATAGACCGACAGAATTTTCTTAAGCTTTTGTCGGAAAAGTATAATTTGGGACCAACAGTACCGTGTACACCGTAACAGCTACTACTACTACCGTGTACCGTATAATACTAATCTTGTCGATTACAAGGTGTCTATACCGCTCTCATCAACGTCCATCACAACAAACAATCAGTCATCAATTGTCTGTTTCGAGCATAATCTACCACTAAATGTTCGAGAAAATTCCCAAGCAAGGGTTTTCAGTTCAATTAATTTATTGCAAATGGCCGCCGTGGCTCAGCAAAGTGCCTTTTAGTGAATTGTAAACTTACCGACGCTTCTCACTTTGTTTATTTCTCATTACAAATGGTTTAAGCTTTTGAATCTAATATTTTAAAGTTGTCACGATCATACCACAATTTATTGAATGTTACATTCATAAATATATAACATTAATTGTGGTGTTGATTTATAAAGACAATCATGAAGATAACTTCAAGTTGAAGGTATAAGTCAGACGCTCTAAAGCAAATCAGTTATTTAAGTCTCAACTTGAGACTTATTAACATTTTCACAATGTCAGTGTAATTTGGTATCGTCCGTGAAAACATGGATATAGTAATGGGCATTTCATGTGAATCGGACATAAAAAAGTGAGGTTCTGAATTATGATCATATTCATGTTAGTTAATCCGGACGGATACAAAATGCGGACTTCATACTAAGTAAATTTTTAAAAGCTCATAACTCTGCAATAATGCATCGTACGAAAAGTTAATTGTGAGTGCACATCGATGTTTAATATAAGTACGTACACTACAACTAATCACTTTATTTTGGTTGTCCGCTTTTTGCGAAACGCCTCTTTTTGCAAATGTCAGTGTGTGGCAAAGTGTTTGTCAAAAATAATACAGGGCTGACAGTGCCGTGCGTATCAGCAATAACATCTCGTCTTATCTGCTTACCTAGTGTCTACCTGAATCCGTCCCATCAACGTCAATCAATCAATCAATCAATCACGTCAATTTTATTTGTTTCTAGTCTATTCCTCTGCTCTGTCAAACATTCCTCAGCGAGGGATTTTAGTTCAATTAATTTAGTGCAAATGGCCGCCGGGGCTCAACGAAGTGCCTGTTAGTGAATTGTGGGCTTCGACGCTTGACGACGCTTCTTACTTTGTTTATTGCTCAGGAGAATCTATAAGGCTAAAAAAATATTACTACGCTAGTAGGTACTAGATAAAAAAAAGCTTAAGCACGAGGCAATACTATTCAAATAGGCGATAAGAGATGCAACTGAAGATCAAAACGAACTGATCAGGTAATTTATAAAAAAAAATAAGGTACATTGTTATATACATTTTTGGAATACAAATTTTCACTCCATTACCACCATTCCCTTCACGAGTATCTGCTCTAGGTGCCTTTAATGCTGAGAGTAAAGAGCCAGATGTGGAACTTTAATTCGTTACAAATGAGACCAGAAAGGATAACATTAATAATAATAATAAATAAAGTAAAAATACACGAATTAAATTAGAAACAATAGAATGCATTAACTCAAGGGAGAAACAGAAAGTCAAAGAACAGTCTGATCGATAAAAATCGAGGTTTTTAGATTTCCGACACATTAATTCCAGTATTAAAATCCTCTTATCAACAGTCACGGCACTCCTACAATGGCCAGCAACTGGGTCAACGACTAGCCCACTAAATGTAATCGATAAAGATTCAATAATCGATGTCCTAGTACCTAAGGTACCTAAGTTCTGCAGCAAAAATAAAATTAGCTTACTTTGTAAACTCTTTGCACGACTGCCTATACAGTGTTACGATTTAAGGATTATTTACTCGCAAATCTACCTTTAAACGAGCAATTCTTGTATATATATCTAAATATATTTTTTGAATCTCGGAAACGGCTCCAAAGATTTTGATGAAATTTAGTACCCTGGTTTTAGGGATGATAAATCGATCCAGCAAATTTTTATTGATAGAAATTGTCGTTTTATTTAATATTTATGCCGTTAAATATAAAATTACTCTTACTGACATCTATTGGAGAATATTAATAATATTGTGGCGTAGAAAGCCGTCAAATGTTAATCCGCCCTTCAAACAAATGACAATGTCGATATGAAAGACCTCTATAAAAATTTCGTCAATGGAATTAAAGCTTTCTTGGTCGAATGGTTACGGAAGCCGACTACGGAGCTAGAGACCAGGGTTCAAACATCAAGTAGGCAAGTTGGGTTTTTTATTTTTTGTCAATTTTGTTTAATTGGGAGCTAGGCTTTGTAAAGTAACACTAAGCCAATGAATGTTTTGCTTAAAAATAAACCAAGAAAATCAATTGTTTTTATCCGAGCACGCTCGGGCGTCCGGGTACAGAACAGATTTGGATTTATATGTTATCATGTTCATTAAATCGTTTTGGAGCTGTGTAGTTAAATAAACTAGAGATTCATTCTGCAATTAAGGGTATAGATCAGTACAACAATGGGACACAAAAAGGCAAAGTAAAGAGTTTTTAGAAAAAAGGGACATCGTAGGACTTCTACTAAGTTTCGATATCGTACCTTTGTATGTTACGGGGAAATAAGTAAAGGTACAGCTTTGACAGAAAGTAGGCCAATATAATCCAATATAATAAAATTGCCTTTTCGGATTCATAGAATCGTAGAATTCAAAATACTTTTAAGTAAAGAAACATATAATGTTTTTATAAATAAATGAAGAGAAGATTCAAGCATCGTATTAATTTCATAAGGCTTGAAATTTAGTCGAGCTTTTGTAGTCGGAGGCTCTTGAAACAGTTTATCATCGCCCACACGATACTGGGAATTAATCGCAAGCCCTTGTAAATTAGAAGCAATGTATTACTGAGATTACGGCTTCACTTTGATATTTCGTTCAGGCATTTCAGATTTCTTAGATAAAATGATCAAGAGTTTTCGAAAATTTTACTTCATTAAAAACACATATGAATAAATCATACCTTTTTCGTATCTTACCTAGTTGAATTTACTGGAGTAGTACCACCGCTGTTACCATTTACATTTAATTTTATTATTTTTAAAGATTTTGGGCTGCTGACATCATTGTAAATAGTCTGCAGTAATCACTTTAAACCATAAGACTCTCGTATTCGTCTGCTGCACTTAATTTATTCAATTATGTTCCACTGCTGGGAACAGGTATCATTCACACAAGTGAGAGGGATTTAGCCCATAGTCCACCACACTGGCCAATTGCGGTTTGGGGGACGTCATACTTTCGAGAAATTATGAATTTCTCTCAGGCATACACGGCGATGGAGAACATTGTATTGAATTAAATATCACAATATTTTCCATCGCCGTGGAGCAGCGATAAATGCGCACATTAAAAATTCTTTGTCAGAGGTGCGCGCCGAGTATTTGAACCCGGGATCGGTCGCGTAGAAGACCGCGGTTTTCTACCACTCGGCCATCGCTGCGCTTAATTTAGGTTAAATTAAACACACCTATTTCGTAGGTTGCCTGTGCTACATCAAGGAAACTTAATCAAAATCAATACTTCAGTCTCGATAGAATTTTTGACAAAGCAACACTCCTCTCTACGACACACTAAACAGGTAACGCGCTCTAGCGAGATTAACGTAAACGGCTTTATTCCTTGTCGAATGATCCTTACATATTTCATACCCACCGCAAAACTTCTCGTATTGTCTCGGATAAACATTTCCAAGTGAATAATGTATCTTTCATCCTATTGTGTTCTGAGAATCTAAGCATTCGTACATAATGTAGTATTAGGTTAAGAGGTGTTTGCTTTACCCTCTAAATCTTTATTTATTTGGAGGCTTATATATTTTGCGAGCTTGTCCTTTAAGAATCGCCTTAGGACTTTATGTGTAAGTAAAAACATAATAGTGAGCTTCTTAATACCGTTTATTTAAGAGCACATACAATTTTTATTTTTCTTTAGTTATATTGTCTAGGGACAAAGTAAAATAAACTTTGCATCTATTCGTGCGTAAGACATGAATAATAGCAGCATAATTCGAATAAATAGAATTATTTCATCTTATTTAACATTTTATCATTAATTACATATAATTATTCAATAAATAGCTTAGGAACGAATAACTCTCGAACGTTAAATAAAAATAAGAAATTGAACGCCTAAAAATTACTTTTAAACAACAAAAGCAAGTAAAAACGCGAAACACTATAACATTATATTAAAACCGCTTCGGAGTTTTGGGGCTAATAAAAGACGTCCATTCTTGTTTTAAAAATCGTTCGAGACCCTTTTGAAAGCAGGCGATCCTTTGAAGAGAAAATTATCGAGTCGACATTAAAGAACATAAGACCGTGCGAAAAACAAACAAACAGACGTCTAGACTGCACTAAAATAACACCCAACGACATCGACTTACTAAGGGAACTCACTTCACTCATTCTTTAATCTACTCATTGGATGATAAGTTACATTCTTCATATAGTATAGTTAATACTTACGTCAAGGCTTTCCAAGCCGAGAAATCCAGAAATTGCCTTTTAGCTTACCTGAAACAAAAATTGAAATAAGCAAAGGAAGCAGACAAGTTTTACAATACTTGCAATTAAATAATAGTGGGTATTACCCGTGTACCGCAGTTTCACTCGTGATAGAAAATGATCATTACCATGAAGTGAACAATTACTATGAACATACTCAGGAGATATAATAAAATGTTAGTTAAAATAGATCAAAAACATTAACAGCATAATCTATGATTTTGTATTCTGTTCATTGTTTCCTTGGAATCTTATAATTTAGCTTAAAGTTCAGTTACTACTAAAGAAAGAGAGATAAATATAGGTATGTTATGTATTTACGGTTAGACGTCTAGCAAGAAGCACACAATTTAAAACTGTTGTTGTTTTGGCTTCCATTGCTCTTACAAAGATCCCCTAAATAGTTTTTACTACAGACATAGGCCTACTAAGTACAATTTTATTGCGTGTATAAAATAGATGTTATTATTTCAGGATAAGTAATATGTATAAGAAAATTGACAAAAATGACAAGCCAATTGTATGATTGTCTTCGCTACTATACCAATAATAACTTTATATGGTGCCCAATAAATTGCCATGACACACTAAATGATGCAAGAGCTTTAATTGAATTCGAATCGACAACGAGTTCCGACGATAGGGAACGTGGGTGCTAATTCTTGGAACTACGCAGGTACCGGTCGATTCACTGGTCCCACCTTCGAGTTTGTTTGCTCTCTTTGGAGATTTGGACCTCCTATTTGGGCTAAACATTCCGAGACGATATAATAATGGGATACAAGCTGACAATATAAAATATGATAGCAAATAAATTACTTTGTTCACTTATACAAGGGATCGGGAATGACGATGTGTAATTAATTTATGATTAATCTTTATTCGTTAAGAGACGGACCTTTTACAAGACTAATAAGACAAATTGCCGCAATCATTATACTTACAGTAATGAAGAGTGAAACAAATACAAATTAGGTTAATATTAACCTAACGTCATTACATAAATCCTATAACTGTACAGTTATATCTTTTTTTTACATAAATGACGTTTTCGATTTATTTACTAAAAACCTGAATATCATAATATTCACTTGATTTATTTATTTTAATAAAAGTAACCTGTATTCTCCAAAAAATATACAGTTAATTAAAACGTTTAGAATGATTTCATTAAGTATGTCATTGACTTAAGTAAATAAAACTACTGTAAATCACAAAGAAAACTATAAAATTCATACAAAGATCAAACGGTCAACGGTCCTAAAAATAATAGAGATACAAAGGTAAGTCTTACTAATCTCTAAAAACACATATTTCACCAATAATAGCTGCGAAAAAACAATGAAATAATACACAATATTTAATTAAAAAATCCATCAATACTTGACGAAACAGCTAGTATAAAAGCGAGATAAATGAGGCTCGAAGGCATCAAGGCGCGGAATGACTGAAAATCAGTTTTTTTTAAATAAAGCTTGTTCAATATTTCATTTGATACCCAAGCATTTGATGATGGTGCATAAAATTAAAAAAAAACTGCTCTTCCATTTTTGAGCGTTCACCCTGTTATTGAAATAAGAAGAATTATGCAAAATTTGTATGGGTCTAACCCATACAAACAATCAAATTCAATATAATATGCTTGTAACGTGAAGCTAACAAACGACCAACGCGCATCGATATCATATCAATGGGTTTAGTGATTCAAAGGTTCCTAGTACATACAAACAATCGCAGATAAATTTGAGGCTATGAAGATGATAGTTGAAGATACTAATACAACTTGTTTACAGTTGGAGGTGAGATATGTAGATGTTTAGACTTCACCTATAAAAATGAACGCAACTACATATATAATTTTTAAACTTTCATCGACGAGCGACGGGTCAAATGAAGCCATATACCTATATGTAGTTGAAACATTGCCATTGGTTACTTGGAAATAAAGCTAAGGCTAAGGATATCAATGCGTCTGAAGTAGAATTTGTAGAATTTCAAGGAGGTTAAAATGTTAATGTCACGTCATACGAACAGAGAGTGGTTTAATTTATTTCGCACTTACAGCCTGCTCACTACGAAGCCCAAAGAGAGTTAATTTGCGTTTCGAGACAAGCTTTTATTAAAGGGGATGCTCTAGAGAGGGTCAACGGGTAACCGTTTGCTGTGTACGCCCACTCGTTCAAACTTTGCTGTACTTTAACGAGGATTGACAGCGACCACAACGATATAACGGGAAAATAAAGTTAACCGGAACTTCGTCTTTGCTATCAGAGCGCCAACGGAGGTGGGCACTACAAGACTCCGCCCACAATAAACGGTTGTAGCAATAGTTTCCAATTATATTGGCGAATGTACTGGAACTAGGAAGTAAAAACCTGCCAATTAATAATTTCTAGTAGACTTTTTAGTCGTTATACAGTTTTAACTTTATGTATGTACTTAATACATACCTTAACGCAAAATTATATAAAGTCCTTTCTTTAATTAATCCATTTCAATTTACACGTACGTTTGATAGCGGAAAAATTACAGAAAGCCAATTTACGAATTTTGGAAAAATCAGGACCAGAGAAACACATTCGAAAAACAATTTAAGCACCCGAGTGGGATAGACTAGATAATTTATATTCCTGGGGCATTCCAATCCAGACGAGAACCGAGGCAATCAAAGTTGCCAAATGAAAAAGTTTTGCACAACCGATCCTTTCCACGGTTTGTTTGCTTCTTATTTGGTCTCGTTTGCGTCTTTTTTATTATTTTTTATCGCTTCCCTTTCCTAGTTTCCGATGGAGTACTCTTTGAGGGAAAATTTATCGCCAGCACTTTTCGGTATCTTCGTGCCGTCTAAAGCGTATTCTCTGGAAGGAGGGACAACTTTTCGGGAGACAAACAAGATTTATTACCGTGGTTCGTGTTGCATACGAATATAAGGTATATTCTACTGCCTTATTCATTAATCATGAAACAGCCTTATTTTCAAGAAAAAAACATTGTATGAAGTTATTCAGTGGTGCATATTTCGAAATAAAGGCTGAGTTTACATCTTCAAATATATCTGTCCCGTATATGTTTACTCTCATATAAACGAGTCATATCTACTCATATAACATTTTATGAATAACCGCAACAAATAACATTCAGCGTCCTATACATAAATTATGTAACGGAGCAGAGGAACGGTCGCGTGTCTTCGATCTATTTCTTGTAAGTAATTTTGTTGGAACAGGCAATATAGGTAATTGGTATGTTAGATGGAACAATAGGATTTATTATCGTAATGGGATCGGTCACAAAATGACAAATGAGATCTTCACGATCTAGTACACCAATCCTTGATCGTCCTTGGGGTAGTATATTAATTGATTATGTCAGAGACCACATACTGCGACGTACTACCGCACATATGAATGAGATTCTCTGACTATAAATAGTTGCGGCGTATGAATATATCCTGGCTGATTCATCGTAGCAGGGCAGGCGACACGTTTAAGAGGCCGTATACGAAATCGAAACGGGCCAGATTAGGTATTTAAAAGGCACACGGCGTAAGCGGGAGCATTTGGTCGCGGGTTTGTGTGAGTCCGGAATCGTCGAAGGCTGGTACGACGATTAAACGGTTTTGATACTTTGTACTTTCTTCGGTGTCTTTTCCTCAGTTGTTTTTTGTCAATTAGAATAAAAAGTCTGATAGTACACAACTAAGCATTTATTAGTGTAGTACAAGTAATGATCTATACATGTAATAAATCTGTAGATAAGCAAAATCTGTACATTTAATTTAATATAATTATTCTTTATTACACTATAAAATAAGCACAAAGGGCGGACTAAATGCCTAATGGTATTATCTGCCAGCCAACCCGTGACGTTGGTGTGGAGCTGTGGAAGGTGCATTAAACAGAATGGTATTGTGAAGGTAGAAGAAGAAAATATAAATAAAGAATAGTTCATTAAATACCTATATCGCAAAAAAAAAATCATATCTACTTAATACATAAAATACATAAATACTTTCAGTATATCATACACAAAATGATATTGCTTTGTTTTGAGAAAAACCATTTTAATATATATATTTAATAAATATATTCATTATAATTATAAAAGGAAAAATACGGAATTGGTAGTTTTTGAAGAACTTGCCTGTGTGTCTGTGAAACTTTTTTATTTTAACTGACTTCAATCAAAAAGGAGGAGGTTATCAATTCGTCTGTATATTTTTTATGTTTGTTACCTCAGAACTTTCGACTGGATGAACAGATTTTGATGATTCTTTTTTTATTTCAAAGCTGATACTTCCCGTGTGGTCCCATTTTAATTTGGTCCAGTTCTGACACTGGTATCCATGCGAAAACCATATTTGCATTAAGTAGCTGCTCTACAAATGGACTAATAACTCAATATCACGCCAACCGATTATGATGATTCTTTTTTTATTAGATTTTTTTTCTTCAAGGGTAGTTTAATAAGAGTTTGGTTAGGTTCCGACTAAGGGATCCATGACAAAATAACGGGACTCTTCAATTCGTAGGAGTAAATTAATGATACTCGATCGAATCTTTTATAGACTAGTAATTGTCGTAATTGAATTTGATGATCAATGAAACTCCTTAACAGCTTACAGTAAGGTTGAAATCTGAGGTAGAACTGTTAACCGTTCCATTTAAACGGCGCTGTCTTAAATGAGCAGCACGTCTAGTATGCCTACCCACATTCAAACAAATAAGTTAGTTTATATCAATTTTACTAAAATGCAAAAAATAAACAAAAATTTTAACAAAAAAAAACCGACTACAAAAGAAAACTATTCCAAAACAAATGAAATTGCACTAAAAAGAAAAAATAATTGCTTATTCTTATACAATTAGATTTAGAATAGTAGACTTACATTTTCTACTCATCAATATGTAGGTACGATCTGTGTTTACGATAATAATATAATGTAGTCGAGCGGGACCCATTCTTCAATCAATGGATTTTTTCCAAGAAGCCAAGTAAAATTTAAATGGATACTGGTTGTTAATTTTTCTATTTTCAAAAATAATTTATGATATATAGCTTACAAAGCTTGTTTCTTTCTTTTTAGTTTTTACTCCACAGTCGAGGTTTTTGTTTATTTTATAATTATCAGGGATGTTAGGGAGCTCCGTAACCGTAACCGAAACTATCGGATATCCGATATAAAAATTATTCGTAATCGTAACGGATAGGGACGGAGCCTAATTGAGACACGTTATGACGAGTTGTTATATTGTATAAGTAATAATTTTGTTATGACATTTTCATTTTAAGTAGATTAGATAACACTCAATGTAACACTTAATCATTTTTATTTCAAACTAGCCTTCCGCCAGCGGCTTCGCCCGCGTGGACCCGTTTTATAGTTTCCCGTAGGATAAAAACCATCCTATGTCCTTTCCCAAGGTCCACTCTATCTGTGTTCCAAATTTCATTAAAATTGGTTCATTAGTTTAAGCGAGAAAGCGTAACAGACAGACAGAGAGTTACTTTCGAATTTATAATATTAGTAGGGATAGCGGCCGCCCACGACTTCGTCCGCGTGGATGTTTGATTGTTTGAACACGCTAATCTCAGAAACTACTGGTTCGAATTGAAAAATTATTTTTGTGTTGAATAGTCCAGTTATTAGGGAAGGCTATAAGCTATTATAACATCATGCTATGCGACATTAAACTCCTCCAACGATGTATTCTGTGCTCCAACGCACACACGCACACTGTTTTGATAGATATGATCTTTGACGTTAGGAACACACCTACATTGCTTAGATAACAGTGAGTGCTTGTAATTTAATATGAACTTTATACAATAGCAATAAAGCTCAAATTGACTACGTTTTAGTTAGAAAACATTTGTATGGGAAAAAGAAAAGGGCTGTTTTTATGGCTTTTACGGCAATTATTCGAATTTCTCTCGCCGTAAAAACCATCCTTGAACTTCAACGAACATTTAAAAAAAACAATTGGCCAAATTGGTCTAGGCGTTGTTGAGTTATGCGCTTACCAACACATTTTGCGATTCATTTTTATATTATAGATAGCTATAATAATTACTCACAGACTAATTGTAATTCTGACCAAATGGTGACATATAAATAAAACCATTTTATTAGCTACTAGCCTTCAGCCAGCGGCTTCGACTGCATGGACCCGTTTTTTTGGGTCCCCATAGGATAAAAAATGACCAATGTGCTATTCAAGGCTTCATTGCTATATTAAAATCAAAGGTGTTTAGCCAGTTGCTTCAACAGCGTTGACATTATTACCCGTTTTCACGTAGGAATGAAGCATATTCTCGCGGCAAAAAGTAGCCTATGTTACTCAAGGTAAATGTGGCTTTCTAATGGTGAAAGAATTTTTGAAATCGGAACAGTAGTTTTTAAGTTTAATTAGGATAAATTATATGATACTGAGTTACATAAACAGAATAGTTTTCTGCTGTTTTGTATTATACAACTTAGGCCCTCCTATTTAATACCCATATCATAGGGTTGCACAAATAAATGTTATCCGCCATTTTGGGATAGCGGCCATCTTGGATTAGTTTTTTATAATGTATTTTATTCTACAAATTAATCCCTTTTATTTGATACCCATATTGTGTGGCTTTTTGTGCAAAAAATATGTGATCCACCATTTTGCTGCAGCGGCCATATTGAATTAACGAAAATGTTACTAATAATTATATGGTCATTGAAAATAAAAGTGTATTTCAAACTTCAGCTCAATCAGACTCTCGAAAGCGGTTCAAATTTAGCTTGCAATATTTAACTAAGGGCCTCGTTTACCATCTTCAAGTAAAGTGTTGATTAGTTATGTCCCAAGTAAAGTTAATTGGCAAGTTAAAGCTATGAGTACGGGTCAGTTTATCATATGATTAGTGCTACTCGAACATTGTGAAATGGAAATTGAAGTTACGGGTGACTTTAACCGACAATTAGCGTACTTGTCACTTTACTTGAAGGTGGTGAAAGAGGCCCTAACACTAACAACCTTACTAACACGGCAAGCTATAAATGCTTGTAAACATACTTTTCTACATGAGATACACAACAATTAACAATGGAATTTTTACTACCCTATCACTTGTTGTATTAAGAAGATGGTAAATCATCACAACATATTTAAAATTATTAGCTATTCAAAGTGTCAAGCACACGCTGCGCGCTGTAGTCACGCCGCTCTGTAGTCGGAGCATCGAACTAACATTGCTACGAACTTGTGCGACGTCCAGGGCGCCGCGTGGCGCAGAGCGACATGTCCACTCTCTGAAAGCGCTTGGCGCGGTCTGCCTGACTCGTAGCTTGCGTCGAGTATTATATGCGAGTTTTAGGTTACTTTAAAAGATTATCAATGCCAAATTTTTATTCACAATTTGATTATGTTTTTCAGAAAACGGATTGTTTATGAACTGAAGTTTATTTGTGTCTATTAAATTTTATGAATGACTGTTCCAATTGGCCGAAATTAAATGCAATGTCTGGCCCATTTTCTCTTAAAATTGACTAATTTCAATATTTTTTTACTAGTTTTTTGTATGAGAGTGGTAAAATGTGACACACACATTTTAAAGGCGATTCTTACAGCAATACACAGCATTTTTTTCAATCCGCTGAGGTTTCATAATGATCTAGAAATATGTAACATTCTGTACCCATTACAGCAAATATTCACAAAACTGTCATCGTCTTCAGGTCTAATAAGCACAACAAAGTAATAAAAATAAAAATGTGGCTAATGTAATAGATTATTATTGAAATGACCAGTCATATTATGCAATAAAACTTATGGATATGTTGTATTTTAACTGCAAAATCTCATGTGTAAAATCAGGGAAATCAGCGAATTCGGCAAAATTTCGTATACGGCCTCTTAAAGCACATCCTTACCAAGAGTTTTGATTTACACAAAAAGGTTTAAGATGTTTTTTTTACATTATTCGTGAAATCAGATTCCAGATAACATCAAACAGACCATAGATTTATAATGAAAAAAAAAAATGCGGCCCAAAAATTTTTTAAGTGGATCACAATAAAATGATTTTTCAATACAGATTTTTGAAAAATACAGCTTCTATCAAATATCGCTGTACTAGGTCCGACTGCTTCTAAATATACAGCGAGGCTATTGTGATTCACCGAAGACGTGAGTAAGCAGTGGCACGTATTTTTAAAAATGAGATGATGAAAACAAATGACCTACAAGTCAAAGACCGATAAGACGTTCGTTCCAGAGATTTTATCTAACGTTAGGCTGAACTATTACAAGAATGCTTAGAAATCTAAATATTGACTCTGATTTCGATAATGTTTAGCTATTCACTACTACCGATAGTTTGTGCTTTAGTTTAGAGAATGCTTCAGAGACTTACTTCTCACATAATGCTCATTTGGGTAATGTAAAGCGTTCTTTAATACAATTTAATCGGATCACTGAATTCATCAAGGACCGATTTAGTATAAATAATTACACAATTAATGCAAAACACGGCCTTATATCCTTATAAGGGTTTCATTTTATTGTAAAGAGAAAGCGTACTAAATATACAAGCATTGGTAATGCGCAGTCGATCCGGAGTGCAATTAACACCTGGTGCAGAGAAAGTTCCGAGAACTTCAGCTTTTGCAAGCGATATCAACGGAAAACAATAAAGACAAATAAAAATAAAATAAAACATTAATGAACTAAAATGCAAAGTAAAATACTGGCAAGTACACAGAATAAAAGAGCTCTTTGAATCGAAGCAAGTTACTCTACATCAAAACCATTTAGCAGCACAAAAGCTTTTTCATTATTGTTCTAAATTGCATTTTCCAATAGTTATTTTTTTACAGTTTACGCCCGCCTTAGCACACCACTACCGAATTGATTTCGACAAGTTGACTTTAACTTATTAACTTTGTAGGTAAAAATGTTTGTACACTGTCACTCTTCTCCACAAACCTTTTTCATAGATGTCCAGATTATTCCATTTTTAAAACCACTCATCTAAAACATTTTGATAATAAACAGTAGTAGAGTTCAAGTGTCCCATTAAGCGAGACAAATATTCTTCAAGCAGGCGTTCCTGGATTGCCTACGACCACTCGACATATTTTTCGGCTCTTCCTTTGTTACCATCATGTATTTTTTCCGTGTATTTCTTATAAATTGAACCGCTAGACGGACAATGGAGCGAATCACGGTAAACTTTGTCCGAAGTAGGTCACGAACTCACGGGTACCCACGCGGCCATCTTTATTGCTTATCGATAGCTGAACAAGTAATAAAAATTGTAAACTTAATAACACTTTTACGTAGCCTAATGTTAAGGATTTAGTCGTCGCATCAAGGGTTTTAGCTTTTGGGTAGTAAGTATGCTTATTAAAATCAAATCTGTCTCTAATCTTCCTTTTAAGACTGTTTTAAGTTCAGGGACGACTTAAACATCTTGACCGTTGAATAACGCAAAATATTTCGCTGAACTCGTTTACAAAATTACGACCCAATCCTAAGATGTATTTAACCTCAAAAGGACGATACGAAATTACCCCAAGACTCTCAAGTAGGCGAATTTTCAGCAACAACCGCTTGCAAATGTTTATCATGTAAACATTCCATGGAACTGCCTGTAAGAAGTTTTTGCTTGCTTATATCTCAGAGATTTTGAACATGTAGGTAAATGACTCCGCCAATGGTTAATAGATATTTTAAATGAAGAAAAAACGCCTTAGCTTTGTTTGTCACCAATTCGTCAGCCGCCTCATTTAATATATCCCCCATTTGCAATTTTGCGCAAATCCTCAACAGATAAGCGTGATGGAAATAAATAAACATACAGGTAATCCACGTACAAGCAGTATTTTTTATAAATATTATAATACGAAAATAAATAAATATCTTCAACTTTAACTTTGTTTATCCTTAAAAACAATTAATATTATTAACCGAGTATATGAATAGGAAGTATTTATAATATTTAAAATGTCATATATCGAAATAAAAATAAGAGTAATCAAGCAAAACCGTCTTCAACCAAAGAAATCAACTAAAAACGTTTTGGCTTAAACTTTAATATCAAGATTATATAGAAACTAAAAGAGCAATTGCGCCCTTCAAACTCTCAAGTAAGTCGAGCATCGAGCAGCGCTACTTGACCCAAAACTAGATAACTAGATGGGACCAACCAAATATGTGTAACAACTGGGCTAGTATCAAAGGCGTAAGTCCAAACTCGCTAGCATTAGAAGTCGTTATGCAAAACAAAGTTGCCAAAGGAGTTTATGACAACATTTCGGGAAGGTTAATGGCGGAAAGCTCCACATTAGCGACGTTTCATGAAGCATTAAGGGCTAAAACAAGACCATAATGCATCACGAGTATTAAAGTTGTTATTCCTTAGGACTTGAAAATTCAACAATGCTATTAGAAACAACATAACAGTACCAAATACAATGTTTAATGTTAACAATTTAAATTAAATTATTTTCAAACATGACAGCCATCAGTTAATAACTATGGTTCTTAAACATTGTAATATGCTATGGAATAAATTGTCACAAAATATCAACTAATGAAACTCCTTCTTAAGCCCAAGTTACATTACATAAACGTCTGACTGAACAGCTCACATCAAATTGGACTAAACGTTTTTGGACCCGCCCGACTAGCATGCCAATGCTCCGTTGATTTTAAAA
The DNA here is from genome assembly GCA_911387765.1 of Pyrgus malvae. Taxonomy (NCBI): domain Eukaryota; kingdom Metazoa; phylum Arthropoda; class Insecta; order Lepidoptera; family Hesperiidae; genus Pyrgus; species Pyrgus malvae. The sequence continues at coordinate 14,417,422 of OU426971.1, read as the reverse complement.
GAGGTCCTAAACTACTTACGAAATTGGCAAGGAATTCAGACCTAACTATCGAAACCTAAAATGAGACAGGATATTTCGTTACACGACAAAATTTTACGTAAGAAGTAAATAAAAAAACTCGTGACACAAGATCGTTAACTACCCACTACACTGATAATCAATCAAAAGACACCGAATGCTTAAGCAACAATGTTTCTCCAGAAGCTCGTTACCGACAAACGATCATCTGTTCATTTCCTATAATGACATCAACTTGTGAAAAGAAAAAAAATAGCACGAGGATAACGTTCAACATATGTGTGTTCTGCAGATACGGAAACGGACACAAAAAAAATACACCTGCCGTATCCTCGCTTTAGCAAGTACACAAAAAGCAATGGGGACAAAAAATAAGGGAAGAATACAACAGAACCTTACACTAAGGTGGATTCCATTATGAAAACAAACAATTTCTTAGAATTTCTGTCTCAAGGTGACTTATGGAGCTTAATAGCGTTACTGTTGAAATAAAAGTTGCCAATTTTATTTCAATTTTGTACTTAAACGTTGTATAGGTAAGTTATCACGTTTTAAACATCATGCTAATATTACATTGAAGCCAGTTTGTTTATTATGACAAATTTTAACGAACCACTACAGTCAAAGAATAATTTAATGTAAGGAAATTCAATTCCATGCGAAACGCTTCACAAGAAACAGAGAATTTTCTTCGGGCGACGTGCATCTCGCTTCAAGTGTCTTTAGGAGCAGCGGAGTTGAATAAGACTCAGCTAAGTTCTTGCATAATGTTGAAAACAATGCACTACGTTGTACACGTTGCACACTATTATGTTGTATATTTTTTGTTACAAGAACGTAAGACATGACATTTTATAAAATGGTTTTTCTAAATACCAGTTCTATTAGCCTACGTAAATGGCAGTTGTTGAAAGTTTACTTCGTATTTGTTATCGCCATTCATGTAGTTTGTCTATACTATTATCTATACTAACATTATAAAGAGGAAAGTTTTGTATTTTTGTATGTTTGAATTTATTTATGTTTGTAATGAATAAACTCAAAAAATACTGTTCCGATTTCAAAAATTCTTTCACCATTAGAAAACCACAGAAAACTACATTCACCTTGAGTAACATAGGCTACTTTTTACCGCGGAAAAATGCCACACTACTACGTGAAAACGGGTAATAGAGTCAACGCGGTTGAAGCAACTGGCTAAACGCCTATGATTTTAATATAGCAATGAAGCCTGGAATAACACATACGCTATTTTTTATCCTACGGGGACCCATTAAACGGGATCACGCGGGCGAAGCCGCTGGCGGAAGGCTAGTGTATTGTAAAGCTGAAGATTTTGTTTGTTTGTTTGAAAGCACTAATCTAAGGGACTATTAGTTCGAATGGAAAAAATAATTTTTGCGTTGGATAGTCTATTTATCAAGAAAGCCTTAATAATAGGAACGAAATAATATTATATCTCTGATTTACAAGTCTCTATCCACGCGGACGAAGCGGCGACGTCGCGTGCACTAGCTACAGCAACGTAAGTGACTACCAGGCTTTCGATCCAGTGCTTGATTTACCAAAAGGCTGATAGGTTTTGTTTGACAAAATTAAAAGACAACCCGGCTGCATAAAAAATTCGTTCAATATAAACTTGTTAAAGCTTGCTACTTTTTTTAGAGAATAAAAAATTGCAAAAATTTAACAGCTTACTGGCGACAATTTTCTAAATCGACCACTCTTCTATATCTTCCACTGCTTTATAGTTATAGTAGACCCAAACCATGTTCAAGATTATAATTAATAGAATCAGGCGTTAGGTGAAAGTACGTGTCTCAGTGTATATTTTTGAAAATTGCATGAAAAAAGTAAATACCATCATACAAATAACACACAAGTGTAAACCAGCTGCAGTTTTCAGTGGGGTGTGTCACTCTTTTAATCACCCCGCTCTTTTTTTATGCTTAGGTTGGGACCAAAAAACCGGCTAATACTAGAGCCAACAGCAAACCGTTGTAGGTGGTAGGTAAAAGTGAGGGCGGATACAGCAAGCTCGTTTAGAATATAGGAGGTGATTCTCTTTTTTAAAGAGCGTTATTAGAATTAACTTGAGTTCTTTAGAAGTTGGTGATTATATTTTGCGCATAAAATGCAACGACCCGCCCGTGGAAAGTATAACCCAATTAGGAATAAAATACCTACCTTTTCGCAGTTAATGACGTCATAACTTTGTTGGACAAGATTTTTTCCATTAATTGCCAAGAGATAAGAGTTGTTCTTTTACGACTACGACTTTATTAACCTCTTGCAATCTCTTCGTTAATTTAAACTTAGCCGACGTCTAGAACGAAGCTTGTTAACTTCAAGAGGTTGATCGCCTTGACACATGGTTTATTTAAAAAATGTCACCAGTTTATAGTTATGAAAAGAACAACTTGACTTCAAGTTGGCTTTTTATAAAAAAATATGTCTTATTTAATAAACTAAATCTACTGACAAGGTTTTAATGGTACCACGTTAAGCAATAGCAAATATAAAAAGAATAACTCGCGAAAGTTATGTGTATCAGCAAAAAAGCGGAAAAATTGACCATCAAATATTAACGAAGCTTGTTAACTTCAAGAGGTTGATCGCCTTGACACATGGTTTATTTAAAAAATGTCACCAGTTTATAGTTATGAAAAGAACAACTTGACTTCAAGTTGGCTTTTTATAAAAAAATATGTCTTATTTAATAAACTAAATCTACTGACAAGGTTTTAATGGTACCACGTTAAGCAATAGCAAATATAAAACGAATAACTCGCGAAAGTTATATGTATCAGCAAAAAAGCGGAAAAGTTGACCATCAAATATTATTAATAAGCTTGATAATAGTTCGAATATGGTACTGTCACGTGTGACAAAGTGCAGACACTTGGATACAGAATCCCTAGTTCTATTGTTTCAGAGCAAATTAATTTCAAAATGAAGCGAGACCGTATGAAAATCTTTTCAGCAGTTTGCATTAGGAGCGAATTTCCACCCCAAACAATAGTTCAAGAACAGTCGTAATGACTTTTCATATTAAAACGAGGATTTCATGACCTCCATATTTGTATGCCGGCTTTTGAATCTGACTCCTCCACATTATCCGTGGAAACTGGTAATGGTGTATTATTCAAACGAAATGTGAATAAAATTTAATTAAATAATAATTTAAGGCGTGCAATTAAACAATAAAAATGCAACTAAATTAGAAGAATAACATTATTAAATGCAGCACACAATCCCTATAAAATGTTAGGCTTCCAAGCAAGAACCAAGACTGTGAGAACAAAAAATTGTGATCCCTTTAGTGTATGATATCCAATTGAAAACTTAATTCATGATTTAATGATTTCCTATCATTGTTTTGTTTACCAGTATTTGCGCAAATACAAGAAATGTTGAAAAAGAAGGACAGAATGTTAAAAAAGAAGGATCTTCTCTTGATTAAACAACCACTTACAAACAAAAATAGTATCTGTAATGTAAATTAGAGGACAGTAATGGAGCTATTAGTTTTAATTAATGTAGGTGTAGGGATGAATCGGGATGAGGATCTAATTAATCAGATCTATTTCAGTCAGGTGATATTCCAATATACACAGAGTCAGGCGCTTGTGCAGTTGATGACAGGTTTACGAATCTCTAAAAATACCAAATGGGTATGACCAAAAAAACATTTGGAAACGTTGGAACTGAAGTCCGCTTTCGATTTGGGAACACACAGGTCCCATATTTTAGTAACGCAGAATAAAGAATAATAAAAACATTTTTATAGCACTTTTATACAATTTTTAAAATGTTCATACCTTTCTTACCGTCGATACCTTCATTTGATGTCTTGTAATTGGTCCCTTCATAAGATAAGTAGATAACATTACATTGAACAATTATTTTCATAGCTAGTTCAATAGTTTTAATGCTGCTGGTGCTAAATGGATCCCAAAATATGTCCGTACAATAATAACAATATACACTCAATTCCAAATTCCACTTTTCCACTAATTATTTGAGGAGTAAAATAAGCAAAGAAATATTATTATGTCCGTCGCATCGCAATACCCTTCGTGTATAATAAATTAAAATGCAACTCGACAATCGTTTGAATATTTATATCGTCCTTAACGACCCATATTATAATCGCGGATTGGCAAAGATATTTAGGATGCCTAAACACCTGGCCGAGCCGTTTCCGTGGACGTTTAAGAGCTAAATTATGTAAATGCGATATTAAATCCGTCAGTATTAAAATTGGCTACGACGTTATGGATTTGGAGTCCAGATGTTCTGAATGTAAATTAAACTTGTAGGTACTGTTTTCTACTCTAACTACTTCAGTAGGAAATGTAACTGAATGTATCCATTATAGCTATGTACTTATGCGATGTTTTACCATCATTTAATAGCACTCTTCTTAGGTAGACATGTAGCTTCGGGATTAAGAATAGATCTACGGTATCCCCTGCCTGATCGTAAGAGGCGACTAAATGGGGGCTTCCGGGGATGCGGACGGTGAGAGCAGGAGCTTGACCCGTCCAGCTAGCAGCCCCGGGAGGGACGGCGGTGTATGCGTGGCCGCATGCCACCGTGAACACCTGAAGGTGCAGGAGAGCACATCTGCTCTCCCGAAGATGGGCCCGTTCTGAGGAGCCGCGCGTGGAGGACACCGGTGCGTTCCTCCCGGTGCGGAGATCCCGGAGTCCTCACAAACGCAGAGGCAGGCCACCGAGGGTGTTTTAGTGCGGTCAAATCCCACATAACCCGGTAACCTCTCCCAAGGTGTCGGGTAACTTTTGCCACTAGCGGTCACCCATTTCACACCCGACCGCGCCCGTTTGGCTTAGCTGCGTAAGATCGCTTGCGTTCTACGCTCGCCGCCGGGCCATGCGCGCTTCATTTCTTCGAATTCAAATTGGAGGGTCACCCATTTCACACCCGACCGCGCCCGTTTGGCTTAGCTGCGTAAGATCGCTTGCGTTCTACGCTCGCCGCCGGGCCATGCGCGCTTCATTTCTTCGAATTCAAATTGGAGTTAGCCCTAATTCGACCGTTCCGTATCCTACACGATTTTTGGAAGGAAATAATAATTCCTGTCACTAACTTTTCAGCACAGCGATCAAATCGTAGAGCCTTTCATCTGACCAACCTTTCATTCAGGTTGACTGTGATCATCCTCAAACTTGATGACCCTGGTAAGGCTGTAAGACTCAGTATGTTTCTCCCCATTTTATCAATATTATCAAACATAGGCACTTCAAAATATGCCTCGGACCCAAAACATAGCTCAATAGTCAAGTTGGTACTGTTCAACTGCAACCTGAATATTAAATAATTGGACATACAATATGTGAAACATGGAGCAGTGTCAACCATGACATCATCTCCATTGTGTTGTAGATGCATCGTCTTGGTCAGCATGAGTAACTAATAGACTAACACTCATGGCCAAGGAGTAGTGAAAAGCTCCTTAAATGAATACCACACTATTTCTAGCCATACTTACATGAAGACTAATGTGCAGCATGGTAACAGACTTCACAAGGCTCATGCTTATTTGAGATTGGCTGTGTAGCAGCGCAATACCTACAGTAACATGACTCCACAGCTGCTTGTGTCCATGATCAACAACATACTATTTAACACCACATGGTGTGCACATTTGTCTGCTACTTTACTTTTAAAAATCAATCTTGCACATTGTGTGCTGCAATGGTTACTATGCCAGACTGCCAATCGAAATTGGTCCCCAGTTCCCGGCAGGTACACAAAAGTTTAATTCTGTTGTCAGTCTGGATGTTTGTGTCTTTGTGTTTATAATATGGTACCCACAACACAGCAAATCCTAGTGTAGAACTATGAGTGTATGGTGTAATTTTTTTTATCCTCTTATCTTGGCTGACAAATATGACAATAGGACTTTTCAAACAATAATGAATAGGCATTTTCTAAATTAGAATTCTCAGTAATCATTGGATGAGATCACAATTAATATGAGCCTAAACATTTATAAAAAAAATTAACACCTGAGTGTTATGTTGCTCATGCTTGCCAGTTTACTTATTTTTAAGTTTTAGCTGTACCTCACTATAGATTATCCTACAATTACATCATATTCCAACATGTACTTTGTTTGAGGTTTAGCACCTTTTTTTCCAATTTTCCAAATAAAGATCACAGTATATGCCTCATAGAAACTCAAAAATTTTTAAAGGCATGACAAGAGAGTGTGGTGGAATATGGCATCCTCTCACTTCGAGAGAAGATCTATGCCCAGAAGTGGGACATAAAGGTTAAAAAAAAATGAAAAAGATTTGATTCAATATATATGTAAACAGGAAAAATTTCCTTAAATTGACTACTTTCATTGATAATTCGATAAAGAACTGCATTTCTTAGTAAGAACGTAAGTCAAGGCTTCGAAAAATTGTTTACTCACACAATTAAATAGCTACGGGACTGAGTATTTAGTGTTTACAGAGTACTTAACACAGGCACTATAATTGATTTCTCATTAGATATACCCCTGTTTCCTGTATATCTCTGAGTATATAAAATCTGTATATAAAACATTTTCTATCCTATTTTTCTGGGCAGAATAAAGAACAAAGGCAGTAGGGTAAATTAAGTAAGTAAAAATATAAATATGAGTACACACTATATTGAAAATGTATGTAAGTCGCCTCATTTAGGACTATATTTGAAAAAATTCTTCTTCTGGCAACTATATAATTATGGCTTGTCCAAATAATATTAACAAGCTGAAATATATGAGTATTAACAAGACTAAAAACTGTAGGACACAGGTAAAACAATTGTAAAGTTATCAATGTGCATATTATATATAGATTGTTTTTATCATTCATCTGATAACACATATTAATATGATATAACAATGTTAACACATATTAATATGATATAACAATGTAACCCAAGATTCCTCAGACACTGTAAATTTAATGCTGTCACAGTTTCCTTGGAAACCAGTTACTTGGCAAACAATGGTACTAGGTAACATTTAATGCAATTACATTGTTGTATGTAATTCCATGTACATATATGTTTACATTGTTTTACAATTATTGCTGTTTGTTTTACTTACTACGTAAATTGTAGAGTAAAATCCAAAATTAAAGATTAAATCATAAAGGCTGTTATAAGCTGGGTAATACAACCATTCACACTCTGGCACACAGGTCTGAAAAAACCTTGGGCCATATCTTGGTTGCAGTGTGCCTAAGGAAGAATAGAATTATCTGCTATGCAAAGGGCATGACTTCAATTTAGTGTAGGAAATGGATAAATGTACTAAGATGTATTATTAAATTAAAATCCAGTAGTTACAGGGTTTAAACCCAACAATAGTCATATTAGGACTGGGTTGTTAACACGCTAAAAAATCAGTGCTGCTTCATACATCTATACTAATATTATAAGAGGAAAGATATGTATTTTTGTATGTTTGTAATGTATAAACTCAAAAACAACAAACTGTTCCGATTTTAAAAATTCTTTCAACATTAGAAAGCTACATTCACCCTGAGTAACATAGGTTACTAATTACCACAGGAAAATGCTTCATTCCTATGTGAAAATGGGTAATAGGGTCAACGCGGTTGAAGCAACTGGCTAAACACCTATGATTTTAATATAGCAAAGAAGCCTGGAATAGCACATTGCTATTGTTTATCCTACGGGGACCCATTAAACGGGTAAGCTAGGCTAGTCAAATATAAAATTAAAAACTAACAATTACTTTAACCTCCCATTGCAGAAAACTTAAAGTATGTAATAATACTTTAATTATGAGCCCCCGAAGATCATTAGAACCATTCAGTGCCTACCCTATGAATAACACATATGTATTTATACTTTAATGTAGAAGGATATTTTCATAAGAATCATAAATACCTACCTATTATCACAAGATGCCTATCATCTCCTAAGTTTTTAATTTAGTAAGATTAGGTAGGTACTTATATACATACATAATATCAATTTCAAGACTTTTTGTATTGGGTTTTTGTCTTCATGCTAATATTGAACCTTGAGTTATAGTAGTAGTTAAAATTAACTTTATGGCAGCTAATTGACTGAAAATATAAATGCACTCCTAAGTTACTGAAATTTGTACTACAATATGTTTCAAAATGTCAAAATTTAAGAAATCCATCAATGGTTTATAGAACAAAATTATACCTATGTAACTAGCTAACCCAATAGATGTTGTCCTGTTTTAACTATGAACATTGAATTCCATTGAAGTAATATGTATTTTATATAATCATAATAATAATGAAATTCATTTATTGCCTTAAAATATTGTAGATACACTTAAATTAACAAAGCAAATTAGCATACACTAGGCAAAAGGCAAAAGGGTGGGACTCAGCATTTCTGACGCAGGAACATGGTCCCGCGCCATGCTGGTTTTCAGTCACACTCTCAATTTAATAACTCCGAACGAAGCATCTGTTTTAAACAATATTCAATCCTCTTTGAATGAATTTGGCACATATTCTGTTAATGTTATTTAAAACGCCATAAGGCAGAAGGCTGCATTGAAAAAGTTTACATTATCAAAAGGTTACATTACAAAATTTAATATGGTGTTATATTCTTAAATTTTTTAGTTTTCTGCACAATTTTCTAATTTATTTCTTTCTTGGGAACCTTCTCCTGACAAAAATAAACACAACAAAAAAGATTTATCTAAATAAGTCCAGCCGTTCAAGTGTGATGCAGTGACAAAGGAAAATAGGGATTCATTTATGTATATATACATATTAACAGTAATTGGGGTCTGGAAAAATATAGGTAAAACCGAATATAATTTTTACCTACATCTAATGATATGCCACTGTATTAATTCCTAGAAGAAACAGATGCAGTTTTCTCTTGCATCCTTTACTTACAACTTTAAATACTTCAAACCTACAACTCTTTAAAATAAGTAGGTCAAAGTGCATCTACTTTGAAAGCCTCAATAATACTATACACGATTTACTGATATATAAAATTGTCTCCAAGTTGGTCGTTCACGCCCACAAGGCTCGTGTGCTGTGACTGTGTGCTGTAAGTAAGTATGCTACAGAAGTGGTCAGGCCGGTTCACCTGACACCCACACCATCCCGAATGCACTCGAACACCTTAGGAATCAGCTACCTACTACAAGCACTGAACTACAAAGTACTAAGGACTACGAAATCTAATACGAAACATTCAAGTTTTAATTTATCAGTAAGAAAATGAAATGGCAAGTTAAATTAAATACTAAAAAACGATATTCAAAAATGCTCTTCCCGAGCTCACGAGGTGTGATCATAAAAACAAAATAAATAAAAGTGGACATGAAGTGTGCTTTTACCTTCATTGTCGTTGTTTCCTTCGGCGTTGTGGGCCGAAGCGACCAAAACTCCGACGCACAGCACGCTCAAAAATCTCACAATCATTTTAAATGCAAATGACGGCACTGAGTTCACAGTTTAATCGAAAATAACTATTTTTTGTTTCATACACTCGGCATAGTTGTCCCGATGACACTCGCGCCGCAGAGCAGCGATCGGCCTTTCTTTCGCAAATGGCGGCGGATGACGGATGTGTTCATCGATTGTGCGGCCGAGCCTGCGCGTTTACAAAGCCAGCTTTATGAAAAATATTTTTTACTATGGCAACTTCAGCGCTTCGTTTGTGAAGACTGCTCTGCCTCTATATTTTACGAATTTCATAGTAGCATCAAAGTTATTGAGCGCGCATACAGTAATCCTTTGTTCCTCAATAAAAATATGTAATGAATAGAGATAAAAAAAAAACAATTTAAACTTTAGCACCGATGCCGCGATGTGACGTGAAAGAAGGAAACATAATTACCTAATTTATTTCCTAGTACCTCCTAGTATGCAACCAACGCACACGCGCCATTCATTCAATTTATATTATTAGGTATCAAGATTACCAGGAGCAAAACTCACGCGCGGCTACGAATACCTAAGCACGCGGACGCGGGTGCTTTATCCTTATTTCTCACTCGTGCCATAGCTTTTACCATTTTTTACATTTATTACCAACTCGCATTGTAATTGGATGTTATATTTTTATTATTTTGTATGTTATCTTTTTGTATATGTAATTCACCGATTTCTGTATATATTGAGCTCATATTTGCAAATAAGTTACTTTCGATCTGACCACGCAAAGAAGTTTCACTCTGAACCAACAAGCTCTCTCTTCAAGGACTCATCAAGCCTCTGCAGCCTGCTCCATCCATCTATGCTAAATGGCCTACTAGGTGGAATATCTGTCCAGTAGGCCACCTCTACAGATATTCAAAAAAGATACTTAGGTACTGCTTTTGCTATATGTGTATATAATAGATAACTTTGTCCCTTTATCTATATAAAGTATAAAAAACAAACCTGAATCACTGACTTATTATATCAACACACAGCTGAAAGTAATGTACCTACTAGAAACTTGACAGACTTGACTTACAAGGGTTCTATTCATGAAGTAAGTGAAAACTAATAATGGATTTTTAGAAATTTAATTCCCAAGGGGATGAAATAGGGAGGTGAAGTTTATATGGAATTTCCTCATTTCTGGACTTAGAAGTATGAAAATAAGTATTAGACCAACGAAATCTATGGAGAATAACTATTCACATCATGCTACTGATGCTTTATAACGTGGATTAACGTGGATGTGTGTATGGGTTAATGTGGATCGAAGAAGTATGTTGCACACACAAATACAATCTTTATTGCATTATAATAAACACCAATACCTACCTAATTATTCATTGGTAAAGTTTTATTAAAGAAGGTTTATTTCAAGATAGTCCCATTAACATCAAAGGCATTGAGGAGTGGAAAATACTAAGTATACCTAATGACATTTTTTATTAGGTAGTTAGGAAAAGCTAAGCTTTCTAAAAAATATTTTGTCAACTTTTATCAATCTGGCAGTCGTGCAAGCAGGCGGGCAATTTATTGAATATCTTAAACACACAATTTGGACGGTCTAGAGCTATACAGTATAAATTTTGTGACTGAAAGTCACTCTTCATTCTGTTGCTTGCAACATTATTGTTTCTTTGCATTTTAATTGTCAATTTAATTGTCATGTTCGCATTAAGTTGCATTTTATAAATTACTTCTTTGTGATATTATATCATTTTGTTAAATACTTTATGCAAAATGATAATACCTTTTTTCATTATGAAATTTATTAAAGTTAAGTAATTTTAAAGTATTCTAATATTACATCTGAATCAGTCAGACTTCGTAAACTGATGCTGTAAATAAATTAAAAAAGTACAGTAAATAATTTTTAGTATGGCAATACCGGAGTTTCGAAAGTTCAATTTCGCATGGCGGACGTGCTAGTGAACTCTGTTATTTGTTGGTGATAATTTCAATTATTATCTAGTTGAGATTCCTTATGGAAAGGCAAATTTTCATGCTTCTCTTTCTTTGTGGCCGTGCGTTATTCATTCCTTAACATTTGATAATGTTCTAGTGGTAAACGTGGTTTAAATTTAGTAGAACAAATGCAAATTTTCTCTAAGATGGGAAAATGTGACGAAAATAATGTGCAAGTGAGCATGGGGGACTCGGCGTCCCCTATGAAACCAGACAGTTTTTCCTTCACCGTGCCTCCGGAGGCGCCCGTGTTTGAGCCAACTCCGGAAGAGTTCCTGGACCCGTTGGCATACATCAGCAAAATAAGACCAATCGCCGAGAAATCAGGAATATGCAAGATAAAACCCCCCGCGGTAAGCTTCTTTCTTTGTCCCAAATGATGCATTTATAGTTTTTTTCCTAATTAGGCGTAATATATTGCGTTAAACCACTTTGTAATTGTTTTCTAACCCTAAAGCGCACGTTCAGATTGTCTTATGATGCAACCGTACAACTCGCCTTGTTTAGTTACATTCAATCATATTATTCGTTTTCTTGTTTAAATTTATTACAATGATACATACAAACCACCACAAGGCGTAGTCCCTCACGAAACGCATATAATTGTCATCGAATGCAATCGCATATTGTTGGAGCAGGCTGGTTGCCATTTTGTGTCGTGCCCTCGGCCTACGATAGTTTAGATAAAAAAAGAACTATATTGCAACTTTTTTCTGGTTGGATTTAATAATCCTACCTATTACTCCTAAATTCGTTGAAATTTCCTCATAGGCCCCTTGAATCATCTTTTTTGGCTTGTAAAAGTAATTTTTGTAACAATGGTGTGTAATGTTTTTTTTTATAATCCACATAATTAGTATATACTAAGCTCATTAATGTTTGATATCATAAATAATTATCTGAATTGTAGGGTAAATTGTGGGTCTTGTGGTTGAATTAAGTATTATTCATGTTACTCATCATTACCATTCCACTTTGAGTAAATATGGCTGACTGGTAAATGTTAATAATTTGTTAGTGCAAGGCTGTCTAAAAGTTGGTAAAATTATCATAAAATGAGTGATAAGTGCAAATTGACTTATCTGTCCTATTTACTATTATGAATAAGTGGCTTATTCTAAACATTATAGGTAAAATGCTATGATCTTTGCCTTATGACATTAATATATTGCACACTATGATGTTCTATTTAGCTGCTGTAGAAGTTTTTAAGAACAATAAGAAGTTTTAAATTTGTGATCCCAAATGTATTAAGTAATATTGTAATATACACGATGTAACATACTCAAATACATCATAACTAATGCTTGACATGAAAATAATATTTATTTTTTTACCAAAATGTTATATTTCATTTCATTAGATTAGGTATTTATTATAGAAATATAGAAAAGAATTGAAAACTAGTTTTATTATAAAAAGACCATTTATTTTGTACCATGTTTCTACCCAAAATATTTTATTTTGATTGTACCCTATTTTAAAGGTTTTGTTAAAAAAAGTTTTTATTTTAAAATTTAAAGTACAAATTAATGTTAAGACACAAAAACTATCAGTGTATACATGAATGCTTATAAACTCTGTCTAAAAAAAGGTTAGCTTACCTGCTGTCCAATGTATAAGACATCTGACAAGGTGTATTGGCTGCTATCTATCAACAATAATATGATAACAACCATGATAGATGCCTTCTGAAGCTTGGAATCATTAAATTTGCCACTAGCAGTCACCCATCTCACACCAACCATGTCATTTCTGTTTAGCTTGCATTCTATGCCAAGCGCTGAGCCATGCACATATTTTTTCGGAAGTACAGCAACAATATCTGTTCCTTACCTATATTTTTATAACAATGAAATGAAAGCGCTGTGTATTCAGTATTTTGAGGTGTATGATCAGTAATGATTGGAGTAGGTAGATTGATTTGAGGTCAATGAACTGGCACATATATATTAATATGGCCTCTGAGATTCCTGGATTTTGTATAATTAAGATTTTTCATGAATTTCAAATATTGTAATGTGTAGGATGAAGAATATGAAATGTTTAACCCATTTGCTGTCTTTTCAATAGAATATGTGATCAGCCTTCTATAATAAAAAAAAAAAAAACTATGGCATGGCTAAACTTGAGTAAAAACGTAGCAAATGTAAAGTGGGATTCTACTAATAATAGTTAAAGTGAGTGCGTGCTACGAAAGATAGGACTTGCCTCTCTGCTATCTTACTGAAAGTCAATCATCAAACACTTTTCTTACACTATGCGCCATTAACATCTTCAGACGTAGAAAGATCATTTTCTACATACAAATAATGTATAAATATTGTAATCTCAATTAGGTAGTTAACATTGACATTAATTTTCATTTGACATTTAGCATTAAGAGGAAACGCTAGCGCTGTATTGCCATACAAATGTATTCTCCTATTTTCTCCCTGGATAATGCTTCTAGAGGAATGATTTTTTGTGACAATATCTAAGTTTGCTAAAGCTATGCCCCTATGTTTTGTTTTTTTCAATCATCTAATTGATAATAACCATAATAAAAATAATGAACTAATTGATTGATGCAAATATGTACAATCAATCTATCTACTCCGATCACTGATGATCGGTATTAATAACGAATGATTTGCCTTTATATTGAATGATCACTAAGAATCTGAATGCCAGAAGCTAGTGTGTAAATTTAGCACCATTGGTAAGTAATTATATAACAAAACTAATAAAGGAATTATTTTCTCTATTTTAAGGAAAATATTTTCAAATAGGAGAGGGAAAAAAGTAAGATTAAAAAATTCCTTTATAAATTCATAGAGTTACTTTTTACCTAGGTTAATAGATAGGTACAGGTCAATCTAATGGTTATGGCTAATTAGCATGTATTTTAACTATGTTATTTAATTATGATGACAGATAAGTTACATTGACTCTCTAAAAATGAAGTAAATTGTGAAAAGCATAAAATGATAAATGACACTGCGGAGCAATTTGCTTAGATGACTCCACTGATAGTGAATAGGCACGCTTTCAGCCATAGTATATTTCCAAGAAGAATGCTGCAGGATTCCAACTGTGCAGGACCTGATGGAGTGGCAAACGTTAGGGAAAGCCTTTGTAGATGCATGTTTAATATTTCCGCTTAAATGTTTTTATTATCAATTGATAAGTTTTGGTTCACAATAATTCTTGACCTCAGTGAGATCCTTCTTTACAAAGGAATAAAAAATACATTCATTTATGTGAATATTTTCTTATAATACTTTTAGTACTCCTGTGGAATAATACTTCCATACTAATGACTATTTAATAACTTAAATGATTATTCCACTAGTATAGAACTGACCAAAATTTGTATAAATTTTTCTATATCAGTGTTTAATATCAAATTCAGCTATCTTGCTTTATAAAATATCATACAATGTCCAATTGAACAAAAAAAAAAGTGAAATAATGATTTTTTTATGAGATACATAAAAATCACTAAACAAAAAAAACTCACATAATCTTGCTGCTGCTAGGACTAGAACCATTGACCACAAAATGAAATGAAATGAAATGAAATATTCTTTTATTCACTGTACAGTTCATTTACAAACTCTTAGTGAACATTATTATTTTTGTTCTGTCTGCTCTGGGTGCGCTTAGGCAATGCTGAGCTGAAGAAAAGAGCAGACGGAGAAAAACTTCACACCATTACTATGTCTGTGGTAGTTCTTTAACCTTATTTTCGAGTCTATTGTTAGTTAAGGTAAATTCATGTCTGCTCCAAATCAAATCAAATTGCTTTTATTGTAGAATATGAGTACAATACAAGATCCTAAAATGGGCATAACATTTTGAAAAATTTATATCAAATACAATTATATATAAAATGAATGCATCTGTAATCTAGATTAGCTGTTCTAGTTGTGCCTATTTTTTTTTATTTTTTTTTTATTGAGAATAAAAGGTACACCATTTTAATAAGGGCATTCATTACAACTCCATTGTCAAGGCAAGTATCACAGGGAATTAAAATAAATATTTCTTACTTTATGATTGTGGTTGTAATTGTTATGTAATTAATTTTGTATAATATATTTTTAACTTCATTAAACCATCATAAACACCAATAAATTTTTAAGTTCCAATGACGGTCTTTACTTAAAAATACTCAGAACATGATCCTTTCTCATCTATTAAGACCTTATTAATCAATAATTTCGTTGAAGTGTAACTTCAAACCTTAGAGCATCAAAGTTACTGACTCACCCTTCAGTAGAGACGACATAGCGCCTCGCTTCGATACATAATTATCATAGCTACAGACACATACATTTCTAAATATGTCAATTTGAATTAACAACGTCATTTTCTATGCACCAACAACACTGACACCAACACATACAAGTTGTATAACTAGAAGGCACATTGTGCATGGACGTTGGGACTAGGGGTTCGCCCGTAAAGGCCACTCCTCGATTGATGCTCTAAGCTTCAAACATTTCATTTTTAACATGTATCCATCCCTGGATTAAAGGACATAATGAGAGATATCAGTTTGAATCAGCAGACTTTGTAGACAGTTTGCAGCAACAAACATTGGCAACCTGTTGCAAATTGTATGTTATTGATAGAGATCACTAAAAGAAAATAATAAATGCATGTTTATTTAAACTTGACCTTAATAAGTTAAAAATACAGTAAAATATACTTTCGCTTATAAAATACTTAATTGTTTTTATGAGTTACTTAATTAAAAATATTGGTTGTCTGTAAAGTCGGTTTACGGACGATAGTTTAATGTGACAATGTTAAACAACAAAACAATGAAAACCACATTAACTCATTGCTAATAGTAACATGTTAAATTTTTTTTTGCAGCGTTGGCAACCACCGTTTGCTGTGGATGTCGACCGGCTGAGATTCACCCCCCGGATACAGCGCCTAAACGAGTTAGAGGTAAGAGACTTTATAGAACTTTCACAGTTCAACCAGGGAAGTACCACCATTGAGTCTTTGCTGCTGTGAAGTGATGTAGTTCTACGATGTTCTTGTTACCAGCCAGACTTACATATATAAGGTGACCATCAGCCTTCAGTGCACCCACTTCTGCCGTGAACCAATTCTATTGTGTTTCGGTGGAAAGGTGCAGTTGCCGGCCACACTTACATAAGGCGACCAGCTTCCGGAGTAGCAGCGCAACTGCACACGACCTCAGATAAGACTTAACTATGATTGCTTGAGGTTGTATGTAGATGTCCATGGGCTGCAGCGACCACTTAACACCACGTGGCCTGCATGCTCGTCTGCTACTCCATTGAAATTAAAAAAGTGTAGCATTGCTGCTGCACACAACTCTAGGCAACACTCAGGCCTGCTTGAGATTGTGTGTAGATGTCTATGGGCTGCAGTGACCATTGATACCACGTAGCTTGCATGTTTTTCTGCTACTCCATTTAAATAAAGAGAATAAACAAAATACATAAAGGTTCAATCCTACGATAGCTCGTGTCCGTAACGCGCTCGGAAAAAGTAAAAACTGATTCGAAATAGTCGCAGATTTTACTGCAGTCTGCTGAAAACTGGTTGTTGCATGCACTGCTAGTTAAAAGTGCACATTGTTCTTGCTTTGTTTAACCGAAAGTCATACACCTACTAAACAGAAAAATATTCTAATCCAATGACGGAGTTTTGAGGTACCTATATACATACAGTTCTCTTATTTCAAGAAAAATAATATCTAATCAAATTGAATCGAATTTTATCGGATCAAAGGCAAAACAATCATAAAATACACTTGTATACAAAATCTCCTCCTTTTATTGTTAATCGTTGGTAGTCCCTGATTAAAATTTACTTTTACTTACTTTTAAAAATAAGCTGAGCACAACGCGTGCTCGGAGCGTGTTCGGAAAAAGTAAAAAACCGACTTAAACAATCGTGGATCCCATTACAGTGTAACAAAAACTGCCTCGCTACATTGCACTGAATATTAAAAGTTTACATTGTGTTTCTTTGTTAGGGCCCCGCTCACTTACGACAAAAAGAAATTCACCATTTATGTGAAATTGTCAAGGCTCTCAATTTGCCCCAATACTTCTAGATCAATGATATTATTATGTTAAAAAAAGTGTACACACGTTATAGCCGCTCCAACAATGTCCCCTTGAAATGGAGATCGATAGCAAATTAGCCTTTTTTGTATCGGGGGGGGGGGGGGGGGGGGAACCTTCATAAGGTACTCGGCGGCGGCCTTGGGAGAGGATATCAGGTAATGTGGGATTTGTGCCGCACTAAAATTTGGCTTGGCCGGAGTCCTGCGCGCGCGGCGCCCAGTACGAGCCCATCTTCGGGAGAGCGCATGTGCTCTCCTACATCTTCCGATACTTACGACGGCATGCGGCCACGCACACACCGCCGTCCTTTCCGGGGCCGCTGGCTGGACGGATCGAGCTCCCACTTTCACCGCCCGCAACCCCGGTAGCCCTCCTTTAGTCGCCTCTTACGATCAGGCAGTACCGTAGATCTATTCTTAATCCCGAAGCTACAGGGACTGGCAAATTATATAATCTAATAAACGCTTCACTACTCACTACATCCAAAACTATAAAGTAGAAATGATAATATTCATTAAACATTCAATTACTTAGTTACTTGCAAACATAATATTTTTTACAAATCAAAATAATAAAAATATTTTGACACCATGACACTCAAAGCTTGATCTTTGTTAGTGATACCAGCAGTTCTGAGAAAGTATACCTTTCTATTTTCGATCCAACAAATTATAACATGCCGTCCTTCTTTTTCGTTGTATTACTGTACCAGCCAATCACACTTTCTTTTGATAGTAGGAACTGTATATGTATCTGGGGATAATATTGCTAAGCTGAAATTTCATATTTATAATGTGTTAAGTATTTGTATTATTAAGGGCCGTTGGATTCTATTATTGGACAGATAAAATGTTAATTTCAATGTTTATGATTTAAATATTTCATTGTTTAATTAGGGTTCACAGAAGTCTCCGTGACACTAATTTTTAAGCAACTATAAATTAATTTTTGCGAAGTTGTCGTGTTTGTCCCGCCGAAGACTAAATTAAATGTCTCGTTGGAACTTTACAGCGAAGCTTACAGTTAGAAAAACAGTTATAACCGTTATTGAAGTGGACGACAGACAGGCGTTGGAGTTTAGCTGAAATGTTTTTGACTTTACGCAAAATGTACACATTTCTGCCGTGAAGAAGTTTTACTGTGTTTCAATGGACAGTTGCGGTTGCCGGCCAAATTTATAGCCAAATTTATATGAGACCACCATCAGCCTCAAGAGTAGCAATCATGATCATCATCTGATGTTAATGAGCGGATGCGTCCTCTTAACACCACACTTCATAGAGTTACGCAGTCGTAAGCTTATTTTTAGCATCTTCGATCGGCAATTTTGCGACTGCATAGATTCTGAATATAGGCCTCCAGGCCTCCACTATAATAGGGAGAGACCCGTGCCCAGCAGTGGGACGTAAAAAGGGTGGCAGCCAGATACTGAATCGCTTTTTGGCGTCTCCTTGCGTTCCGCCGCGCGTTTTCGTAGCTGCGTTTAGCTTCTCTAAAGTGCCTATCGCCGATGCTAAAAGTATAATGTTTGCTAAGAGTGGTTGGCCTGTGGCTAAGGCCCTGAAAACTCCAAAATGTGTACAAATATATTCGAATCTTCGGACCGCTATATTTATAGTGTAGCGACCTTCCGCTACTCATCAAGAGATGACGCCACGGGTATTCCTGAATCACGCTATCAAAGTTTTCGGAATATCCTACCATATATACAAGCTCCGAATTGAGTCAGTTGGAGCGCGGCTGCTTCCCGGGCATGACCACCTCGCCCGGCGGGAGATCTCCCTTTGCCAAAATAGTATAAGTTATTTAAATATCGTTTGTTTCCACTAGGCTATTACCCGAGTCAAGCTGAACTTCCTGGACCAGATCATCAAGTTCTGGGAGCTGCAGGGCTCCGTCCTCAAGATACCGACCGTCGAGAGGAAACCCCTCGACTTGTACGCCCTTCATAAAATCGTCAAGGAAGCAGGTGAGAAAAATTACAATAAAGTAGATAATTTATGTTGAAAGAAATAAATGTCTACATGTTAATTTTTTTTTTCAATTATGGCATCGCAAACTCACTGCCAGCGTCAAGTATAATTTTTGCATCAATTTTTTACCAGTTTCAATGAAACTGGACGAAGTAATAACAAAGTCGTCAGTAATCAGTCAGTCTAGTCAGTCCAACATTCAAGTAAAGCGATGGCTACTTTACTAGAACGTGTCCGATGGAATTTTGGAGGCAAGCAGAAAAAACATATTTTAGCACTGTTATTCTATTTCACCAACACTCGTGCACTGTAATTAACCTATATCAAACAAAATGCCATCAACTTTATCCGATATAACTCAAAAATACACCAAGAATATGAAAATAAAACAAGAGCACAATATGTCTTTTTCGACTTCCCGCCAAAAAAACTACATGTTAAATTATAATTATTGAAATCTAAAAAAAAAAACAATAAAGTAGATAATTCAATTTTAAATTAACCATGAACGACATGTTAACGTTTACTGAGAATTTAAATTAATCTGAACAAACAGAGAGAGGCCCGTGCCCAGCTGTGGGACGGAAAACGGGTTGCAGCCATTATTGGACTGTTACTGTAATGTTTTTTACTTTTAATAACTAATTAAAATAAGTAGAAATTTGCTGAACATATTAGGACACACTTAAATTGTTTTCTGTTAGGTTCACCTTATTGTGGTGTTCTGTAACACCTATGTTTTTCACTATTTTTAATGTAATTTAGTATGTGTAATTTTTATATACTTAATTATTTTATATTGTACGATAAATTTTCTTCCAAATCTTATTTCTCATACACGACAAAGGTAAATCTGATATTTTTCTTTATCGTAATGCAAGTTGTTTAGAGGTTTTTGCCAATGAGGTGTTTTAGCCACTAGATTACTACAGCGCAAATTTAGTCACATTTTTTTATATAGTTTATAAACTTAAAATCATAATAATATTATCCAATTATCGGTTTTAAGTCCCTTTTTTCGTTTTGTGGCTGCGAAGAAACTGACAAAAACGTAGTAAAAAACTGACAAAAAAAGCACCACATAATTGTCTTTAGATAACGAGAACGAGTACCTTTTCGGGTAAATTTTGAGCTGTGAATAAAAAATGACATTGAGTATTTATACATACAATCTATAATTATTAAACATTATATTACTGTAATTAACGATCCGTCAATAGACGATGGCTACGTATACATATTCTATTTCACAAAGTCCAATCGGCTCTGGTTAAAGTAGTGATGTCAGATGACAAGCGCGCTTTTGTGCGTAAACCTTTGAAACGGCAGCAAAGAAATCTGAAAAGTTAAGTATAAAATATGTTTTCAACTCTTCTACGTTAATTTATATGCTGACGTTACTCGACACTGAGCAAGCGCTCTCAATGTGCATGTGCAAGCCTCACAACATACGTAGCCGAACGGATTTCGTGACGTAGAAAATCTATGTTGTTTTCTTTTCTTTTAGTTACGTCATCGCACAATAAGTGCATACTGCCAGTGTCAATAAAAAAGTTTGAATCGTATTCGTACATATTTTTATTTTTTATCTAGGTGGTTTCGAAGTATGTACAGCGGAGCGCAAGTGGTCGAAGATCGCGCGTCGGATGGGCCATCCCCAGGGCAAGGGCATCGGCTCCATCCTGAAGAGCCACTACGAGAGGATCCTCTACCCGTACGACGTGTTCAAGAGCAACGGCGCGGTCGGCGACAGCAAGGAGACGGTGAGTTTGTGGTGTTTCACCATCATCATTATCATTATAACATCCTCTACCCGTACGATGTGTTCAATAACGATGGAATGGTTGGGGTTAGTAAGGAGATGGTGAGATTGAAATGTTTAATCATTATCATCATCATCGTTATTGTCATCGTCATCACTACCACCACCCATTTATTTATCCATTCCATGCATCCATTTATCCATCAGCCTTTACAGATCCACATGGTCTGGTCCTGTACCGTGAAAATCCAGCGGCTTTCTTCTTCAGGCCGTCAGTTCACCTGGTTGGAGGGCGGCCTGTGCTCCTTTTGCTTAACGTGGTGGAAGTCGTAGAAACTGTACTTAATAAGTACATGAAGATTATGAATGCGAAAGTTACTCTGTGTGTGTGTGTGTCTTGTACTGTGCTCGTGGGATAGACTAGTAGGTATAATCATATTAACTCAAATCACCTGAGTGAAGTCGGGCTGGATTACTAGTACTTAATAAATAGAAAACGAATTTCAGAAATAAAATTACACATTTTCATTATGAAACGGATATGTAGTCACCCAAGTAATAACTTTATAATATCGGAGATGCAGTAGGTCGACGGAGACTTGATTAAAATTGAATGTTATATCGATTTAGCCCAGTCCAGGTCACTTCGCAGTAAATATAGAGTTCCGTGGAAATATCGGATATTGGATTTCGCCCCAGCAGCGTGAATGGTCCGAGTTAGTGCGTTTCATTTTGTGTTATTTATAATTGATTCATTTGAGTGATTAAAACATTTCGTGAACTTAACTGGGCAATGATTACCCTTCCGAACAGCAAATCGAGGGTTCAGAGTTCGATTCCTAACGAGCGAGACAGAGTTGCATGTTTGGCACAAAGCGTGTCTGTATGCGCTTCCAGAAACAAGCTGGTTGCAACCGCCCTAACTGAAAGAATAACGCTAGTTAAAAGCGTATAATTCCGTTCCTAACAACGAGATTATACGCACGTATAATTCGCTCGTCTGGGATCAACCTAACTAAAAGATAACGCACGATAAATGCGTATAAATCGCTAGTCTGGTACTGCCCTAACTGAACGACTTAACACTCGCAAAATCTTTACATCTATCTAAGTGATAACTTTATATATTGGAGATGCACTAGGTCGACGGAGACTTGATTAAAATTGAATTTTATATCGAGTCAGTCCCAGTCCAGGTCACTTCGCAGTAAATATAGAGTAAAAACATCGGATATTTGATTTGGCCCCAGCAGCTAGGGTTGCCAGGTCTTAAAATTTAAAAACAGGACGGACCTGTTAGCTTTGCCAAAAACATTTGGGTAAAAAAGTCGGTATGGTCGAAGTTAGTTAAAGTAGGTTTCCGTAGGATAAAAATCATCCTATGTTATATCCAAAAGTCCACTCTATCTGTGTTCGAAATTTTATTAACATTGATCCAATAGTTTAAGCGGGAAAGCGTAACAAAGAGACAGAGTTACTTTCGAATTTATAATATTGTATTAGTATGGAAATATGGATTAGTTAAAATTACTAATACTAGCTAGCGATGCTAGTATTAGTAATGCTTCAACGACCACTTAACATTAAGTGACCTTCGACGTTGAAGTGACGAGTATGAACTCGTGTGCTGTTTCATTTAAATAAATTTAATAAATCACTTTTGTTCTATGGGAGAAATACATTATTTTTTAGACACGAACGTACAGCGGAGTCTTAGTAATAGCGTTCCGATTGTACCCTTTGGGAACGCAACCATAAAATATTTTAAGCCTGTGTCCGGCTTTATCTGGACGGCTGGCTACTCTACAACAGGCGGAAAACCCAAGTGTTTTCATTTTATTTTGTTTTAGCTATAAACGGAGAGTTTTCGAGAATTCAACCGTAACTATAAGTGGCATTTGTTTTACGGAAAATGTTTATAGGAGTTTCATTCTACATCGTTTCATACGAATTTTTTTATTAAAAGCTTTCGTAGATTCACTGGAAGTTAAATTGTGTTACGTAAAATGTTTTACTTTCAGAGCTCCGTCCATTAGTAGTTGTAAAGGTGAAAATTATTTTAATTAATATAATTTTCATTTAGAGCAGCGCATATTGAATTAACATAATATGTAAAGTATGAAAGCTTTGTTTTTTTATTTTTTATACGTGGTATTAAGTGGTCGTTGCAGCCCATGAACATCTTTTGATCATCGTTTTTGTCTTCGTGTGTGTCCATGGCACCCACGACATAGGGTATATCTACCCTACTGTGGAGCTATGTGTGTGAAGCGTTATTTATTTATTTATATCGAACGGACGAAAATCTGTATATCGTGTGTCTTACGTCACCTGGAGGGAGGGAGGGAGAAGTGGTGATGGGATTGGACTGCACAAACATTGCCAGGGGCTAACAGCACCTAGCTTAGTTACGGGTCTGATCGAAAGCAAACCAGAAATTCGCATTATATCGTTATAACTCAACCTTCTGCAACTCTGGATAGTAATGGCTGCCTCTGGGTGTTTCCACCGAAACATGATAGAATTTATTTACGGGAATTATAGCAAGTTTGATATTTCTCCAACCGAATACATAAGTCACTGAATACTTTATAGGTATAAGAATGTATAAGCCGTGTAATAAATTAATTTGTTGCATTATGAAATTGGTTTATACTGGTTGTGCCATCAAAATAGCGGAGTAAATAAACTTACTTTCATATTTGTGCTATGAGAAGTCCCTCTTGTTTATGCAATATCGATTGCTTTTATTTTACTGCCTGTTTCTAAGCAAAGCTTTAGATATAAAATTGAAAGTAATGACGATCTCCACAAGAATAAATTTTAATGAAGGACACAGTACTCATAAAAAAAGTTTAATTAAATACATTTATGTCTTAAGTTCATAATTAACGTTTACGATTAAAAACTACAGGGTTTATAAAATTGGAGAACTTGAGAATTACCATAATGTACTAATGTTTATCTTTATTATCACGAATGCTTGTGGAGATCCATGCACGTTTACAATGTCTATGTGTGCGTTACCTACGCAGCTGACTACCTGTCAGTCGCACCAGAGTCCAATAAAAGCACTATAGTAACTTCACAGTTCAAAGGTAACTAACTATAAATAATATAATAGTAACCTGGTAGTAACTGTAGTTGACGACCCGCGTGGCGCAATGGTTACCATGCCGGACAGCCAATCAAGGGGTTCTGGGTTCGATTCCCGGCGAAACAGAAATTTGAATGATGAGTTTAAATTTCTGTTCTCGGTCTGGGTGTTTCTGTCTTTGCATGTGTCCATGGTACCCACGACACAGGGTACCTATATGTATATACCCTACTGTGGGGCTATGAGTGTGAAGCGTTATTTATTTAAATATTGACTGATGACCAATTCACTGTTTCTTAGGTAACGCACATTGTAAAAGTGCATATAACTCCACAACTTTGTATAACCGTCATCATGAATGTCGCGTTGACAAAGTACCTACTAACTTACTTAATGAGGTAATAAGGAAAGTTCTAAGACTAGTTTAATGTTATTGTTTACTTAATGATAAGGCCGCGTTTAAAGTGAGTGAAATCGGTCATGTTTTTATATTCCTTTTCTCAATATTGGACATTGTTTTAAATATTGTTGAGAAGTAAAAAAATGCTTCTTAATGAATTTCTTGTCTCCGTTACTTGTCTACCTCCCCTCCAACCGTTTCTGATCCACGCCAAGCTCATACTGAGCCCAAAATCATGCTAGGTTTCTTATGACGTACATTTTTATTTAATTCCATCCACCGATCTCCATCCATCCATCCATCCATCAACGTTTACGTTACTCCATCCGGTTCCATTGAAATCTATTATATGATTCTTGACGTCCTTTGTCGCACAATGGTCACCATACCCGACTGCCATCGAGTGTCGTGGATTCGATTCCCAACAATTCGACTGAAGTAAATGATATTTTATATAATGGTATGTGCTTGTAATATTTATAACATGTTTTGTCCTGCTTTGGTATATTTATATGAGTAACACATAACACAATAAACTACGGCAAGATTATGCAAAGTTTATTGATAAGGGGTTTAATTAACACTAGCGTGAGGGGCTAGCTATTAGTGTGCAGCATTATTTAGCTGTTTACTTCTTTACAGAAAGTGGAAGTGAAAACGGAGCAGACCCCGGAGAAGAACAGTGGGGCGCGGAGCAGGTCGTCGAGCAAGCCCCCCGCGGCGACTCCGCCCCCGGCGCGCCGGTTCAAGAGCTCGGAGCCCGAGGCCGCGGAGGGCAGCCAGTCCGAGGGCGCCATGTCAGGGTTTGACGAGAAGAAGACTCCCATCAAGGAGGAACCTGGAGAGACTAGGAGAAGTAAGTGCCTTTTTTAAAATTATATTCAAGAAGAGACATTGGGGCATCGCAATGGAAACACTGATGCGATCTGCTGGAGTTCCCGGAGGTCCTCCAAACCGCTGAGTCAGGGCACTGAGGAAGTTTCATTGTTGTATGAATCACATATAACATGATATTTACCGCTGCCAAGCTGCTGGGTGTCTCACAAATGTTAAAGGGAAAAAAGTGACTTCCTTTGCCTTTTCACGCTGATTATATGAATCAACTATTAATGATAAAAAAAAATTCACCGGAGTATAAAGCATTTCTAGCATTGCTTGAGTGTTAGATTTGCATTATTCGACCAGGATATTACTATCACTGCTGCTGTGAGTGATGCAATTTTATTCTGGCTCAGAAAAGGTGCAATTACCTACTAGCGAAATTTACAAGAGGCAGTGAGCCTCTGAAGTAACATTGTAACTACCCCTGATCTTACGTAATACTGAAATATTATATAGTTACACTATATATAAATACTTATACGATATAAACTTTATTTGAGTTATGTTAATTCTCTTATGTTATGTCCACCACATAGTCTTCACACTTACTTTATTTTTGCGCCATTATCTCTATAAAAAATGTGTGCGACTAAAGAGCCTATGCCAAAACAGTTACTTGTTATGAAAGTTTTCATAAATGAATTCTGTCATTGACACAGAATGTGTAATCAGTTTTAGTGTAGTTGATACTTTCGATGTCAGTACTTTACCATGACAAAGTTATTGATGTGATAGTGTAAATATGAAACCTCAAAGCCAAAACAAATAAGTATTATGATTGTTGCCCTAGGTCCCCGCGAGAACAAATGGATGTCGACAGCGGGAAGCTGCGGAGCCCGAGCCCGGGTGCTGCGCTCGACCCGGCTGCGCGAGCACCGCATGAGCAACATGACGGTGTCGGTGACGCCGGCGCCGCAGGCCCCCTCGCTCACCCCGCACCCGGACGACCCGGTAATATAACACTCTAACACGACTTGTTGCTGCATTACAGTTATGTAATGGTATTCCAGTGACCAAAATTTTGTGAAAACCTGTTTATACGGTATTAAATTTGACTGAATATCATATTATAACATTCATATAGCTCTTTTATCTGATGAATGCTGGTTTACCAAGGTTGTTATATGTTATGGGCAAAACTATCAATTAGTTTGTCAATCAAGTTACTTAAAGTTTTACTGTTGTAAACTGTTGGTAACTATAGTAACTGAAGACTGATTCACAGCTTTTTAGGTAAGGCACACAAAGAAAATGATCACATACATACATCCCCATCTTGGTTAGCTGGCATTCATGAGATAAAAGAACTATAATATATTTTGGTCTATAATCTATTACAATTGTGGTGATTCTATGTGATGTTAAGTTTTACCATTGTTGTGATCACTTAATTTAGGCATTTTATTATTATTAACACATGTAAAACTAAATAACAAAATATTTTATTGTCTCTTGGTAATAATTTTTTTATGCAAGTACAAAAAATATCAGCAATGTTCATGAAAGTGAAGAAAAATGAAGAATTTCGGCAGGCAATTGAAGATTGAAATTCAACCTTTGTCAACTTTTATGGACAGAAGAGAAAAGTCGAACAAATCTAAGTATACAATAGTGTGAAAAGACAGGAATTTTAGAGTCACTTCTGTTTTGGAACTAATTAAGCTCTAAATAAACCTTTTTGTGGGGTCTAAGTATTTTGCCCTTTAAAATTAAGTAGGAGGTACCTTTAAAGTTAGAACTAAAAATTGCTTTATCCAACCCACTTATTGGACATAGTTTACCTCCACTAGATTTCATTATAAAGCATTTCCAATTAATACAGGGATGGAGAAACAGTCTCTCAGGACTCTCTCTCTCACTCACTCACTCACTCTCTCGTTAGGAATTGAGACTGGGTGTAAGCCATAATCTACCATGTGCTGTTTGCTGGACATTGAACGTAGTCTTGCATGGTCAGCATTTCATGTGAGGCGCGCGCTATTATTACTGTAGGTCGTCGCTACACGGGGAATATCAACACAAAGTTTTACTTTCTGCTTTGATCTTTAACATGTTGTTAACACATTTTATCATTCCTCCATTGCATCCTGTAGCAGAACATTCTGGTAAGTGAAACTTATAGGTTTGGAGCAGTGTTTCATAAAATTAGTTTGTTCCATTTAAATAGCTGACCCCGCGAACTCCGTACCGCGTTTAATTGTTTGGGTGGGCCACCCTTATCACTTAGAGGGATGCAAAATAGATAGTAGCTGATTCTCAGACCTACCCAATATGCACACAAAATTTCATGAGAATCGGTCGAGCCGTTTCGGAGGAGTATGGTAACTAACATTGTGACACGAGAATTTTATATTATAAGATTAAAGTTCAATTATTTTGTTTTGTATGTCAGAGTTCAAGTTATCTCAAATCCCACATGTGTTTCCGTTCAATTAACTAGTGTAACAGTTCCTATATAAAGTCTTTAATTATAAATTTTAGACCCTTGTTTTTGTCTAATTTCCTAATATGAACACTGGCCTTCTATTAAAATTTTTTTGTTGTAAGCGAAACCTCGATCTACAAATACTAAAGCATTAATAGGATAGATCATTAATATACTGAACCATTCAAAATTTAAAAAAGCGAAGGTTTTACAAATTTTTAAATTAAAAGTATGTTATAATTAAATATAATATAAGTAAAGGTAGAATAACTATGTTTAAATTTTAAAATATTTTTTTGGAATTTTAGCTTAAGTTCAGGTTGAACATGGAAGGATATTATAAGTTATGTGAAATTGGCTTCCGATCTGAACTTAGAGTAAAGTAAACTAATACAAAACGTTCAGTTATATCGACCAAAAAGTCGAAAAGCGTGTGTCGTTAAAACGGTACTTAGTAATTACTATATTCTTGAAAATTTCTTCTTAATTTACGTACCTATTGTTTTTACTTTTTAAGAACTGTCTACTTAATTTTGCTTATACATATTTTAATACTGTAACTTTTGATGTATTAAATAGTGTATGTTAGAGCGGTTTCAAAGCAGCGTATTTTCCTGCGTGTGGACGGTCGGTTCGGCAAACGCGCTTATATGTACGTGCGCTGCTATTTGCACTCCTAAAGACTGCACTGAACGGTGTCATTCCGGATTGTGTGTGACTTACTGGTGTAGAGATGTCTGTCGCAGCTGAAATATACGAGTTTATAGTTTATATTACGTTCATACAAGTTACACATGTGGCAAAAGTTTGCCGATTTGAGCATACTCTCGCTTTCAAAAACGACATTTTTCGATACGCTGCCTGGCTTGAAACTGGTGTTAGAATATGAAAAAATAAAAAAATAAAATTTTAAAATTGTCTACGTTATCTGGGTATTTTGTATGTATTTTGTTCTATGTTTTGTCCTATTCTTTTCGTGTTTTAAGAATGATATAATATTACTGTATGTATGTTTGTCATATTGTTGTATTAAGTTTATTCTGTATATTTATCTGTATACTGTTATTTTTTTGTCAGCATGATGTGTGTAGGAGAGCGACTACTTGAGCTGCAGATGTATTTTATTGAGGCAGTTCTGGTTTTATGGCTGGTTACTTTTGTGATGATATTACTGTTCACATCAGAGCGGATCTTTGTGGGTAAAATACCGCGCGGTATGAACTTGTACACAAAGCGGTCAGCAAATACTAAATATGTGATCGAAACCCGTGCGATATGTACCTCTACCCACAGTAGCAGGGAATACCGCTTAGGTTTGAACAGACCTTTATCGCTAGCTTATTATGACTATGCGGATATCTCTTCAATTTTCTCATAAAACTTGCATCAGCTCCACAGTAGTAATTTGAAGTAAAATGCCATTTTTGAATATGCCGCTAATGTAAATATTATGTTTTCAACTATTGAAGATCGAATTTGTACGTATATCAATAGATATATTTGATCAGATAGGATGATAAGCGTAATCATGTTAACTTTTTGTTTTGCAAATAGTATGATAAAAAATGCTTATGGATATGTATGAATAAATATGCCGGATAGATGGATATCCGTTTATCGTCCAGCATAGGTTTTCCTAATATTCGCCACTTCATCCGGGCCTGCGCCCTCTAACTACCGGCTGTCGACTTGAGGCTGTCTGTTCCTGCTACTCGAAGATGGTTTTTGCCGACACCAAGTGGTCTTCTTTATTTGCGCTCTGAGCCCGTAGAAGTGGCTAACCGTAAAAGAATAAGTTTTAACACCGTAGGTCATCCACTGGCATCACACATTGCTCGAAACCTTCGACTTTGGGTACTGATAGGCACTGGAGAGTATCACATAACTTTCACCTTCTCTATCTATTTATCTATAGACAACCTATGTGGGCGAAGGTTACCATGCCAGACTGAATCGGGGGTCTCGGGTTCGATTTCCGGTGAAGCAGATATTGAAATGATAAATTTCACTTTCGGTTCTCGGTCTAGGTGCTTGTGTTCATGTCTGTGTGTGTAATGTACTGTGGCACTATTAGTATGAAACGTTATTAATATGTTATTTATATAACGGTTGTTTTGAAAGTATTGGTCTTACCAGCCATAAAAGCAAGAACTGCCTATCAACGACCGCTACTAACCAGCGCACCCCCACAGCTGGCCAAGTACATGTGCCACGTGTGCGGGCGCGGCGACATCGAGGAGCAGATGCTGCTGTGCGACGGCTGCGACGACTCGTACCACACGTTCTGCCTGCTGCCGCCGCTGGCCGACGTGCCCAAGGGGGACTGGCGCTGCCCCGTCTGCCTTGCCGAGGAGGTACTGCTCGTACGCCTTACTTTCCACATTCGCTAACCTATTGTGATTCGCAGCAGTTCTAGTGCGGCTGCTGTAGGCCAGATTTAATGCCTACGACATAAGGCGACTATCAACCTCCGGAGTAACATTACAACTTGATATCACCTCAGGCACGATTTAGGCTTGCATGTTCATCTCCTCCGCCTCCATCGCCTCCATGTTCATCAACACACAACCTCAAGGTTCAAACGTGTCCTCTCTTATAAAACGCTTATTGTCGGTTAAAGTCATCCGTAACTTTAATTTTCACGATGTTCGAGTAGCACTAATCATATGATAAACTGACCCATACTCATAGCTTTTGCCAATTAATTTTACTTGGGACGTAACTAATCAACCCTTTCTTGGAGATGGTGAACGAGGCCCTCAGACTATTCTCTTACAAAAAAGTACAACAGCTTACAAAAAAACAAAGACCTCAAAAAATTAATTCAATCATTATAACGTAATTTTTATGCTCACATGTATTTTTCTTTTTATATGCTACCTCAAAAGTAGTCTACCACTCATCAGTTACTATAGTTGCCAACTGGTGAATAATCAACTAACATTTTTTAAATTATTGATTGACTTTGTGAAATATAAGCTACGAAGCGAGTAAATATAATCTCAGTGTGGTGTTTCCTATAATTTGGTTTTTTGGTTCATAAGAGATTTACTTTAGATGACAAAATGGTCAAGCTATCACTCTCTTTCGGAACAAACTGTAAACCCCTTATAGAAAGTTGCTTAGTTACTATCCTAAAGCTTCAATTTCAATAATTTTAACACCACAGAGATGCATATTAAATATGTAATTATATTACACTTACCAGGTATCAAAACCAACGGAGGCTTTCGGCTTCGAGCAGGCGTCGCGGGAATACACCCTACAGCAGTTTGGAGAGATGGCCGACCAGTTCAAGTCCGACTACTTTAATATGCCTGTGCATGTAAGTGATATCATTTATTACATTTAGGGAAAGAAAGGGTAGGGAAATTTTTCTATGAAAGTATTGTTAAATAAATTCAATATACCATAACTCAGAAATTTGATTTGATCATAGAATCAATGGAAGTTTCACTAATGTTTATAACCCAAAGAACAGCCAAATTATCTGCCTTAATGTCGAAATATTGCATACTTTGGGTGTTCTTTTTTCGTTTTGAAAGAGTATTTTTGTTTTTGTGTGGTGTCTTTTCGAAGTTTGTAGGAGTTTTACCCATTTAACCCCTGGGTTAGTATTCCAGAAAGTGCAGAAATCCTATAGATCTTGTCTTGTCTGTTTATTTGACATTTACGGCACATTGACTAGTTTTTCTTAACTCGTTAAGCCCAATTCTCAAAGCATCTCTTATTTTTGCAGCCAGAACCCCTAATATCGTTTATTTCTCGTTTTAATGATACAGTAGAAATCACCACCACCACCACCACCACTATAGTAATAGACCACTATAGTAATAGACCACTATAGTAAGTCACAATAGCCAGTTCGTTTTAATAACTGATGTTAATTCTATAAGCAACATCGAAATCGGCACTAAGTTTCGGTCATTATAACCAATATGTCATTATAAATGATATCGTTGTAAGAGGTTTTGACTGTAGTTATGTTTGTTATTAGATGGTACCAACGTCGACAGTGGAGAAGGAGTTTTGGCGCGTGGTGTCATCTATAGACGAAGACGTTACAGTGGAGTACGGCGCCGATCTACACTCCATGGACCACGGTTCAGGTGAGTACTTAATGCATACTTTCTGTTTACCCTTGGACATTCTCATGGCTGTAGGTGGTGGAACTTACATGGCTTGACCGGGAAGTATCACTGCTGCACCCATTTCTGCCATAAACCAATTCTGCCAGATTTACACCAGGCGTCCATAAGCCTCCTGAAAACCAGCATAAACTGCATAAGTGAAATTGTGTTTATTTGTTTGTTTGTCCTTCTTTTACAACAGTGTTACTGATTGAATTGATTTTTTGTATGGAGAATGACATAGGATACTTTCTCATTCCTTTTGGAAAAACAAGCACGCGGACGGTGCCGCGGGCTTAAAGCTAGTTTAAATACAAATAAATAATAGTTTAAAAAAACTAAAAAACACGCTTTTTATAGAAAACCGAACTAAAAAATAGAAAATAAATTTTAATGAATTTAAATTAAGAAAATAGTGTTAAAAATTTCAATGAATATAAGTTAATAATAGTGTGAATAAAAAAAAATTTATTTTAAAAAAAGCGTGGGGTGCATGGTGTCAATAGTTATAAATATTTTATTGACAGATATGAGTAGAGTGATTATCATTTCGATAATATTTTAAAAAGCACCCCATGCTTTTTTTTAAATAAAATATTTTTTTTTATTCACACTATTATTAACTTATATTCATTGAAATTTTTAACACTATTTTCTTAATTTAAATTCATTAAAATTTATTTTCTATTTTTTAGTTCGGTTTTCTATAAAAAGCGTGTTTTTTTAGTTTTTTTAAACTATTATTTATTTTCTACTTTTTAGTTTGGATTATTTATTCTTTCCATGATGTTTCCACGAGCAATGGACTGGTTACTGAGAACCTTCTTCTTTCTTTCAAAAATATCTTTATCTATCATTAGGCTTGTTACATAACAAGGTTACATATTTTTTTAATTTTTACGTTTTCATAAAATTTCACCTGTCTTACGACTTAACAAATTATTTATATTCTTTATATATCTCATACACGTTTTCGGTTACTGAGCACCAATAGTCTACTCCCCTACATAAATATGAGCAACCCAAGCAGCAAAATAGTCGAATAGTAATTAGATTACTCAGCCTTTAATCGTATAAGAGCCGAGTAACCGTTCTTAAAACACCCATTTATCGTGTAATAGCGGTTATCTCGACTACCTATTTGGCAATATTTGCTAATGTGTGCTTTGAGGACGTCGAATAAACGTTTACAGCACTATGTTTTAGCACTTTTACTCCACCTTTTAGCAGATGCTGAATTAAAGTGGCTAAAATACTCGTTATTAGATCGTTTGATCTATAACAGTCGTATAATAGCTGTAGCTCTATAAACGCAATCGAACAAAAATCATATTTTGCAAATTGAAAAATGGAATAATTTTATCAAATTAGTGTATTGTCATCGGTCCTCAAAAAATCTACAAAGTTTGAACGAAATCTGGCCGTTTAAAGTGGGTCAAAATCGCGCCCAAAGAAGTCGGTTACAAACATACAAACATACAAACATACAGGTGAAGCTAATAAAAAGCGTGTAAAAAAGTGGATTAACGATTGGTCTTACAAGACATTATTGACTGCAGTAAAAGATGTCACAAAATTTCTACAAAATTTACCAAGTTATTATAAAAAATAACATATTTATGACTTGTTTTAGGTTTCCCAACAAAGTCCAGCGCACACTTGTACCCTGGTGAACAACAATACGCAGAGTCCAGTTGGAATTTAAACAATCTGCCCGTTTTGGAAGGTTCTGTTTTGGGACATATCAACGCTGACATATCTGGAATGAAGGTAAGTTGTATTTTGTAGTGTTGCTTGTGGAAAAACGCTTAATGATGTTTATAAAGTCTATGCATTTCTCAATATGCCTCAAGGTATTTGACAAAAGAAGAAAAGGGAAAAGTTACAATTGTAATAGGGAATAGTTATACATTATTTTTACTACCGATTAAATCAATAATAATGAAGTCAATTGACTATATATGATAAGTGACGTCACTTATCATTTTCTCATACAAAATGTATGGGGATGTCACGTTTAGACAGCTCATTAAAAGTATCTCAATGAGGATCAGTCAAGTTATAGCAAATTCACACACTGTATTCTATATGACATAAGAATGATATATCTTTTTGAATTATCAAAATCGGTCCATAACTTACGAAGATATTAAGTAATAAAGTTGTGCCGTTCCTCTCGCTAAAAAGTACACGTGTGACGTCACAATTACCGAACCGAGCGCAGTCGGCATACGATTCGACGAGACGGATGTTTGAGATTCGAGTGTAAAGTGTAGTTCGAATGTAATTTTGTAATAAAAGTATAAAACTTACCTTAATACTTAATATTAGTGCTAATAAAGTAGAAGTTTGTACAAGCTCAATCAGATAAACGTCCGAAATACCTATATAGGTACCTACCTACTCGTACATATTGTACTGATCTTTTAGAGAAATTCACGTATTTTTAGCGTTTTTGAAACTAGTTGAGACTTAAAATCACTCATCTCTTTTTAATTTTGATTATCTACCCACGGAAGGTTGTGGAAATAAAACTTTATAAAAGAAACGAAAGCATTTTTATTTTTACACTTTTAGGCTAGATCATAATAAAAATAAAGTATTACCTTATACATAACAAAAAATCCTGTAAATTAACTAAACCACAGGCTATCGTTACAATATTATCCAAAAAATATTCATACATACCTCACACCTATATTTTTTTATCGAGACGAGACCCGTGACGGTGACGACCGACCCGTGTGGCGTAATGGTTACCATACCGATTGGAGAGCCCGGGGTTCTATTCCCGGCGTGGCAGAAATTTGAATGTTGAGTTTATATTTCTGTTCTCGGTTTGGGTGTTTGTTTTTCTGTCTTTGTATGTGTCCATGTGAAAACGACCTCTGCACCTGGCTACATACAACACCAGGACACTGAGGACCGACGAAAAGATACTTGAGCTGGAAGCAGAGATAGATAAGTTACGCTGGAGTATCATAGGATTATCTGAAGTCCGAAGAGAGGGGGAGGACACGGTAATCCTTAAATCCGGTAACTTATTCTATCACCGGGAGGGCGAACATCTGTCCCAAGGTGGTGTCGGGTTTCTCGTCCACAGGTCCCTCGTCAACAATGTGACGAAAGTCGAATGTGTTTACAAGGGCAAGGGTACCTTATACTCAGAATATCAAAACGGTATTCGCTGAAGGTCATACAGGTATATGCGCCGACGGCGACACACCCAGACGATGAGGTTGAGGCTATGTATGAGGACGTAAGTAGAGCCATACATGCCTCTAAGACTCATTTCACGGTGGTGGTCCCCCATGGATTTCAATGCAAGACTGGGCACGCGAGACGGCGACGAGCAGAAAGTAGGGCTCTTTGGATTTGGTCAACGAAACCACCGAGGCCACTTGCTTGCTAACTTCTTGGAGAAGGAGAACCTCTTCATGATGAACTCCTTCTTCAAGAAGAATCCTCATCGCAAGTGGACTTGGATAAGTCCCAACGGTTCCACGAAAAGCGAGATAGCAGACAAACGGCACATATTTAATGTCTCCGTGATCAACAGGTATGGTACGAGGCACATTAAATATCAACATCAAACTGGAACGGTCATGCCTAATGAAGTCTACGCTCCGACCAACACCTGTCCAAATCCAGGGTTCCGAGAACTTTCAGCTTGACTTGCAAAATCGTTTCGCGGGCCTAGAAAAATGCGAGTCTGTGGACGAATACCACACCAGGATGGTACAAACCGTCCACGAGGTAGTGTCCAAGTTCTTTAAGGCACCCTCCAGTAGCAGACCCCAAGTGCTCTATGAACATACCCTCGGTCTTATAAAGGAAAGGCGTGAACTATGCGTTCGGTCCCCGTCTTCAATGTCGAAGTTGAGCCGCCTGGGCTCAACAAACAGATCTCTTGCTGCAGACGACGCGATCTGCGTGCTCACAACACACAGTGCGTCAAAAACACTATTGAGCGCAACCAAGGCACAAAAGTGTTCACAAGAGATCTGAGTGTAGGGCAAAGCCAGTTAATGTGATTGAGGACGGAGTCTGGCGCTGTAGTTTCGTCTAAGCCTGAAGTTCAGAGAGAAATTGAGAGGTACTACGGACGGTTGTACAGCTCCTCAAAAGCTCCCGTTACCGATGTGGTAAACGATAAGAGAGCCAAATTGACCCGACACTATACCGAAGATATCACGGACGTCAGCCTGTACGAAATTAGAAGGGCCCTTAATCAGCTTAAAACAACAAAGCACCGGGAGATGACGGTATCACATCAGAGCTGCTGAAGGCTGGATGGAAACCCCTCCTAGTGGCGCTCCAAAAACTGTTCGATACAGTCATCAGTAGCGGAACTGTCCCGGAGGCGTGGAGCGGAAGCGTGGTGGTTTTGTTCTTCAAAAAGGGTGACAGAGCCCTTTTGAAGAACTATAGACCCATCGCGCTTCTGAGCCACGTCTATAAGCTGTTTTCAAGGGTTCTTACTAATAGTAGTGCGCGCAGGCTAGACGACTTCTAGCCTCCCGAACAAGCCGGATTCCGAAAAGGCTATAGTACCATGGACCACATACACACGCTGCGACAGGTTATACAAAAGAGTATAATCTGCCGCTATGTATTGCGTATGTGGACTATGAGAAAGCCTTCGATTCTATCGAGACCTGGGCGGTGCTAGAGTCTCTCCAGCGATGCCAGATTGACTATCGGTACATCGAGGTGTTGAAGTGTTTGTAGAAAGCCGCAACTATGACAGTCCGAGTCCACGACGGAAGCACTGGACCTATTCCATTGCAGCGTGGAGTACGACAAGGGGATGTTATATCACCGAAGCTGTTTACCGCTGCACTGGAAGACGTGTTCAAGCTGATGGAGTGGAACGGACTGGGTATTAACATCAATGGCGAACACCTCACATACCTTCGATTTGCCGATGATATAGTAATCTTGGCGGAGAACCTGGAAGAGCTCAGCACTATGCTAGGTGACCTCCATAGCGCCTCACAAAGGGTGGGTCTTAAGATGAACACGGACAAGACGAAGATCATGTCTAACGTCCATGTCACACCTATACCGGTCGTTGTTGATGGCGCTACTCTCGAAGTTGTCGACGAGTACATATACCTAAGACAAGCTATCTGTATGGGTAAGTCCAGCTTCGAGAGAGAGGTAACTCGTAGAATCCAACTCGGTTGGGCAGCGTTCGGGAAATTACAAAGTGTCTTCTTCGTCCAGAACACCTCAGTGCCTGAAGTCGAAAGTTTTCGAGCAGTGTGTGAGTACAGGCCGCCCTCCAACCAGGTGGACTGATGACCTGAAGAAGACAGCGGGTAGTCGCTGGATTCAGAAGGCCCAGGACCGGGAGGAGTGGCGAACATTAGGGGAGGCCTATGTCAGCAGTGGACTATAAAAGGCTGATGGATGGATGATATGTGTCCATGGTACCCACGATACACCCGACCGTTGATCGGCAGTCCGATGGTAACCATTGCATCACACGGGGTCGTCTAATATAATACCTAGTTCCGAAGTCCATAAAGGGATCCACCGGGAGTGTCCGGGAGGGCCCAAGGTGGTTTCTCGTTCACAGATCTCATGAACACAACGTTACGCAAGTCGTAAGCGTAATGTATTTTTTATTCATAATATCAAAACGGTATTCATTGACACTGATTCACTAGACAGCCATATTTTTTTTATTTGAATGGAGTAGCAGACGAGCATGCAGGCCACGTTGTGTTATGTGGTCACTTCAGCTCATGGACATCTACATACAACCTCTAGCAAGCATTGGTAAGTCTTGTCTGAGGTCGTATGCAGTTACGCTGCTACTCCGGAGGCTGGTGTCGCCTCATGCAAGTTTAGCCGGCAACTGCACCTTTCCACCGAAACATAATAGTTCTACCACCGACAAATATATTTAGTGAGTATAATCTATGGGGAAGAAAGGTCATCGAATGGCGAACACGTCTCGGCAAAATGAGCACAAGCCGCCTTCCAAGCAGTTGGACTGACTACCTGAAGAAGACAGGGGGAAGCCGCTGGATTCAGAGGGCACAGGACCGGTCGGACGTAGTGACGAATATTAAGAAAAGGGCTTTCGAATACCGGATTTTTTCAATACCGGTATTAATACCGAATATTTTTTTCTCAATACCGGGATCCCGGGATACCGGTATTGAAAAAAAAGAAGGCTTATTTTTTCAGAATTGTAATTCTTTTTTGGAAGTACGTATTTAGAAGGTATTTTTTCAGGTAATATTAATAAACAAAGTTTTAATGTAAAATCATCGATTATTTACATGTAAAAATATATTTTTATAATAACATTAAGTTTCAATTAGATCCGTCTATTTTTATCAAAATTCGCGTTATTAAAGTTATGACTAATCGTATTTATTATTATAAAATTTCACAAGACTTGTCTAAC
The DNA here is from genome assembly GCA_911387765.1 of Pyrgus malvae. Taxonomy (NCBI): domain Eukaryota; kingdom Metazoa; phylum Arthropoda; class Insecta; order Lepidoptera; family Hesperiidae; genus Pyrgus; species Pyrgus malvae. The sequence goes on along the minus strand of OU426971.1, from coordinate 14,378,781 downwards.
AACATTTCTGTAAATAATAAGAATCTCAACAATATTTGAGTTTTAACATCTAAGATAGACAACAACAGGGGCGTCCATCACTACGTTTGCCTGAACTCGGTCTCCACTCCAAAAGCCGTCTCGTCCAATGATTGTCGGCTCTTCGGTAGATGTGACCAGCCCACTGCCACTTCATCTTACTGACTCTTAGAGCTCTCTCCATTGGACGCTGCGCGACTTTGAGCTTATGAGCCAGTCTACATCGTCAGTGTCCGTCCACGTTTCGGCTCCGTAGATCATAACGGGTAGGACGCACTGATCGAAGACTTTCGTCTTGAGGCTTTGAGGTATGGATGACGAGAATATATGACGGAGCTTCCCGAATGCTGCCCAGCTCATGGAATCCTCCTATCGGTTTCCTTCTCGAAGTTCATTCCTAGTCCCACTCGTCGAGAGGCTTCATTTAGGCTTGACAGCATTTCCTGCAACTCCTGCAGCGATTCTGTCATAAGGACTATGTCATCGGCAAAACGCAAATCTGAGATGTATTCGCCATCTATGCGTATGCAACGTCCTTTCCAGTCCAATAACTTGAAGACATCTTCCAGTGCACAGGTAAACAGTTCGGAGAAAGAATGTCCCCTTGTCTCACGCCTCTGTGCAGCTGGATAGGTTTTGTTTGGGCGTTCTGGATTTGGACGAACATAATGGCTGAGTTATATAAACATCTCAACACATCGATGTATCGATAGTCAACTTGGCATCGCTGCAGGAAATCCAGAACAGCCCAGGTCTCGATCGAGTCAAAAGCTTTCACATAGTCCATAAACGCTAGGCACAGGGGCTGATTGTACTCATGTGTCTTCTGCGTTATGTCACTGTCACTCACTGTCGGAAACTGGCCTGTTCCGGTGGCTGGAATTCATCCAGGTGACTGGATCGCGGCGGTGGATCCCGGTGAGTTGATTCGTTATGACCCTCGAAAACAACGACGTGACTCGTGACCGAGATGAGGCGACAGTTTTTTAGCAGTGTTTTCTTATGGAACAAAACGACGATGCTCCTGTTTCATGCCTGCGGAGTTCCCCTGTCTGCAAGATGGAATTAAAAATTCGGGCTAATTGTGTAAGGATTGGTGTACCGCCGGCTTTAATAAGCTCTGCTGTTATTCCATCCTCACCAGGGGCTTTTCCGTTTTTAAGTTGTCTGAGGGCCAATCCCATCTCTCAAGGTCTGGGATCTGTGGATTGGTACTCAGGCTGCGGAATACGTGAAGCATATAATTGGCTGTAGAAGTCCTCAACCTCGGACAGTATTTCTAACTTAGAAGCGACCGTTTTGCCGTCATGTTTCTTAAGTTTTGAAAGATGGCTTATACCCAGACGATGCGTGAATATTAGGACACACCAAGCATAGCTTTCTCCATTACTCGCAGCGCGACTTTGAGCTTATGAGCCAGTCCCATCGTCAGTGTCCACATTAGACCCCGGTTCTTCTCAATTGCCTGTTTTATAACAAGTGTGTTGGAGCGCCGGAGGTCTTTGCGTGTGAATTTTCGAATATCTCTGTGTGAGACATCGGAGTTCTGATGGGGTGGCATTTCTGTCTTCGCGTTTTTGCTTCATAAGCATGAAAGTCCTATCCGAAAGCTTAGACTTCCGGCCTTTATGCTTCGTCTGACAAAACCTGTTACCTACCTTCGTCCCTTAACCCACATTTTCGTAGTCCTCGCCAAAATCCATGGCGGGTTAAAAGGCGTCAAACAGATTTATCAGTTCAAGCTGAAATTCATTAGGTCCCGTTTAGATTTGAAGAAGATTTGGTCAGAGCGTTCAACATACACCGTCTCTCGAGCTGAAGATCTATATTTAAAGAGCCTCTTTCTAGTCTGTGAACACTACCGGTGTTAAACTTATTAATCACAGAGACGTCTTTGAAAATCCCCTTGTAGTCCGTAATGATGAAGTCTATCTTGTTTTTGGACTTACAATCATTGATATACCGATTCCAAAATAAAAGAAATGGATAAAAATGTCTATGTGCGGTATTGATAGTTTATTATTCTGTGATTTGTAGTAAAATTAAAATAAAATGACTAATACCGGGATCCCGGTATTGAACGTTTCAATACCGGTATTGAAAAAGTCGAAAAAATGTCCGGGATCCCGGTATTGGAAGCCCTAATTAAGAAGCCTATGTACAACAGTGGACTAAAGTACATTAAAATAATCTTTACAACAGTGTCTTGTAGTCTGGGTAGAGGCATAAGAATAAATAATTATTGTTATTAGGGTAGAGGCTGTAGTTTTATCATCTCTTTTTACAACAGAAACAATTTTTTTACGAAGTTTTGGGTCTCTCGGCACGTTAACAAATATTTTTCTGGCATTTTAACGAGCGTATTTTTAAATTTGACACTATACAATATTAATACATAGTTGAAAATGTGAATTAGATACCAATCGGACACTTATTTGTTTTTAAAGTCAAAATTAACCACACAAAACACTGCGCGCCTAACCGCTGCTAAAGGCTAACGGTAATTGTGACGTCACAGCTATCGCGGCGGCCCTCAATGTATTTTCGTTAGTAATTTGGTCATAACTTCGTCAATTTTTGTCGTAGAACAAAAAATTTTGCACTGTACGTTAAGGATTTCATAGCTCTACAAATCTGCATTCTCAACTAAAAACGTGACTGATACTCATTGGCTTGGTAGTCCAAGACCGGATTTTCATGATTTTTTATTGTATCAATCGATCCTTTTTTGGTTTAGGGATCAAGCGTTCTTAAAGAACCACATCGATTGGAGCACCCCGAAATACAGAAATGTGAGCCACAGTCAAACCTCACAGAGTAGCGTTGAAAACGGCCCATACTAGTGAAGCGAAGTGAATAATATGACGACACCGTGTGCTAACACAGTACCCAATGGTCCAAATACTATGAGAAAAACAACTGATTTGCAGTTTTGACCGTTAAAAACTGCGTTGAAGCATATAGTGGTAAATTAGATATTAGGTTTTGATGATCATGAGCTGGTCAAACAAGTGGCCTGCATGCTCATCTGCTATTTAATTTAATGAAAAAGAACCTTTTTAATAACTTTGTTTATTTTTACAATCAACAAAATAATAATAATAATATAATTTATTGTTGTAACTGGTTTACAATAACTATAATTTTCAGTTTTGAGTGATATTTCATAGTACATGCGTTATAACAGTTTACCTATATAGGGCATGCAAAAGCAAATGCAAGAGACATAAAATACATATTTCTATTTTGTTATGTTCTTCCTCAGGTACCGTGGCTGTACGTGGGCATGTGTTTTGCTACTTTCTGCTGGCACAACGAAGATCACTGGTCGTACTCCATCAATTACCTGCATTGGGGAGAACCAAAGACTTGGTAAGTTAAATAAATTAACAATAAACTGTATTTGCCAAAAACATTATACAATTTCACTTAAAAATAATGTAAGATTTAACTTGTGTTATGTATGAATGTCAGGGATTTCATGGAAAATGTGCTTTTCAGTTTACGTTTCATTAGGACGATCAAGGATGTAATGTTGTATAAATGAAAACAAATAAAATTGTAAAAATAAAACAAATGGGAAAAGAGTTAAACGTAACATGTATATTATATTACTTATTATATGCGTAATATTGTCATTGCTTTCATGCGTTTGTGTAAATGAGCTTGAGTGCGTGTTGATATTTCTAATAAATTTTACATGAGTAACTATTGATTTTGTTTATTGGTGTTTTTGCGCTTCAACGTATCTCTGCGTGATACGAGGATCTTCTCAGAATTTAGAAGGTTTAAGGCCTTAGTTCACCAACGCGTTGGAGTAGCGTGTTGAGGAAAGCTCCTCCAATATACTTGATAATTTGATTTTGATGTCATCGTTAGTTCAACAATCAGTCGTCAGTAATTAGTCAGTCAAGATATTATCCCAGTGAAGCGATGGCTGCTGTACCAAAACCTGTCCAATGAGGTCTTGAAGGCAAGCGGAAAATACTTGTTTTATGTCTAAGTATATCGAACAAAATGCCATCATTTTATCCGATATAAAATTCAAAAATACACCAAGAAAGTAAATGAAAAAATGAAAATTAAACGCGTCCTTTTCAGCTCCCTGCCAAATATTGATTCTTGACAGTGGTTTTAGTATTGATTTATTATGTGCTTTAAAAGTTACAAGATGGTAGTTTTAATAATGTAGCATTGTTACTTGTTAATTTAATGTTTTACAATATCTCAAGTTTATGCTTGTGTTATAGTGTTATAAATTTAGTCTTATTTATAACACTAATATTTGACAAGTGAAAGTCATGGGCATTAAAAGTGCCGCTGCGTTATAGACTTGCGACCTTGAACGTACGTCGTCATCAGTACTATCAGTTGATCGTAAAACGATAGATATAACGTCACTGATTTTGAGGATAACGGCACTCATGTATCGTTTAATCTTTATTTCCGTTTTTTCTTACAAGATGAGGTAAACTTATTAATAAGATCCACAAGGAGGTTAGTTTCAATATTAAACAACTATTTGCCTTCAAAACGTTTTTACAAAATTTAACGATTGACATCTACATATTGATACCCGGAACCATCAGCGTCAACTTTTCTCAATTTCGAGGCTTACTGTGCCCAACAGTAGAACACAAAAAGGGTTGAAAAACAAGATACATATTTCTCTGCTCTTTCCACCAGGTACGGCGTCCCAAGCTCAAAGGCGGAACTGTTCGAGGCGGCGATGAAGGCGGAAGCGCCCGAACTGTTCCAACTGCAACCGGATCTGCTGCATCAGCTGGTCACCATCATGAACCCCAACGTGCTGATGAAGGCTGGCGTTCCTGTCTACAGGTAAGAATATTTTTTATCTTTTTGACTTTGCAAGTGACATACAATTGCTGGTTTTGGAGGCAAGTCAGAGAGGCTCAGCGAAACAGGAGTGATCCCGGACCTCGACAGGAATACCACATGTTTTTGTTTTGCTTTCGCCTCAGAGTCACTGAAAAGCATATGATTTGCAAATTTGAATTTATTTACTTTAGTAGTTTTGCGGCAAATGTGTCTTCAACACTTGGACCGGAAACATTAGTAATGTGTGGTCTGGTACACGCATACATGATGCAATGCATTAACTAATGACGTGTTGCAGGACGGACCAGCACGCGGGCGAGTTCGTGATAACGTTCCCGCGCGCCTACCACGCCGGCTTCAACCAGGGGTACAACTTCGCCGAGGCCGTCAACTTCACGCCCGCCGACTGGGTATGTTGACTCGTCATCGTTATGTAGCTACATACCAGATGTGCCCCAAGAGTTCATTCGTGTTAGAATGGATTAAATACAAAAAAAAAGAATCAAAATCACTCCCATCGTGACGGAGTGGAAGAAGCACTCCATCGTGAAAGAAGGACCAAGGAACAAACATACCCTCACATATTATACAAGTACCCGGATTACCGAGCGTTGCTTGGATAAAAACAATATATTATACACTCGCTGATCGATGGCAGGAAGAGTCATATTATTCATTTTATTTTTTAATACAGTTGCTCAAAAAGTGGCATATTGCAGGGACGTATAGCGTTCGGGAAGTGGGCTATTACACACTCGTGTTTTTTCTTTACCTTTACCGAACTCGTGCATTTTCTTTCCCAACTGTCAAAATAATGAAATGATTCATGAAAATATTTCTAAAAAGAAGCTACTAATTTGTTTCAATATCAGATTTAATGATTTGATTAAATGAGCTAGGTTAGGTTTCATTTCTAACATTTTCATTTCATATCAATAAAAAAAATCTACTGAAGACTTGGCTGTATATATAGTTCCCTTTGCCTACCCAGAATGGGTGAAGAAAACAAAAAAAATTCTCTGCTTATTCTTATACGGTTGGCGCCATTTTTCAAAAATGTTCTTTGCGAGTTTAGATGATTAGTTAGTGGAGTGTATTGTGATTTTATTATTTTATTAAATTGCTTCATTTTTTCGCAACTGTATTAAAAATAGTCGTTCAGTACACGTGCGGAACCGTCATTGGAAGGAGTTCAGACTGTCAACCCTCACCTTCGGCTGCGCCTCAGCTCGGGTAGACATTTGTCGGAACTCCTTGCAATGACAGCCTTTCCGCACTTGTAATGAAATATACTATTTAAGTTGAAAACACGGATTAACGGTGTTTTCTAAAAATGAAACCTAGCTAGATAGATAGATACATTGCCACCGAAAACCCCTTATTTTTTGCACACGTAAATTTCATGAAAATCGTTGGAGCTGTGTGTTGTATGTTTAAGAAGCTTGCAATCAGTTGGTCACACCCAAAAACATGGCTACAACCCTTTTTGTGGAGAGGCCTTAAGAACTAACTCTAATGCGGGTTGAAACACGAAAAAATTCTGCTGTCTTAAAAGATGTTCCTTTGAAAAGCGTTACACGACTTTTTCATGTTTTAAAGAGTTTTGATAATAATTGAGTTCCAAAGCTGACAGGCAAACATATTAGAATGTGATATATTAAGATAATCATTTCTCATCATTACTATATAATGAAATGGTGAATTAAATTTGTTTGTTATTACATTTGCTTACATTTATCAATTATTATTATCGAATGTACAAGGCTTAAGTCCTTTGCTTATCACGACTTTTACTAGAGTGACATAATCGGTTTGGTTATTGAAATAAATAATCTGCATTTTTCTTTATGAATGAAAAAATAATTGAGAATGTTGTTATAAAACTATGACAACAGATTGGACATTTTTATATGATGAATAAATCTAATTAGAATGCATAAAACTAATTGTTATTGAAAAGTCTGCAATGTGGAGATCTCGTTCTTGTTCTTACTTGCTATTTAGATCAAGCATAAAAAATTACAATGATCAAATTAAAAAGGTAAATAAAAACTAAAAATTGCAAAAAAAGAAAGTTAAAAATATATAAAATTATAATTAAACAAGTAAAGATTTTGCGTGTGTATCGATGTTGCATCGCGTTTTGAACGCTGAATCGCTGCGTTTAGCGACTGCTTCGCTTATTAATCGAGCTACACTTTTTAGACTAGTGGAATTTGGTTTTATATGTTGGCTGCAACCCTTTTTGTATCCCACTGTTGGGCTCGGGTTTCTCGGGTCAGGCCGGTTCGGGTCGGGCCATTATGGGAAGGCCTGGAGCTTACTACACTACACTACACTGCTCCAATGTGGGTTGATCTCCGTGCAGGTTAGTTGGCAATCCGCTGTTTTCAAATCGCCTATAAGGCCTCTGAAGATGTTTAACGACTGTTAACTATCGATAACAATCGTCTCCAAACCTTCCTCCAAAGCACGGAAACGCGCATGAAATTTATGCCACTAACGGTCACCCATCTCACACCCGACCGCGCCCTTTCGGCTTAGTTGCATAGATTTCTTGCTTTCTACGTCAGCGCGCGGTTTCATATGTGTAATTCTATACATAATATATTATTGGTTGCAGCTAAAAATGGGTCGCGAATGCATCGCGCACTACTCGACGCTCCGGCGCTACTGCGTGTTCTCGCACGACGAGCTGGTGTGCAAGATGGCGCTGGACGCGGACGCGCTCAGCCTCACCGTGGCGCTGGCCGCCTACCGCGACATGCGCGCCATGCTGCACGACGAGCGCAAGCTGCGCAAGGCGCTGCTCGACTGGGTAGGCGTTAGCATTGACAGGGCTGCTTCACGTTGCTAATGATCACATACATTTAAATGGCTCTTTACATGTCAATGAGATGTTTACCGCGGTAAAAAGTATATGTCACTCATCAGCCTCCTAACTAGTCAGTACATGGGGTCACCTCATCCCGACAGCTGGAACAGACAGACAGACAAAAATTGTAAAAAATGTTATTTTGGCATATCTACTGTATATTATATACCGTATACTATATTCATATGCATGTAATAAAAAAATAATGCATGTAATAAAAAGCGGTTATTTTTTCAATTTTATTTATTTGTATAGATAAACCTCAACTATAGAGGGAGGGTCCTAATTCGAATCATTCATTCATTCGTGTCATTTGCTTTTCTAATTTGTTTGTAATATGCCTTGTATATAAAATCTTATTTTCTTGTTGTAGGGTGTAACAGAAGCGGAACGCGAAGCATTCGAACTCCTGCCGGACGACGAGCGTCAGTGTCAGCTGTGCAAAACGACGTGTTTCCTATCATGTGTCACATGTTCTTGTACGCCGCATGTGGCCTGCCTCCGGCACTTCCACGAACTATGCGGTTGTCCTCCTCACAGGCACAAGCTCAGGTATGTCTGTTCTTCTCACACACACATGCATATGTATATCTGTCCACACGTTTGTGGTTGAAACTAGTGGCATCGTTCTACGGGGACAGTATCTCCACTGCACATATTTCTATCACATTTTTGTCTCAGTGCTTAGCCCAGGTCTGTAGCCAAATTGGCTTAACTCTATCTTGCAGTTCCGATGTGGTTATTCGACACAAGTTGGTTGGTTTAATACAATGGCCAATCTTCTTTCGGATATCAAACCTGCCAAAAAGGCTTTCGACAAGGATCAGTGGTGGTTTCGTGGATATGTCGACGAAAGTGCTCCCCAAAGTATGGAGATTCAGTGGTCATTATCTCACTTATATATATTTTTTCCTAACCATTTTTGATGCAACCTAGGTCTCTGAACTGAAACGAATTTAGATGCAATGAACACTTGGCCAGGACAGTCATGGAAAACACCGTTATATAAAATTTTAATGTTTTTCTTCACCATGACGCCACAATAAATACGCTCATAATAAATTTCTTAGAAAGTGTAAGGGGCTGAAATCTTAACGCTGCTCTGTTATTGTTTTTTTACTATACATTATATTAATTAAAGCATACTTTACTCCTCCAGATATCGCTACACACTAGACGAATTACCAGCGATGCTGGATCGCCTGAAACGCAAATCGGAGCAGTTTAGAGAGTGGGCGGAAGCGGTACAGAATGCTCTGGACCCGGACACACCCAAGACTTGCGACCTGGACGGCTTGAGAGCGCATCTCAAGAAAGCTCATGATCTTAAGGTGAGTATGGCTATTGTCATGGACCTGTAAAGAAGAGGATTCGTTTTCAATTAAATTCCTTGGCTGCTCGACGTATTTACCGTCCCTCTATCCTCTGCTCCTTAACTCCTTTGCCCCTTAAATTCGTATTGAAAAAATGTTGTACATAGTTTAGCTAGGGGTACTGTACTAGAGTAAAATGTTTTTTTATACCTTTATTTATTAATTACATTTATATTTTTGTGTATTTATATTCAAAGCAAATAAAACTTCCATTTAAACATAAAACCCACTAAAGCACAAAGAAAATTAATACGAAAATTAGGTGAACATCTATACTAATATTATAAAGAGGAAATATTTGTATTTTTGTATGTTTGTAATGAATAAACTCAAAAACTACTGTTCTGATTTTAAAAATTTTTTTCATCATTAGTAAGCTACATTCACCCTGAGTAACATAGGCTACTTTTTACCGCGGGAAAATGCTTCATTCCTACGTGAAAACAGGTAATGGGTCAACGTGGTTGAAGCAACTGGCTAAACGCCTATGATTTTAATATAGCAATGAAGCCTGGAATAGCACATACGCTATTTTTTATCCTACGGGGATCCATTAAACGAGTCCACGCGGGCGAAGCCGCTGGCGGAAGGCTATATAATTATATATTGCAACATTTTGGTCACATACAAACCACAAGTGACAAGATATGCACATGTGCCTGAGGCACAGGACAAACGTCAGTGTATTATAAACGGCAACGGCAAAATGATGATACATATTTTGAAAATCTTAAGTGCCTTTTAATAGCAGTTCCAAATATGCAGCATTTTCTCAGGTTCTTGTCTAAATTAAAAGTTCCCATTGAAGACAGGCTTTTGTAGCGATCTTTAGCTGAACCTTGATGTGGAGAACCCATCGTATGCGAGACTGCTTTATGTATCGTTGGTTTTGTAATTTTATTTGACGTAAAAAATATTTCCACAGATGCAAAAAACCGAGCTCGTCCGAGCACTAGAAACGGCAATCGAAGACGCGGAAAAGTGCGCCTCAGTGATTCAGCAGTTAGACCTGAACAAGATGCGAACCCGGACCCGCCACCACGACCCCAAGTACCGTTTGTCCGTCCATGAACTGACGCTGTTCGCCGCCGAGATCGACGGTCTTGCCTGCGTGCTGCCTGAAGGTCAGTCACCACCATTGTTATAGCGTTCCACACTCATAGACCCACAGTTGAAGCGCGTATGGCTCGGCGGCTAGCGTAGAACGCAAGCAATCTACGCAGTTAAGCCAAGCGAGCGCGGTCAGGTGTGAGATGGGTGACCGCTAGTGGCAAAAATTTCATGCGCGTTTCCGTTGCTTCGAAGGGCACGTTAAGCCGTTGGTCCCGGTTGTTATCGATAGATAACAGTCGTTAAATCTTGTCGGAGGCCTTTCAACACATCCGACAGCGGGTGAAGTTTAAAAACAACAAAAAAAGGAAAAGGTTTTGAATTCCTGCCTACCATCGGTTGCTAGGCAACGCTTTGTCATTAAACAGCAGCTATAATTGTAGATTATTATAGCTACATAGTTGGTCTTGAGTGCTGGAAATGTTAGCAATAGTTTATCTTGTATGTAGTTTAAGTATTTACGTTAATTTAATTTTTTGATTTATAGGTTCAGCGGTAAAAGAAGTGTTGCGACAGACGGCCGAGTTTGAAGACCGAGCTAAAGAAATACTTAGTAAAGATTTAGAAGATACAGATGCTGCCACCGTGAGGGAGTTGGAAGAGGTGAGTTATACTTTAATCCGGTCTTGGACTCCCAAGTCAATTGAGATACTTTTAATGAGCTGTCAAAACGTGACATCCCCATACATTTTGTATGAGAAAATGATAAGTGTGATTAGGTCACGTGATATTTCGTAAGTTAACGTCAATCCCATACATTTTTCATTCTTTGTTTTAATTTGATCGATTTTATGTTGTTTATAAGAGTTTGCCTGTTCCTATTTCTTTTCATTACTACTTTTCTTTAGTTTACTGTATTATGCGGCGGTCATAATGGGTCGTTAGGCGGTTGTATAATTTTTACCAAAGACCCAAATTTTGTTTTACGATGTTTATTTGCAAGTTCATAATCTGTAATAACCTTCGAAATTATCACATTATTGGTGTTAGGACTTGTATGGTTCGACTGGGAAAGTACCAACGCTGCATCAAATTCTGCCGCAAAGCTATTCTTTTGTATTTCGGTGGCAAGATTGGCTTGCGGCCTGCTTTCCCGAGCTTTCCATCAACCTCCAAATTAGAAGTGTAACTAGTACATAGGACCTCCGACAAGACTCAGGCTAGCAAGCCTGCCAAGGGCTGCTGTAAACATGTAGTCACATCACGTGGCCAACATGCTCGTTTATAGCCTATAGTTAAAAAGTACAATTCGTTTATGTTTTTTCTGCAGGTGGTAGACCTAGGTTCCCGTCTCTGCATAGTTCTCCCCCAACTGTCCGCCCTCCAAGCTCGTCTCCAACAAGCCAAGTTCCTGCAGGCAGTGGAAACTCACCGGGACGATTGTGCCACGCTGACTCCGGAGGTCATAGAGAGGCTGCTGCAGGAGGCCACCGCCGTGGTCCCGCACAAGAGAGTCGAGGCGGAGAGGGCTGCCCTATACAAGTTGAAGGGTACGATTTTGGCCTATTTCCAGGATATTTTTAGCGACCAAAATGATGTCTAATTTTGAGGAGTAGGTTATCTATTAAGTGCCTGAGTAACCGAGCTTCGCTCGGATAAAAACTATTGATTTTCTTGGTCTCATCTCAAAACGAAACTTAAAAAGAAGAGATATAATGTATTCTGGATTCGGGACCGCCCGATTTCCTCATCTGAGCTATAATAACCTTATAAATGTAGGCGAAATTAACCTTCGTATTCTACTGTTCAGATTATAATTCTAACATATTAATAGAAAAAATATAACGCATAAAGCATTTAAAAGTAAAATTTTCGTAGTCATTGATATTTTTTCTGTGTCGCTCTGATGGAATATTACATTCCCGGCAGAGCAAAAATTTAATTTTTGTACAGTACTCACAACGGATCTTTGTCTCTCTGAACTTCTTGTGAGTAGCTGCGCGGAAGTCAAAAAATGTTAAACCAATCGAAACACTTTTCTCGCAATATCACATGCGCAGTCGTTTATGCACCTAACTTCAGAGAGACAAAGATCCGTTGTGAGTTTTGGCTGGAAGTCGGAAAGGACATATTGTGCTCTTGTTTTATTTAAATTTTCTTGGTGTATGTTTGAGTTATATCAAATAAATTTGATGGCATTTTATTCGACATAGGTTAATTACAGTGCACAAGTCTTATGAAATAGAATAACAGTGCGAAATATGTTTTTTCAGCTTGCCTCCATCGTTCACGTTCTGATAAAGAAGCCATTGCTTTACTTAAATATCTCACTGACTTGACTGACTCATTACTGACGACTTACTACTGATTTTATCTATTATTACTCGTCCAGTTTCAACGAAACTTTTTGCAGAACTTATACTTGATGCTGGCAATATGCACAGACTTTGTGACGCCATAATTGAAAAAAAAATCTTGACCACTGTATGTGTCACGCGATATGTTTATATGTTATTGACAAATAATTTATTTCTTCAGGTCAAGTAGAAGAATGGGAACGGAAAGCTCGCGCGATCCTAATAGACACAACAGCACCTCGGTCAAGGGAATCAAGTGTGGAGCCGGATCAGCAACAACATACCCGTTTAGCGGAGGTTTTTGCCCTCCTTGCCGAAGGGGACGAGATAGAGGCCGCTTTGCCATCCCACCACACCTTGCAGACTGCCGCCACGCATGCGAGGGACTGGCTAGCTAAGGTACATTATTACTAGGGTTGTCCTACCCCAAGATTGAGTCTGTTTTGGGCGCCGCGGAGGAAGAGGAAACTGTTGCGATTCTGTGAAGATCCCGAAGTCCTTAAGCGCCGAGGTAGGCCACCGAAGGGATTTTCCCAAGGTGCTGGGGTATCTTTTTAAAGGTTCCCCCCAATACTATAAAAAGACTATACACAACAGCACCACGACAAGGGAATTGAGTGTCAAACCAGACAAAGCTAGGTCTGGCTCGTTAGACAATTTGTAATTAATTTTCTTATCTAATTTTAACATCTGACGTGGTTGCCAGATGACATATCCAACAGACCATCATGGGTCCTATAAAGTTTTTTGTTGTTTTTTGTTGTAACTGTTTTAACTAATAACAAAGCGATTGTTTTAGGTGGAAGACATGCAATCCAAGGAATTGTATCCCTACATGCACAGCGTCGAGGCGCTCGTGAAGCGCGCGTCTCAGATCCCCATCGCGCTGTACGAGAAGGAGCAGCTGTCGGCTGCTCTGGCCTCTGCCAGGGCGTGGAAGAAGGGCGCCGCTGAAATGTTTCTTAAGAAGGTAAGATTTTGATACCGGTGGCTTGGAAAGTAGAAACCAGATTGCAAACATATTTTTCTACACTTGTTAAAGTTTGTTTAGTGGCAAATTTTTCGCGGCTCAATCAGGGAACCAATGCTGCAACCCATTAAAGTTGTAAGTTCTTCTATTAATAGTTGGTGCACAGTTAGATAGAGATTAGATAGATAGTTTGGACTGCCTGTCAAGCTTACTCTTCTCTGAAGTTACAGCGCAACTGCAAACTTCCTTAGACAAGACCGAGTTGTCCTTAAAGGTCTTGGGAGTGTCTTTATTCATTATTATATAAAACGGTTCAACTCACTTGGTTTATCGCGACTGCCCGAATAGTACCGGACCAGTCCGTGGTCTGAAGTGGGGTGAAGCGATTAAGGACGACAGACTGGTCCAGTGAGTAAGTTTTATATAACAAGAGCAACTGAGCTTGGGAGATTGCTCAATTGGTACTTTATTTCATAAAACGAGAAAGGAAAAATTACAATATATAATTATGTTGATAAAAAGCAAAAAAATGCTAGGTAACAATTAAAGTTAAATTGGGTACATATTAAATACCTGTTAATTATTAGTATCTTGATAGGTCAAAAAACGGAAAACGTCACAAAACCTAAAAACGTCAAAAAACGTTTTTCACCTACTCTACTAGTTTGACTAGCAACCACAGTCTTGACAACTACGTCTCAATTTGTCAGCTGTAGATCATTTTATAGATTTTTTTTAAACACTATGGGTTGAGCACACTCCCCAATATATTAATATTGTTAAGCCTATGTACAGTATCTATAACCTAGCTATAACAAATAAATGTACATGGAAGAGTTTGTATTATGTAGAGTTTTTGTAAGAATTTTTAATATACTTGTTATTATGTAATATTATTATTTTGTAAACATGTTAAAGAAAAATAAATTTATACCTACAGAACTGGCCGTACACCCTCCTCGAGGCCTTATCGCCCCGTACGGAGTGCAACGGCTTCGGCAGCCGCCGCCGCGGTCGGACAGCAGATACCATGTCGTTGGAAGCGGTCACGCTGCTCCGGTACTTCAGCGAGGACGCCACGCCCAATGAAATTGTCACTGCATTCAAGAGCGCCGAGCATCGGGAACTGGCTGCTATCAAAGAACTTAGGTAATTTTGCGAATTTGACGAGAATAAACATATCAGTATTTTTATATCACCACTTCGCTATGTTGGAAAACATTTTGAAAGAATATCTTTTGGGAGTTACATAAATTTCCTCTATATTGTCCGAGTTCTGACAATCTACACTTAACCAGTTTGACAGTGACTACTATCTTTTTCAATTACGAGAAGGGTGTATGCTTAGTAGTGAAACATAAGAGGACTGTTGATAAATGATAATCATTATATTGAATCATAACATTTGATCGTCCCAGGGCGCGCAATCTACGGAAAGAAGTTCGAGCCCCGCCCAGCAGTGGGGTCACGTTTTGCGTGTGCCAAAAGCGGCAATATGGCGTCATGTCCCAGTGCGAGTTGTGCAAGGATTGGTTCCATGGTAAGTATCCTAATTAACCCTATAATAGTTTGTGGTGTCTCTATAGTTAGGGACCAGAAACTTACGTTTTTCTTTGGCTCTCGAAAGAGGCAATTGAAAAGTGCACCCAATGGGTGGAGATGGGATTCGTAAAGCATGTTGCGGAAGGAGGGATGCGCTCCTGATTGCACACCTTGAGATCCTGAATCCCACATAACCAAGTAACCTAACGTCTTTTCCAAGCTGCTTGGACGTCTTTAGAAGTAACAAAAGAAAAATTACCAATGTTTGTTGGACATAATAATATAAGCAGTGCCAGTTAATCTTGGGAGTGTGCATGTACGAGTACGGCGCTGGTGTCGCCTCGTGGAATGCACGCGTTGCAGAAAAAATGTAACCCGCGACTTTCTCACAGAACCCAAAGATACTTTTTTTATTTACCACCTAAAGCAATTAGACTTTATGTAAGATATGTTTTAATAATTAAAATTTGGTTTTAAGTTATTCTAAGTTTCCTTGCATCTCCCGACTGTACATCTGACATTAAACATCTGTTTAATATTAATATTATTGTATATTCTATAAGAAAATCTGTTTTCTTGTGCTGCAGGCATTTGTTATGTTTGTGTGCACGTCCATACACACTTTAAAACGATTTTAAACATGAATTTAATAGCTATATTACTAGAGTATTCATGTGTTGCTGGGTGTTAACGAATATGGGATTTTATTTAAAAAAAAATCTTGACAACACAGACCGTGGTCTGTGATTCCTTTTTAAAGGAAAAAAAGACCATTTTTACATTTGCTATTAATTTATTTTGTTACAGCGTCGTGCGTATCAAATCTGCGCGACAGCCGTGACGATGAAGAGCCCCTATCACCAACAGAGCTGCCCTTCGCGTGCTCTGAAACAAAGTTCTTATGCCCCGATTGTACGCGGACAAGGAGGCCCCGCCTGCACCGTATCTTGGGACTGTTGGTGAGTTTCTTGGCTTGATGATTATCATAGCACACTAAATCATTTATTCGATACTTCTGTTGTAAATAATAGTACTCGGATGAATGAGTGTTGTTGCTCGGATAAAAACAATGTGTCTTACAACACCATCTACTGTAGAGAGGTTTAAACTTTAAAAATTAATAATACTGCTAAATGCTAATGCTAATAATAATTAACATTTAAAATTAGCAGCCATTTTTAGCAACTGTTAAATTTATCGCAGACAGATTGTTACATAATTAATTCTCATTTCCTTCATACTTTTCACAGGCTTAGCACTGTCAACTTTTTCTGTTGACGTATTGAGGTTCCTCTCATCGACACATGTCATGAGAATCAATTTATTTACATCGATTTCTTTTTTTTTATAGTTGTTACACATTCCATTTTTTTACGGTATCGTTACCCGTAAAAAAGTTCCATATTTCACTTTGTTTTGTCGTCGAATATCCATTTTAGCTACTTACGTGTTAGTTATCTAGTAACGAAGATCAGTTTTTATTTAACACTAATTAATATATCATTTCCAAATTCAACAGTTAGCAGTTAGTTAAATCAACTCGACTAAATAACAATCTGTCTGACTGAACAGTGAACACTGAACAGAAAATTAACAGTTAGCAGTTGCTAAGTTGAAAACAATGCGGTCAGCAGTAGTGGGATAAAGGGAGACAAATATATATCCTCTGTCCGTGTCACTGCGCAGAATACCTATACACTGCTCCGCTACCATTATTTTTATCTGTGTTTGTAAGAGTTGACTTTAACAACTATCTCAGTATTTATTTAACAGGTGTTGACACTAAAAAAAATAGCAGTGTTAATTTAGCAGCTTATTAATTTTAGTTCCATCTCTAATCTACTGAAGTAGCTACTAACTAAAAAAATATAATAGTATTACATAGATGTCAGGGAGTAATATTTTTCAGTTTATGTTTATATTAATTATAGCTGAAAACACGGATAAAATGTCAATTTATTAAAAATGAAACCTAGCTAAATTGATAAATCGCCATAGAGTCGTTTTCGAGATTAGGATTATATACAGTGGTGGTCACGTAATTAAAGATACTGGAAGCATATTAAAACTAATCTTTTTCTCTGCATATTTTTTATCAGACTGCTATTATAACTTGATACATAATTAAAATATATTTGTGTTATTGTGTAATGATAAAACGATAAATTTACAAAAAAAAATATCCTTTATTGTGATCAATTAGAGACACCTATTTTTAATTTTGTGTCCAGCACTAGATATAGATTTAGTATATACAAGGATTGCTCGTTTGAAAGTATTAGATATGAGATAACGTTGCTCATTGGAAGCGAATATCTATTGTTGTTCGATTAGAAGATTGGAGTCTACTTGAACTAGTGATAAAAATGAATGGAAGTCTTAAAGAGGTGTCATTCCGTTGGCGACTAACGTTTAGTGCGTGGGTAGTAAGAGGATAAGATATAAACGTGTGGTTCCGGCAGGTGTGGCTGCAGAAGCTGCCGGTGCGGCTGGCGGAGGGCGAGGCGCTGCAGTGCGTGACGGAGCGCGCCATGGCGTGGCAGGACGCGGCGCGCGCGCTGCTGGCGTCCCCGCAGCTGGCCGCGCTCTGCCCGCCGCCCCCACCGCCCCATCCGCACCCGCCCCAGCCGCCCCACAGGAGGGACAAACACGCCTCTAGGTTTCACTTTCTTCCATATTCAATTTCTCATGTTCCTCGCCATTTTGTTTTCTGCGGACGCCGGGGAAGTAAAAATGGATGGATGTCTTCTGCGTCTCACCTCATCTTTTATCTCAATAATTCAGGTTTATCATGGTTGTGATTTAAACTTTCTGCCGGGAAGGACTCGTGGAGAATGCGGCTCCATGTACTATTATTTTATGCAATCCTTTTTGAAAAACGGAAAAAAAAACATTTTATTTCGTATTAGGATTAGGAATACAAAATATTTGCTTGATGAATGTCATTTTTTTCCGATCATCGTTTTTAGATGCCCGTTTGAGCTCGATATTGAGCTGAGAGAAAATAGGCGACGAAAAAACACTCCCAGCAGCACTCTAAAAAAGTACATTTATATATTTGAGATAACAGAATGGCTACGCTACGAGTCGATAGTGGGCATATGTGACAGCTTATCGTGTGAAACATTATTGTACTGTTCATTCTTTATGGTCCCAAAAATGAAAGTGGGGAACATCGAAATACATCGATTTCATCAATTTTGTCACTATCAACATCAACATAAATTTCTATAAATAGTGAAAAAAAATTAAATTCGCATTTCTATGAAGTTTACGGAGCCCTTGACATTCATGGCGAAAATTTACCTAGTATTTTCGTGTATAGGTCATCAGCGAGTGTAGAACACGCGTACAGCGCAACCCCGAGGTCACCCAGCGCTCGAATAGCGCCGGGACTACTGCAGAAACTTGAAGATCTGATGCTAGAAGGAGATTTATTAGAGGTACGGGAATTTGATACTTTTAAATGTAATATCCAAGACTTAAAAGCTCTAGGCTTTTCTTTTTGTTTTTGAACCTGTGTTTCTGACTATGTATCGGGTTTTTACATCAAAAAATTCAACAATTTGGAATGAATTAACATGTCAAATTGTTGATTGCCAGACAAGGTTCTAATTATAAAGATGAAACTATTTAGATACATTAGTGCTCTTATTCTAAATCCATATAGAATATGCAAATATAAACAGTTTGCTCTATTCAGCTACAAAGGGCCTACAATTCTGCCCAAAAAAAAATTGCGCGTTTCTGTGCTTCGGAGGGCACGTTAAGCCGTCGGCCCCGATTGTTGTCGATAGATAACAGTTGTTAAACCTAGTCGGAGGCCTTATGGGTGGTTTGAAAACATCCGACAGCGGGTTGGCCACTAACCCGCATCTCCACCAACCCGCATTGGAGTAGCGAGGTGGAGTAATCTCCAGACCTTTCCAATAATGGGGAGAGACTCGTGCCCAGTAGTGGGAAATAAAAAGGGTTGCAGCCAAGCCAAGATAGCTGGTTGCAGCAATGGGTTGAATGTGAAGGCGGTAATACCCTTAGAATAAATACGTATAGAATGAGTGTCTTTAAACAAGCGCGTTGTCAAAATATATTCCAGCAGCTCTCATATCTGACAAACAAAATATTTTTATTTTGACTAAATTAACTATAAAATACTAAAAAATGTTGAAAACACTGTGAAAAGTTATTTTATTTGACTTCTTTTGTTTTAAAAAAGAGTTGTGATAAAATTTAACCTTAAGTCTTACGGAGCGGCCCAGTGTTTGGTGCCATTAACCTTTCTGGTCTTCAATATGCTTCAATTTGGGCGCGCGAATTTGGTTTCCATAATGTAATTGTAATTGACGACCTGTGTGGCGCAATGTTTACCATGCCGGACTGCCAATCGAAAGGTCCCGGGTTCGATTCCCGGCGGAACAGAAATCTGAATGATGAGTTTAAATTTCTGTTCTCGGTCTGGCTGTATGTGTTTCTGTCTTTGTGTGTGTCCATGGTACTCACGACACAGGGTATATCGACCCTACTGTGGGACTATGAGAGTAAAGCGTTAATGATTGTAAGGCATCGATATATTATAAGTAGATAGATGCAAGGTTCCCATACAAAATTGAGTCAAAAGGTGGCCCCGCGTAAAAACGTACTTATTATAGATGTATACAAGTATTCTAAACAAAAAAATTTTTTAAGGTATCTTACTTTTTATCTATTTTAAACCTTATGGTACTGACATAAGTAAGACTATAAGTCCATGTTAAATTGTTACTTATCACCTTCTGGTTCGATGTTTATAATACGGCAATAAAATTTTACGACTTTAGACTTACGAAATAGGAGTTTATTGAGAAATGAAACCAAAAGCATTACAATAAAGCACAAATTCGTTTACAAGATTAATTTACCGCCATATTTACACCACCAAACAAATTTTACTAAAATAATAATAAATAGTCTTAAAGTATAATAAATATGCGTTATTAAATTAAGATAAATATGTACTCACTGGAAGTATGATACTCCATACTTTTTTTGCGTTTTTAGAGTGTAATTTTTACAAATTTTTACTGCGGACTTTGGCATCACTGACGTGCGACACGTGCATGGCGGTTTAACAAATGAAAGCGAAAGAAGGCATATTGCTGCCGTTATGCCTTCTTTTGCCGGTGCCACTTTTATGCGGCGACTGTGAATCTACCAATCTAAAATATATCGATGTTGTAAGGTAATAGCATTATAACGTTGTGTGTGTGTGCAGGTGCGGCTGGAGGAGCAGGCGCAGGTGTGGAGCTGCGTGGCGGCGGCGCGCGCGGCGGAGGGGCGGCGCGGCGCGCGCGTGCTGGACGCCGGCCGCCGCAAGCGCGCGCAGAAGCAGCCGCGCCCGCACCACCAGCTCAAGCGCACGCGCCAGCTGCACGGTACTACTGCGCTACACCACTCTGTTTTCTCTTCTCGACCCTTTCTCTTTTTTTATTTCAATAGAGTAGCCTTAGAGCAACAACCTTCAGGAGAGACGGCATAGCGCCTCGCTTCGATACCATAATTGGACCTATTCACGCAAACCGGAACCAATCCACACTCATGCCAAAATTGAGTTAAGTACACAGAAAAGCTTAAAATTGCACCTTCTATCGACCCTGTAAAGATCAAAATGATGTGACAATTTTGACAGAACAAAAAATTTTCATGACATGTTTACCAATCCACAAAACATCAGTTGTCTAATATATTAAACAGCTTTTTCTCAAAACTATCATCATCATCATCATGTGTGGGTTGGTTCCGGTTTGCATAAATAGGTCCAATTTTTGTGCCAAATCTGGTGCGGTGAAAGAACGCACACGTTTTAATTTTGTCACAAATATTCTTTCATCTCTACAGACGCAAACATTTCTAAATACATATGTCAATTTCAATTACCAACGTCACTTTCTATGCACCGTCAACCCTGACACCGACACTCTAGTTGTATAAATAGAAGGCACATTGTACAGATACTTCAACTCAGTTGTGCGCGCGGCGCTATGTGTGGGTAAACCTGTATATACACAGTGACTTTGTGTGCGTGACAAGAGGTACAGTGAAGTTGCTCGGACGATCACGGCCGCGTCACTGTCACACAAATTAAAGCTGCATAATTACTAGCCCACGCACACATAGCGCCGCGCGCACAACTGAGTTGAAGTATCTGTACATGGATGTTGCAACGTTGCGACGAAGGGTACGCCCGTAAAGGCCACTCCTCTGACTGGTGTCATACCTGTCAATTTTGACACTCTACGGGAGTAGCAGACGAGCATGCAGGTCTCGTGGTGTTAAGTGGTCGTTACAGCCCGTGGACATCTACATGCAACCTCAAGCAAGCATAGGTAAGTCTTGTCTGAGGTTGTATGCAATTGCGCTGCTACTCCGGAGGCTGGTGGTCGCCTCATGTATGTGTGGCCGGCAACTGCACCTTTCCACCGAAACAATAGTATTGGTTCACGGCAGAAGTGGGTGCAGCGGTGGTACTTCCCCGGGCGAACCATAATAGTTCTACTACCTACCAAACTACCTTTGCCGAAACCTCGCGAATGCTGCGATTTACCAGAATCGTTTTGTTACCTAAGTCAATCAATCATCAGTTGCTATAGTTACCAGTACATTACCTCTAATAACCGGCTTGTATGTGTAATAACCTGATGGGCTTGGGGTGTGACTGACAGAAAACTTATTATTCTCGTAACGTACACAGAGAGAATGTTTTCAAATGCATACAGGGAGTATGACTACCAACATAAACATACCTATAATGTTGGCAAACAACTGCTCTTCGGAAACTGACTTCGGCTTTTCTGCCCCCCCCCCCCTTTTTTAAATTTTCTAAATTTCCTCAAATTCTAATAAATGAACTAAAAAAACTCAAAACCAAAATCGGTTTCCTTTTGACACTCATTGTTTTTTTCTGTTTTAGGACCAACAACAACCAAGCCTACGATGAAGCGTGGAGCAACAAATACTACAAATTACTTAAATAGGAAACAGGTATGGATTATTTCTGAAAAAAAATATCCATTGAATGTTATTCTTAAAATGATGAATAAAATCATTTTACAACTTTTTATCTTACTTACTTATTTGTATTTACTTGCAATGTATGTTGGTTTGAATGGAACCTTGCAACTCAATCTTGAAGTAGAAAATGTTCATATATATAATTGTTCACACATATAATCTTAATATATACAATATATAAATAACGTGTCACGTTGTTTGTCCGCGATGGACTCCTAAACTACTTAACCGATTTAATTTGCACACCGTGTGCAGTTTGATCCAACTTGAAAGATAGGATAGCTTATATCTTTATTTATAGTCACAATATTATTTCATTTCTTAACATACTTGAAATAATTTAATTTCTTTGTTCATCTTTATTTGAACAATTCAATATTTTATGTACTGTAAAATCAGAAATAAAACCAATAGAGTTTCAAGTAATGTCAAGCATTTTAATTACAAGCAGAGTGCCACAGAATAATGGCTGGCAGTGGCAGTTATATAGAGACAACTGCCTCCTCATTGGTTAGTGCTTAGCTTGGCTGTAGGGAGACGTCAATATGGCATGACGGCTTAGGTCCTATTGGCTAGCTGGCTGACGCATTCCTTACAGTGTAATGGATTTTTCTTAATGTTTCAGGGAATGTCATCGGGCTCCGGTCTGATGATGAGGAAGCACTACATGGCAAGACAGGAACGGCGCAAACGGGGCCTGACCACTTCCACGCGCGGCAAGCATCCACGCCAGTCGAGGATGGCAGGTGGGACTTCCGACATTTTCATTAGGCACGGGTGTATGCAATGCAATGTGCATACATTGCACATGCACATTATCTCTACGTGCCTTACCTGTGAGAGACTGTCACACATCAGTTACTATAGTTCTAGCTATTCCTGTTTGTAAATATAGAAACTTGATTGTGATTGTGCTTGCGTGCTAGAACTGATTGTGTTTAATAACTAACTGCATACAACAATGATGTATGTGGAAACATTGCTTTACTCTACATTTTCTACATATTCTACATACGCAGTTATTTAAAGTTCCCGCTTTAAATAAATTTATACTATAAAATATATTTATGACAGGACAAACTCGAGGAGCGAGCAACGCGGCATCGAACCCGACGCGTCAGCGCGCGAACAGCAGCAGTTCTTCGTCGCAGTCGTCCGCGGAGGATGACGAGGACTGCGCCGCCGCCTCGTGTCTGCGGCCCACTGGTACGATCCTATCCATTTGTTTGTTTTCCTTCTCATCTCAAAATTTGCAAGCTGAAGTGGTTAGAGACAGGGTATATTGCTAGGAGAACCGAAAATTGAAAGGAAGAAGAACCGTCTTAATAACGAAAATGTCTCGGCTGCAGGAGCACAGGCTGTCCTCTGTTTAGATGGAGGAGGATCTGAGAAGGCATAGGACTGGACTGAGTGCCAAATGTTGGCAGAGTACTATGTCCAGCACTGGACTTGTGAAGGATGATGAAAGGATGGATGGATGGGTTTGTCTGTTTATAAATATGTAAACATTTATAGATCGACTAATTGGAAAATTAATCATTCATCTAGATGTGTCAACAGAAAGCATTTGTTATACTTTATTGGGAAATAGATGCATCAATTATTTTTATTTGATTTAAATTTTTTTTTAAAACAAATTTACAAAAATGTAAATGTTATTTTAAAGAGTTTCTAAATTTATTTAGATTTGAGAATTCACTTTTGACTTCATTTTATGATTCCGCCACAGGTAAAGTAGACTGGGTCCAATGCGACGGAGGGTGCGACCAATGGTTCCACATGCACTGCGTGGGATTGAACCGGAACGCGCTGCGCGAAGACGACGACTACGTGTGCGGCTCCTGCGCCGAGCGACGCCCGCGGCCCGCGCGCCCCGAGCGCCACTGAGCGCCACTGAGCGCCGCAGCGCCACCTAGGACCTGCCCTGTTAACTGACATGGACCATTGTTTGGATAGTGGACTGTATAGGCCTTGTGTGAACAGTGAATAGTGGAGCTTGTATTCAAGTGAGTTTCTTGCGGTTTTATAGGGACAAGTGACATTGACTGTTAATAAATTCTTAACAAGACATGATAGATGTAACATCAGGTAAGCATATTATAATACCAATGCTTCATACTTTTGGCCTCATACTAGGATTTAGTATGTTGTGGGTGCCATGTACACATACAAAGACAAACAAAGATCCTGACCAGAAAAAAAGATCTAAATCACCTATTAGATTTCTTCTTTGTTTTTAATGAAACCAAGGACCCTTTTCATGGCACACATTAACAACTTAATTATTTACTCTGGGAAACCTTTTATATTTAACCTGGGGAATACTTTTTGTGTGGACACCTGCTAAACACAGCACAGCACCAAAATTGGGGAAACTTTGAGCATACCATATTGCTCCAAAAAATATAACTTGAATTATTGACGTGATTTTGACAACAAATTATTAAATATTATCTTGTTTACACTCATAATATATTATCAATGCTGTTAGCATTGTAATTAATTGAACTAACACTGAATTATGAAGCTGATGACTGACTGACTTCAAATATGTGTGATAAAGATGTTTTTATTGGAAGAACATCTTGACACTTTTATTACAAGATTGTAACACAGAAATATACATACAACTATTTGCCCAGATATAAATGGGGTATACAATTTGTATATGGCATAAGATTATGTCCAATAATATGCAAGTTCTTCGAAAAAACGAGAAAAGAAATAATCAAATAGGTGACTGAATAATATAAGAAATGTTGGGAGGATTTTATATATTAGAAAACACAAAGATAAGATCTCCACTCTATGCAACACTGCAATCAGACTTTGTGATACTGAAATGCATGAAATTAGGATAACCTGTTCCTTCAAACCGTTTGGTTTGATGTACAGACCTTACGATCAAGAAATGCCTTTTCATAAGGAAGCTCACTGGAGTTTATTTGGGAACTACTAAGTATCTGAAGGTTTATTGACTTACTTAGCAATTAACTTTGACAAGGCAAATGTTGTCACTCTGTGAGATTGGTGTTCGTTAATGTAATCAATGGTGTTTAATAAGCCATTGAACTACTGTGATGTAGTCGTGTTATAGGCCTGTGTATTGTCAGAACCATGTACCTATAAAGAAGAGGATGGAGTGTATGGCTCTTAATCTAAGAATTCCTTGACCGCTCGACTTGCGCCCGACGCTATCACCGTAGCTCCCTCGCTCGCCCCTCTTTCATATTGATACAACATCATTAGACAGTAAAATAATTTTTTTTGTATATTTGTAGTCACAGTAAATAAAAATTTAATAGTGGTCTACTTAAATATAAAAAAAAACAAACACTATTTGTGTTTGTTTTTTATTTTAACTTTAAACCTACACAATCTATTGTGGTATGGATGTAAACATAGTATTGTTTATTGTAACTTCTTGGTTACATAAAAAGCTCTCAATTTTAAGGAATTACATCCTAAATGTGAATTATAGTATCTGAGGTATTGGGACTTTTACAGAAATAGGATGAACTTAAGGCACACATCTTTTCATGTTTTATTTTTCAAATTCACGTAAGATATTACGTAAACCGGGAGCAAACGTACAACTTTATCATAAGACAAGAGCAAAAAACTGACACAATGTGTGATGTCATTAGCACACTTGATTCCTCCCCGCCCCCTCCTCTTCCTTACAACTTCATGGTCAGAATAATGCTGGCTTAGGAATACAGAGTAACTATACAGGTATTCAATATCATGCAATGTGTTACGTTATTAGTGTAAATGTGATTGAATGTTTAATTAAATACATACAGCATCTAATAAGGTAAGAACAACTTATTGAACAATATAGTTTATTTATATAGATTCCATTTATGTACAATCAAGCTTAGAGTAAATTTGATGTCAGCTTTGCCACAAAATAATGTTTACAATATCTCTGAAGTGTTACAGTGTAAGATTTACATTGCCTTGTATTTTATCCCAAGACTTAGTTGTCAATATGACAACTTTTTTCCGCTACTGTTACATGCCACGATTTTCTGTAAACCTATTTAGAGTACACATAGTGTCTTGGAAACAGGTGTGTGTAGTAATATTTGCAATATTCGTTATATTATTAATATTTCTAAACGTTTGTGATATCGTAATATTCGAAAACATGAATTTTGGGTATCAAATTGGCACATCGTGTTACATTCACAATACTTCTGGACTGTAAAACAGATAGCAATTGAATATATTCAGATAATATAATCAATTGGATTTAAAAAATTATTGCATGATACTGGTACGTAAGTACACATATTAATAATAATTTCATTTTGTAGTAGAGATAGTTATTCTAATACCTGATATCTTCATTTGTGATTTAATCACAATGTAGATAACATTAGTATATTTGAAAAGGTCAATAAAGATATCTATAGGCAACAAGCAAATAACAAAGTTAGATAGAGAAATTTTGTTATAGTGTTGTCTGTGATTTGCAAATTGTAATTACAAGTACTATTTACAAATGTAATTAAATTGAACTTTTGACTCTAATTATGGGAGGCTTTTATTGAATGACATGATATGATATTTGTTGTATTATACAAAAATATAGGGAAATCTTATTAACATGAATTAGTTCTTGACTTTTTACCTACTTACTATGCACTTTGGCGTGTTTTTATTATGTGAAGCACCCCTTTGTAAAAACCTATATATATATATTTGTAATAAATACCACTAGTAATGTTGTATTCCTGTCTGTTCACTGTTTGTTTTCTGTTGGATTTTTTCAATGTTTTCGGTCGTAAGTTGGCTATTGTGACATTTTTGATAAACTATAGGCAAACATTATGTTTTGGTATGTATATGTGACAGAAATTCTAAACTATCTATATCATTTAGCTTGAGGTGCATTTCTGCTTGACAATCATTCTGTTGCAACTGAAATTGCTTATGTTGTTGTTTCAAAAGACTTTGTGAACGCTTCAGGCAAGGAGACAAAAAGGAATGGTGAAGGATTTTTGAAAGCAAGCATGGTTCTGTCATTGTTCATTTGATGACTAACTGTGTTCATATAACAAATTTTGAAATGGCAAGCTTAATCTAGCTTGAGTTGTGAAACGATTGTGTCAGAGAGTTTTGTAAATATTTTTTTAACAAAATTATTAGGAAATTTTTAAACATATTTGGAGTTTTTTGCAAAAATACTGATAGTGTAAGTAGTTATGTTTGTGTGAGTGGGGATGTGTGGTTGTTCGTTCAAATATTGGTCCTTGAATGTTGAATTGAATCCCAGTTGTTTTTGGTTACTTTCCTAAGAGGCAGTTAAATCTGAACTGTATATTAAAAAAAAAAAAGTGTAAGTTTAGTAAATTAATACAAAACTAATTTTTCCATCTGAAATGCTTTTTTCAGGTTAATGACAGGAACAAAAAGAAACTTATCTTTATATAGAATGAAAAAAACGGCTTGCAGTTACACAATGTTAATAAGAAGAAAATATATGTATTTTTCATATAATATGTTTAACCCTAAATGTAAATCAATTCATTAATAAAAATAATTGTCTTGTTTTATCTTATCTTAGTTTGTAAATTGCTTTAATTTAATAACATTAATTATTGTAGGTACATTTGAAAATTACAACATCAACAATAATTGTATATAGTTAGCGTCTTTTGTGTTATACAGATATTTCTATGTAAATTAGAACTAAAAAATGCTTGTAAAGTTCAGTTTGATCACTTATTTTGCGTTTTTAATTATTAAGTTATTGTAGTGACACAAATACACATAGAATTTGGCTTCCATAGATGGTGATAACTATTCAAAATATTTCATTGGTTTATTTTAGGGTCGTTTGCATCAACTCTTTTTAACATATACATTTAAGGTTTATTTCAAACTAAATATATCACTGTCTTTACGCTACTTAGTTTTTTGTACTGTAACATACAAATTTAAGAATGTATATTTTTTATATTCATACACTGTCTTTGTAAGCAGATATGAACTCTATTTATAAGGCAATAAACACGCGTATCGCGAATCATTTGGTCGCGAAACTGTTAGCCATTTTGCTAAGTTAGTCCAATGTCTAAAATTTTATTTGGATTGTTGTTATTTATAAGAATTTAATAATGCTGTCGATATTGCCGAGAGTTAGTTGAACTGTCGCTAAGAGGTCTGTTATATTCACTATAATATGCACAATGTACAAGTTAATACAAACCACAAACGAAATATGGAATTGCTTTCCTGTAAATATAATTGATTTTAAAGTTCTGATAGTAATGACGACAGCTTGTATTATCGGCGTATTGACTGTGTTATTTATTTGAATGGCTGTTAAAATTAAATTTTAAGTTAAGGGCTTACTTTGCTGGCCTCCAGCTGATCTCTAATTTTGTTAACCTATTCCACTGTACCGATGTAAATAAAAGAACCGAACAAAATGTACAAAAGTCCAAAATAATCCAAGGCAATTAAAAAAACCGAAACACTAGTAATAATTTTTGTTAAATCCTTTGTCTTATTACATAAGAATGAGTTTTCTTAGTATAGAATGATTTTGTTGAACCTAACATTGAATAAGGAATAATTATATAAAATTGTACACTTTTGAGGTATTTTTAAGCCTAAACTAGAGGCTTGTGTTTTGTAATCTCTTGTCATTAAATTTTGGCCTTGTTTGTATGAGATCAGGAGTCCATATGTTTCTATCAGATTAAATATAAATGTTATATTGTAATGCAGACCGAATGTGTGAGTGAAATGTTGGTGTACAGATATTAGTTAAGGACCTGTCGTTTGTGCAACTATACGGGTGAGTAGGGCAGAATAGGACCATAATTGGATTATTAATAAAATGTAGAAATTATCACCAGTATCTTTTGTATTATGTGCCCGTTTCACTAAGTATCGTTGGACAGGCAGACGTCTATTGTGTACCAAATAATATAGAAAATATAATATAGAAAAATTTGATGTGTTTTATTATTTATTATTCCGTTGAAACTGGTACTTACTGGCACACTTTCAGTTATCTTATCACATAAAATTAGCATAACAATCACTCGAGTATAAAGAATTAACCTTATATTCCTTAAATTCATATATCAACATTTATAATTTTAAAAGACTGGTATTAACAGTATAGACCGATCATCGAAAGGTGTCTCGCTGACACAATTCTCACACAAATGCAGTTGCCGCGTGACGTGATGCTTAATAATTCACGTATGTTGTGTAATGTGTGCTTCACAGAGAACATAAACATTAAAATGCTTAAGAGAGCTCTTTTTGTAGCATTGATTTCTCTTGCCGAGTCTCATTCTTCTGCTTGCAATCTTTGTCCGGCTTCTTCCCCCGGAGTTCTCTTGATACCTTTATATCCATCCTCAATTTGTTGCAGCGTTCTACCTTTCGTTTCCGGCAGCATGAACCAAATCACAACCAATACGTACGTTATGATACCTGCGTATAGCCCGTACGTGCCGTATATTCCTACACTGTCCACCAAATTTGGGAACGTTTTCAATATAATAAACATAAATCCTGCAACCGATCCCGTACTGAGGCTGCCTGCTACGCTTCTGAACTCTAATGGGAATACTTCTCCCGCTATGACGTTTGGCAGAGGGACCATGCCCATCGCAATGGAGAACATCTGAAGATTGAGGAGCAGTGCCGGTATCCACACTGCATCGTACTGCAGCTTCCCATGTGCCTTGGCGTAAGTGTAGCCAACTATCGCAAGGTGACTCGCGACGCAAAGAGCTCCAGTAGTGAACATCATCGTTCGTCGCCGGACCCTGTGGATGACGTAAATGGCTAACGCATTCGAGACGAGTCGTTGCATGTCCAACGCCACCATCCAGAAATACACATTCACATCTGGACCCATTGTGAGTTCAATTATCTTAGTCGCGTACGCGGCCATGTTCATGCTTCCAGCTAAATAACTCAGCAGAAGGACGTGCATCATCAACACGATCGGCTTGTAGAACTCCTTCTTCCTTATTGTTAGAATCAGCTGCCTATGAAATGCTGTTTGATTTCTCAAGTTAGAGTCTTTGAAGTCTATTCGCGCTTGAATGAGGTCCTCTAGCTCGCGGTCTTCTTCGTCACCTCGGAGCCATCTGAAACTTTCCCTGCACTTGTCATATTGACCCTTGTCTGCCAGCCAACTCGGAGATTCGGGTAGGAAGAAGGTCATGGATAGGCTTATCACTGGGAACGCGAGGCTTGTAACGGCGGTTTGTCTCCAATCCAGCAGGGAGCCGACAAGGTGGACGAAAAATATACCGAAGCCCTGCGAAAAGGACAACATCGTGAGGAATGCACCTCTGTACTTAGGGCTGGTGTATTCTCCGATTAGGACTGAACGAAGCGGTACCAGGAGGCCGAACGATAAGCCTTGTAGTATTCTTCCGACGAGTAACGCCTGCAACGATAAAACACGGTATTACTAGGTAGAATTTAAGAAATTTGTGATTTTTCAGTGGACAAGCCAAGCCACTGATTTCAAATTGTTTATAAAGTCCCGGCTTACCTCGCGGATTACTTCGGGGGCTTCATTCATTGATTTCATTCATTTTTAATTCATTGATTTCAAATTATAAATTGTTTTTAAGTAGAATAGTGTGCATGGCGGCGAGTAGGGTTGCCAGGTCGTCAAACCTAATAGCCGGACAGACCAGCCAGCTTGGCCGGACATTTGGGTAGAAAGGCCGGACTCCCTACATAAGTGAGGATATTATGTCTCAGTATTAATAGGTACAACCAAAAACTGCGGCACTGCGGCCTGCGGTAGCGACCGATAGTCGACTCGCCTGCGCTCGGCCACGCTCCGCACTCGCGCGTTTGCGAAATGTAAAAAGCCTAACAAAAGCCGGACACCGTTTATTTTGGCCGGACACGCAATCAAAAAGCCTACCTATGTCCGGCTTTATCCGGACGCCTGGCAACGCTAGCGGCGAGAATTTAAAGCTCTCTTATCTTGCCTTAGTTAACGTCAATGGGCTGAAGCAGCATAGAAGATCTTGTGTGTTTCGTGGTTTGCATTTGCCATTTCTCGTGTTCATGCGTATTTGTCATTTAAAAATAATATTACCTCGAACGTTTTGGAGAAGATTATTGTAAGCCACGCCGCGATGTTGGGTGCGAGAACTACGAAGTGGCCGACCTTTCTTCCAAGGCGGCCCATTATTGGCGGCATCACCAAATCTCCCACCAGCATCGTTATGCTCAATACTGACGCTGGAAAAAATAATGAATATGTTATATTAGTTTCATAATCTGTGAAGCCATTTTTTTATGAGCCACTTAGCTTGCAAAGAAAAGAACTGGATTTTTCGTAAACAATAGTCTATAAGTAATAAAACTACTACTAAATAGTAGTAAAGTTACTATAGCAATAAAGTTAAAGGATACCGAAGGTAAAGGACAGCTCAAGAAAAGCATCGATGCTTCTCCGGAAGTCCCAAAGCCTGCTTTTTATGCGTATTTTTATGCGTACGTATTCTATACTTTGTTTTTGGGTACTGTCAAATGAATTTTTGGTGGTTATGAATGCCACAAGCTTTGAGTACTTCCTACTACACTAAAAGCTTGTGACATTTTATACTACTGTGTACTACTAGGTCTATGGAGCGAACATATGACTTTACCACACGAGAGCAACAAAATCAGGCACTGAGGCTCACTAAATTGAGGCGTTGGGACAATAATTATTATTGCGATTTCAGTTCACGCAATCGTGTTTATTACCTCTTCTTCTTTTTTACTCTGTGGACTAGCCGCAAGGCATGATGACAGCAGCTGAAGGTGTTAAAAATAGGTCCGTGTAGAACGTGGAGGACACCAGTACCAGTGCATACCAATGGAGATCTCAAATTCCTCTCCACCGCTGAGTCATACAGTCACATGTGGTACAAATCCCACATAACACACACTCCAAAAGTGACGGGTGCCTTTTAAAGGTTTCCCCCAATAGCGAACCATCTTCGTATGTCAAACTCGTACTTTGAACTGGTTTACATAATTATCGACTAAAATCCATACTAAAATTATAAATGTTAAAGTGTGTTTGTCTGTTTGTCCTTTCATGTGGCAACGGTGCTACGGATAATAAATAACACAAGATACGATCCGGTACCTTACCTATCCACGACTGCTGGTCCTTGCTGAGCTGCAGGCTGGACTGCGGGTCCTGCAGCTGCGGCAGCAGCACTCCTGGGAAGCCGAACCCGCACCCGTTGGCCACCACGTTTATGCATACTGCAGCCGTTATAAAAGACTAGAAAACAGAGTGGAGTGACTTATTGCTTAGAAATAACAATCCTTGGTTTATTTTAATTTGATTAAATCCATAATAATGTGTGTATCGTTTATTACGTTCTTCTAAACTACATACTGCATCAATTTTAATGAAGTAACACAGGCAGAGCGGTTCGGTGCGAAAAGGCAATGATTAGGGATGGCGATCTAAGATCGATTAATCGAAGAATCGATTTTTCAGTCCAAAAAGATCGATTTTTTAGATCGATATCACGATAATTATGTAGTACTGAATCGATTCAGTACTACGTATCGTTACTTGTATTAAATGCGAAGTACTGAAGAATATTATTTTTTACCGTATAAAGGCGGTTTTGTTTTTGTTATAAAGTTATATAATTTCACTCTTTTTAGTACTTTTAATTTAATAATGTATTGTTTAAACATAATTAGCGATATTTCCACATTATTATGTGGGACTATAAAATTTGAGAGTTCCGCTCGATTTCCTTGGGATCCCATCATCAGATCTTGACTTGGTGACAATAGGACCACCTCGAAAGTATAAGCTTTTGAACAAAAAATAATCATCAAAATCGGTTCATAAACGACAAAGTTATCCGCGAACAAACAAAAAAAGCATATATGTGGTCGAATTGAGTGACCTCCTCCTTTTTTGAAGTCGGTTAAAAAAAGATCGATTTCCAAAAAATCGATCTTTTAGACCTCGATTTTTTTCTGAATCGATTCATTAGGTCACGATTTGATTCGATTTTCAGAAAGAATCGCCATCCCTAGCAATGATTTTATCGTAAAAAATAGGAGGAAACGCGGGATAGAATTCGTCTGAGAATTTGAAAAATAGGTATTTTGGAATAACTATTGCTATCGCGCTGCGCCCTGCGCTATCCGCCGCGTGCGATAGGGACAGATGCAGCTCAGACCGATTATACCTACAAACTTTCTTACTAAATCGAGGTTTCGTATTCTCCTCTACCCTCCTTCAAAATTGAGTTTATTAAATATTTTTTTTCACAAATATCAAGAAATAGAAGAAGTCGTAGAGGCCCCCTATGGTTTTATTTGGTCGTAAAAACCTTTCAAATTTGTTTTGCAGTTGTTGGATTAGGGCTGTATGAAAGAGGCATTTTCTACGATTTTTGAAGAGTCATATTTTCTGATCTAATAATTGATTGAAAAAAACAAAACATAGCAGACTTAGATATTGTCACAAAAAACATTCCTCTAGAAGCATTATCCAGGGAGAAAATAGGAGAATACATTTGTATGGGAATACGGCGCTAGCGTTTCCTCTTAAAGATGTTAAAATAATTGAGTTAGACGGAAGCTGGTTTTCACGACCGAATCCGATTTTCACGGACGAAACCGAAACATTCTTATAAGAATCATGTTTTGATAGAAAAATAAACAAAACATTATCATAATCAGTTAAAATCAGTTAGTTAGATGAATCCTGTGTAAGTACCTACTTGTTTTGTTGAGTTATAAGTGTTAATTTTACAATAAAAAATAATTAGTTACGTAGCTGAGTATCTCACTGTAAGTACTTGCCATAAGTATTACAATGTACTTTGAACCTCTGAATACATAATATTATCAGCAGTAATATGCAAAACTTAGTACCAATTAACTACCTTACTAATGTCTGTTTACGCATAGCATTAGCGAGAGAGTTAAATTAACCAAAAATATTTAAAAACTGGTTAAAGCCGATCACGAAATGGTGAAGCACGTGGACGCAACAAAATGCCTTCGTCGCTTGTACGGAATTCGACGTGACGATCACAGCGCGAGAGCTCACCATTGCAGTTTCAGTGTCGGTTGTAGTTTCGGCAGATTTACCGCCGAAACCGAAACTGAAGACCGAAACCCCGTTTTTTGCTGAAATTCAATTGAAACCGAACTTTCGGTCGGACACTAGAAATAACGGATAGCGATAATAACCGTATTCTATGCGGGTGAAGTCGCGGGCGGAAAGCTATTAAATAATAAATAAATAACGATACACACACCACACTAGGATTCCCTGTGTCGTGGGTACCATGGATATGCAAACACCCAGACAAAATGGAAATTAAAATTTATCATTCCAATTTCTGCTTGCCGGGAATCGAACTTTGATTAGCAGTGCAACATGGTAATAATTGCGCCACACGGGTCGTCAATATAAGTAAAGCAGCAAGGGATCAAGGACACTTGGTGTTAGTAGTGGTCGCTGTAATCCATAAACTGTTGGTAGGTGGTAGAACCATTATGGGGAGAAGTACCACCGCTGCACTTCTGCCGTGAACCAACTCTATTGTGTTTCGGTGGAAAGGTGCAGTTGCCGGCCACACTTACATGAGGCGACCACCAGCCTCCGGAGTAGCAGCGCAACTCCATACGACCTCAGACAAGACTTACCTATGCTTGCTTCAGGTTGTATGTAGATATCCATGGGCTGCAGCGACCACTTAACCCATGTGGCCTGCATGCTCGTCTACTACTCCATTCAAATAAAAAAACGTCTTAAAATACATAAGCCTGACAGGACCGCGCCGACCGCCCACAGCGCCTGTGTGCGAAACTTATGAAGCGCCTCTTTTTTTCACGAATCTTTATGTTTCAACTTATTTTACATAATACATATTTGTTGTTTACGAGGCATTTGTTGCGCCTATTACTTATCGGTACTCCACTACAAAGAAATATGTTCTTGTGTAAGTGTAACAAAAATAATTTCGATAGCGGCGCCCCTTGTCTTGGCGCCTGTGTGCGCCCAGAGCTTCAAATACCGCTATAAAATCATAACGTTATTATCTACTTGTGCCCATAACGTTATAAAAAACATAATGTTTTACAAATAAACGTTATTTACACGTTAAAATAACGCTATATCATTAAACGCTATTTAGAAAATAACGATATAAATAACGTTATATTTACGGGGAATAATAATTATCATATGCAGCGAGCTAGCAACGCGGCAATGTCGCTTAGCAATAACGATATTATAACGTTATTTATTTCGATTTTGATATTTCATAACGTTATTCTTTTAATAACGCTATTCGTCTTTTCGTTAGTAATGTCAAAATAATAACGAAACGAAATACGTATAACGTTATATAACATTATATTTTGATATTTTTTATAACGTTATGAAGCTCTGTGTGCGCCGCACACTTCGCACATAGGGGCGGCGCGGCCCTGATGCCTGAATCTTGCCTGATCTAGTAAGTGGTTAGGGCTTCGAATTCTCTATTCCTAAGATAGTGTGTCTGTATAATTTATTCTTTTCCTTCGTCTTTAAATCCCGCAATCTAGCAATCAAAAAGCTAACTATGTAACGATCGGTTGGGTAAGCGTGATAGGGTAGCATTTTTAAACGCACCGGAAGTGATTTTAATTTAGAAGTATTGTTATTGATTTATCATTTTACTTTAGATAACTTTTTCTGTAATTCCTCAATGTCCCATACAAGTAAATTGACAATATAATTGTGATTGATAATTGATAATTAGAACTGATTACTTATTTATCAATTAATTTATAGATACGAAGTTGACTTCTGAAATCAACTTTACCTTTGAATCGATGATAACAATGACTGACAGTGAAACATATCGAAAAACATTGAAAGTTATTTATTATCACTGAGTAGGTTGATATATGTATAGGTATATATAGATATGAAGGTTAGTAGGTACTTAATACTAGTAATATGATGATGATGATGTGCCGACTTAGACGCGCGCAAAGCCCTGCAGCTTGTGTAGATGCGATCCATAGGTAGATTGTTTAGCTTAGTCTTGTTTGATCGAAAGTTGGATGAGTGATCGCTGCTCGGTGATCGATATCTGTGGACTTACATCTGAGACCAAACTGCATTGGAGCAGCCTGGTGGAGCGACCTAGTTTTTTTAATATACTTACCAATTGTATAATATACGTTTACTATGAAGATAAGTAACAAATATCGTGCTCAGCAAATGAAATAGGCACATTCATACTTCAGCGCAACGTGATAAAAAATAGATCGTGATCCTGTCTACCTACTTGCCGCGTTCAGTGACATCTTATCGCATTGCAATGTTGCTCTAATTACCTACTTAAATCATTCTTTAGTTCATCAACAGCCCATTTAATGTTCCACTTGTATAATTATTATTTATTCTTATGCCACTAGTCTGCACGCACGCTACTAAGTACGACAGACGACCTTTACCTTCTCTACCTTTTTTTTTTTGTTTTCGGGGGGGAACCTTCAAAAGGTACCAGGCACCTTGGGGGAGGGTACCGGGTTATGTGGGATTTGACCGCACTAAAACCCCCTCGGTGGCTGCCACAGCGCTTGGGGAGGACTCCGGGATCTCCGGTGGAATGCACCGGTGTTCACCACGCGCGACGCCCCAGAACGGGCCCATCTTCGGGAGAGCATATGTGCTCTCCTGCACCTTCCGATGATCACGGCGACATGCGGCCACGCACATATCGCCGCCCTTCCCGGGGCTGCTGGTTGGACGGATCGAGCTCCCACTCACACCGTCCACAACCCCGGAAACCCCCTTTTAGTCGCCTCTTACGATCAGGCAGGGGATACCGTAGCTCTATTCTTAATCCCGAAGCTACAGGGACTTGGTCAGGTCACCTACCCCTAAAATCCATTTTCATTTCTAATGAACAGCGTTCAAGTACATATTACGTAAGTAGATTTTTACAAATTTTAACCCCCTCCCCTTTGTCAGCAAAAGTAAGCATCTTCCTACCCCCTCCCCCATGTTTACCTATGTAAACATTGCTACATGTATTTTCAATCAGTTCCTGGTTTCTATATTGAATCAAGGTATCATGACTATCATGAGTAAAAATTTCGATTTCTTGCATGGTAAATAATTATTGCTGAGCTCGATGACTGCTTCATGTAGGCTGGCCTGCCGGCTTAACATAACGTGGCATGTATGACCGTCTGCTACTCCATTGAAATAGTTAAAAAAATGTTTATGCAGTCAAGTGCCTTATTGCTGCAAGGCATAAAAATAAGAGTGAAATTCTTGGGCAGAACCATGGAAGTTATGTTGAACCATGGAAGTTATGTTGAACCATGGAGTTCATCATGAATAATAGCAGACCTACCTTTAATACAGCGACTTTATGAATAGGTATGTGTATGAACAAGGTATCTGTGTACGTGTGTAAACGTTCATGAAAGATATGTCGACCAGACTAATTCTAGCCTCAGGTGACCATAGGGCTGGCACCTATTTTTCCCAAAAAATTAGTTTACTAGTTCAGAGGAGAAACGCTGCCAGCGTTCTGGGTACAATGCCACAAGCACAATTACTAGATGGAATTTTGTTTTTATAATTAACTTTATATACCTATTTAATTTTTATTTTTTGTTAAATTATTTAAGTATTTAGTTTGACGTAAAATAAATAAATTGATTTCTGTGTACATAACATTGAATATTCAAATTAAACATTTGTTGACTCTTGACGTAAAAACGAATATCAAACGAAAGATGGCATCATAGAAATCGAAAAAGGGATGGCATCAACGTGGCATCAACGATTATTTTGAAAGCCGGTACTACCCAGGCTAAAATTTTACTAATACGTAAGTACCATAATATATAAGTATATTTTTACCTATGGTCTTTTTGCTTCATAGAAATTCATTAATTAACTTTCTTCTAGAATTTGCACACATTTAAGATAAAGTAAATAAAGGTAAGAATGTAATATTTTATTATATTTAGGTATGTGTATTATTATGAGATAATGATTTTATATTTAACATTATAACCACTATTTTATTAATAAATGAATTATGAATATGTACAATTAAATAAAAAATAAGTAAATGAAGAGACTTTGTCGTCCATACACGATGCGATGGCTGCAACCCTTTTTGCGTCCCACTGCTGGGCACGGGTCTCTCCCCATTATTGGAGAGGCCTGGAGCTTACTCCACCACGCTGCTCCAATGCGGGTTGGTGGAGATGCGGGTTAGTGGCCAACCCGCTGTCGGATGTTTTCAAACCGCCCATAAGGCCTCCGACAAGGTTTAACGACTGTTATCTATCGACAACAACCGGGACCGACGGCTTAACGTGCCCTCCGAAGCACGGAAACGCGCATGAAATTTTTTTGCCACTAGCGGTCCATCTCCATCTCACACCCGACCGCGCCCGTTTGGCTTAGTTACACAGATCGTTTGCGTTCTACGCTAACCGCCGGGCCATGCGCGCTTCATGCGCTCATACACGATGCGATACCTAAGTGGAATTTAAATAAAACACTCACTTGCCGCAACAAAGAAACCCTACACGGCATAACTGTTCACTAACACAACTACTTATCATAACATTTTGCAACAATTCACTCGGTAATCGACTAAGTAATTAGGCGAATAACTTATTAACCGTGTTTATGTTTACATGTTTAAATCACTACTGAGAGTTCCACGTTCGATATGTCGATGGCAACCGAACTGTATCAATAAATACGT
Organism: Pyrgus malvae; assembly: GCA_911387765.1. Classification (NCBI taxonomy): domain Eukaryota; kingdom Metazoa; phylum Arthropoda; class Insecta; order Lepidoptera; family Hesperiidae; genus Pyrgus; species Pyrgus malvae. The sequence continues at coordinate 14,339,929 of OU426971.1, read as the reverse complement.
CATACTAATTGTTGGTTAATCGCGTATGTATGATGACATTGATGACAATGTGTAATCTACCTACGAGTACTTATAAAAAATGTTACGCAGTATACTCCCGCGAACAGCCTAATCGTTGCCTAACAGAAAACTTTAAACAGGTGTTCTTAATACTCAATTCTTACTAAAATATTAATTGTACGTACGTGGCGGTAAGATGGGTAGGTTGGTTGAGAGATGGGTGAGTGCTAGTGGCAAAGCACGAAAAATGTGCGATGTGTTTCGGAGAGCAAGTTAAGTCGTCGGATTCGGTTTGTCCTTGACTCCTTGTCTAGTCAGAGGTCTTAAAGGTGGTTTTTGATATAGCTGGTTGTTCACTGGATGATATTAAACGGCCATAAGGCCTTCGACAAGGTTTGCAGATTGTTATCCATAGAAAATAACCGTGGAAGACTCACGTTCACACGAAAGGCACATGCAATTTTTGTTGTCACTTATCTTCTCACAAATCACAATCCAACGCGCCGGTTTGGCTTAGTTGCATAGATCGCTGGTCGCCATAGATTGGGTCGCCAACCATACTGTTAAAAACAGTATTATACTGTTTTTCACTACATTATACTTTTAACTGTTGAACAAAAATAAAGTCACAATCGAGCGTTTCAGAACGAATCTCAAACACTACCTAATATTAGCTTCAATTAATTTAATAAAAAATGAGCCTCTTATTTATTTTAAATTGTAGTTTTGATTGTGGTAAGGCTTATGAAGCTTTTAAAAATGACTAAATTAATAAGTTGCGCGAGAAGCACTAAAAATATGTCTTTAAAAAATTAAATCCTGTTCATTTTTGTAAAATAGGTACTGTTTATTTTCCTTCTCAGACCTACATACATATACTTACTTTAATTATTGTAAAAAAAGTTGGTAAACCTAGCCATAGACGCCAGCCGCCGCGTCATGCGCGCTTCAATAAAATAATTTAATAATACAACAATTATAATCTTATTCAATTCATTTACTCCAAAATCATATTAACTTTACTCTCAGAGACCTTCATTTTATACATCTCTAGCCGACTGGTGTGCAACGACAATCTCGCTTCAACTTCATGGGCCTTTAACGGTCGTCCTCTAAATTCGTCCTCAATTTGCTGAAGAGTCCTGTCTTTTGTCTCCGGGAGCAGGATCCATAGGATGATCAAACTGTATGTCATGAGAACGGAGTAAAGAAGATATGTCCCAGGCAAACCCGACCAATCTATCAAGGACGGAAACGTCTTTAAACCTAAAAACATCGTACAGCCACCCGATAGCGTGGCAATCGTTCCGCCGATGCTCCGGTACTCCAAAGGAAAGATTTCCCCTGCAATTATATTCGGCATAGGTACCATCGCCATGCCTACAGTGAAGAATTGAATGTTGACCAGCAAGGCAGGAAACCAGATGCCTGCAAAAGTAGCCCAACCTTGATTTTTTCCATACACATAAGCAACCATAACAAGATGCGTTAAAACGCAAAGGGCGCCAGTAGAAAATAACATTGTGCGCCTCTTTACTTTGTTTATAATGTAAACGGCTGCGGCGTTAGTGATTATTCTTTGTGTATCAAGAAACACCATCCAAAAGTGGACCTGTGCGTCCGGCCCCATTAACAAACTTAAGATGACCGTGGAGAAAGCAGCCATGGTGGTCCCTCCAGAGCATTGCATTATTATATTTGCGTGTACCATCAGAGTGACGGGCTTGTAAAATTCCTTCTTTCTTATAGTGTTCAAAGCTTCTTTCAGCCAGTTGTCGTTCTGTTGGCGGTTTTTAATTTTAGCCTTTTCGAGTTCCATTTGAGCTTCAATCATTTCTTCCAGCTCGGCTTCTTCTTCATCCCCTCGAAGCCATCGAAATACTCTTCTGCATTCGTCGTATTTGCCGATATCAGCGAGCCAGCATGGTGACTCCGGCGTATACAGAATCATGAGGAGACTGATGAATGGGAAGAAAAGACAGATCAGAGCAGATCTTTGCCAGCTGAGAAAAGAGCCTATAAGATGGATGAAGAAAATTCCAAAAGCTTGAGTGAGAGCTATAGTGGATAAGAAAGCTCCACGATTCTTCGGACTTGTATATTCTCCGAGGAGTATGGCTCGTAGAGTATTAAGAAGGCCAGATGAGATTCCAAGAATGGTTCTTGCTAGAATGAGTATCTGTAAAGACAAAATAGTGTTATCGTGTAGTGCTTAGATGAATGGCTAGTATAGGTTTTCTAGAAAGGCGTAGATCAAAAACTGTTCTACCGATATTTATCACTTAAATCAAAAAGGGTCATCTCTATATAAGTTAAACATACACTTCTATCTTCAAATCCAGCATATGTGCTCGGAAGCTTAAATAGATAGGGCTGAAGTTTTTTTCCGCCCGATTTTTTCTCGCTAAGGCCTATAGGCGCACCTAAAGCGGATGACGGTCAGCTGATCACCATATATACAATGAAATTTCATTTCATTTCATTTCATTCATACAATGAAATTTCATTTCATTGTAATTCTTAAATATAACAACCCAATTACTACAATATTACTATACATACATACAACTCAAACTGATGACCTCGTTTTTTTTAAGTCGGTTGTTGTACCACGCGCAAAAAACCGGTTAAAAAGGGTTGACGTTGAGGACATACTTACTTTTACGTTAGTAGCCATTATTGTCATGATCCATCCAAGAAAGAAAGGAATTGTGAGGGCGATATGTGCTCCCTTTCTACCAAATCTGTTGCTTAGTGGCGTCGTCAAGAAGTTCCCACCTAGCATGCTCAACGCAAATATGGAGGCTGGAAAAAAATAATGTAAAAATTAGATTAAAATGTTGGTTAAAATAATTAGTTTATAAATTAACATGAATACTACTGGCATTAAAAGAGTGCTTCCCATCAACCCATCGCCCAAAAGACCTAGAGCCGAACAGATTGGCGTTCATATTAAGTAAATACATGTATGTATTCCAAAACGAAATTAGTTATAGTCGATATTATTTGATACGATTGTTTAAAAAAAATTTAGAATTTAAAATGCTAAGAAGCCTTATAAACGTAGAAAATTTCTTCAAACACTGGCGCGCCTTGTGTAAAAATTTAAAGTAAACTTCGTTAATGTCTTCCCTTAATAAAAAAATAAATGAGATTTACTACTGTCAATTTCTTAAACATGATTTGTTTCTTTTTATTGTACAACTGCATAATACATCCGCACTTTATTGATGACGTACAAGAGTTTTTTAAGATAAAATACAAGATTAGATATTCTGATGCCGTCATGTTGCTGAGTTGTTATCGAAAACAACATCTCAGCACTTACTTAGTGCGTGTTGCACTACGTAGCCTTCCAAATAAGCGAGTACTGCAGTATCTATGATTTTTTTTATCTTCAGATAGAAATTGTAATGCATGTGACTCAAAAACGTTTTTATATCTTAAAACTATCCTTCCGCCAGCGGCTTCGCCCGCGTGAATCGGTTTAATGGGTCCCCGTAGGATAAAAAATAGCCTATGTGCTATTCTAGGCTTCAACTCTATATTAAAAACATAGGCGTTTAGCCAGTTGCTTCAACGAAGGAATGAAGCATTTTCCCGCGGTAAAAAGTAGACTATGTTACTCAGATTGAATGTAGTTTTCTAATGGTGAAAGAATTTTTGAAATCGGAATAGTAGTTTTTGAGTTTATTCATTACAAACATACAGAAATACAAATCTTTCTTCTTTATAATCTTTCTCTTTATAACATAAAATTCTCGTATCACAGTGTTAGTAACCATACTCCTCCGAAACGGCTTGACCGATTTTTATGAAATTTTATATGCATATTCAGTAGGTCTGAGAATCGGCTACTATTTATTTTTAATCCCCCTAAGTTATAAGGGTGGCCCACCCCAAACATTTAAACGCGGTACGGAGTTCTACCTATACAACTGTAGCCTTTAAGAGGCTGCAGATACATATAAAGCGATCTTAAATTGTTCCTTCCTCTTCAATCTATCTTGCTGCTCGAAAACTTTGGCTGCAACCCTTTTTGCGTCCCACTGGGCACGGGTCTCTCCCCATTAATGGAGAGGCCTGGAGCTTACTCCACCACGCTGCTCCAATGCGGGTTGGTGGAGATGCGGGTTAGTGGCCGCCCGCTGTCGGATGTTTTCAAACCGCCCATAGGGCCTCCGACAAGGTTTAACGACTGTTATCTATCGACAACAACCGGGACCAACGGCTTAACGTGCCCTCCGAAGCACGGAAACGCGCATGAAATTTTTTTTCGTCACCCATCCCACACCCGATCGCGCCCGCTTGGCTTAGTTGCATAGATCGTTTGCGTTCTACGCTAACCGGCGGGCCATGCGCGCTTCTCGTTTCGCGCTCGAAAACTTACTGAAGACAAACTGGAGTATAGGTTTGTAATCCTAATAATACTTTAGAGCTACAAAATGAATTCACATTATCTCGGCATTCACGTCCTTGTGGCCATGGATTCGGATGAGTGAAATTATTTTTTGTAAATACTCGGTATTAACATCTGAATGTGCTCCCGAAAGCATCTAAACATGACATTTGTAACTTTTTATTTTAGTTAAGGAACAGGTAAGGATGCAGGTTAAATGGTCTCTGCAGCCCATAGACATGTACGCACCACCTCAAGCAAATTAGAATCTTGTCTTACCTGAGATCGTATGCAGTTGCACTGTTACTCATGATCATTTTCAAGCCAATTTGTCAGGCAACCGCAACTTTCCGCCGAATATCAAAAAAATGCTTTATGGCAAAAACAAGTGCAACGGTGGCACTTCCTCGGTCTTGCCACGAAAGTTCAACCACCTACAAAATTTTGTTTTATTTCATCCATCAGCCTTTTAAAGTCCACTGCTGGACCTATGTTCTAAGGCCTATGCCTCCTCTAATGTCCGTCCTTCTCAACTCCTAACCTTTGTTCGGCTACGGATTTCATCGTTACGATTCCGTCGCGTGTTTGTTTTATTATAGTGGTAGAACCATGTACATCCGATCATGAATAAAAATTATGCAAACCAGTTGAAAAATTACAGATTTTTAGATACGTGTCATCAAACCTTACCCAGCCATGATTCCTCGGTCGTGGTAAGCTCAAACCCCGAGCCTGACTCCTTCAGTTGTGGAAGCAATATTGCAGGGAAGCCGATAGCGCACCCATGGCCTATTATGTTGATGCCCACGGCCGTTGATACAAAGCACTGAAATATTAACCAAATTTTTTTTTTACAATAATTGTAAAACTTTGATGAGAAAAATATACTCGTATCTATACTAATATATAAAGCTGAAGAGTTTGTTTGTTTGAACGCGCTAATCTCAGGAACTGTTGGTTCGAATTGAAAAAATATTTTTGTATTGGATAGTCCATTTATCGGGGAAGGCGTTAGGCTATATAACATCATGCTATGACTAATACCAAATCCCACGCGGACGAAGTCGCGGGCGGCCGCTAGTATTTTATAAATGTTGGTAGCCATATAGGGCTACCAATCAAGGGTTTGATTCTCGGCGAGGCAGAAATTGGAATTACGTGTTCTTTTCGTGAATTTTGTAACCGGTCTGAGGGTTTGTGTTTCTTTTTCGTGTTTGTCCATGGTACCCTCGACACAGGGTATCATATTGTGTGGTTTCGAATACGCTGTTTGTAGTGTTAATTATTTATCAAGTGTTGTAAGTTGTAGAATTTAAAAGCAACGGTGAATAATAGGTATACCTTCTATACACTAAAAAGAAATCTGGCAATCGTTGAATTGAAGAGGTAGACGAAAATTAATGGGTATGTACTTTTTTAATATTCTGATGCTTTGTATTACAAGTACACAGCATATTTCTTGTCTCATCGAAACTGTACTATTGTAGAAAATAGTTTTTGACGTGATAACGTCTTTAAAATCGTTTTAGTCGGGTGACATGTTCAGAAACTTGTGTCACACCAAAACCTCACGAGCGCGATCGCAGGTATAACGAGAGAGAGACGGACCGATCTCCCGTCTCATCTCGAGCGCTGCCAGTCATTCCGTGAAACTTGTCACGCGGAATCCTCACGAGCGGAGGCTGGCATAGCGTTCGAGTGAGTGGACCGATCTTCCGTCTCTCTCACTCTAGCGGCATACAAACGAATGGAGATTTTCTCGAGCGGACGTTATCACGTAAACATCTCGATCGTAAACCTACTTTACAAACAATTTGCCGTTTTTTTACACAGTTTTAGTGGATTTACGTATTGTACTACTTGTTTTTGTTATTTGTGTACCTATCTTACTTAATGTATCAATGTTCATAAAGATAAAGTTGTTGCACAAAGTAGCCATACTCTTAAATGTATACGTAATCTTTTTCGTTTCCTTATAAATAAAGTAAATAAATTGAAATATAATTTTAATTTCTATATTCATTACTAAAAATTTTAAAGTTTTTATAACGCCAATAACTTCAGTAATGTTGAACCTAGGATAGGACGTAGCAAGGTTAATATCTTATAACTTTTTTAAAATTAACTTTTGGTCGATTTTATTTTTAAACTAAATATTATTCTTTTTTTAATCATACGTTTATATGATCGATCTCTAAGATTAGATAGTTTGATCATTGTTATAAAATGTGATAGTAATAGTAATAAATAAAAGAACAATATAAAAATTAAAAACACTTTTACCTGTTTCACAAACGGCGTTACTGTAGTTTTCTTAGGCATTTCTTTTCCTTTCCAAATCAAATGGTTCTAATATATTCTATGTTTTAACCTTAAGTCATAAACATTTTCTCTCCCAAAATTCGTCTGCTACTCACAGGACACTTTTACTATATTATCGCATATATTACGTTTGATCATTCGGCCGATACGATTGTTGTTTTTATCGTTTTCTGCTTATCACAGCTGTTCAATATCTAGTCTTGTATAATTCGCAATATTGCTATTATCGTCATCCTTAAGTAAGATATTGGTTAATCCTTTATTATATAACAATGAATCTCTTAGATTATGATGGTCCTAGCTAATTGGTACTTCCGTTACACCCCATTTTGGGAATGATTGACCCACTTCTAGACCTTATCTCAGGTCTCGCTAAGGGCCGGGAAACACACTTTGAACACACCAACAGTAGTAATCTTCTTGGCTAATGGTGTTTCCTATTGTTCTAGGTCATTGTCATTGTCCTGAAGCCTGCTTGGAGGAGCTGCCCTGGATCCATATGGAAGAGATTTTTGTAACACATAAGATTTTTTATAAGATACACAAATTTTTCATTAATTTTATGAGTGATACTTTTTAATATAATTAGTTTTGATTTGTTTTTCCCATGCCTCATAGCCAGTCATGACGTCCTCTACTGCTGGTTACCATATCGATCCAGTAAAATCTATGACTGCATAATATATTAGCTTTGACAAAACACGTGCTAGTGTTTGCATAGTATGATATATATTAGAGATGTTAGGGCCGTGTGGGACGGAAGCAAGACGATTCTATAAGAATTGACTTCGCGTCTGGTGATGGCCTCTGGTGACCCAAGGGCTGGAGCTTACCTCGGCCAGCAAAACAGTTTGGCAATTCAACGAGGTAATGCTGCCAGTATCTTGGGCACAATGCCGCAGCGCAACGATTTGGATAAGGTTTTTTTATTTATAAGTTTTTATTATACCTATAATATTTTTATTTTATTTTTATTATAATATATATGGTTTTTATTTATTATTTTAATTATATTTTCATTAGTTAGTGGTGTTAAAGTGAAATTCTTAATAGTATTGCGTTAATATTAAACGTTCAATTTAGCATACTTCATATTATGATTGGCTAAAATCTTAATACATTTAAGTTAAGGAGTAATCCTTTAATATGTTACCGCAAATGTGTCATGTGCCATATTTCAAGGGGTCATTTCTTTTGCGGCTATGACATATTTAATTACAGGCATAATATGAAAACTTTGGCGGTATTAGTTGGTAGTATGCTATTTAACCAGATGGCCAAGAAATAAAGAAAGAAAGAAAGAAAAAATATTTATTTCATATTAGGAATACAAAATATTCGCTTAATGAATGTCATTTTTTCCCGGTCATCGCCTTTAAGTGCCCGTTTGGGCTAGATGTTGAGCTGAGAAAAAAAATGGCGGCGGAAAAAAACTCCCCGCACTCTTTTAAAAAAACAGTACATAATAATATATTTGAGATAACAGAATGGCTATGGGTCGATAATGGTCACACGTGACAGCTGATCGTGTGAGACACCATCAACCCACTTCCACCTGCTCACAGATGCGAGTAATTACTAAAACTAATACAATCTATGAAGAAATAGCCTTGTGTGAGCGAGATTCATTCCCACGCTCCTTTATCATTAAGATAGTCCTTAGTGTTATAATAAGCCTTACGGCACAGCACAGGACTTGTTTGACTGCCTTCTTAAAAGGTTTTAAAGGCAGGGATTGAATCAATGGACATCCCAATAAAAGAATGACTTTTTTTTATGAAGCCGGCATTTCGGAAATGCCAGCTTGTGGCCGTTCATAGTTGAAACACAATTAGGACTATGCAAGTCCAATATAGTAGTGAACTTTTCTTTGTTTTTACGTACATACATGATGTTTTCGTAAATATATTGCGAAGCAAATGTTAGAATATCTATCTCTTTAAATTTTTCTCTGAGAGATTCTCTAGCACCTATGTTATAAATTGCGCGAATAGCCCTTTTCTGCAAAATAAAGATTGAATCAATATCAGCCTACCCACAGTAAAATGCCATATGACATTAAACTATGGAAATAACTGAAATAAACTAATCTGGCTGTTGCAATGTCTGTGAGGGAACGAATTTTCTTTATTGCAAAAACTGCAGAACTAAGTCTATTCGCTAACTGAGAGATGTGGGGTCCCCACTGTAATTTGGAGTCTATTGTGATTCCAAGAAAAGAAGCTTCTTCAACAATGGCAAGATCCTCACCATTTAATTGAGGATTTACATTTTCTTTCTTTACATTTGGGGGTGAAAATCTTATACAATTAGTTTTTTTATTATCTAATAGTAAATTGTTTACATTAAACCACTGGACCACCTTAGAGAGAGCATTGTTCACGTCGTCAAGATTTGATGTTCGTCTATTAATTTTAAATAAAAGAGAAGTATCATCGGCGAACAATACAATCTCATGACTGTTTTCTACCATGAATGGAAGATCATTTATATATAATAAAAACAGAAATGGTCCTAAAATTGAACCCTGTGGGACCCCCATCTCTACAGGTGACCCAGACGACCTTTTACCATTCACCTCCACTCTCTGAGTCCTATCCTTCAAATAGGATGACAGGAGTTTAAGCGCGGTACCTTTAATGCCATAGTGGTGCCAAGCGGTTAATACCGCGGTTTCCAACACGGAAATTCCAGTTCATAACCCCGCGCGCACCTCTGAAAGTTAACTGCTCGTTGCTCCAAGGTGACGGAAAATATTTACTTAATTACGATGTTTTCCATAACTACTGCAGATTGGTGGAGATCATCTCGAAAGCAAGCACGATGTCCACCAATCCGCACTTGACAACGTGGTGGACTAAGTATTATTATTATTATGACCTATATCACTTACTTTGAAAAGGAGATCAGTGCTCAGCAGTGGGACATAAAAAAGGGTAAAAAGTGCGGCTTTTCCCCCCTCCATCTTTTACGTATTTACTGAAAAAGGCGTATTACTCAGTCACTGATTTCATAAACCATAAAAAGGCTTATAGAAGTTCCGTAAAAACCTGGGAGTTTTTTTTCGGCCGGCTTTTTTTCCTCTCAGTGTACAAACACCCTGTGATATGGGTACCCAAAGCCCACGATCGGATCCGATCCGAAATATTGATAAATAAATATTTTAATTTATAAAAGACGCAATATGGGAACAAATAAAAATAATAGGTAATAAAATAGATGTAACTACATTTTTGTAGTTGTGTTATATTTTAGTTATTCTCTTTTATATTTTTATCTTTGTAATACTTGCATACCTCAAGAAGGTAAGTATGGCGAACTAAATATATATACGTATATACTTAAACAACTATTGTAAACACCCATATTTGTGCAAATAAAAGTTTTTGTCTTTAATTTTTTCTGGAAGTATCGCAATAAAAATCTTGCAAGTTAATAAGTAATGATGGCTGTATGAAGTTCAATCACAATAGACATAAGTGGAATAACTTCATACCACAAATTACGTATCGGGCGGTGGCGGCACAATTTTTTTAATTTTGCGGCAAAATGTGGCGGCCGTCTTAAAATGTAATTTCTTTTTAACAGTTTGTTATATTCTACAAACTTTATAAGTCCATTCACTCAGTTGTACAAAAACTTATAATCCGCTATTTTGTATTTTGGAAATTTTACTTTACAGTAATACTAAGTAATATTGTCATTAAAATATTTAAGTTTTATTTCTAAACCTAATATGGTATACATAAAATAAAAAAAATTACATAGGACACGCTTAACTTTTTGTAGGCTCCAACAAAAGAGATCTGCTCAGTAATTTGTTGAAATTATTGAAATGAAATGAAATGAAAATAAATATTCTTTATTCACTGTACGGTTCCTTTACAAACTCTTAGTGAACGTTATTTTTTTTGTTTTGTCTGCTCTGGGTGCGCTTAGGCAATGCTGAGCTGAAGAAAAGAGCAGACGGAGAAAAACTTCAGCCCTGTTTTAAAATATGGGGTATACAATAGCTAACTTTCTTACAGAGTAGCTATGGGCCGATAAGGAACATACGTGACAGCTACCGCATGTGTCAATGTCGTCCCACAGTATTAATATAAAATTTCAAAAATTGGGCGAGTTACCCTACTGTCTTAGAAAGGAGCTCTTAGTATTGTGGTTCTATGAAGTATGTAACAAATAATACATCAACCTAAGCATTCTACACACACGTGACAGTTATCTCGTTTTATTGGTTTAATGACTGCAACTACTTTGTCGCTTTAGCGACAAGGTCTCATGATTTGCAAAGAAATAATTTACACAGTTAAGCTGCCATAAATGCAGTAGTAAAATTAAATGGGTGACCGCTAATGATTTTAGGGGGCGTCCAATTATTACAGAAAGCTTTCAGAAGTTGAGAGAGATAAATCTCTTATAATCTTACTGTAGGGAGCGGGAGATCTTGGTATAATTCCACAATAAAAAAGTATTATTTTTTACATTAATTCGACGCATTTACACTATAAACACACATAATAGTTAATAGTTAAAAACATAATCAGTCCGTCAAGTCCTTAGATCTCTCATATTTCGCTAATGGTCAAGTCAATTATTAGTCTGCAACGTGTACCTACCCAAGTACAGCTTGTGGTACAGCGATGGCTGGATGGATGGATGGAAAACTTGTTTATCTTCATACCACCGTAATTTTATTTCTTAACACTTATCGAACAAAATTCCACCACTTTATCGGATATTAGTTCAAAAATATACTAATATGACCTGGTATCTCAGATTTTTTACAGGGTGAACCGATTTTGCTCTTTCCCTTTCTCTTTGATCTCATTTAATTTTTTTGAGTTACCTGTAATAAAATAGAATACTTTTCATAGAACAATAAAATAGTTCGTTCCTTATCGATTAAAGCTAAAAAAACATCAGCTGCTTCTATTTTAAATATTTTTAATACCTTTACATTTATTAGTATTACATTTACATTTATTTTACATATTTTCAATAAGTTTATAATGTTCATTCTTTGGAGTTTAACTGAACAGTTAACTGAGCTAAATCAATCTCATTGCGTTGCTTCCCTTTAAAATCATCCTCAATCTGCTGCAGTGTCTTTCCTTTTGTTTCTGGCAGCATTACCCATAGCACGAGTAAATTGTAGATTAAAATACATCCATACAACATGTACGTACCATGGAACTGCAAGCTGTCGACTAATGCGGGAAAAGTCTTTAACACGCCAAACAAGGTAATGCTTCCCGAAGCAAAGCTTATACTTCCACCGATACTCCGGTATTTTAAGGGGAAAAGTTCTCCTGCCAAAACGTTTCTTATCGGCGCTATACCCACTGCATTCGTGAAAAGTTGCACGCAAAGAAGCAGCGCCGGAAGCCACGTCGATTTCCCAATCCACCCCTCAGAGCTGCCATAAAGGTAGGCAACAATCCCTACATGCGACAAAATGCAAATCACAGTTGATAAAATGATTATGGTGCGTCTCCTTATCCTGCGGATCACGAAGACTGATACTACATTAGCGAAGAGTCGCCAAATATCTATGAAGACAGTCCAGAAATAAAAGTTAGCTGTCGGTCCCATCACCATAATGATAATAACCGCGGGATAGGCTATCAAGATTGGACCACCAGCGCAATGTAGCAGCACGTTGCTGTGTATCATGATGATGATTGGCTTGAAGAACTCTTTCTTTACTATTACGTCAGTTATGTTGCCGAACTTGAGTGATTTAGTTTCCACCATTTTAACCGCGTCCGACTTTGCTCTGAGCATGGACGTCAGTTCTTCTTCCTCCCCATCGCCTCGGAGCCACCTGAAGTTCTTCTGAAATTCATCGGTTTTGCCCTTAACGAGGAGCCAGCTTGGAGATTCTGGTGTGTATATCGACATGAGGAGACTTGCAAAAGGAAAAAACAGGCATACTAAAGCCGTCCATTGCCAAGTAAGTAGGGATCCGAGCAAGTGTGCTAGTAAGTATCCCACTGATTGCGAGAAGGCCAGGGTGGACAGGAAGGCTCCCCTGTTGCGGGGGCTCGTGCATTCTCCGATGAGGACTGGGCTGAGGGTTAAAAGCAAACCGCCCGACATTCCGTGGAGTATTCTTGCAATGACGAGTGCCTGGAAACGATTATCAAGATTTGTTTTAGTATATTTGAACGGAAAGTTACGTAGTATATATTTAGCACAACGTTTACCATGGACTGCCGACCGGAGGGACCCGGGTTCGATACCCGGCGAGGCAGAAATTTGAATGATGAGTTTAAATTTCTGTTCTCGGTAAGGGTGTTTGTGTTTCTGTCTTTACGTGTGTTCATGGTACCCACGACACAGGGTATATCTACCCTACTACGCGGCTATGAGTGTGCAACGTTATTTATTAATTTATTTAATAAGACAGGTTTTGAATCATACATCCAATCCTTCAAAAGTACAACACATTTATGCCGAAAAGCAATTTTGATTTTCGTTAGAATAGTGTGGTTGTCCGTCACATTTTTTATGAATTTCAGCATCCGGAGTACCAGCCGAACTACGTCCTACGTACGTATTCAAACAGGTCGTCGGGCTTTCTTGTGGGCGGATGTACGAGTAAGTGTCTGTGAGTTATCGTACAATGACCACTTAACAGAAGTGTTTGGAACAGAGCTACAAATACCGCTATAAAATCGTTACGTTATTATCTATTTGTGCCCATATCAATATAAAAAACATAACGTTTTACAACTAAAAGTTTTTTACACGTCAAAATAACGCTATATCATTAAACGCTATTTAGAAAATAACGATATAAATAACGTTATATTTACGGGGAATAATAATTATCTTATGCAGCGAGCTAACAACGGGGCAATATCGCTTAGCAATAACGATATTATAACGTTATTTATTTCGATTTTGATATTTCATAACGTTATTCTTTTAATACCGCTATTCGTCTTTTCGTTAGTAATGTCAAAATAATAACGAAAAAAATACGTATAACATTATATTTTGATATTTTTATAACGTTATGAAGCTCTGGTTTGGAATTTGTAGCTGGTAGAACTTTAACGGTTCGACCAGGGAGGCACCACCGCTACACTCACTTCTGCCGTGAAGTAATTGTATTGGTTTTCGGTGTAAAGGTGCAGTTGCCGGCCAGATTTACATGACATGCCTTCGAAGTAGCAGCGCAACTGCATGCGACCACAGACCAGACTTAAGCTTCCTTGAGGTTGTGTGTAGCATGCTGCATACTGGCTGCAACTAAAGAGTTAGTTAGAGTAAAGACGCAAAAAGTTGCGTCCCACCTGCTGGGCATGGGTCTCTCCCCATTATTGGGGAGGCCTGGAGCTGTGTGTTTTCAAACCGCCCATAAGGCCTCCGACAAGGTTTAATGACTGTTACGAGTATCTATCGACAACACCTGGACCGACGGCTTAACGTGCCCTCCGAAGCCCGGAAACACGCATGAAATTTTTTACTACTAGCGGTCACCCATCTCACACCCGAAAGCGCCCGTTTGGCTTAGTTGCATAGATCGTTTGCGTTCTACGCTAACCGCCGGCCCCGCCGGGTATGGCGCTTCATACGCATACTCGTTTAATATGATACATATTACTCTGCTACGCCATTTAAATTTAAAAAAAAGTGACCTGCACGCGCCTGTTACTTTATTTAATAAAAAAATCATTCACCTTTACATTAATAACCAGGGTAGTGATAATCCAGCCCGTTATTAATAAGATGGCGACGAGGTAGTGGGCGTTCTTCCGACCAAGACGGTCCATAGTCGGGGGGGTCAGGAAGTACCCGCAAATCATGCCCAGGGCGTACACCGATACTGAAAGGGAAAAACATAAAGAATTAACACTAGGTATCCCACAACCGAAGTATTTTTGAGGTACATATTACAGACAAACTGTTACTCCATAGATTAATTTTAATTCATATCTAGATCTGCTAAAAATAAGATTAGATAAGATTTTATAAACATAATAAAATAAAATTAACATTTTTTAACTGACTTCGAAGATTAACTTTTTTAATTAACTTCGTGAGGGATTCCCGGGAATCCCGTAATTGTTGTTTCCGCCGGTTTTTTTTCCTCTCAGTGTATAAAAACCCACTGAATTGGGTGCCCAAAGCCGATGACGTGGGAAAAACACCGTTTATATTAATTCATAACTACAACATAAAAATTTAACGCTAAATATGGGATAAATAAACAAATAACATGGTTTGTAAACTTAATAAAAAAATTGGATATTTAGATTTAAGTCAAAAAGCTATTTAGATTTAAGTAAAAAAAAAAAAATTATTTCTTTAACAATATTTGCATACCTTACTGAGGTAAATATGACCGACTGTTAAATGTAAGTATGTATTTAAAAAAAACTTCTGTAATACCCATATTACCCATATTTGCGCAAATACATCATTTTTCTTTCTTTTCTTTTTTGTTCATTGGATACAGAATATTATTGTACTAATAACGCCATCTGTTAAAAATTTAAAGAATTGACATGTATTCTACATCTACACATATAATAAATCTGTAACAAGTCGGTTTATGTACACTGAAGATATTTCAGAAAAACTGTCACTAGGGCTATTTATTAGCGTAATAGAACCCAAAACAATGATTTTTAGAATTATTGTCTATTTGTCTGTTCGTTTGTGCGCGCTAATCTCAGGAACGGCTTAACGTAAAAGGATGCGGTTTTCACTGATGTATTGGTATTTTTTGGATTAACATTTAGTTTTATTATTTGTTTATTTAAATCGGTTCACAAATAAAAAAGTTACGTCCATTTCAAGAATTTATCGATCAGTTTTTGGAAGTATCGTTGTTGATTTATCGAAAACTTCAGTTAATGTATTGAAGTTTTATAATTTACAGACTGTAAATTACAGTCCCTTAAAATGATAACATGAAACTTATAAATGAAAAGAAAAATAGATAATACATAGAAAAAGAAACCAACCTAAGATGAGCTGGCAATAATATGGTAAACTGTACGAAATAGGGTTCACGCTTACAAAGACAAAGACAAAGAACTTGATAATACATAGAAAAAGAAACCAACCTAAGATGAGCTGGCAATAATATGGTAAACTGTACGAAATAGGGTTCACGCTTACAAAGACAAAGACAAAGAACTTTATTTGCACAAATATGGGTGTTTACAAAAGTTGTTAATACATACACACATCAAAAAAGTCTAAGCAACACATACTATTTCAAATTATTTATCAATTATTATATCATTTCTTACCAAGTAGGTAATACCTATGTAAACTTTTTTGATCTAGAGGACATACTGGCTGGTTGTAAAAAAAATAGAGTATCAATTGTTTTTTTTTCACAAATTTCAAAGCGAATGCATTTGTTCGAATTTTATAGCGTATCCTTTGCTTACTTAAATTTAGTATTCTGTATCAATTTTATGATTTAAACAATAATTTGAAAAAAGTTTTGAACAAATTTGGATTTTGAGACATTTTTTACGTCATGGAGCGACGTCATTTGAACGCAGATGAAATGCAAAGAGCTGTAGGGATGTTGCAAGCGGGAAGAAGTCAATCTTAGGTATCTCGCTATTTTAGTGTCAACAGAAGCGTTATTTGCCGTCTTCATCAGCGTTACACTAACACGGGAGATCCTGCTGAGCAAGGTGTACAACCATACGGCAAGATCGATACATACGAGTACAACTGACTGCAAGACGCCAGCCGATGTTAATCGCCCGAGAGATAGGTTTAAGGCTACAAAATTCAAGTGGTGTTGTTGTAAGCTGCCAAACTGTGCGAAATCGACTGCATGAGTATGGTCTACGAGTACGACAGCCAATTAGGTGACCACCGATACGTCACGGGAATTGCGCTCGTCGAAATTAATGGTGTAGGGAACACATTACATGGACCCGGGAACAATGGGAGAAAATTTTATTTTGCGATGAGTCTCGATTTGGGTTCAAGCCTGATACTAGAAGGGTAAGAGTGTTCCGTCGTCCTGGAAATACTGAAAGACTGAGGTGCGTTCAGGAAGTGCATCCATACAACGGCTCAACAATTACGGTATGGGTGGGTATTATGAAGAACAGACGAACTGAACTCGTTTTTGTAAATGGTAACATGAACGCTGTAAATTACGTTGAGGATGTTCTAAGGCCTTATGTCCGTCCATTCGCACAAACGCTTGGCTCCGATTTCACGTTGATGCATGACAATGCGCGTTCGCATACAGCTTTGCGCACACGGGAGTACTTGGCAAGGGAAAACATCCTGGTATTGCCTTGACCTGCACAATCACTAGACCTCAACCCCATCGAGCATGCATGGGACATGTTCCAGAGACGTGTTTTAAGGGACTTGGATAGAGTGACAACAACCCAATAGCTGATGGACTTACTAAAATTTCATTGGGAGCAATTGCCGCAGGCTAACGTTAACAGTCTCATCGATTCTATGAATAATCGGTGCCAGCAAGTTCTCCATAACAGAGGAGGCCACACACAAAGTGTGTTGGGTTAATTTATGCAATTTTTGTACAACCATTTAATTTTAGTTTAAGTTTAGTTGATTAGGCACCTTACTTTGTACTACGTACATAATTACTTACACGTAATTATTGTTAATTAAGATTATTAAACAGTTAAAAAAAAACTATTGTTGTTTAATATCAAAAAAGGATTAAAGAATAATATAAATAAGAAAATACTAAGGATTTAATGGAAAAACACATTGTAAAATTGAAATTTGTATGTGTTGCTTACACTTTTTTGATGTGTATATTTAGTACTCCATATTTACCTTCATGAGGTATGCAAATATTACAAAGATAAAAGAAAAAAACTTAATAATAACACAATTTATAAAAATGTATATATTTATCAATTTTATTTTTATTTTTATTTGATCCCATATTGCGCATTTTGAAAATTAAAATTTTTAAATTTTATTTCTTCAAGTATGTATTTATTTAGTTGTTTGTTTATTTAATTATTTATTCATATTTATTTGTACTTCGGATCGAATCCGATCGTCGGCTTTGGGTACCCATATTGCAGGGTTTTTGTACACTAAGAGGAATAAAAGCCGGCGAAAAAAAAACCTCCCAGGTTTTTATGGAATTCCTTTATCCCTTTCAGACCTGAGATTTTTTTTCTATTCGATCAAATAAATACTTATCATTTATTTGAAAGTAGGTGGCCTATTTCATGAAAAAAATAATTTAAAAAATCTTGTAATTACCGAATTACTTTAAAGCACATATCACGGACGTTAGTTTCGGGTCACTACTCTACCAACGCACGATAGTGACTTCATAGTTATTGAAGCTAAATATTCATAATTAAGGCATTATTCGTCGACATATGGTCATACCTGTCATATCTTTTCCCTATTGAAGGGTTATGGGTGGGAGTGGAAGCTCGATCCTTCCAGCCAGCAGCCCCGGGAAGGACGGTGGTGTGTGCAAGGCCGCATGTCGCCATAAGCATCGGAAGGTGCAGGAGAGCACATCTGCTCTTCAGAAGATGGGCCCATTCTGGGCGCCGCGCGTGGAAGACACCGGTGCCTTCCACTGGAGATCCCAGAGTCCTCCCCAAGCGCAGAAGCAGGCCACCGAAGGGGTTTTAGTGCGGTCAAATCCCACATAACCCGGTACCATCTCCCAAGGTGCAAGGTACCTTTTGAAGGTTTCCCTCTCCAACAAAAAAAGGTCCATAAAGTGGAATATTACTTTCAATGTCCACTTACTTTCATGTATGTCCTATAATACTACATTGATTGGTCCAAGACATCGACTCCACTCATGAATGCATTGTAGGATGTAATAATTTTAGGAGCATCAACATCAATGTAGCATTTTTCCTTTTTCTCCTAACGTTGGACTTTATCTGTTCCCGTTCCATTTTCTTTCCATTTGACTAAAACTATGTCATTGGATACTCTGCGGTCTGAGTGTGAAAGATGACAAAAAATGAGAGGAAGAGACATTTCCTCTCATTTTTTGTCATCTTTCACACTTAACTGTTGCCTCTCTGCAATGCGATTTACCATGATCGGATCTGTTCCATGATATCTACGTCTCTTAAATTTGTCCAATAAAGGAATAGAGGTGAATTATCTGTCTAAAAACACAGCTTAAGAAACACAGGAACACTCTGGATAAGGCGAAGAACTACGGCAGGTCCTAACCCAAGATAATTGGAAAAAGCAGGATTGT
This sequence comes from Pyrgus malvae, assembly GCA_911387765.1. NCBI lineage: Eukaryota > Metazoa > Arthropoda > Insecta > Lepidoptera > Hesperiidae > Pyrgus > Pyrgus malvae. The sequence goes on along the minus strand of OU426971.1, from coordinate 14,320,982 downwards.
TAGGATAAAATGGTGTGCTCCGAGGAATTTTTCAAATTGATGCCTTGGTGTAACGCGCAGTCCGAATCGTCAACGACCCAAAATTGACTGACAGGCTAGAACCACTCAGCTTGCGAAGAGACATAGGCTCGCTCTGCGTGTTCTACCGACTTTACTATTGTGAGTGCTCCGAGGAACTTTTCAAACTCATGCCTACATCACCATTCCATGATTATACCACCAGACGAAGATTAAAGTTCCACCAGCACCTGGACTCGTGGCGGTCCTCCACGTAGATGTAGGTTATGGGACAACCTTCCAGTTGAGGCATTCCCAGTAGACTATAACATGAGGTTCCTCAAGAAAGCTGTAAAAAAAGGTTCTCCTTCAAAGCCGGCAATGCTCGGGTGGCTTTCCTGGGGTTGCCCGTGTCCATAGATGACGGTGATCTCTTAACATCACCACCGTCGCCTTTTTGTTCAGTTTATTTATAAAAAAAGTAAGTAAGCCCTTCGCTAGAGGTGACAGAAGATTTTTCAAGGCCCACAGGGCGTAGTTTGTTGATTTAGAATTTTCAAAACCCGGCATTCCGTCTAGTTCTAAGTCAGAACAATTTCCAGCAGGCTTAACAAGAGTTCGTCTATTAATGGTAACTTTAAAATTAAACTAACGAATTAGGAAACAATTCTTCTTATTTTTATTTTTATTCTAATGAAGTAGGCATGCAGGCCATGTATTGTAAAATGGTCACTGCAGGCCATGAACAGCTGCACACTCGTTCAAGCAAGGCGGATTTTGCCTGAAATCGTAAGCGGTTACGCTGCTACTCCAGAGGCAGATAGTCGCCTGAAATACATAAGTCTGGCCGGCAACTGCACCTTTCCACCGAAACACAATAGAATTGCTTTACGGCAAAAAGGGGGGTACAGCTGTGGTACCACCCCGGCTGAACCTTTAAGTTCTGTCATCTTTTACACCCCCTTTAAGTAAAAATAAAATATAATCACTATCGTGCGTAAGTACAATTGCAACCCAGAGCTCACGATCGTACTGTTACTAATTTTCAAAGCCATAACTCCGAGTTTAGTTGTTTAATGGTTAATTTTTTTTCTTTTGTATATTAGTATAACGTTTAAAATATTAAACAAAATGAAAATATAATTGAAATACCTAGAAAAATAAAAATAAAACAGTAATATTTAGTAAGGCTTGTTTGAGGACCCGCGTACGCCGCCTTCTTTTCAGCCTGCACGTGGTAACTAAGCTGTGTTGAGCCGAAAACGATTCCTGATTGGTTAGTTTAATAAACTCACGATCAAGCGATCTCGGTTTCGTTCGACAAAACAGATTTCGCGCGGTTTTAGAATTTTTTAACTTCGTAACTCACGATCGTGTTACTCAGGTGCGAAAGGGTTATGCCGTTTTGTCGTTTAAGAAATCAGTGACTGAGTAATACGCCTTTTTCAGTAAATACGTTTTAAGTTCTTTTTTAAACTCGTTGCCCGTTTTGATTTTGAGGAATTCCGGTAGACCGTTATATATTTTTGGTCCCATGCAAAAGACACTATTATGGTATTGTTTCGTTTTAGAAGCAATTGAACATAGTTTATTAGGATGCCTTTTTGATTTAAGGGTTTCATATTTAGCTATTTCATTTTTGACCATTAAAGAGATTTCGTAAATATATAAAGAAGGAAAAGTCAATATTTTTAAATTTAGAAAGTGTGGCCTACAAGTATCCGTTTCCTTTAGCTGACATATGGCTCGAATGCACTTTTTTTGGGCCTTAAATATGGTTTGTATTCCCGTCGCGTTACCCCAAAATATTATTCCGTATCTTAATGTGGCACCAACGTACGCATGGTATGCGTCCAGAACCGCCGTTTTGCTTACAACTTTTGTTAATTTATATAAAGCAAAAGAAAACTTATTTAACTGTTTACAGACGTGCTCTTTATGTGACTGCCATGTTAGTTTGCTATCTATGTATAGTCCTAAAAATTTTGTTGTTTCTATTTCTGATATGAACTTTCTTTTATAGTCAATATTTACTGTTTGCACGTATGATACTCTGTTTTTAAATGACATTATATTTGTCTTATCGAGATTAATTTTAAGATTATTACTGTCTAACCAATCTATTAGGGATTCAAGAGCAATATTTATACTTCTTTCGAAAGAGTCTGTGTTTTCTTTTGTAAATATTACTGTACTATCGTCAGCAAATAGTATCATCGGTTGTTTTATGACTGTAGGAAAATCATTTATATAAATTAAAAAGAGTAAAGGGCCTAAAATACTTCCCTGAGGCACGCCACACAGTACTTTCCTAGGGTTAGAAAGATGTTTCTCTTGAGTTTTTGTGATTTCATTAATTTTTGCTATTTTTGTAATGTGTTGTCTGTCAGTTAAGTAGGAGTTGATTAAGTTTAATGCATTACCTCTGACTCCGTATTTCTCTAACTTAACAATCAACAATTTATGATCTACATATTCGAATGCCCTTGTCATATCCATATAGAGCCCGATCACCTGTTTCTTATTATTTAAACTTGTCATTGCTATTTGTAAAAAATTCTAAATTGCAATGTTTATTGATTTGTTCTTTCTAAACCCTACCTGTTCGTTAGCGAAGATAGAGAACTTTTCGAAGTAATAATACAATCTGTTATGTAGTACTTTTTCGAATATTTTGGAAAAAATTGGTATTGATGCAATGGGTCTGTAACATCCCATTTCATGTCTATCTTGTTTCTTAAATACTGGTTTTATAATGGTTATTTTCAGTTTCTCCGGAAATATGCCGGTTTTTAATGTTGTAAGCTAATAATGGAGCAATGATTTTTGATATCCGTTTAACTATATTCGTGCATATACCGTCGTACCCTGTACTATTTGTATTTTTAAGATTATTTATTATAGTTCATATAGCATATAGCTTTTTCGTACAGTTCCCACACGTCGACAATAATTAATCAATATTTTAATCTATACATAAAGCTGAAGAGTTCGTTCGTTCGTTTGTAAGTTTGTTTGAACGCACTAATCAGGAACTTCTGGTTCCAATAGAAAAAATATTTTTTGTGTTGGATAGTCCATTTAATCGGGGAAGGCTTTTTTTTATAAATATACCGAACAAAAAGGCAGACGGGCCGCGTGGTGTTAAGCGATTACCGTCGCCTATGGACGCGGGCAACCCCAGGGGAGCCACCCGAGGACTTTAGGCACGTTAACATCATTTCCGTGCTTCGGAGGGCACGTTAAGCCGTCGGTCCCGGTTGTTGTCGATAGATAACAGTCGTTAAACCTTGTAGGAGGCCTTATGGGCGGTTTGAAAACATCCGACAGCGGGTTGGCCACTAACCCGCATCTCCACCAACCCGCATTGGAGCAGCGTGGTGGAGTAAGCTCCAGGCCTCCCCTATAATGGGGAGAGATCCGTGCCCAACAGGGGGACGCAAAAAGGGTTGCAGCCAACATCATGCTATGAATAATACCGAAGTCCACGCGGACGAAGTCGCGGGCGGCTACTAGTCAATGAATAATTTAAAGAATACGAATGTGGACAGAAAATCTACGCGGGATCTCAAAAAGCTGGGCTTTTTGCTAGTAAGTATTGGGCTGCATTAATAATTTAAAAGGCCGCGTTGGAGTATCGTGGTGGACAGAGACCCGTGTCCAGCAGTGGGACTTACTTATCCATGACTCTTCCTCTTTCGAAGCCTGGACCGCTGACTGTGGCTCCCGTAGTTGAGAAATTAGGATGGCCGGGAAGCCCGTCGCAGTTCCGAAGCCCACATTCGTCAAGTCCACTGCCAATGTTATGTAGCACTGAAAGGTTCAAACCATAATCTTAATCTTAATATATATATAAAAAGTAAAGGGTTTTCTTTGTACGTAAAGACACAGTTTTCTCTATTATCACTAACTCCAATCAACTTCCCGTTGGGGTGGTAAATACCCCTTAGTACGTAGATGATAGTAGGGAGTTTGATCGCGGTGGGTGGAGTGGGGAGCTGATGATGGAAGGTAATGCGACGGTTAGGAGTTGAGAGCAAATTCTTTCAATAAATGGGGTTTTGTTCGAAATCTTACATTCCTGAGATGGTCCAGCTGTCACCAAGTCAAAGTCTGATGATGGGATCCCAGAGAAATCGAAGGGAACATACAAATTTTATAGCACAATAATTGATTTTCATATTTTTACTAAAGCAAAACAGGCATTTGTGTATAAATATCATCATATCATGTTGCTGAGCTGATGATTGAAGGTACAACTCCTCAACGGTTAGGAGCTGAGAGCAAATTCTTTCATTAATTTATACGTTCAGGTGGACTGACAGAAGTATTCTTTCAGGCTATAAGATGGCTATTAGAAAACATGATTAATAAAAAGGTAAATCTCTTTAAAGTTTAGATTATAATGCGACGTATTTTAACCCGAGCAACGCCGGGTTTCGCAGCTAGTTGGACCTATTTATGCAAACCGGAACCAACCCACACATGATGATGATGATGATAGTTTTGAGAAAAAGCTGTTTAGTGTATTAGACAACTGATGTTTTTTGGATTGGTAAACATGTCATGAAAATGTATTGTTCTGTCAAAATTGTTAGATCATTTTGATCTTTACAGCTTTCTTTGATCAGCTGTCTACTAGCAGTAGGCATCCTTGACATATCCTAGTTGTAATTCTTACTCCGTCCCATAGGCAGGTAGAATTGAAGGTTCACAAGGTGTAAGGGAGAGCGACAAATTTCTTCCAAGTCTGGAAGATTTTTTCTCTGTAGGAGGGAGATGTAGTTTGATGCTTCACATCAACCTCCATGATGATTACTGCTTACATAAAAAAACATTGAGAAAATATAATTTTTAAAATATAAATTAGATGTCGCTCTCTTCTGTTTTGTGTCTGATTGACGTAGTTGTAGTTCAGCTCAGAGAGTATGTAATCACTACGTTTAGTTCAGCTCCCAATAAAGATATATAAAAAAATCTAGGCAGTTTTCCTCCGGTAGCTTCCCCGCAGTATACTACTTAGTTATACTCGTAAATGCTTACCTGTTTGACAAATGGCGAAAACCGTGAATTTGCGGCACACATTATTGTATAAAACGTTTTATACTTGTATTTCTAGCGTATTATTTAATTTAAAAAATCTCTGGTCTAAACACACATTTTTACGCAACACATTTATGTACGACACATCTAGATATAACTAAGAATAATATCATAATATTAAATTTATGTCTAGAAATACCAGTTCTTAAATAGTCGCTACATCGTCAGGACTAAAATATATGGGTTAAAAATTAAACACTACAATGTTCTACTTCGGAATTTATTGTAAATGCAGAGATAACAGACAAGAGTTTATATATGATATAGTGAAAGTGATAATGATAGGAATGATAAGAACTTGATAAGGGTTTGTTGTATTATCCATTTACAGTCTATTACGTATTAATTGGAGACTGAGCGTAAGTGTTGACAATTAGATTTATTATCGCTTAATTACATTTGCTAAACACATAAACAAATCATAAACTCTTTGCTAAAGAAGGATTTAAAAAATATCAATACTGCTCATTTATATGTATGTTTTTTTTACCTGTAAACAGTTTGATGGATATTTCCACCAAGTTGCAATGAAGGGTTAAAGGTGGAACCCATTTAGTTAAATTTCTCTTTGGGAAGATTTGAGTTGTTTTAGAATGGGTCTCTACTGATACAATAATTTCATTAAATAAGTATTATTTATTGAAGTAACTATCTTAAAAACACAAACACTTTGCTAGGCATATTATACTAAAATATTTTTGAAGTGAAAACTGTAGTGTGTTGTGTACTTTTTTTGGGATGGGAAAAATTGTTAAACTCGTGTCAGGACACGTGGCATAATCGAATATTCGTAAGACGGAGGGGTGACAGCTGATGACGGCTCGACTATCTACACTTATCGACTATCTATACTTGTAAAATTCGTTTATATCAAGTATTTAAAATATGGACATTGATCAAAGTGCATCTATTAATGAAAAAAGTGTCGAAGAAATAGTGAAAGAAAATGAGTGAGTACTTTATTAAAATACTAGATGAAAACCTACTGAAAATACTAGATGAAATATAATACTGATAATAAAAGCAATTCGTGCAAAATTATTCCCTAACCATTCCAAAATATCGAAAAAGCACAACGTTAATGTTCAAGTTTTTACTTCTGCCAGCACTACCGAAGTGCAACCCGTTTTTTTTTATATTCGACTAGCGGCCACCCGCGACTTCGTCCGCGTGGACTTTGTTATTAGTCACGGCTATAGGCCATATAACATGCCTATAGCCTTCCTCAAATCGACGTTTCAACACAAGAATTTTTCAATTCGAACCAGTAGTTCCTGAGATTTGCGCGTTCAAATAAACAAACTCTTCAGCTTTATATATTCTATATCTCTCTCTCTATTATAAATCTCACTCTTTCTCTTCCGCCGCATAAAAGTGGGTTTTTCCATCATTCCTTCACAGTTCAGGCTATACAACTCTAAACAATTTCTTAGCTTTTCCTTTATTTCTCATAAAAAAGCCTACCACATATTTTCACCTTCACCCAGCGTCGACTGGAAGAAAATGCCAAAAGGCATTAGGTTAAGCCCTTTGTAACCCCTAGCTTAAGGTGTTTGCAAAAATAAATAAATAAATAAAAATAAATTAGTATAGACTATAGATTAAAACTATATGTTCTTAATTGAATATTTTCAAGATCTAACATCAAGATAGGCAAACAATAGATATTCCAAATCCACCAAACTGCCTTAACGAACTGAAAAATTACTCATCTAGTCATACTAACTAGATCATTTAATTTATTATCATATGCCAAACTAAAGGCGTGTTCTAATTGAAATTTTCCGTATATTACCACAGCTTACTGCATCCATTACAAAATATAAACGATTTATTCATTTATGTAAAACTACAAAAAACATTTTCAGGCATGGAGAGTGGAGACCTCTTGAGCAGTTTTAATTGGTCCCTAACGGCTAACTAACGAAACCAAAATTCAATCCGAAGATGAACCAAAAAATATAATAACAATTTCAACAAAAACTTCTTCGAGCTCTCTTTTGTTAATTTTTTTCACGACCGTTCCGTTTTCTAATTGCGCGTTCACTTTATTTTATTCTTGTATCGATGTCGCTATCATTAGAATAATTTAAACTATACCGCTACAAACAACTCAATATTAAATATGAATCACTTTTTATTACATTAACTTATGTCAATTACAAAATGCATATAAAATATTGTCAATTCATTACAGTACTACAATGTAAGATTTAAATTTTTAAATCAAAATTTTATCCACATCTGACGACATTCCTTAATTTTTTTGCATTACTGGCAGTCGAAACTTTTTTTAAATATAGTGCAAGAGTTCAATTTAGAATCCATATACTATCAAGCACACTTCCAGCTGATTGTTGTAAAAATATTTTACTATTCCATAATGTGATGTAATTTTAAAAAAATCATCCGAAAATAGTTGTAAGTTTTGATTGCATATCTCTCTATATTTCATCAATGTCAAACAAAGATAGATTGTAGTTTTGTTGGGAAGTCGGAAAGGACATAATAATATTAGGAAGACCGTAAGATGGAAGCTTCGCGAGAAGGGCCCTGTGCCACACCCGGTCAAAGGCCTTTGCGATATCCAAGGTAACTGCCAGAGCCTCTCCGTTGCCCTCGACGGCTTCAGCCCAGCGGTGTGTAAGGTCCACCAAGAGATCACTGGCCGACCGGCCCTGGCGAAAGCCATACTGACCATCGCTGATCAACCGGTGCTTCTCGAGTACTGTATGTATTGTAAACAGTCAACATTAAAGTATTTTCATTTCATTTCATTTCATTTCGTTTCGTTTCGTTTCGTTTCGTTTCTTTTCATTTCATTTCCTTAGGAGCTGCGTGTTTATAACACGCTCCATCACCTTAGGAAGCAGGAAGGTTATCGCAATAGACCTGTAATTCGACAGGTCACTGCGGTCACCCTTTTTCGGGATTGGGTATTCTGTACTAGGGCTAACTAAGGTTACCTTCCACGAAGACTGTACTTTACTAGTGATGTAGAAAGCGAGCATAAGCGCGTTAAAACAGGACCCAACTCGGGAGCGCACGTCTTTAATACAATCGCGAGCCGAATGATGGGCTTTTGAGTGAAGCGCAAGCTCTCACATCACACTGCCTCATGGTCGGACCGTCGGCGGTGTGGCACCTCCGTCGTCCAGAGTCGACTTTGAGACAAACAGGGTGCCCAGGAGATCCGCTTTAGCCAGCGACTAAAAAGCTTACTATTTTCTTCGTATATGTATGTATAGATAAAGATTGCGACTGACTTTTTGTACGTTTTGATTGTAAAACAAAAAGTCAAAATGTCTACAAATTAGTAGACACAATATTAAATTATGGATCGCATATAGGTTTCGGGCGTTACTTATCGTACATTGTTATGTTAGGTACATAGTTACATTACATAGTTACATTACATTGGAGCAGCGTTGTGGCAAAGCTCCAGGCTTACCTAATTATGAGCAACAGGAATACAGAATTGCAGTCAGTCGTAGGTAGCTAGTAACTTGCTTGAATTCGTGGGAGGTAACGAATAAGAAAAAATACGAATCTATTCAGTGTGAACTCAGTTTGTTTCTTAACCTATAATATTGATACAGAATTTCTATAAGCACGCCTTCCTGTAATAAATATTTACGAAAACCATGGAGATGAAAATGAAAATGAAATGAATGAATTTTGCTTTTTATTTGTTAATAATAAGTTTTTGTTTTCTGATAGCCACAAAACGACCTTATCTTTTAAGCGCTTTATACTGTTAATAAAGTTTTCACTATTAGGACCGATAACCTCCGGGAATTTTTTTTTAGATGGCGATTACATCTCGGCAAATGGATCAAAGTCCAACCAGGTGGACTGATAACCTGAAGAAGTCAGCGGGGAACCGTTGGATTTAGAGGGCGCAGGAACGGACGGAGTGATAAACATTTTATGAAGGGAGGCATGTGTCCAGCACTGGGCTTAGTAATAATTACTGATGGATTGATAGGTGGATAGACATTTTTGTCGTAAAAGTATGCAATTGTAGCTCGTTGTGTTATTTTCTGATTATCCGACATTATTTAAAAATATTAAAAAAAATTTCATTACTGCTAGTTAAATCAAAAGGAGTTCAATATTGTAAAAAGTTTTATTTCATTGTTTGCTGTTTCCGAAAAACACCGTGAATGCAGCTGTTTTAGCGGTTTCCGTTCTAGAGCCGTTCTGTTCTCGGTCTGGGTGTTTGTATGTGTCCACGACACAGGGTATATCCACCTACTATGGGACCATGAGTGTGAAGCGCTATCTATGATTGTAAACGTTTGGGCGATGGGTTGAGCTGAGATAAAAGAGCCGAAGGACAAAAACTCCCAGCAGCATTCTTTTAATTCACAACATGTACAACAAAAGTGCGTTTGTATTTAAGGAACTTTGATTCTAATTCAATTTATTGGTACTGACTGTCATTGCCAATTAGGAAGATGGAAGGGATCTATTAACATATTTTATATACTTCTGTTTCATGTTCATGAAACTGTAAACTTAAAAACTGCAACCAAAAAAAATTTGCAAAGGCTGTCTTTGAAAAAATAAAATGGATCTAAAAACGAAACCAATTCCTAAAGTAATTATGCCGAAGCCCCTCCACGCCGCCGCTGTTCCAAGGCGCGGCTCCACGGCTCGGTGGCCCAGTGCGACCCCATAAGCCGTGCCATCCTGCCGTACTCCGCAGTCACACCATGTCCTTAGCGGAAGGCGCCTCCGACACTGAACACCGACAGGAGGACGAGAAACCCGCGCCCAAGAAGAACGAGAAGACCAGAGCATCAGTGAGTTTATTTTTTTTTTGTTCTGAGTTGTAATTTTTTTAGTAATTTGTGCAGGAGATTTTTTGAGTACAGTGGAACAAAGTGGACTTTTATATGGAAACTTTTTTGAGAAGAGTTGAATTTACACTTTTTTCAATGAGAAAGCACAAATCGCTTGCTTGTAACGTAAGTATTGTCTTGGGCAGACAAATAAGTTGATAGTAAGTTGTATTAGTGATTGTAATAATTTTATTATAGGATAGAATTAAAAAAATAAAAAGAATTTAAAAAAATCATAAGTTAGTACAAAAATAATTGTATCGGGCTCCTTTTCGGCTTAAATATCCTATCATATACCAAAGTTTTTTTTATGATTTCAGTTTTTTAATTGTAAATTTTTTCGGCAGTTAAAGTTATTTTTCATTTCCTTTTATCAATGGTTCTATAAACTAAAAACCTACCATAAGATCATCATCATCATAATCAGCATCATACACCGTGTAATATAGTAAAGAACTAAATATGATAATGAATTTAGCCTTAATAATATAATCAATCAACGCCCTTTGGAGCGGCATGTTGGAGCAGGTTATAGGCCACCCCAATATTGGGGGAGAGACCCGTGCCCAGCCGTGGGACGCAATAAGGGTTACAGCCACAGTTACAGTGGTTGGGGCTATAAATAAAGTGTAAAGTACAATTTTTATAAATACACTAGCTGACCCCGCGAACTCCGTACCGCGTTTAAATGTTTGGGGTGGGCCACCCTTACCACGTAGGGGTATGAAAAATGGATAGTAGCCGATTCTCAGACCTACTGAATATGCATATAAAATATAATAAAAATCGGTCCAGTCGTTTTGGAGGACTATGGTAACTAACATTGTGACACGAGAATTTTATATATAAGAGAATAAATAACCCTTAAATAAATAATGTTTCATACGCATACGGTTTGAAGTTTGACATTTGATTTGACGACCCGCGTGGCGTAGTGGTTACCAATTACCATGTCGGACAGGGTTTGATTCCCGGCGAAAAAGAAATTTGAATGATGAGTTTAAAATTTCTGTTCTTTTCTCGGTCTAGGTGTTTGTGTTTCTGTTATTGAGTGTGCCCATGGCACCCACGACACAGGGTATCTACCCTACTGTGGGGCTAGGAGTGTGAACCGTTATTTATTTATAATGTTTTTTTTTTTAATAGCTATACGTTTTTTAAATTATTTTAGCGCAATTTATTTTATAGTTTGTCTGTTCTGGGTGCGCAAAGGCACTGAAGAAAAAACACTACCGTGGAAGCGCTGCCTGAGCCCTGTTTTAATATATACGGTGAAAAACCATAAAACTCAAAATAAAAAACATTGGTTTTCGAAAGTAGCGATTACCAATTAAGACACTTATTTATCCTTGTTCATATCTTGCATAAAATAATTCTAAATTAGCATTAGAACCGTAACGTGCTCATGTTCCTTAACACAACTTATAAGATAGATTTTGCAATAGCAAAATCTATCGAACGAATATCGATGCTTGATATTAAAAAAGCTAACTTATTTTATTTTATATCTAATAGCTGTTCCCCGCGGTTTCACCCGCGTTAGAGAGGATCATTAGCATAAAGTGAAGTCCCTTCTGAAGTGTCGTGGACCGGCTTTTTTTCCCATCATACATAACGAATGTGTAACTCTAGCGGTTTTGGAAGCGCACGCCAGATGGTAGATTTTTTCCTTCTTACTTGACACTTATTACATACATATTTTGGAAAATTCACTCAATCCTTACTAATATTATAAATTCGAAAGTAACTCTGTCTGCTACGCTTTCCCGCTTAAACCAACAATATGAAATTTGGAACACAGATAGAGTTGACCTTGGGAAAGGACATAGGATGGTTTTTATCCTACGGAAACTTATAAAACAGGTCCACGCGGGCGAAGCCGCTGGCGGAAGGCTAGTTTATTATACTCTTCAAAGATCTTATACTTACAATCATCAACAAATATATTTCAAAAAAGATTATTACAGGATTTTATATGTTGATAAAAATCTCTATGGCCCATAACTCATTAATAGGTACCAACTCTTAACATCTTACACACGTGATAACTTTTAAATGAAATATCCGATTGAGATGAAACAAAAAGTATTTTACTTCTACATAAATACTCTTGATAACATACCTAATGCTTAATTTCGATGAAGATTAATATTACGATACATATTTAACGTAGTTTTTTTTTCTTCAGACGATTATTAATTATTTTGAACACAAAATCGGTTATTGTGATTAAACCATGATAGCTAGATATATGTTCTCGCGGACATTTTTGTAGTTCTTAATAGGATCTACAAACCCGTAGTACATTATTTTGTTCTATTGTCAATAGTTTTTGCAGCGCAAGCAAAAATAGATTTTCGATTTTACACCTTGTGTTACAAAATAGCAATTTTATTACGGATCCCTAATTTTGAAAAAAAAACAACATAGCCTATAGCCTTCCTCGATAAATGGACTACTCAACACTGAAATAATCATTCAAATTGGACCAGTAGTTCCAGAGATTAGCGCGTTCAAACAAACAAACAAACAAATACTGCAGCTTTATAATATTAGTATAGATTCAACTAATATTTTGTACAAAAGAAAAACAAAGTGCAAACGCCTACTGTCATATTATACTGTGAATATTGGGACGGGTAGAAAATAATAAATCAGTCGATCAGTTCATAAAATAAATATAAGTTTAAAAAAAATTAAAAAGCACGCTTTTTTACAAAAAAAAATTTTTTTTCACAATATAAAATTTATTTTCTATTTTTTTAGTTGGATTTCTTATAAAAGCGTGTTTTTTAGTTTTTTTAACTATTACCTATTTATTTTCTACTTTTTGGTTTGGTTTATATATAAAAGAGTAATTTTTTAATTTTTTAAAACTGTTAGGTATTTAAAAAATACATTTTTCTCTTATTTATACTATTATTAATTTACACTTAAACAGGCGCGGACGGGTCTAAGATGCGTAACCGCTATGTAGTGGCCACTTTCGTGCGCGTTTCCGTTCTTCGGAGAGCACGTTAACCCTTCCCGGTTGTTACCGATAGATAGTAGTCAGACTTTTTAGTAACATACATAGTTGCCACCAATCCGCACTAGGCCAGCGTGGTGGATTATGGCCTAAATACCTCTCACTTGTTAGAAAAGACCTGTGCCCAGCAGTAGGATATAAAAAAGATGAAAAAAAAAACAAAGTTGTGCTTTATTTAATTTAAGACCAAAGTAAGTAGCAATGCGCTATAATGAGATAGTTAAGTTGATTAGGTAATGTTAAATTAATCATTTTAGTGAATAACATTGTTATCATTGTTTGCCGTTCACTTATCATAGATCTTAGAAGCCTTTCTTTTATACTTCAAGAATTTGCTATAATAATACTTCAAGTGTTGTTATCGCAACTGATACACTGTAGGTAGTAAGCAGTAAGCAGGAAAGTGATAGCCTAGTGTTATCCTAGCAGTATCCTTTCGAGGCTTACCCGTGGTGAGGAGAGATTCCCCTTAATTAAGAGGATTGGAAAGTTCAATTTTTCGAACCAGACGGACATATTGGACAAAGCTACAATTATTTTTAGGAAATTTCATTTCTCCTCTGTCAGTTCGTAATATCTCGAATAGGTAATAGGTCGAATAATTATGTGTAAACTTATCTAGTTTTAAGATATAAATATAATGTATGTTAGTCCATAAGTTTATAGTATGGGCCTTGTTGCCTGAAAATAAATGATTTATTATTATTAATAATAATAAATATCTTTGGACAATTCACACAACACCATCTGATTCCAAACTAAGCAGAGCTTGTACTATGGTAATCAGAAAGCTGATAAACATACTTATATAATTCTAAATACATACTTAAATAGATAAATTAGATCCCAGACACAGAACAAATAGTCATGTTCATCACAAAAATATTTGGGATGGGAATCGAACCCACGACCTTACAATTCGCAGTCTATTTATCTACAACCTCGCATATTATTATCTACAACCCTTTTTGCGCCCCACTGCTGGGCACGAGTCTCTCTCCAATATTGGGGAGGCCTGAATATACTCTACCACGCTGCTAGAGTTAGTATTAAAGTTCACCCGATGTCAGACGTTTTCAAACATCAAGGTTTAACAATTGCTATCGAACGGGACAACCGGGACAAATGGCTTAACGTGCCCTCCAGCACGGAAACGCGTATGAATGCTACTAAAGCGGTCACATCACACCCGACCGCATCCGCTTGGCTTAGCCGCGTAGACCGCTTGCATCCTAGGACTGGACCACAATTTTATTTCCACTTTGTCAGATGTAACATTTTTAAAGCAGCGATGGCCGAGTGGTAAAAAACCACGGTCTTCGACGCGACCGATCCTGGGTTCAAATCCTCGGCGCGCACCTCTTACAAAGAAATTTGTAATGTGCGGATTTATCGCTGCTCCACGGTGATGAAAAATATCGTGATAATTAATTAATTACGATGTTCACCATCACCGTGAATGCCTGAGAGAAATTCATAATTTCTCGAAAGCATGACGTCCACCAATCCGCACTTGGCCAGCGTGGTGGACTATGGCCTAAATCCCTCGCCCTTGTGAGTAGACCTGTGCCCAGCAGTGGGACTTAAAAAAAAAGGTTGAAAAAAAAAACATTTTTAAATGGTTTAAACCAATTTAAAGAACAAATTATGCTGTGACCTTCGAGGAGCAATTACGGAATTAACAATTAGTTAAGATCCAATTTGGTGCCATGTATGGTTTTATGGCGTTGTGGGAACGAATAGGCGCAATTTGGAGCGAATCTCCTGTCCACCCACGGAACTACCGCGCAATTAAATCGTGTTATTAATACGAGTATCCTTGGTGGTACACTGTTGATTCCTTATTTGGGTGTTGTTAAACTGCTATGTGCCTTGTAGAACTTGTAGTTGTTGCTTATTAGAGAGGTTCAAACGAGTTGTAAAGATACGAGTAAGTTTCGATACGGACGTCCCAAGTTTAAGCCTCGGCGTGCATTTCTGACTAAAGGGACATAATACATAGCACATAGTACTAAGACTTATAAATTATCGCTGCCCCACGTCGAGGGAACGCATCGTAATAGTTCATTAGGCAAAATTTGACAGTTGGCCAGATTTCTAGGGTCCATTTTCAGACCCTTTAATATCTGTGGTTATAAAAATAGATTTGGTATAAAGTGAAGACTAGTTTATTTCATAGTTTGACGACCTGCGTGGCGCAATGGTTACCACGCCGGACTGCCCATCGAGAGGTCCCGGGTTTGATTCTCGGTGAAACAGAGATTTGAATGATGAGTTTAAATTTCTGTTCTCGGTTTGGGTGTTTCTGTTTCTGTCTTTGTGTATGTCCATGGTACCCGCGACACAGGGTTTATCTTCTGTGGGGCTATGAGTGTGAAGAGTTAGATTTATATTTATTTATATTTATAGTTAGCTGCAACCCTTTTTTGCGACCCTCTGCTGGGCACGGGTCATTCCCCACTATTGGGGAGGCCTGGAGCTTATCCCACCACGCTTCTTCAATGCTGGTTGTTGGAGAAAGTAGTATAGGTATTTATTGAGAAATATACATATGTATCCGGCGCATTTAATTGATTCTTAATTCTCCTTTCATAAAAGCATCAGTAATCTTTTTTTATTTTTATTTGAATGGAGTAGCAGACGAGCTTGCAGGTCACGTGGTGTTAAGTGGTCGCTGCAGCCCATGGACATCTGCACACTATCTTCAGCAAGCATAGGTAAGTATTGTCTGAGGTCGTATACAGTTGCGCTGCTACTCCGGAGGCTGGTGGTCGCCTCATGTAAGTGTGGCCGGCAATTGCACCTTTCCACCGAAACAATAGAATTGGTTCACGGCAGAAGTGCAGCGGTGGTACTTCCTCGGGCGAACCATAATAGTTCTACCACCTACAAATCTCTACTTTTATAGGGAAAAAAAAACCTTAATCATGCTAGCTAAGTCCAGGCCTGTGGTCTGTGGTTAACATGACTCTAAAATTTTTGTATGAGTAATTTTCAAGCAAGCAGTGGGACGCAAAAAAGTATGGAACCAAATATGATTTTGAAACATTAAGATAAATGAGTTACTCTCAACTATGCGTTGTACAATATAAGATAAGGTTACTTCAGAGCACTGGGGTAGTCGCACCCATTTTTTAAAACGGAAGCCGATGAAACAATGCCACAATTATAGTCAGATTGACATAGTTCGCGGGCAGTGGACCGTAAACCCTATTGTATTCTTATTAGATACTTTCAGCGTAATTGATTTTATGAACGATCTTTAATGTCCCTTATTTTTTAAGGAGTAGCAAAATGGCTTAGATACTATTTTTGGATTTAAAAAGTTTTAACTAATAATACTCACTCACAGTTTTAACTTATAATACCCATAGCTACTCTGTAAGAAAGTTAGCTATTGTATACCCCATATTTTAAAACAGGGCTGAAGTTTTTCTCCGTCTGCTCTTTTCTTCAGCCCAGCATTGCCTAAGCGCACCCAGAGCAGACAGAACAAAAAAATAACGTTCACTAAGAGTTTGTAAAGGAACCGTACAGTGAATAAAGTACACTTCCTCACTTCCTTCCTTCCTCAGTTTTAACTTATAACATTGTGCAGTGAGCTGTGTCATTTGGTGAGTCAGTCCCCGACATTGGTGTCCCCCGTATAAACCCCGTATAAATTTGACTTATCTAACCTTTAAACGAGCAATTCTTGTATATACCTATATATATAATTTGAATCGCGGAAACTACTCAAACGATTTTCATAAAATTTTGTTTCCAGTGTTTCGGGGATGATAGATTGATCCAGCTTGGTTTAATTTTTAGAAATTGTCGTTTTATTCGTATTTTCAGCGTTAATAAACTTAAATAAAAAAATATGAGTCTGACATTTATTGGAGAATATTAATAATATTGTGGCGTAGAATCCGCCGTTCAAACAAGTGATAATGTTGATTTGAACTCTATAAATATTTCGTCAATGAAATTAAAGCTTCCTTATTACTTCTTTTTCTTCCTCTCCTATTATTCCTTATTTAAAAAACTAATATACTAAGCACTTAAAATACTTAAATAATTTAACAATAATTAAAAATTAAATATATAAAGTTAATTATAAAAAGAAAATTATTATTATTATTATTATTCCTTATTATATTGTCGAATATTCTTTGGTCGAAGATAAGCTGACTGCTGAGCTAGAGACCCGGGTTCAAACCTCAATCAAGCATGTTGCGTTTTTTGATTTCAGTGACGAATTTTTTTTAAATTGGGAGCTATTTCAGATGGCGTTGTTAAGTAACACTAAGCCAATGAGTATTTTGCTTAAAATTAAATCAAGAAATCAATTGTTTTTATCTGAGCAACGCTCGGTCGTCCAGGTACTGTAGTGTTAGAGAGCGTATAAATTAGCACAGCTCCTGCGGTGATTCACATTGCATGTAATATGACATTACGATGTTTTCGTCACAACGTATTGTTTGGCCGTAATCTCCTTGATTGCATAAAATTGGAATTGTAAACTGTAATTCAAATCAATTTCATATGGTATTTTTTAAACTGAATCTAGAAACAATGGCTGCAACCCTTTTGCGTCCCACTGCTGGGCACGGGTCTCTCCCCCTTATTGTGGAGGCCTGGAGCTTACTCCACCACGCTGCTCCAATGCGGGTTGGTGGAGATGCGGGTTAGTGGCCAACCCGCTGTCGGATGTTTTCAAACCGCCTATAAGGCCTCCGACAAGGTTTAACGACTGTTATCTATCGACAACAACCGGGACCGACGGCTTAACGTGCCCTCTCAAACCGCTCAAGTTCAATTTGTCGTTACCACAGAATGTCAGAAAGCTCTTTTTTATAACATAACTCAAAAATATATCAAGGAAATTATAATAAAACCTTAAAAAATAAATAAATAAAAACAGGTCAATAACAAATAAATAATTATACGGCTGGTCTATATATACCTTTAAAAAATCATAAATCATCCATTTTACTACTAAATAACACGACATAATAATATTCATAAAAAAGCTCTCCTTCACAGGCAGAAATGCTCAGAAGACTCCCCTGTAGTTGACCGTAGACGGCGGTGATCGCTTCATCACCTTTATTCATCAGTCTAATAATAATAGTCTGGTAATAGTATAATAATAATAATAATAATAGTCTGGTAATAGTATAATAATAATAATTCATCAGTCTAATAATAATGGTGATAAAAGACTACCTATTGTAAAAAAACGGCACTTGAAAATTTAAGAAAAAACAGGTCTCAAGGGACACCCGGAAGGAACGAAGTTTTATATTTTTAATTTCTGCTCTTAGTAATGTTTTTTTCTTCTTTCTGCATTAGTTTTAGGTTTGGGTGTCAACAAAGCTAAGCAATGTCGAGTGCGGTCAAAAGTAGGATGGGTGGCCAATAGTGGCCACTAAGCAACATCAAGTGCGGTCAAAAGTAGGATCGGTGGCAATAAATCTGAGCAATGTCGAGTGCGGTCATAAGTAGGATGGGTGGCCATTAAGCAACATCTAGAGCGGTTATAAAAAGGATGGGTGGCCATTAAGCAACATCTAGAGCGGTTATAAAAAGGATGGGTGTCAACAAAGTTAAGCAATTTTAAAGTGCGGTCAAAAGTAGGATGGGTGGCCAATAGTGGCCACTAAGCAACATCAAGTGCGGTCATAAGAAAGATGGGAGTCAACAAAGTAAAGCAATGTCGAGTGCGGTTGCTATAGTTGTAGGCCGCACTTCTTACAACTATAGCAAAAAGTGTCGTTACAACTTTTCGTCTTAATTTTTTCCGTCTAGCCCCCTTTCGCAACGCGTGATAAGGAACTTCGTTCCAAAAGATGAATGTACGAAACTCGATTTTCAGTCCATAGCGCAATGTGGCACTGCGTACTATTAGCTTACTTAGTTTACTTAGCGGCCGTGTAAATGACAGTTGTCTTTGTGCGTGTGTCAATTCGGCCGATAGTATGAAGTAACTTTACTGTATACTTATATCTATATTGTGATCCAGTGTTCTAGTCACTAATAAATAAATAAATAATAAATAAACTTTACACACTCATAACCCCACAGTAAGATAGGAACACAAACACCCAGACCGAGAACAGAAATTTAAACTCATCATTCAAATTTCTGTTTCGCCGGGAATCGACCTCTCGATTGGCAGTCCGGCATGATAACCATTGCACCACGCGGGTCGTCAAAATACAAATTAATGTACATCAAAATACAAATAAACATCCAGATCAGAAAATATGAATCTCAATTCATCCATTAGATTTTAATTTATTCATTAGCAAAAACTTAGTATCGATACAACATGTTACCTAAGTACATTTCAATGGCTGATAAAATTTTGATGTGAAAATGTACAATTTTCCTATCATTTATACGAATACTTAATCTTCTATCATATGAGCTTACTTTCCTTCGATAAAGCAAGGTAAACAATTTAAAACCTATTTCACCACCTCCAGATGTCAGATTCGTTCATGTGGAAGGAGCAGATCCACACACTCATGAAGGGCGGAGAGAGCGAGTCCGACATATCGGACTCGGAGCATTTCCTGACCAAGGGCGCCTTCCTGCTCACCCCCTCCCACGGCCTCAGCATGGAGAAGGCCTCCGCCATCTGCGAAAAGATGGAGTTCAAGGGCTGCTTCTCCCTGACCAAGACGGCCACTGGCATCCTCTTCAAGTTCTCCAGCGTTGACGACTACCAGATGGTGTTCAAGAAGGGCTTCCATAAGGTCACGGGCTCCAGGTTTTATAGGAAGGTAAGCGAAAATATTATTTACATGTCTTATTGCATTGGAGGTTTCTGGTTGTTCTGATTCTTCTCTTCATTGTTTTGTTTTTCTTCGTTTTTCAATGCCTTTTTTTCTTATTTGAGCTTCTTCGCCCTTCTTAATATCTGTTTATTTTATTTATGTATACTTATTTTTTTAAATGCTTACTTATTAATTACATCTGACATCTGGATAAAATCTGTGTATTGTGTGTATTTATTAAAATCCACCAATCCGCACTAGGCCAGCGTGGTGGATTATGGCCTAAATTCTTCTCACTTGTTAGAGGAGACCTGTGCCCAGCAGTGGGACATAAAAAAGATTGAACAAAACCATATTTATTATCTAATGCTATTTTTATGTAGTTAATCTAATCTAAATATAAAGAAGCCTTAATAGTTTGTCAATTATATTTTTATGATGTTATTTAATAACACTACTTCTATATGTAAAAGCGTCGTGTTTTTAACATATTTATATATTGATCAATTTTATGTACTTTACATACATATATTCTGTGTTAAACTTAAAATCTTCCATCTATTTTGCTTTGTTATTAATAGTTTGAATAGTTAACGTGTACCTACTATTGTCAGAGTAATCCGTATATAATCCCTGTTGTTTTTAATCCAAAGAAGCTATATTAAACATCTGTGTTTTTGATTATTATAGACAGTTTAGCACTGCAACAGGCACATCTTCAACGTTCTCATCAATGCTACACTGATAGCCGCTAGCGAGCTGTAAAGTGTTTTTTTTATTTTATTTCTTTTCTTTAAGTTCAGTGGTCCCTGCAGTCTTAGCTCATCATTAAATCTGCACACAAAATTAGGCCAGCCCTTATCACAGGTTGTACGCAGTTGCGTTGCTACTACAGAGGTTCATGTTGAGGATGAAAATGTAGTATTGCTTCTCGTCAGAATTATGTTATAGGTACTTTCCCAGAAGAACCATAAAAGTTATACCAAGTGTTCTACCTTTACTTGGTAGAACTTTATAATTATACATGTCGCAGTGTCATATAAGATTCTTAGACTTTCATTTGTTTTACGATATCTTAGCTCTTTATTAAATTTCTTTTCAATATTACAAAAAAAACAACGCATTCCTTCCCAACAACTCAGATCGCGATCCCGTGCCGGCCTCAGAAGACGTTCACCATCTACGTGTACGACATCCCCGACGAGGTGCCCGAGGAGGACGTGCGCCATGCCCTCTACAAGTTCACCTCGGTCGTCGAGGTGGTGCGCCTGCACTTCGCCGGCTCCCCTAGAGAAGGTAACACGGGTCAGTCATCAGTCAACATCAATAACCTCTTGAATGTTCGATTCATTTCATAGTCTACAACAATAAGGCGCTGAACACACTCCCCCAACAGTCTAAGTTCCGCAGTGATTTCATAGCTGCCCACACAGCGTACTGTCTAGATATCCTGAGTTCAGTACTCCTTACAAGTGGTACCTAACATATTAGACTCTCATTTTTACTTCAGAAAAGCACTTGTGACACTTGATCACAATAGTGGTTCATCTTCGGAAGATGAAATTTTATTACTGTGGAGTCTGTGCAGTCTAAGAAGTGCTCTTGCTCAGTCTAAGAAAATACTAGCTGCATCCTTTTAATGAATTGAGAGAATGTGATGGAGAATTCTTTACTTTATTTTCCAAGCTGCTTGAGGATGAAAACAGATTTCACATTTACTTACGGATGTCAATTCAATGTTTTAATGAATTGTATGAAATGTCATTATATACAAAAAGTAGACACTAATTTTAGAAAGGCTGTAAGCGCAAACGAAAGTTTGGTAATATTTGTCTGAAATAGTAAAGAAAACTTTTGTCTCGCACTAATTCAATAGACTACAATTTCGTCGGACATCGAACAGCAAATGAAACTGCAAAAAGTTTGTAAAAAAGGTACAGTGAACAAAATACTTACATTATATTTAAATCTGTTTGAAGGTTCTTCATACTATTAGTTAATGTTAATATTGTTTTTACTGTTTCCTCTAAGATTATTGGAACAATGATAAACAAAACAGCAAGTGTCGAAAGTCTTCGTCGCAATGAATCGTCGCGAATGTCACGATGTTTTCCACTGAGTTCCAAATTATATTTTCTGTCATCGTAGAGCAAGATATAGAATACCCAAATAACAAAATATTTCTGTTTGATCGGGGAAGTATAACACTGAACCCTGACAGACCACTGACAGAAATTGTCGAAAAATTGAGACAAGAACTTTATTGTATTTCGATAGAAAGGTAACTTGCTTGCTAGACTTTCATTACAATACAAAGAGCTACTTACTATTTCTATTGTGCTTATACTAAGCGACAATCCTCTAGGAGAAGAAAAGGACAAAAGAGATTGATGATGCCTTATCCTTAATGCTCCATTCTTGTAACAGAAAGTGGAAATAAATATTTTATTGCTACAGGCACTTCAACACCCAAGCCGCTGGAGAAGACGACTCCAAGAGCAATCGCCTCCATCGACGGGGAGCTGGTTAGCAGCATGGTCCCAAAGGAGGCCTCCAGCGTGCTGCGCGTGACCCTCGCCAACATCGAGGAGGCCAACATCCTCCTGCAGAACGGCCTGGACTTCTACGGGGCCACGTACTTCCCGACTGAGCTGGCCACGCCGGCACAGGCCGCCAAGCTGATTAAACCTAGCAGGTGAACAAATAGTAAGGGTTTTGTAGGGATATCTTTAAAAAAATTTTTTTGTTATTATAAATTAAATAAAACATCTTCAGATTTAAAATGAAATAATGTTTCTTCGCATACTTCAACATTTTGTTACCCGGTTACTTTAACAATAACTGGATCAAATTTTCCGGGATAAAAACAGCCTAGAGCTATTCCAGACTATAATCTATCTCTGTCCCAAATTTCATCCCGACCCGTTCAGCCGATCTAGCTTCCTTCAAACTTTCGTATTTATATTATTAGTTTGTTCGCTTTTAATATCTTTTTAGTATAGTTTTTCCATTTTTAATATTATTTTTCATTAAGGGCCAACGCCTAAAACTATTTTTATAAAAGTTAGCGCCTCGCGAACCGAATTTGCTGAAATTTGCACTTCTAGTCTTCTACCTAAGATGAAATATGTTAATGTAATGAATTAAAGAAGACCATTTTTTTAAAATCCGACGACTAGTTTCAGAGAAATTTAAACATTATCAGACATATTTAAAAACATACACCTACTGATTTTTTTTTTTAAATCCTCTTTTAATATTACTTATCAACGGATTAGAGCTCCGTAAGATAAGAAAGCATCAATGAAATACTCGTATTGACATTACTGTTACTTCTTTATTCTGCTTCTTCTGATTCTTTATTCTATTTCTTCTTCTTCTTTATTCTACTTCTACTTCGTTTTTTTCTCAATATTTATCAATTTTTCAAAAAATAGGTTTTAGTATATTTAATATTAATAATTTACTTCATTTAAACAAAAAAATATTACCGGCTCCAAATAGTTTAACAATAATAAGTTTTTGTGTTTGTCTTTGTCCAAAAAGTAAAAAAAAGTGTTAATAATTGGCTTAATAATAATACTTTTCTTGATAATTGTTTTCTTAAAACTGTTTTGGAGTCTGTGTCCATTGAGAACGAAGGATACGAATTTATGTCGCATGACGACGAATCTACAGTAAATTTGGCTATTCTATCACTTTAAAAATCCAAATTGAACAAAGAAATTTAACGCTCAGCTAAAATCTTATAGTATGTATGTCCCTACAGTATTGGGCAATCTTCCAGGGTCACCGGAGGCACCGTGTCCGCCCGTGTCCGCGACTTGCTGCCTGTCTTCGACCAGCAAGGGTTCGCCAAGTTTGCTCCGCCAGCATCAAGACTCGTCAAGCCACGATCCAAGTAGACTGAGACCTATCCTAAGGAAGACGAAACCACACTAGCTACTTTTAACATCGGCGACCGACGATTGCGCGTTTTAAGCGTTTCCACAGTTAACGTGTGTACATGATGCTGCATCGTGTACCATCCATACCATCGCTGTGTTTAGCTACTAAATCCGATCGCCGATGCTTAAAGTGGCTAGTATGGCTTGGCCCTTAAGATAAAAGGTAAAATGTGGCTAGACTTCTATTATGTGACCACCGGTTTCCGGAGTAACAGAGCTTCTGCATACGACCCCAGGCAAGACAGTGCCGCTTGAGGTTATGTCCATGGGCTGCAGCGATCCTTTAAGGCCGTGCAACCTGCAAGATTGTCTGCTACTTCATTTTAATAAAAAAGACCTATATAGGTACCACCGGGATTTAAAATCATCGTCATCATCACCTAAAACTTACACCAGTTAGCATAAGAGATTATGTCCAATCAAGTATCTCTGAGATTACCAGGTGATCACGAAATGCCTTTTATCGAGTTTATCGATACAATCGGTCATTTTGTAAACAAAACATTATTAGGTAATACTCTCATTAATAAATTCTTTGTGACACTTGTGACTAATCATTCATTGAAGACATGAATTATCAGAAAATATCGTCTAATCGAGCTGTTTTAGAGACAGTTGAAGATGACGTTGCATTATTAATAACATTTTCTAAAGATAGTGATATTACAAAATATTCCCGGTTTAAGGAAGTACAAACCCATTTTATATATTATTAAATCATACGGTATTCGCAACATAACTGACAGTATTAACATTATTACTGGAAATACATTATTTTTTATTAATTTTACCTGTAAATTTGCTATGAAATTTATGTCTACTTGTATATTTATATGTAAGTTTTTAATGTTTACCTAATTAAGTTGTATTGTGCATGTATTTATGTATTATAGATTATGTATATGAAGTAGATGTAGAAATATAGATTAAAATTGACCTAATTTGTACCAAATTGCATTTGTTTGTAATAACTCTACGCCTAATTTGTGCCATGTCATTCTTCCTTATCTTTGTTAATAAACTCATTATATAGTTCTTTGTCTTTATTATCACCTTAAGACACGTATCATAAAATCTTTGGTACTCTTTTAAAGTAAAGGCCTTGAATTTCTTATTATTTCTACTTGTGTAAGTAAGTATTTTATTTGAACAATTCGGTATAACTTCAAATAAAAATTTATACTGACCAACTATGCGTACAATTAAACTAAGAATTAGTGATTTCCAAAATGATATAATTCATCACTAAGGACATAGAAAGCTTGAAGATAGTTCATAAAAAAGAAATTTTTGGACCTAATATAAATAGGAACCCGGGGTAAATCTTGTTCATACTCTAAAGACGATACCAAACCCTATATTGAATCTAAATTCGAAAGAATCATAAAAAATGGTTAATAATGCCACTACGTGTTTGACAAAATTTGAAGATGAAATAACCTGGAAAGATGAGGTGACAGACGTACAAAATACGGTTGATTTAGGAATTCTCCATTTTCAAGTTGGTTAATATTAAAAATAAAATAAGACATAAAAATTTAAAATAATATATTTATCGCCTATAGTATCACAGATAAACATAATATACGCTTTCAGCGAGTAAAATATAATATTATCAAAATTATATTCAATTTTTGTTTGTCTTAAATTAGGATAACACTTAAAACTAATAATTAGGCTACACTTATCTTACTTTTCTTAAATTTGTCTTCTATTTCTTGAAGGCTTTTTCCCTTTGTTTCTGGCAGTATAAAATATAATATGGCGGTGCCTACTAACGATACGAGACCGTAAAGTAAGAATGTGTAGACTTCTCCCAAATTCTTCATCAGTCCTGGTGCAGTCTTTACCACGACGAAGAAGGAAGCGAATGTCGTGGCCGAACTAATCCCTGATCCCAATCCACGGGTTTTGGTGGGGAAGACCTCACCACACATCATCCAGGGCAGAGGCACTAAGCCGATAGAAATGGCGCAGATG
This sequence comes from Pyrgus malvae, assembly GCA_911387765.1. Taxonomy (NCBI): domain Eukaryota; kingdom Metazoa; phylum Arthropoda; class Insecta; order Lepidoptera; family Hesperiidae; genus Pyrgus; species Pyrgus malvae. The sequence continues at coordinate 14,295,313 of OU426971.1, read as the reverse complement.
TACATAGTGAGACACGTGAGCGGCAACCACGACATGTTGGTAAGCTGGCCGTTTGTCCAGTACAAGAACAAAGATAAACCAAACATCGATAACGCCGTCCAAACTCCACTGATCATACACAGCGGCCTACGTCCGTATATTTTGCAGATGACGCACGCGACGATCGACATCACCACGCGAACAGAATCAATTACAAACATAGCGAGGTAGTGATTGATGCCCTTACCCACTGCCTTTTCAACAATATCTATTGAATAAAATGCGACTGCGTTTACTCCCGAGAATTGGCACGTCATGAAGAATATGATCATTATCACCAAAGGCTTGATAAGTTCAGGACTCTTGAGGTTCGCTATTCTCTCTCTGAAATTCGGTACTGGTTCGTTATCGGCGGCTTTGCGTTTGTCGATGATTGCTTTCAGTTCAGCCTTTGCTTCATCACTGTAACCTCTGAGCCATCCGAAGGCTTTAACACCTTCCTCAATTTGTCCTTTAGATATGAGCCAAGTAGGGCTCTCAGGGACTAAGCTTAGTAAGAGGACGGCGAGAACAGGGAAGAAACAGCACACGGCCGCAGTCCACTGCCAACTCAGGTAGTATCCGATTATATGGGCTACTAGAATGCCCAGAGCGATGGCTAATGATACTCCAGCGAGGAAGATTCCTCTGTACTTTGGTTCCGATGTTTCTCCGATGTAAACGGGACTAAGGGGTCCGAGAAGACCAACGCAGAGGCCCGTGAAGAAGCGGCCTAGGAGGATGAGGGCAAGGTTGTTGGCACATGCTATGAGGATCCAACCGAGAAGGAAAGGTCCGCATGTCATGTAGTGAGAGTTCCTCCTCCCGAACTTCTCCATCATCCAGCCACCGATGAGGCAGCCTGGTGCCATGGGAAGCGCTGCCATTGCCGCTGAAATTAAGACAAAAGCAATGATTAATTATGCTGTTTTTTAGTTTTTCATCAGATGCCATATGTACCCGTATGTCATGCATAAAAACCGACACGTTTTAAAACAGTTTCTAACATTCTATCAAAAGACTTTCATTATAATCATAAGTCAGTAACAATAACAGTATGCGAGTCATTCAAATAATGGAGTAATATTTTAAAATTTTGTACGTAAGTAAATTTCTGACCATTCATAATCTAGTCGGTTTTTAGAAGTACAAAACTCATAGCCCACATACACACACACACACACACACACAGTAGTCGTACACTTGTGACGAACACAAATTTATGCGTATTTAATATCACTGCTTTACGGTCAAGGAGAACACTGTAGTATTATGTTTTATTTTAAATTCATTTTACCATTTCCACCAATCCGTAAACTTTTTTCTCTCAGCTCAACATCTAGACCAAACGGGCACCTAACCTAACCGGGAAAAAATTACATTCATTGAGCGAATATTTTGTATTCCTAATATGAAATAAATATTTTTTTCGTACTTGGCCAGCGTTGGTAAGGAATGGTATGAAAAAAGATTATAGAATCTTTTTTCATTCTGAGAGAAGACTCGCTATACGATAAGTAAGATCTGAGGGCCCACTCTGTACGCCCGTATCCGAAACTAAGTGAATTTTCGGGCCTTATTTTTGGATTAGATTGAAGAAATTCTAGCAACATTATTCATTCAATAGCTTAATGTCATCAATGACAACGCTTATCTTATTAATTCATGAAAAAGAAGCGATCTGAGTATGCTAAAAATGATTCCGAAAATGTTAGAACTTACGGACGGATGCTTACAGAGTGGGCCCTCTGGATACGAGTAGGTATATAAAAATATTTTAAAACAAAATTGGGTTTGATTTGAAAGTAGAGTAGGGTTGCCATCTCTAAAATTTGTTAACCAGTACAAGATGCGTTCTAACCCCGGATTTTAATGCCCAAAACCCGGACATGTCAACAGCGGGGGGACGGTGAATTTAGCGTGTCGGTTCGTCGGTTGATTGCGACGTGCGGGCACAGTGCGTGTGTCGCGGGCGGCCCAAGACTTTATTTTTTTTAAGCCCGGACTACAAATGAAGTCCGGCCCGGACGCTACCCGGACGCCCTCTAAACTAGGACAAATCCGGGGGAAACCCGGACGGACGGCAACCGTAAAGTAGAGGTATGTCAGTGACTCAAAGCTTGCAGCAATCTACAAAAAAGTACAAAAGAGAACTTCGTCTTGCATACGGACTGGTTGACCTGTAGTAATTTTTTGTTTTCAGTTAACATTTTACAATAATAGCTTACAAATTCCTAGAAGGAATCAAGAACAGTTGTTGGCTTGCAAATTAACTTTACACTTTCCATAACGAGAGATAATGTTTCCGGAATAATTTATCATTGTAATGGAAAATTTGCAAAAATACTGTTTCACTTATGAATTCTGACAGCTGCTAATCGGATGAACTGATGAATCTATACTAATATATAAAGCTGAAGAGTTTGTTTGTCTGAACGCGTTAATATCAGGAATTACTGGTTCGAATAGAAAAAATATTTTGCGTTTGAATAGTCCATTTATTCGGGAAGGCTATATAACATCATGCTATACCTAATACCAAGGTCCACGCGGACGAAGTCGCGGGCGACCGCTAGTAAATAATAACCAGCTAAATGCGAGTCCAAATTATTGTGCTCACAAGCTTTATCGTACCACCAAAAATGTCTAAAAGTCTTAAATAAGGTGGCCGGCAACTACATCTTTCTACCGAAACACAATAGAATTTTGTCACGACAGACATGGCACCGGTGGTATTTTCCCGATCGAACCATGAAAGTTCTATCATAATATCAAAGCAAAAAATCGGATTGGAGTTTTGGTAGAAAATTGAAAGAGGCGTGTAGTCTTGTGTTAATTTCATTTTCTTGATGTATTTTCATGGCATTTTTGTTCTGATGTAGATTTATTACCATGCCCGAGAATTGTGGAATAATATAACAGTGCAAAAACATCAGGCTGTCAGACACGTTCTGGTTAAAACTGTCCTGATCGACTGATTACTGACTACTCCCTGTTTGGACCATTATGTTATGTCACCTAGCCTCAACGAAACCAACCAGAAAATTCGGTTAAAAATTGTACAAGCCTCACCTATCCATGACGCAGTGCTATCATCAGATGGTATGTTGGTGGTGCTGTTTCTCAGCTGCGGTAGGAGGATGCCCGAGTATCCTGAGGTCAAGCCCGAGGTGAAGGTCAACACTATTGCTGCTGTTGCTGTCAAGGTCTGGAAGGAAAATAGGATGGATTTAGCTTCATAATCATTAGCCTCTATGAAAACAGGTTAGATTTCCCTATAAGGATTGGTTTTCATGATTCATACGATGAGGCGACCATCCGCTTTTAGGAGCAACAAATCAACCGCATCTCTGCAACCATGCTTGTAGGGTTCAAGTGCTGAAACAATTGAAAACACACAGGACCATGTGACCTGTATGCTCCCCAACTGTTATAAAAAGATGAAAACTAACGAAATTGCCCGACGACCACGTTTCCATGACGTGCTTCTGCTTATCCTTACAGGTGGTTGAAAAACATCAGACAGCATGTTAGGTAGTAATCCACATCTCCACCAATTCGCATTTAAGTAACTTTGTGAAGTAATCTCTAGACCTCCGCAGTTAATTTCCAGCTAGCGGCAGGATAGAACTTACTCCATCCGTGATCCGCGGGACGGAAACATGGTTGTAGTTCAAGAACCAAAGATTTTAATGATACTAAGAAGTATTTGTGTATGCAGGCTATATTAAGTGGTTGCTGCAGCCACAGGACTTCTTTTGTGTTGTTCAGATTCGGAGTTGTGTTGCTACTCTGGAGATGGTCGCAAACATTAAATCTAAGTGCGACAACTGTACCTTTCTAAAAACACAGAAAAATGCTTCAAGGTAGAAATAGGTGTAGATGTAGTACTTGTCTGGACAAACTATAAAAGTTCTAACCGTCTATATAATGATTTAATCAGAGTGTATGACAGCCTAACTGGCCGGTGTTTCAAGGTAAGTAATGTAGGGTACATGCGCGCTTGGCCTGGCGGTTAGCGTAGAACGCAAACGATCTATGCAACTAAGCCAAAGGGCGCGGTCGGGTGTGAGATGGGTGACCGCTAGTGGTAAATTGTCATGCACGTTTCCGTGATTCGGAGGGCACGTTAAGCGGTTGGTCCCGGTTGTTGTCGATAGATAACAGTCGTTAAACCTTGTCGGAGGCCTCATGGGCGGTTTGAAAACATCCGACAGCGGGTAGGCCACCAACCCGCATTGGAGCAGCGTGGTGGAGTAAGCTCCAGGCCTACCCAATAATGGGGAGAGACCCATGCCCAGCAGTGGGACGCAAAAAGGGTTGCAGCCAGTGTAGGGTACGGTCAAAAATTGGATAGGTGATGATACTCTCAGCACTTTGGGGCATTCTTCCCGGATGTGACCTATCTAATGATAGCAATTGTGAAATAGATTCAAATTGTGAATCATTCTGTGCCAAACTCAACTTTTGACATCTCCGCAACGGTTCCTCACGTGATGTTTTATGTTTAAATATCCAATTTGTAACAAGTGCGATAATGCTGATAACTGTATGTTAGCAGGCCTTTTTTATGACATCATTCGAATTCATCTGTAGCACAGAATACTAACTATTACTAACATAATAATATCTGTATAATAATTCCATATTATTTTATTATATTATTATATATTTATTATATTATTATATATAATAATTCCATAAAAACCTGGGAGGTTCTTTTTCCGCCGGCTTTTTTTCCTCTCAGTGTACACAAACACCCTGTGAAGTTTTTTCCTTTTATATTTTTATTATTGTATATTTGCATACTCATGAAGGTAAATATGGCGAACTAAATATATATAAACAACTTTGTAAACACCCATATTTGTGCAAATAAATGTCTTTGTCTTTGTAGTCAATACCTACTTTTGTGTGACTGATTCATTGACATCGCAGAGCCTAAACTACTGAAGTGACATTTTTTTAAAATAATTGTCCGTATCCAAATTGCACTGAAATGCGAGTGACGAAAACGAATGTGATCTTCGCGGCTAAGCGAAACAGGCGCGGTCGGGTGTAAGATGGGTAATCAATACGAAGCAAATTTCATGCGCGATTCCGTGCATCGAAGGGCACTTCAAGTTGTCGGTCCAAGTCGTTATTGTTAGATACCAGTCGTTAAACCTTGTTGGAGGACTTATGGGCGGTATGAAAACATGCGACAGCGGGTTGGCCACTAACCCGCATCTCCACCAACCCGCATTGGAGCAGCGTAGTGGATTAAACTTCAGGACTCCCCAATAATGGGGATAGATCTGTGCCTAGCAGTGAGATGTAAAATTGCAGTCAATATATATAATTATTTCAGATAACAGAATAGCCACGGAGTTCTAAATAACGCGCATCCAGAATGGCAATGCGTCGATAATGGGCACACGTGGCAGCTAAATGTGAGCTGTTATTTTTATCCTATACATTACTTAAATATTTACTTTTGGCACTTATCCATTTAAGATATTATACCCTTTAATATTATCTAGAGTCAACACGAGCCGACTGGGTTAGGTAACTTAAATATTTTTTTACATTAACTCTCTATTTTATTTGCCCGTAGCCAATCAGCTAATTATGCCTAATGATTGGTCGTATCAGAGTTCCTAGTTTCTTTTATTTAAACGGAGTAGAAGACGATCATGCAGGCCACGTGATGTTAATCCCTGTAGCTTCGGGATTAAGAGACAAGAGTAGAGCTACGGTATCCCCTGCCTGATCGTAAGAGGCGACTAAAATTGGGCTTCCGGGGTTGTGGACGGTGTGAGTGGGAGCTCGATCCGCCCAGCCAGCAGCCCCGGGAAGGACGGCGGTGGGTGCGTGGCCGCATGCCGCCGTAAGCATCGGAAGGTGCAGGAGAGCCCATCTGCTCTTCCGAACATGGGCCCATACTGGGCGCCGCGCGAGAATATCTCGTGACCTCAAGACAGTCAGAATATCTGATCATCATAATAGTCAGAATATCTGACTGTCTTGACTACCTGATTGCTGACGATACAGTGAAGACGGCGATTTGTACGTAAATTTTTCGCACAGTAAGCTTTATCAACCATTGTGAACATCTTTTGTAATCATATTGTAATACTTACTAACAAATTAACAATTAAGATATGATTTAAAAAATGCTTATACAAAAAAGAACATCCTATTTAATTTTCAAGAAAACGACAACATCATTCCGTGCTTATTCTCTAAATAGATCCTATTAATATACAATTTTTTTTTGTGCAAGCTTACCTGTCCCCAAACTGGTGAAGTCCTAACTACAGTCTTGGAATCCAATAGAAGCGGGACTTCTTTCATATTATCTTTTCCATTCAGACTAAGCCCTGAGTTGGTTATATTTTGAAAATAGTTTGATCTCTCATTATCTCTTTGTCTTATGCTCTCCGCTATCTTAGTTAATGCTACGCTGTCCTTTCTTTCTGTATTATTCATATCTTTAGTTGTTTCTGGTATAACTATTTGAGGTTCATTGGTATTTATATCTATGTCTTTAGTCTCTGTTGAATTATCGTTTGCTAGGTTGTCTATTCCGTCTTCATCTTTCACGGCTTGTGTTTCATTTTCACCGACATCGTCGTCCTTTCGATCAGCCATCTCGTTTCTGGAACGAATAGAAAAAAATGAATCAAAATTAACGCTTCATTAATAAATGAATTGAGTGTGTACGTAAGTGTGAATCAATCATTCACACTCATAGCATCACAATAGTATTATCTGTACAATGGGTGGACATTGGATTCAAATTTCTGCCTTGCTGGGAATCGAAACATACGAACGGATTGTCGATAAGTAAAATATGGAACTATTACAAAGGTATTATATGTGGTACATAAAAGTTGATTTAGGAACGTCCAAGCAGAGTTTTGGATTGTATATGAAATTATTACTTTTTAGTTAGGTACTTAAACAATTTCAACTTAATCAATTTCAACAATAAATCGTATGAGTGGAAAATTTTGTAATAAAGCAAAATTATATTTTTCAAAAAGTATTTAAATACTATTTTCTTTAAATACATTAAAAAAAGCAACTTCAATCGGTAAAAGATAAAATTATTAATTATCTTAAAACTGTTTTGGAGTCGGTTTCCATTCAGAATGAAAGGGATGAAAACGAAAATTTTACTAAGGCACAACTCCATAATAGTTATAACTTATAACTATTATTTTATATTTAACTATTATTTATAATTATTTTAAATTATAATGTGATAATGATAGTAATAATAAACGTAAATTCTAATTGTAAACGTTTTTTGATTGTGCATATTTTATGCATATTTCGCCTTTTTTTAGTGCATATTTGCATGCTTATTTTGGCATTTTGATAGTGCATATAATCCGATGTCTAGTTATAAGAGTCATTGCTAACAGGAAGCAAAATAGTACCTATCAATTATATTAAGTACTATCTTTATTAAAAGAAATTGATATTTGAAATGTTTTTGAAGTCTTTCAAATTGTTTGCAGCCAATTACTGATTTAGTTGAATCAATTTAATTTTATTTGTTTTACATAATTTAATACTAATTATCTAAGTAATTTATTTTAAATCCTTTTATCTACTATCTACTTTACAATATATTCTGGAAAACTCTTATTTATACTTCTTATTTGTATCTGTAGCAGCTGTTACATAACCCTAATCATTAATTTTGTTATTTTTATCGTTTAATGACTGAAATAACTTACGACGTGTGGAAGCCAAGATGCAAGTTCAAATCAATTATACAATGCACAGATAGTCAATAATTGCCGATGATGATTTATAAGAACCTGTTTTACCATTGTTATTGATATAACGTAATAAGATCTCTTAGAAATGAACATTGTAGAATAATATTATTATACTAGCTGTGCCGTGTGGTTTCATCTGCATTAGAGCTAATCATTAGCATGAAGTTAATATTCTCTCACTCACAGAAAGTGAAGGATTTTCATCTGGCTCTCTGAAATCTACTAACTCCCTGCCTCTCATATTTATACATTAAGCAGTTTTTGGGATTTTGTGATGAGTAATGAGTCACCTTTAGGTTTTATAATATATCTTTTAAAGCTCACACACACAATATTTTTTTATATCTTTCTTTTTTCTTAGTTTGTGCTACTTGGGCAAACAACCTTAAGTCTTGCATGAGGTGGTGTGCAGTTGCGCTTCGGAGGCTGATGGTAGTCTCATGTAAGAGTTGCTTCACGGTAGAAAAGGGCAAATAGAATTACCACCAATCAAACCAATAAAGTTCTATGACTTATATAAGTCACAAAAAAAATAAAGATTTTTTTATCACCAGTCTTTTATCGCCAGATTTAGCGATCGATATACGACATTTCATATACGCTTTAATTAAAATATCAAAATTTGTCACTTTTAGAAATTTGCCAGTTCTAGAGATTTCTAATTCTATAGTTCCATGAAGAGTAATTGTTACTGTACTACTGCCTACTACTATTATAATGGATAAATTGTGATTTGCATTGAAAGGCATCGGCGTAGTCATGAAACGTTTGCGTTGACATCATGTTTAAGTTACGAGATTTTTCCATCATAAATAGACACTCTTATATTTTCAAAGATATTAAAAAAGGGAACACGTGTTATAGCCGTTCAAAAAAAATGGCCACTAGAAATTTGAAAATCTGCCAAATTTTGTTTCATAAACTTGTCAGCGCTCTCGCTGACAGTAGCTGCCATAGGTATTCATTTCATGCATTCGAGGGACAATAATAAAATCACGGAGTTCCAAATAACGCGCGCACCCCCAGAATGAAATCAAGGAAAGAAAGAAGCTCTTTGTATTGTGCCAAAAACCTTAATTAAACTGAAGTTAGTACCCTACTGGTGCCTTATCAAGGTTTTTTAATATACAAGGTCATTGCAGTTAGCCTAAACCATCAGATCGCAAGGCAATGAGGGTTATGAGGGACGATGAACTGTTTAGGTTAAAATTATGACCTGAAGTCCAGAATTGGGCTCGAAGTCTCAATTCCGTTGTATAGAAAACTCGTTATGCGGAAGAGAGAGTAAGAAAACCATTTTTAAATTTATATTTAAGACCATTTGTTACCTTAATTCACAAATAAAGAAATTGAATTGAACTAAATTGAATTGAACCAATTTTATACAATACAATTTTTGTAATTAAATTAATTCAGTCATTTCAGAGGCGTATTTATATTAGCTATATCTTAAAGAATTTATATTATTAAGTTTAGTCTTTCATTAAAAATTGTGATTAGCTTTCAAAACACCTTTATGAATCTGAACTTCACCCATAATGCAAATGATAAGTTATTAATAAACATACCTATTATCGCCATCAAAACACGACCAGTTGCTACGCTGACCTCCACAGAGAAAACGAACGATATTAGAGGTGCCCTAAGCTACTATTTGTACCAGAACCGTTGTCGCCAAACACACCTCTGTGCTTGTCGGGGACGCTAGCTGGACGAATCGAGCACCCACTCTCACCGCCCGCAACCCCGGAAGCCCCCTTTTAGTCGCCTCATACAATCAGGCTGGGAATACCGTAGCTCTATTGTAACTGTTCCCAGTAGCAGGACATTACAAAGGGTGGAACAAAATTGTTTAAAAACATATCATTGCATTTTCGTAGCAGTAGTAATTAGATACCTGTCAATGATAATTGCTCAACCACTTAAAATCAGAAGTAGTTATTTCGTATTAGATATTGCAAAGCACAATTGCAATAAGAAACCTTTCTCCACCATGTTGCCCCAATGCTATTTGCTGCCAACATAGAGAAATTAAACACGCTGCCAATATGGGTTAATGGCTAACCTGCTGTCAAAATATTTCTAAGCCACCAAAAATCTCGTCCAATGTAGGTAAATATAAATATTATTATCTACTTAATCTACCGAACTACTGAAGATATTTTGTTCACTGAAAAAGTACAATATAGTTGTAACCCAAATTTTGTGTACCTACCTGAAATTTAGATTTTTATAATATAGTTTTTTTAAATAGATAAACCTTTTCTTAACCGTTAAACGCTTAAAAACTGCCAGCATTCGACTTTATTATTTCAATCAAATCCATGTAATTCTATAATGTAATTTGATTAGCTTATTGAGTATAAAGTGAACCAGTTAAATCGGTTCTAACATAATTCATAGTAGAATGTGCAATTCTACATAATCTGATCGCCGTCAGTCATTGGCGCCAACATCGTCCTCATTTCGTAATATCAGTATGTCAATTAAATTGCTTGACAAAACAGACGCGTAGAAAATCTTATAATCATTAGTTTTTGTAAGCACTTAGCCTGTAAGTGAGCTTTCAAGGTGATAATAATCAACAACTAACATTTGTCATTTAATGTGATATAATGAAAAATTAGAAGGACCGACACCGATAGGGAAGAAAGGTCCTCGAACAGCGACCACAGGGCACCTCATAAAGCCGGCAAAAGAAGCGCAGGCCACCCTCCAACCAGGTGGACTGACGACCTGACGAACACGTCGGGCGAACAAAGCGCGAAGCCGCTTGATTCAAAGGGCTAGATTGAATGGCGAACGTTAGGAGAGGCCTATGTCCATTGCCCAGAGCAACGATGGCAGAGTGGTAGAATACAACGGTCTTCGACGCGACCGATCCCAATCAAATCCTCGGCGCGCACCTCTGACAAATAAGTTTGTAATGTGCTGCTCCACGGTGATGGAAAAATATAGTGATATTTAATTGATTACGATGTTCTCCATCGCCGTGCATGCCTGAGAAAAATTCATAATTTAATAGAAAGACAATTTTACATGTATTAAATTAATATTGTTTCTTTTAAACTTCATGTTTCAAAAGTAGTGCTAAATATCCATTTTAATTTTGAATATTTCGCTAACGTTTTCATATTCAGCGCGAATAGAAATTGAGGTTAATATTGCGAAATTCTAAACTCAAACTCAAATAGTTTATATATGTATGAACATGGGTAAAGATTTTTTTACATTAACATAACTATTTCGCTAAGTTCCGGCAGTCAAAGGCATGCAAAATTCAAAGACAAAGACAAAGACTTTTATTTGCACAAATATGGGTGTTTACAAAAGGTGTTTTTATACATTTGGTTCGCCATATTTACCTTCATGAGGTATGCAAATATTACAATAATTATAACTTAACTAATTAGGTACAAAATAAATTAAAATGTACATTGAAACAAATTTCTTTGTTATATAATACTTATATTATTATTATCATTATTTATACCCATATTGCACCTTTTTATTGATTAATTTATTTTTATATTTCGGATCGGATCCGTTCGTCGTCTTTGGGCACCCATATTGCAGGGTTTTTGTACACAAAGAGGAAAAAAAGCCGACGGAAAAAAAATCTCCCAGGTTTTTATGGAATACCTTTATGACGCTTCATCGTTTAAAATACCGAGTAATATGCCTTTTCCAGTAAATACTTTTTAAGTTCCTTTTTAAACTCGTTACCCGCTTTTATTTTGAGGAATTCCGGTAGGCTATTGTATATTTTTGGTCCCATGCAAAAGACACTGTTATGATATTGTCTTGTTTTGGAAGCTATTGAACACAGTTTATTGTTATGTCTTTTTGATTTAAGAGTTTCATATTCAGTGATTTCAGCTTTGACCATTAAAAAGATTTCATAAATATATAAAGAAGGGAGCGTCATTATTTTAAAATTTAGAAAGTGCGGCCTATTACAATTAATTTTAATATATCTGGATATAATTTATCCATCCAGATACTATCCGGATATTTGCTTTTTAATATGAACTACCCATAAGCTTACCAACGCATTATTTAATATATATTTACTTTGTAATAGACTTGTTTATTTTTCTAATTATGCCATTAATTTAAATATCTGTAAATAACGCAAACTAAATGTTTGTGGTAGTACATAACGCAAATTAAACGCTATGGTGGCCACATGGTATTCAGTGGACACTGCAGCCCGTACATAAATCATTAAAATGCAGTTGAAGCGCGCATGGCCCGGCGGTTAGTGTAGAACGAAAACGATCTATGCAACTAAGCCAAACGGGCGCGGTCGGGAGTGAGATGGGTGACCGCTAGTGACAAAAAATTTCATGCGCGTTTCCGCGCTTCGGTTGCAGCTAGTAGCGGAGTATTAAAAAAAATAGACAGAACATTTACAAACATAAAAAGATTAAAACATCAACCCTTTCTTAAATTATTGTGTTATAAAAGAGAACAGAAAAATATGTGGATTAAAACTAGTAAATATTTATCGACGAATCAATGGAAAATAACTTGATTCAACTGATTTACTACAAAAAAAAAATGTTTATTCTTAGACCTTAGTAGGTACTTAGAAACACGGTTTAAGACAATAACAAGAAATAATGACGATCATTCATAATAAGCGCATAACAGCATAATATATTATGCTATCGAGCAGTTAACCTATATACATTGTTTAAAAAGAACAAGGTTGTGCCCCGCGGTTTCACTTTTTCACTTTCATTAGCATAAAGTGAAGTCCCTTCTGAAGTCCGGCTTTTTATAGGACTATTTAAGATTAACACTTCCATCATACATTACATGTATATGTAACTCTAGCGGTTTTGGTAGCGCACGCCTGATTAGCTCGCAGATGGTAGATTCTTTCCTACTTACTTGACACTTATCGTCATAATTTGGACAATTCACACAATATCTTTATAAAATGTAGCCTATGTGTTATTCTGATGTAGTTTTATGCTATATTATTGTAAAGTTTCATTAAAATCCATTCAGTAGTTTTTACGTGAAAGAGTAACAAACATCCATACTTACAAACGCGTTTATGATATTAGTAGGAAGTAGGATTGTTGTGTTGATTGTCTTGTGTTTTCTTTTATGTAGAGTTATGGTGGGCAGTCGGAAAAGACATATTGTGCTCTTGTTTTATTTTCATTTTGTTTGTGTATTTTTGAGTTATATCGGATAAAGTTGATGGCATTTTGCTCGATATAGGTTAATGACAGTGCACCAGTGTTGCGAAATATAATAACAGTGCGAAAACATGTCTTTCGGCTTGCCTCCAAAACTCCATTGGACACGTTCTGATATAGTAGCCATCGCTTTACTTGAACATCTGACTGACTAGACTTTATTGATACCTTACAAGGCGTTAACGATAACAATGACGATAATTCTCGGGCTTGTTTCAAGTGAAATCATTTTTAAAACATTGTAAACGTGATCTTACGATAGTAATACCTAACTGTTTCACGAGCGTGACCCTAATATTTTGGTACAGTGAGCTAAATGTCACACATCTGACGACAATTCGCGGCAATTGTTATCGCGACACAGAATTGCAATAATAATATCTTACTATATTCGGGTCGCCCGCAAAACATTCGCCTTTATTCAACAGATTATTTTTAGGAATTTTGAAACCTATTACGGCTTTTGTTTTAATTTTACGAGTAGGTACTTCATTGTAAACTGCAAGTCACTGTACTACACTGTACGAGTAGGTACAGTTGGCGCCAAAATGATGAAACCTTAGAATAAATACATACAGAATGAGTGTCTTCATACAAGCGCGCTGTCAAAATTGAAGCACTAAATAGATTCCTACAGCTGTCACATCTGACAAACAAAATATTTTTATTTTGACCAAATTAACTATAAAATACTACAAAATATTGAAAACACTGTGAAAAGTTATTTTATTAGACTTCTTTTGTTTTAAAAAGTGTTGTGATAAAATTTAACCTTAAGTCTCACGGAGCGCCCCGGCGTTTGGTGCCATTAATGGCACCAATCAACATGTTTCATTTTGAGCACGCGAACTGTAAGTGGTTTCTATAATGTAATTGTAATTATTCTAAAGATGAAATCTTTTTTAAATGAAAACTAGTGGTCTGGCAGTCTGGCACAGCTGCGCCCGACGTTGTCCTGCCTTAAAAGTATTGAAAGAAGATTTGTTTTTTTTATTATCTTAAAGAGATTTCACGTAACTGTCAATTTAAAAAAAACGACATACGGACTGTCCTGGTATTACAGGAACTATTAATATAGAAAAACTACTTATGAATAAAAATTTAATAAAAAAAACATTTTCCAGTGGACCAAATTGTGAATCTAAACTAATGAATCTAAATTAATATATGATTATTTCCCGACTACGGTTAAACCAACAGGAGGGTTATAGTTTTAACCACAGGTTTTAACAGTGTCTTAGTTCATACTTTACTCAGATCTCCCAAACTGCCGTCATACTCGTATTTACTGCTATACGCAATATTTATTGATTTCGTAATTTAGGATGGTTATTAAAATCTTTTTAATATCATTTTACTCAGTATTTTTTTTTGTAGTGGGGTTTTAGTTTTTAACTTATTTTTCATTGTTGTACTTTGTACTATTGTTATATATAACGCTGAAGAGAGATTTACGGGTAAGACTTGAGATTATTATTTTAAGTTATCGTATCATCATAGATAGTTTTAAAAATACGTTAGTAAGTAAAAAATGTACGTGGATTTTTTTATTTTTCCTGTATTTAGGTTAAAATAGATGTAATTTATACTTAGAATAACTATATAAATTATTAATAATACACTTTGTATTGTAAGCTTATCAAAAACCTTTATTTATCATTTACTTTACATTTAATTACATTTAAACAAGAAATTTATAACTCGTTTGATTGTTAAACTATAAGATAAATTACTTGCCAATAGAGTGTTCAATATTAATGTTGTTGAAAAAACACGCTTTTGTGAAAATACGAACTAAAAAGTAAAAAATAAGAAGAAAATGTATTTTACTGTAAAGAAAGCGTGGGGTGTTTTTTGAGATACTACTTGAGATACTACTTGACACCATGAACCACTTTTTTTTTTACTTTTTAGTGTCTATTTTTTAGTTTTTTAAACTATATTATTTATTTTTAATTTTTTAGTTGGATTTTTTTTCATATTATTGCATTGTCATCGGCCCTTGACCCCTGCGCAATTTTTCAAGTTAATCAGACGCTTAGAAGTAGGTGAAAATGATGTTAAAAATATTCCATTACATACATACATACAGGTCAAGCTAATATAAGCGTGTTAATGAATACGAAAGTAACACATATGTTAATAATTCTGCTAGTATTGTTATTTCTATTGTGAAATACATTCAAGTATAACAGTCATATAATATTAAACCACAATAAAATCTAATCAACACATTTAGTTTTTGTTATCAATTATTTATGATACATATTAAGGCGCGGGTTTCTGAAAAAAAAATATTATATATCGTAATATGTACCTGATAATTTTAATTTCGCTACAGTGTAAAAACAACAAACATTGTTCTGAAAAACTGTTTAAATCTCGTTTTATTTCAATTGAAATTGGCGTCGACAATTGGAAAAATGCCAGAGTAAGTGTCGCGTACAAATAAACGGAATTGCGTATTTGTATTAATTGGCTGTAACCCTTTTTGCGTCCCACTGCTGGGCACGGGTCTCTCCCCAATATTGGGGAGGCCTGGAGCTTACTCCACCACGCTGCTCCAATGCGGGTTGGTGGAGATGCGGGTTAGTGGCCAAGCCGCTGTCGGATGTTTTCAAACCGCCCATAAGGCCTCCGACAAGGTTTAACGACTGTTATCTATCGACAACAACTGGGACCGACGGCTTAACGTGCCCTCCGAAGCACGGAAACGCGCATGAAATTTTTTGCCACTAGCGGTCACCCATCTCACACCTGACCGCGCCCGTTTGGCTTAGCTGCATAGATCGCTTTGCGTTCTACGCTCGCCGCCGAGCCATGCGCGCTTCAATTTGTATTAATTAAGTTTTAATTATTGTAATATTTGCATACCTCATGAAGGTAAATATGGCGAACCAAATGTATGAAAACACCTTTTGTAAACACCCATATTTGTGCAAATAAAAGTCTTTGTCTTTGTATTAATGTTTTTCCGAAAACATACCCTTTTATCGCAAATTTTATTGGAATTTCCAATTAATGGGCTCATTTGTACGTCACGATTGTATAGCGTATAGAGAACAGTTCCACTTTGCGTCACACGGAAACCCTCGCCTTAACTATTTTACTATTTCTACAACTTACTATTTACTACTAATAATCAGATACGTTATCTGCTCCTATCGAGGTAATTGAAATAATACTCTCAATTAATATAAGAAGCATATTACTGATTCTTCAATATTCGTACATAGATATGAGCGTCAAAAAATGTTTTCTTTAATTCCTGTTTTTTTTAATATTACAACACATTAAAAAATGATCCAAATGCTCCAATTTCCTTTACGTTACGTACGTGTTACCCGTGTGGCGCAATGGCTACCATGCCGGACTGCCAATCGGAGGCTCCCGGGTTCGATTCCCGGCGAAACAGAAATTTCAATGAGTTAAAATTCTCGGTCTGGGTGTTTGTGTTTCTGTCTTTGTATGTGTCCATGGTACCCACGACACAGGGTATATCTACCCTACTGTGGGGCTATGAGTGTGAAACGTTATTATTTATTTATTTATTATTATATTTAGTCTGTAACTGGAACTAAGATATTTCGTCTGTTACAATACTTTCGATGGTTTTTGTATGTTCACAAAATGGCCACGACAATTATGTTTCTAAAGTGTGTCTACATTTTTGAGTTTAATACGAGTATAATTATCTGTATAAAAATAATCTCAATAACCAGCAGGTACATAATAATATAGTACTGGCTTAAATATAAACATTTGTAGGGCGTTATTGTATAATGACCTACGACAATGTACCTACATTGTTGTTTAACAGAAAGTTACATCATGTTATATTGACATTCAATAGTAATTTACACTTGAATAAATAAATTCTCTTAGCTGATTTGTTAACAGTAGTTTTTTTTTCAAACCTTTTTAACCGACCAAAAAACGAGGAGGCTCTCAATTCTTCAGGAGCTCCATTTTTTATTTTGTATCTATGTTCACTGATTTTAAGGAATAACCTTATCCAATTTCGATGATTTTATTATTCGAAAATGGTTTCCCGAGTTGGTCCCGCACTTATTTGGTAGAGTTCTAATCATGGGATCTTTATAAATAAATCATATAGATCTTGCCTGGTTTCTGTAAGTTCATGACTGGTTCGTAAGATAGTAGAGGAGACGAGGAAGATCGACCTTCACCGATCTAATAATTCTATGAGACATATTTTTTACCAAATATAATTTATAAACATATATGCCTATGATAACTTGACTATCGAAAAGTGTTCATAGCTATTTTTAATTTAATTAATTTTAATCAATTTTCTTTCATATCACCTTCACTCTTGTAATAACCGAACGAGTGAATGTGAGGTGAGGGGTGACAGCTGATGACGGCTCGTCTGACGGCTGTCTATACTTTTTTTTCTTCAATTATGGCATCGCAAACTCTGCATATTGCCAGCGTCAAGTATAATTTTATCTTAAAATTCGTTTATATCAAGTATTTAAAATATTGAACAAAGTGCATCCATTAATGAAAAAAGTGACGAAGAAATAGTGAAAGAAAATGAGTGGTGAGTACCTACCTACTTTATGAAAATACTAGATGAAAACCTACTGAAAATATTAGATGAAAAATAATACTGATAATTAAAGCAATTCGTGCAAAATTATTTCCCAACCATTCCAAAATATCAAAAATGCACACCGTTAATATTCAAGTTTTCACTTCTGCCGGCACTCCCGGAGTGCAACCCGTCATTTTGTATTATTTGAAAGGTGGTACGTCCGGATTGGTCTCATACAAATTTGGTTGAGCTCTGATCATCGGATCTATGAGAAAAACCACCATAAGTCATGACCGGTTTCTGCCTTAAGAATAAATACATGTACTACAGTAATACATTTAGACAGTTGTATGCGGACTGAACGAACTATTTATGACGTTACGATGTTCAAGGTGTGATGATGAAGCAAGGAGGTCAGTATAAAGTGGTCTAGTACTCGAAAGTCCGTAAGCCCCTTAGGTTTAGTTAAAAAGGTTACTAAAGCTTAATTTGTATGAACCTGTGTGGCGCAATGGCTACCATGCTGGACTGCAAATCCCGGGTTTGATTCCCGGCGAAACAGAAATTTGAATGGTGAGTTTAAATTTCTGTTCTCGGTCAGGGTGTTTGTGTTTCTGTCTTTGTTTGTGTCCATGGTACCCACGACTCAGGGTATATCTACCTGTGACGCTATGAGTGTGAAACGTATTTATTATTATTATTTATTGCATTAATATGGGTGCTTTTCTTTGCCCATTTCTAGAAAGTTATATCTAAGGTAACTAATACTTGATCTGTGATCTAAGGCACGACTAAAAAAATATTTTTTGGATATCTGTTAAATTGGTAAGAAACGTACTAGTTAACTATATTATGCAAGAAACTTTTATTTTTACTTATTATTTTATATTTCACCGACTTCAGGTTCGCATTTTTTGTGCGCGGGTCCCCACTCAGAATTAGGAGGGATTTAGGCCATAGTTCCGGGTTCGATTCTTTGTGTATCCACTGTGTCTGGTGACATAGAGAATCCTAGTGTGGGACAATGGATGTAAAGCGTGCTTATTATTAACCAATATTACTATAAAATAACAACTTCACCTCAACTTAAATCATCTCAAGAGTTCCATTCTTGAGTTAGTAGTTTAAATTACATTTAGGGGATTTAGGTATCGAATTTATAAATTGAAACAATTAAAATGCTATTTGTATCGTACGATTTATATTATTTGTAATTTGAAATATCTACTACCTTTACAATATACAGTCATAGGGCTCAACGAGACCATTAGGCTTTAAATTACACATACATACAAATACAGTATTTTTAAGTAAACAAAAATTTTGTGAGCAATACGTACCTCAAAAAAAAAATTCTTATTTTTCTAAACCGAAAATAAATGCACCAAATCTGTGCGCACGGAAACAATCAACATGCACGCGAATTAATATTAACGAATGAATAATTAAACACAAAAACAAAGCTGACCCAGTTAAATCATCGATAAATAATTACCTTGGAAACGTCGACAACACTGCACAACACTATTGTTCCTTTGTACTTTTAAATTTCGAATTTGTTTTCGAAAAATTCGAGGGCCTTTATAAATGACTATTATTGTTTTGTAACACTGTGAGCGTTCGTTGCGGACTGTTGTTAATGTCTAACTGATACGCCGGGTACAATTATTTGTAGTCAACGTTAAGATCGCGAATCGCGTGTAGTGCTGTAACGTTGTTTATCGATAAATATTTATTTAGCGAAATTGCCTTTGCATAAGCTTTTCTGTATACGCATCTGTTTTATGCGCATCTTAGTGCATGACAAGTTAATTATAAAATTTATGATTACCGTGTGGGGTATTACATATCATTGTCGTATACAGAAGGTTACTGTACTGTTATCATTACCAGTGGCCATGATTTTGATACTAATTTGTATATCAAAAGGTGTGCTATGAATAAATTATGCGTACGCTGTGCACAAAAACATATACCTATTATACATACACACATACGATACATCGTGTGCTATGAAATCAATACAACTTTACTTTCTTTGAATGGCTGTAACCCTTGTGTTCCACTGTAGGGCACAGGTCTCTCCCCAATATAAGGGAGGCCTGGAGCTCACTCTACCACGTTGCTCTAATGCTGTTCATACATTTTTTTCTTCAATTATGGCATCGCAAACTCTGCATGTTGCCAGCGTCAAGTATAATTTTTGCATCGCGTTTTCGACAGTTTCGATGAAACTGGTCGAGTAATAATAGGTAAAGTTAGTAAGTCGTCAGTAATCAGTCAATCAAGTCAGTCAGACATTCAAATAAAGCGATGGCTTCTTTACCAGAACGTGACCAATGGAATTTTAAAGGCAGCTGAAAAATATATTTTCGTACTGATATTTTATTTCACAACACTCGTGCACTGTAATTAACCTATATCGAACAAAATGTCATCAAATTTATCCGATATAACTCAAAAATACACCAAGAAAATGAAAATAAGACAAGAGCACAATATGTCTCTTTCGACTTCCCGCCAAAACACTTACAATTATCCTGTTCGTACTTTGATTCATTTGATAAAGACTGTTAAACGAAACGGTCCAGATGTATCTAACTGCATTTATTTTTTCAGATATTATCCGGAACACTTTGAAATGTGTATACTTAAGTTATAAAGAAGAAAATGTTTATTTATCTGTAATCTGTAAAATAAATAAATAAACAAAATAAATAAACAAAATAATAATAATTTATTTATTTACCTAATCTGTATATACTCTTAGATGCACTAAAAAGGTTCTAATCGATAACTTTAGCAAGCCTATTTTATTGTTTTCATATTTACTCTAAATAGCTATTGAGTTATATACATTTATCCACTTAGAAGCGCTCATGGCCCTAGACTGACATAGGACACAAGCGATCTACGCAAGTAAGCAAAATTGGTGAGGTCAAATATGTGATGGGTGAGCACAAGTTGCCTACTTCTGAGAGCACCTAAAGCCATCGGTGCCAATTGTTATCGATAGATAGCATTGCCTAAGCGCACCCAGAGCAGTCAGAACAAAAAAAAATAACGTTCACTAAGAGTTTGTAAATGAACAGTACAGTGAATAAAGAATATTTCATTTCATATCATTTCATTTCAGTCTTTAATTCATGTCGGAGACCCGACAGGCGGTTTGAAAACATCCGACAGTGGGTTCGCCACTAATCCGTTAGTCTGCAATAATGAATGGGGAGAGACCCGTGCCCAGCAGAGGGATGAAAAAATGGTACAGCAATATCCATGGGCGTTCCCAGGTTCTTGGTCAGAGGAGAAGGGGGCCATTTTTTCGGTCAGGGGAGGCGCAAGTTCTTGGTCAGGGGAGGGGGGGGGGGGGGCAAGATTTTTCAAGCTGGGTACCGCGCCTAAATTTGCCTTCAACGTTATACGCAGACACACTTACGGAATATTAAACATACAACGGAAACAGCAGGAGGTATCATAATATCCAGCTTATTTCAGGTTATAGCAGGTTTCTTTTTTCGTTTGGGACCTTGATCCTGGGGGGGCAACTGCCCCCACTCCTGCCCCCCTCGGTACGCCCATGGCAATATCCAAATCAAATCAAATATTCTTTATTGTGGACAAAGGTACATTACAGTTGGTATAGACAAATTAATAATACAGTTCTCCCTGTTCTACCTTATTTAGGCGTACAATAGTAATTTAAAGCGTGTAAAAAAGAAGTTAAAGAAAATTAAAGTAAATCGGACCAAAAAAAAATACAACAAAAGCAAATTTATTGACACTATTAAAATGTTATAAATTATGAATCCTCCAAGAAATCCCGAACAGAGTAATAATATTTCAGTTTTAAGAATTCTTGTATCCCTTAGAAAAAAACGTGAAAAAGAACTAATAACATTTGATTCAATATATTCATTCGTAAAAACATATTATTACCTTATAGGTAGCAAACGGTAGCGTCTATGGCGTCAGCTTGATAAAATGAGCTGATATTACCACCACAATAAAACTATTTGTTCTTGCAAAGGCACATTCGTCATCAAGTAAATTTAGTGACAATATTTGCTAAATACAAACAAATTTTAATTCTAAAAACACGTGATACTACAAAAATAGCTTATTTCTGACAACTATGATACCTGCCTCTTTTGCCTTATCAACAGAAATACATAAATTTCCACTTTTAAGACAATTTTATCTGTTATGTCAAGTTACACTCAGTAGCCGAAATTTCATCATTATATAAAATTTATCTATACATCTATACAAATAAATAAATTTGGAGTGTTTGTATGTAATATAAAAATAACCGCTTTTTTACTACATGCATATTTATGTATATATACGGTACATATACCAAAATAACATTTTTCACAATTTTTGTCTGTCTGTCTGTTTGTTCCGGCTAATCTCGGCTAAGGCTGGACCGATTTTGACCGGACTTTTACTAACAGGTAGCTGATGTAATAAGGAGTAACTTAGGCTACCTTTATTTTAGATAAAATCTAAAACTAAACCCACTCGGACGAAGTCGCGGGTGGCCGCTAGTTATGCATAAAATTACATGATCAATTCATGTAGACCATGAAATGGGAGGTAATTATAAGTCACCCTTCTTTCCTATTAGTGTAAAAACAATTATTTAAGTGCCCAAATCCGTTAAGCTGTTTCGGTCCAATAAAAATGCTACTTTTATATTATATACAACTTATTCAAATTTTATTTATTTGTGTAGATAAAATAATAACAAAATTCCAACTGTTATCAATGGGATTCATACTAATAGTATAAATTATACAAAAGTGTGTTTGTTTGTTAGTCCTTGTTTCACGTCGCAATGGAGCGATGGTGTGTGGGTGATGTTTGTGTATAGAAATAGAAGGTTGGACGGACCTATTTCCTTTGTGATGAATGATGATAAAACGAGGCACAGCTAATTATTTATTAAATGTTAAATTTAATTATTTTGTTAAGTTTTTTTAAATAATATTTGCATGTGGTGCAAGGTGGTTCGTAACGTAACGCGCAAATCTCAGGAACTGGTTCGAATTGAAAAAATATTTTTGTGTTAGATAGTCCATTTATCGAGGAAGACTTTAGGCTATATAACATCATCCTATGACGCGGGCGAAGACGCAGGCGGCCGCTCGTTTATCTAAAATGTTTTAACCTTAGGCCTTAAAAACAATTTTGTGCAATATAATAACATACTTATTTTATTATAAGTATTTTGTATAATCTTTACAAGGCAGTGAAATATTTTTTATCAGACAATAATCGAGAAAGATTGTCGTTTTATTATAGAGGCGATTTGTAATAGATGATAACGCGTTGCCGGACTGCCTCCATCCAGGGTTCGATTCCTGGTAGAGCAAAAATTTGAATGATGAGTTTAAAATTTCAGTTCTCGGTCTGGATGTTTGTATTTGTGTTTATGTGTGTATCCATGGTACCCACGACACAGGTATATCTACCCTACTGTGGGGCTATAAGTGTGAAACGTTATTTATTATTTACAATCAGTCAAAAAAGTATCGGGAATGGATGATTTGTTTATGGTTCCAAATTTAAAAAAAATTTATTGTAGGTCGGCACTACTGTTTTCCATTTAGGCGCGGAGTTTGAGTTGCATCTGTTATTTATATTAAATACAGTTCTGTTTCTAGTTATATCATATCTAGTGTGTATTGCGCATTTCATAATGGACAAAAACATCGAACAAAGAGTTTGTCTTAAATCTTGCATCGCCAATGGAATTTCGTGTTCGGAGTCACTGAAAATGTTACCGAAAGCTTACGGTGGATCGTCTTTATCAAAAACACGTGCTTATGAGTGGCACAAAGCGTTCAAAAGCGGTCGAGGTGTGATGGAAGATTTGCCTCGCTCTGGTAGGCCATCAACGTCTGCAACTGAAGTTAACATCGCAAAAGTGAAGGAAATAGTGTTTGAAAATCCTCATTCAACTTTGAGAGAGATAGCTACCGAACTTACTGTATCTCACGAATCGAACCGTACACTTTTAACTAATCACTTGGGTATGAAACATGTTACCGCTCGGCTAGTTCCAAAAGACCTGCATTTTCTCCAAAAACTCAGTCGCATGAGAGTCGCTGAGGACATGCTAGAACGAGTCAGTTCCGACCCAACATTCATGAACCGCATTGTTACTGGTGACGAGACGTGGGTTTATGAGTTTGACATGCAAACTAGTCAACAAGCTTCGGAGTGGCGCCTTCCAACTGAACCGAAACCGAAAAACCACGCCAAAGTCGATCAAAAGTCAAAGTCAGTTTGACTGTTTTCTTTGACTATCGCGGTGTTATGCACTGGGAATTCTTGCCGGTAAGTCAAATAAAGAATATATAAGTATTATACTAGTGGCCGCCCGCGACTTCGTTCGCGTGGACTTCGGTATTAGTTATAGCATGATGTTATATAGCCTAAAGCCCTTGGGTGGCTCCCCTGGGGTTGCCCGTGTCCATAGGCGACGGTGATCGCTTAACACCACGTGGCCCGTCTACCTCTTTGTTCGGTTTATTTATAAAAAAAGCCTTCCCCGATAAATGGACTATCCAACACAAAAAGATTTCTTCAATTGGAACCAGTAGTTCCTGAGATTAGTGCGTTCAAACAAACATACAAACGAACGAACGAACAAACTCTTCAGCTTTATGTATAGATTAATTAAAATATTTATTAATTATTGTCGACGTGTGGGAACAGTACGAAAAAGCGTGAACCCTATTTCGTACAGTTCACCATATTATTGCCAGCTCATCTTATGTTGGTTTATTTTACTATGTATTATCTATTTTTCTTTTCATTTATAAGTTTCATGTTATCAATGTTATCATTTAAGAGACTGTAAATTATAAAACTTCAATACATTAACTGAAGTTTTCGATAAATCAACAACGATACTTCCAAATTGACAAACACTGATCGATAAATTCTTGAAATGGACGTGGACACCGACTTGTTACAGATTTATTATATGTATATGTATATATATAGATTTTGTGTATTATTGATATTTTCCCGGTACTTTCTTGACATAACATATATTATGATTATATATAATTTTCATTTATCGATACTCATATTTGAATCATCTAATCTCTAGTAACATGCGGAGATGCGGGCAACACGCACAATTGTTATTAAGTGTCATCATCTGGATTTGGCTTTCCCTGACCTTTATTAGTGGCACAATTACAAGCAATGTTGCAGAATTAAAGCTAGTGCAGTGCATGCGGCGTCGCTTGTCATTTTAATGTTAAGCTAAAAATATTTGCGTGTTTTATCCGACTGGTAGAGCTTTAATGGTTCGCCCGGGAAAGCACCTGCACTCGCTTCTGCCGTGAAGCAATTCAAGTGTTTCGGAGGAAAGACGCAGTTATCGGCCAGATTTTCATCGGTGGATGCCTTCGGAGTAGCAGCGCAACTCCATACGAACACAAGCAAGACTTACGCTTGCTTGAGGTTGTGTGTAGATGACCATGGGCTGCAGCGACCACTTAACACCACGTGGCCTGCATCTGCTACTGATAGTCTGCTACTCCATAAGAAAAAGTGAAGATTTACTTTACATAGTTTAGCACGAAAAAAACACTATTTCTGGCGTTTCAGTAAACAGGTGCCTTTTTTTGGTATGGGGGGGGGGGGACTCTCAAAATCTTCCAAGATTCAGGGTACCACTTCCACTTAGTTTTGTGGGATTTGTACTGCACTAAAACACCCTCAATAGCCTGCCTCAACGCTTGGGGAGGACTCCGGAATCTCCAGTGGAACGCACCGGTGTCCTCCACGCGCGGCGGTCCAGAACGTGCCTATTTTCAGGAGAGCAAATGTGCTCTCCTGCATCTTCAGATGCTTACAGCGGTTGTCCTTCAAGGGCCGCTGGCTGGACAGATCGAGCTCCCACTCTCGCTGCCTATAACTCCGGAAGCCCCTTTTAGTCGCCTCTTATGATCAGGCAGGGGATACCGTAGCTCTATTCTTAATCTCGAAGCTACAGGGACTAAACAGGTGCTTACCAAACTGACGTGGCACAACCATTAGTTACCATCAGAGTGGTACCTAACGCACCAGCATAAAACCTCAGACAAGACTGTAATAAAGCGACCACTATCTGCTTGATTGTATAAAAACATTGGTGTAGTTGTAGTTGACTCTCTATAGGTCCTTATCTTTGAATGTTTACTTTAACGAAACGATGAGAGGCGACTTTCCGTTTCAAGAATGTAATATCAAAATAACATTAAAATTACGTTTTAAAGTGCCATACGAGAAATTAAGAAAGTGTTTTAGGCAATATTTAATGTAATGTTAAGTCAATATTTAAGTCAATAATTTGTAATTTTTAAATTCATTTTATAATTTAATGCATATGGTTAGTCATACTTTCGTGAATTTTCTAGCATTCTTTTTTAAAGTTTTGAAAATAATAGATATTTTTTACTAATAGCTATGATGTCTCCGTAAATTTAATATAAAGTTACAGCCATTGCGTAAAAAAGAGGCTAGAAAGCTACAGAAAAATCTGCGCACCCTTCGCCACCATCGGACTTAGAAACTTAATTTAAAAGCCAGGTTATCTATTTAACCAGGTATCTGTTTAACCAGATCCTGATCTTTCTTCATGGTTACCGCGAGTTGTGCCACCTATACTTTCATAGAACGACTAGGAAATGTCACCGTTGCACCTATTTTTAACCGACTTCAATCAAAAAAGGAGAAGGTTATCTATTCGACTGTTAAGCTAATTCTTCCTGTGTGGTTCCATTTCAATTTGGTCTATTTCTGACAGTGGCATCCACGAGAAAACCATATAAGTCTTAAATTCGCATTAAGTAGCGTGACGATGTTGTAGCGAGACGGGTTCGATGATTCTTTTTTTATTTGGAAGAATGTACTTCAAGGGTAGTTTGATAAGAGTTTGGTTAGGTTCTGATTATGGGATCCAGGACAAAATAACGGAACTCTTCAATTCTTAGGAGCAAAGAAACGATGCTCGACCGAACCTTTTATAGGCTATCCGGATATTTGAGTCACTTACCGTAACATCGTTATGGCCAAGTAATTCTTACAGTAAGGGCGCGACCTGTGGCAGAATTTCTAACTCCTGTCTCATAAGAGCAGCACAAAAGAACAATAATTATTGTACCTACACTATATTATGTTAAAATTTACACAAATTGTACCTACATGTTGATGAGTAGAAAATGAAAGTTGACTATTAAAGTGTAAAAGAATACGCATTTATTTTTTCACTTTTAGGGCTTATCAATTTGTTTTGGAATAGTTTTCTTTTGAATTCGTTTTTTTAATTTTTGCTTATTATCATTTGCGTAAAATACTTATTAAAACCAAAAATAAACATTCGTACAAGTTATTACTCAAGTAGTATAGTTTTTTGATGTTAGAGTTTATTAATTACTACGTTTCTTAAACCATTTTGTTTGTCTCCGAATTGTTAAGTAACGAATTAAAAAAAACTATTTACCCAATTGAAACTAATTGGCGAACATTTCGCATCTTTTATTCTTTGCGGTTTAAAGACTAGTTCAATAAAATTTATGTCTGATGTCTAGCCGACCACAATTACTACATCTTTACTAGCCAGTCCTCGAGACTTCTTCCGCCTTTTTTGTTGAATGGAGTAGCATGCAGGCCACGTGGTTTTATGTGATCCATGTCTATGTCAAACACTCTAAAAACAAGACTAACAATACTTTTAAAGAATAACAAAATATGAACGGCCCTCGAATCCTTGGTGTAATCAATTTCAGGTGCTTCACCCGTCAAAATTATTCTCATTGTGAGTTATGAATGAAACGCATTGCTGCATTAGAAAATTCCGACACTTCTTCGTTGGTGTGTCTGTCTATAAAGAACTTACTTTTAAAGAACGCGCGAACGCTACGACGTATTCATATAAAATAATATTAGTTAAATTTCTACACAGACTGTAAAAACAACAAACGTTCTAACCTTTTTCTTTCATCACTGTATGTAATCTAAAGATTTTTGGATATTTCATATATTTCACAAATGGTAGCTACTAGCGTAGTATATAGACCGGGACTATATAAGATACCCTCAAATTTGACTGTTAAAAGGGAGTATCGGGGTTGCGGGCGGCTAGACTGGGAGCTCGAACCGTTCAGCCAGCGACCATTGAAAGGACGACGGAGTGTAAGTGGCCGCACATTGTCGTCAACACCTGAATGTGTAATAACCAAAGCTTTGGGTTGTCTCAAGATGAGTCCATCTTAACGGGTCCATTAGGGACGCAACGCAGCCCATATGGAACATGGATCCTTTCACTGGAAACTTCAGGACTTAGGGCCTTCACAAGCAGTGCGGAATCTAAATACCTACACTACTCACAACGGATCTTTGTTTCTTGGAACTTCGTGCGAATAGCTGCACAGGAGCCAAAATTGCTCTAAATCATTCAAACACTTCTCCACACAGCAGTATATGCGCATTCGTTTGGGTGCAACCCAACTTCAGAGGGATAAAACTCCATTATGATAACTGTACCTAATGTAGACTCCGTTAACGTAGAATCGTGAAATTTGAGCACAAATAAATTCTTTTTCATATCACATGCATTGAAACAGCGAGTTTTGATCTCTGTTTTGCCAGTCGAAATAAGACGATTTCAAACCAATGCGAATGTGTCAGTCAATACTCAATACTCAATACTTTATTGCACATTATTTTTACAATCATGAGTTGTAAAATAATAATAACCCTAAGAGGGTATTGCAATTTTGTCTTTTGTAGGTCAACAGATTCATTTTTCTTAAAACACTATTTTATACGATTGATATAATTATATTTATTATAATTTATTATATTGTATTATTGACTTTCGTATAATAATCGTTTCAGATGTCACGGTGTTTAATTTCTTCAAATATTTTATTACTTTCTAGTCTTTTCCGCAGTCAAAGAATTCTTTTAGTGTGTAAAAACATTTATCTATCAAATATTTTTTTAAAACGGCACTAAATATTTTTGGATTTTTCTCCTCAACAATTTTTAGTGGTAGGTTGTTGAATATTTTTACCGCCATAGCGTTTGGACTGTCTCTGTGCATCTTTAATTTAGATATTGGTGTTTTAAGTTTGTGCATATATATAGTTCTAAGTTTATTGCGTCTTGGTTCGTCAATAGATTTTTTAAAGAAATGTGGGTATTGCATGACAAATTTACTTATCTCAAGAATAACGTTGTTTCTGCCCTAGGGGAGAAAAAAATGATCAGGGTAGGTGAAATGGAAAGATGGTAGGTGAAATATAAGAAGTAGCTTTCTACTACGTTAACGCCGGAAAAACTAGTACCTAGTGTATTTTTTTAAATTCTTCCTACCGATGTAAAGGGATAAAACCTAATACTATTTTTTATCATCTAATCTGTAAAGTCATGGAAATCCGAAGAATACTTTATGCCCAACCTAATACAAGTCAAGGACCTCGACGCAATCTTATAGTAACTATTCTATGTACACGCTGTTTGACCTACATAGTTCAGCTTGGCATTTAGTGACAAAGGCGTTATGGTATACCCTAAGAATTAACGTACCTAATCAGCTGCCTACGCCACAAGCGACATTATAAGTTTTTAAGAAGTTTTTTTTTTATTTGAATGGAGTAGCAGACGAGCATCCAGGTCATGTGGTGTTAAGTGGTCGCTGCAGCCCATGGATATCTACATACAACCTCAAGCAAGCATAGGTAAATCTTGTCTCAGGTCGTATGCAGTTGCGCTGCTACTCCGGAGGCTGGTGGTCGCCACATGTAAGTGTATACATATCTGTGAAATATCTGTAATGCTCAAATACACCACTCTAAAAAGCCTAAAGTTCAAGATAACATAAGAAACCAACGGTAGTTTAGCCTTGCCATTAGGTTTTTATACTATTACTTAGCATTTACTTTTGTTTAGGTTTTTTGTATGGTTGCAAGTAAAAAATTATTGCAAGTAAAGATTCCTATAAAAATTTGTTCTATAATTAGAATAAAAATAAACTTTTTTATCGTACTATATGCTTTTTTGTTGCGTTTTTAACCGCGTTACACAGGATTAAAATTAAATTCGTACAAACTTATAATAGGCTTGAAGACCTTAACCTAATCTCCATCTGAAACTGCTCACACGCTCATCTGATACATGTGTCCCTTATCGACTCATAGTCATTTTGTTTATGTTAACTTTTTTGAAAAGAGTGCTGCTGGGAGGTTTTTCCGCTGCCCCTTTTTCTCTCAGCCCAACATCTAGCCTAAACGGGCACCTAAAGGCGACGACCGGAGAAAAATGACATTCATTAAGCTAATATTTTGTAATCCAACTATGAAATAAATATTTTGTCTTTTTTTCTTTTTTGTTTTAGAGCAGCGTGGCGTTGTACGCCCCAAACCACTCTAACTTTGGACAAACCCTATCGATGTTCAGAGCCAATCAGATACTTGAGTACTGGAATATCCAGGTCATTGTTAATGACAAAACAAGATGCCAATCAGTGGCGGTCCGGGGGACATGACCCCCCCCCCCCCAAATCCATCAGTTATGTGTAGATGGAAGGCGAAACAAGCCAATTTGGGACACGTCTTCCCCCAAATTTCTTAGTGACCCCACCCAAAATTTCTTGGCGACCCCCCCCCCAAAAAATTGAAGGCTGCGCCCGCGCCGATGCCAATGCTGCAAAAAGAGTCAATTCGCAAATAAATATTAAATTCACGTCTAATGTCTAATCTTACATTATTTAAGGAAAATTAACGTATCGTGTGCTGCTCTGAATTGAATATCAAAAAACTCATTTATATTAATTACCTTTGTAACATTATCGTGTTGTTATCTATTCTAGTACTAATATTATAAAACTACTGGTTCGAATTGAAAAAATACTTTTGTGTAAGGCCATTTATCGAGGAAAGTTTAGGATATAAAACATCACGTTACGACTTGTACTTAGGAACGGATGTATATAACTCTGATTACTCAGAGTTTCAAATAACACATACCCTCCAGAGGAGACGGCACGAAGTATCGCTTGCGTGATACATGAGCGCAATCACGCTGCGCTAATTAAAACCGCGCACAGGGCCGCCATGATCATTGTAAAACACGTCTTACTAGCGATACTTGAGAAATTTCCTTACGATTATGAAAGCAAAGTCTAAAATAATTAAAATTTCATGTCCAAATTCTAGTGATTTCACGCGACACGAGTTCTGGTACAAATAGTAATGAAATGAAATAGTTTATTAACATCCTGGGTAATAATATACACTTGATGTTTGTCATTGTTGTACGGCCATCAGCTGACCGTCATCCGCTTTGGGTGCGCTAAGGCTTATATGGGCTAGGAGAAAAAAGCGGGCGGAAAAAAACTCCAGCCTAGTACGTTAGGGCACCTCTACTATCATTCGTTTTCTCTGTGGATTTACTAGTCTCATCCACGCGGACGACGTCGCGGGCACCAGCTATTATACTAATATTTAAGATTATGGCGTACGTTGAACCCGTAACTGCTGAGATGCATTTCTATGGTGTTTCGACTGAATGACGCTTTTGCCTCTTGTAAGTCTGGTTGGTAGTTACCGACCTGCACCTTCCACCAAAACCAATGAATTGCTTCACGGCAGAAGTGGGTGCAGCGGTAATTTTTATACTCTAATTTTGAATCTAACACAAAATAGGTACAAAATTATTTTCAAGCATAAACAATACAAGGTTAGTCTGCAATCAAAGTTCATCGACACAGTCACGTGAGACAGACAATGTAGACAATAAAGACAAACCGACAGACAATGTAGGACGAACGATAGCAGCTCAACATTACATAATACTACCACTGATGGACAAAGGACTATAAATTAATACTAATTACATAGTTATTATGTATAATATTTATTTTGCCTCCAATGAATAATTTACGGGCAGCGATGGCCGAGCGGTAACGACCGCGGTTCGGGATAGCGGGTTCAAATTATCGGCACGCACCTCTGAGAAAGAAATTTGTAATGTGCGTATTTATCCCTACTCCACGGTGATCAAAAATAGGTATTGTGATATTTGATTAATTACGATGTTTTCTCATCTCATAATTTCGCCAAAGCACGGAAACGCACATGAAATCGTCGCTAACCCACATTATAAATACCACATTATAAATTTAATTGGAATAATAAGTACCTTGTTGGAAAATTTATATTTGATACACATAAAAACATTTTTGTAATCCAAGCAAAAAACCCTTTTAACGGTATGAGGAAGTGTATGTCTAATTTATTTACCAGTACAAGATCCTATTATATATGTATTTATCAATACATTTTCATATACATTTGATAATATTTTTATTGCAGTATATTATTTCCGTGTACTATGTGTAGTGGTTGTACGTAAATGAATATAAAGGAGATAGCAAGAACAGTTCTCTTATGTAAATGAAATTAAATTCTTAAAAACTTATAAATTTTTTTGCAATGAATGAGGCCCTTAGATAAAAAATTGCTAATCTAAAGCGTACGGTGAAATATATTTAATGTTCATTACTCTAACTAATGTTTATCAGTATAAATGTCTGACGAGACATACAGGTAGCAGAATGGCCTAATCAATGTCAACTTATCAGATATAACTTTTACCAAGGCAATGATAAGATTTAGTAATGTTCCAGAAGTAATAATATATTGCCATCTAACGGTGTGTGACTCCTCCAGTCAATAAATTCATTCAAAGTCAGGGGAAATACAATTCTAACAGAATAACAAAACAACCTAAAAAGCAAGTCATAATGATGCGAATGACCTATAATAAAACACAAACATTGAGCAATTTTCCTTTTCAAGGAGCACATAGATTATATAGCTGTTACGACTTTTCCGTAGTTATTTGACAGTTTTCTTTCTATAATAAGAAAATTTATCTTCTTTGGCCGCTTTTCCACTGGCGTTTTACGAGCGTTGACAATCTATTCAGCATCTGCACTTTCTGCGCAGCGACAACCCTACGCTTTACATTTAGGCCTTTGAGATTTAGATTTGAGAATGTGATATGTTTCCAGTTACCAGTTTCCAGAATACCATTGCGATCACGGAGTTTCAGATAACACACACTCCTCCGTTCTCTCTGTGATCCCGATTCACGACATCTGCACCGAATCAGATGTCGCTTGCGTCAGCACTTTCTGTAATTCCTCTAATGTAGCACTGAGTCACGTCAGTATAGTCAGTAAATAACATTAACGTAACGGAATTATTTTTTTCTTATTCATTGAAATTTGAACCCAAGTAACTGAGCTACATATTATGATTTATTGTTGAACACCTATTGTAATTTAATTTGTATCTTCTATCTTTTTTTTCCTTGTACAATTTTCTTTACAACAGTTACTGTTATAGCCCAAAAATTAGTTTTAGTAGGAAGCAAGTTCATTTGAGAAACAACTTTGGTTGTGGCCATTCTACAATAGAAATAGATTCGTAATAAAAAAAAAAGATTCGTAATTGCTATTAGAGTTTGCAAAACAAACTTTGCAATTTGGGTCGACGTCTCAAAGAATGCGGAAAGCGATGAAACGAGACGAAACGTTGGCGAAATCCACTTTAATCCATTACAAAGATATGTTACTTGATTTTGTTAAGATATTGTATTTACTAACCCTTTACAATGTCCCAGTGATGCATACAGGTCACCTGTTGGAATTGAAAGAGATTTAGTCCATAGTCCATCAGGCTGGTGTGTGTGAACAAGTAATTCTCAAGCACACACGGTGTTTCTTTGATCTAGAAATAATGATAAATAGCACTGTATTTTTATAATATATCACGCTGTTATGCTTTCTTCTATGTTGTATAGAATTATATACTTTGAAAAATAAACCTAACATAAAATAACAAAATGGTATAATTGTATTTTCGTACTCCTTTAACTTCTTGGATCTTGGATAGTCGAAATGGACGAGACCGTGTTGGAAAACATCGTAGTGAAATATATAATTTTCGCAGCGATAATGAGCATGATGACACTATTAAAGAATCAGAGAATAAACGGTTTTACAGAAAAATATATGCTAAAAAAGTTTTAAAATATGATCCCGTTTTAATATAAACATTAAGATCAATAAGATTTGCAATAAAATAAAAGTATTAAATACAGCAATCGGCCATGTTATCTGAAACGCCAATCAAAAGGAATGACGTCACGTCTCAGTTAATGTCATCGTGTTGCTTGAAGTTTGACGAGCAAGCCGACGCCATGACACCTACGAGCGTTTTCGTGCTTAATTCAAATTACATAGCAAAAAATACATAAATTTACGTTAATAGTTGAGTTTAATGCTGAAATAAACTTTTTTTCGAAACTAGGAGACGTGTACCTACATTAAGGAAAGGTATTTGAAAATCTGTCATCATGCCCATTACGTACATGACGGAGTTCTTAGATAGGGGGTTTCAATTAAATATTGAATTTAATTCTTCGTTCCAAACATAGTTTGATCATATTTATGAGACAAGCACCTTAGTTGCCAATTACGGAACTATTTGTATTACGCACGAGTGCTTGTGAGATTTAGAAATAACTCTTAACAGTGCAAAGTTAACTAAAACTAAAGGGAAATTGCAATCCAAAATAATCACTAGTTAATTTTGACAAAAAAGTTAGACGTTTAATTCAGGCGAGTGGTTCCTTAATAGGGTAGACGTGTAGAATATTCCATTGTATTTTCAAACCTTTTAAAGCTCTCATAGTTTTTTTGTGGTTATAAAAACTCATCTTAAACAAGCATATAGTTCTAACACTGCATGCAGATTCTGCAATGGCGAGGAAGAATCCGGAATACCTACACAGCCTCTGTGACCGTGTCGCACTAACACATATCAAGTCACTGACAGCCTCCGTGGCGTAGTGGGTGATGAGCCGACTGCGAAGCGTGAGGTCGTGGGTTCGATTCCCACCCAGGACAAATATTTGTGTGATGAATATGACTATTAGTTCTGTGTCTGGGCATTAATTTATCTATTTAAGTATGTATTTAGAATTATATAAGTATGTTTATCAGCTTTATGATTACCATAGTACAAGCTCTGCTTAGTTTGGAATCAGATGGTGTTGTGTGAGTTGTCCAAATATATTTATTTATTTATTTAAAAGTCGAATACTGGGCTGCAGGCTATTCATCGGAAGATGTCAAACTTCTAGATCCCACCATCTTCTTAAATTTAGTGGTACTTATTCTTCTAATTAAAGTTTCCATCACGAAAGCGTTCAAACTATAATTGGACGGTGCGTTTATTAGCAGTCCCCTCTCTAAACACTGCATTTTTATATTGCGAGTTGTTTCTGTCATATATTTCCGCGTCGGAACTCATATTTTTAAATACTCGCATTATTGAAGTAGGCATCTTTCTTGTTTAAGCTAATTTAAAAAACAACGGGTTGCACTCCGGTAGTGCCGGCAGAAGTGAAAACTTGAACATTAACGTTGTGCATTTTTGATATTTTGGAATGGTTAGGGTATAATTTCGCACGAATTGCTTTTATTATCGGTATTATTTTTCATCAAATATTTTCAGTAGGTTTTCATCTAGTATATATATAAAGTACCTACTCACTCATTTTCTTTCACTAGGTATTTCTTTGTCACTTTTTTCATTAATAGATGCACCTTATGAATATTCGATCAGGCCACGTGTCCTGATTCGAGTTTAACATTTTTTACCCATTCCAAAAAAGTGCACAACGCCGCTAAAGAAGTTTTCACTTCAAAAACAACTGAAGAAGAGATTCGAATGTTGTATTTTTTAAAAGGAGAATGTCATAGGTATCATGTAAAAAGAGTTTCACTTAAAAATCTCAAATCATGAAGGTTCTACGTCAATTCAAAGTATCTATTACCATAAAATAACCCCTATTATTTAGTACAGAATCTCAAATGCAATAACATGTAATAAAATAGTAGGCGGTAGATACACATAGGTTTAAGCGGTACATAAATAGATTACCTTCTACATAAGCCTCATACTGATGTTTGTTATTCTATATTAATGTCTCTAACAATACCTCTATCACCTTAGGATCGCATTGACCTAATTGTGATGGTACTTAACCATCATGGTGGTACAACCCTGAGTAACCACTTTAAGATTTACTGTTAATGAGATATTTTATCTATATGTCTGCCTAGACCTTAATTTTAATGATATAAGGCGATACTTACGTAATATCGTTAGGTATATCCTTTACGTAAAGTTGTTATGTCCTTATATTGTATAGAAAATTAAAAA
The DNA here is from genome assembly GCA_911387765.1 of Pyrgus malvae. Classification (NCBI taxonomy): domain Eukaryota; kingdom Metazoa; phylum Arthropoda; class Insecta; order Lepidoptera; family Hesperiidae; genus Pyrgus; species Pyrgus malvae. Next base: position 14,259,438 of record OU426971.1, on the reverse strand, counting down.
TATCTGATGTAAATCGATGTATCTTAAATGCACCAAGTAAATGATAAAATTAATAAAGATGATAGGTACTGCGAAATATACTTTACTTTTTTTTTTCATGGAACCATACAAAAGCAAAAATATGATTGGCCAAATTAGTTAAGAAATCACGTAAAGAGCTTCTGAGGTGAGGCAATAATTATTATAAAAAATAAAAAACGTCAAATTAGTTGAACAATAAAACATTGCGTAAATCTCTACGCGGCGGGAAGTCTGAAGGGACAAGGCGTGCTATTGTTTTATTTTTATTTTCTTTTATTTATTTATTATGAATATCTTGGTGTATTTTTGAGTTATATTGGATAAAGTTGATGGCATTTTGTTCGATATAGGTTAATGACAGTGCACGAGTGTTGTGAATTAAAATAATAGTGCGAATATGTTTTTTCGGCTTGCCTCCAGAACTCCATCGGACACGTTCTGGTAAAGTAGCCATCACTTTACATGAACATCTGACTGACTAGACTGACTTATACCTGACGACTTACTGATATTTTCTAAGACTACCTAGTAATGCAAAAAATTATACATGACGCCGGCAATATGCACATAGTTTGCGATGTCATTATTTAAAAATGAAAAACAATGCCTCAGTGTATTATTTTAGTATTAGCATACCTCTAGAAGGTAACTATGGCGAACTAAATATATGTATATGTATAAACAACTTTGTAAACACCCATATTTATGCAAATAAAAGTCTTTGTCTTTTGCGAAGGCTTTTTGTTTGGTATAGTTGCCACCAGATAAAATTGATACTAAGATAATTAATCTATGAAGTTAGGTATTTAAGAATTGTTAATCTTATTGAGGGTAAGCTTGCAATAGTTTCTGACAAGCCGAGTCATCGCTGCCATATTAAAAAGTCGTGATCTTAGCGCCGCGAAAAGGACGTACTCTGGAGTGTGGGCAACGCTAGCCAAAGTAGCACCGTGTAGTTTTACGGAGTGGCACGGGTGCTTTCCTTATAGTTTTTTTCAATCGGTCCGAGTGTGGATTATTAAAGTATACGCGCCTTCACAGGAAGGTTTCGGTCGCGTAATCATCAGAACTGAAGTGAGTGTAGTGTCGTCGACGGTGACTTGGGCCCCCGTGGCGGCCATTACGAGCAGGGTGTACCGACCACGCGGAGTGTGAGTGAGGCCAGGTTCCCTCGACAAGACGTCTTTACTCAGGACCCCATTAGATTATCCGTAGTATATACTTTAGATTTTATGGTTTTTGTTCCCTACTTTATTTTGGGTAACCCAACCCCCTTTACCTATACCTACTGACTGACTGGTGACCGCTTTACTGCGCCAGTACTCTGCTTTCCTCGGTAAGTAAGCTCACTAGTCAGTTCTTAATATCATACTGTCTTTACGTGTGTCCGTTTTCTTTTTGGGCTTGTGGCGTCGGGCCGCCGACCCGCGTTGTTCGCCACACTTTTTTTCTCTCAATGACCCAGCGATGGGCACTGGCAGGCATCAAAAGCCGATGATTATCTGAGGTCGTATGCAGTTGCGCTGCCACCGGAGGCTGATGTCCGCCTCATGTAAGTTGGCCCGCAACTGAACCTTTCCACTCGAAAACAATAAAATTGGTTCACGGCAGAAGTGGGTGCAGCGGTGGTACTTTCCCGGGCGAAAAGTTCTACCGACCGTCCACCGTAGATATCCCTTTGCCGCAGAAGCCATTTAGCACAACTATCGGTCACCTTACACACCCAACGTCATCCGTTTAGCTTAGCTGCATAGATCGCTTGCGTTCTATGCTAGCCGCAGAGCCATGTGCAAGTTCTATCTGTAAAACATGGCAAACGGATTATTTAAATGATTTACAAGAACATGGCTGGCTGCAACCCTTTTTGTATCCCACTGCTGGGCACGGGTCTCCCCCCATTATTGGGGAGGCCTCGAGCTTACTCCACCACGCTGCTCCAATGCGGGTTCCTGGAGATGTGGGTTAGTGGCCAACCCGCTGTCGGATGTTTTCAAACCGCCCATAAGGCCTCCGACAAGTTTTCTATCGACAACAACCAGAACCGACGGCTTAACCCTCCGAAGGACTGAAACGCGCATGAATTTTTTTTAACACTAGCGGTCACCCATCTCACATCTGACCGCGCCCGTTTGGCTTAGTTCCATAGATCGTTTGCGTTCTACACTAACCGCCGGGCCATGCGCGCTTACAAGAACATACCACGATAATAATCATTATATCATTGTACTGTTTGTACAACTGTTATACAGCCAAGATAAAATAATGATGTCAACAGTCGTAATGTTACTCATTAATCATTAAACTAATAATGAGACAGTCATAGCAACTGGATAATCAATAGTGATTAATGGCTATTAAAGTAGATTCTATTATGTTTTGTGTTGATTTGATAAACAATCACGTTTATATATAAATTGCCTGTGATTTGAAGTGAATGATAATGTATTCGAATTAAATATGTTGAATCGGCCATATTAAATTGTATTTTTTATGTTTTTTCTTTCGTGGCGAACTACATTATGGCGAAATATGGCGAACTAAATATATATGAACAACTTTGTAAACACCTGTATTTGTGCAAATAAAAGTCTTTGTAATGAAATGAAATGAAATAATGAAATAAAATATTCTTTATTCACTGTACGGTTCCTTTACAAACTCTTAGTGAACGTTATTTTTTTGTTCTGTCTGCTCTGGGTGCGCTTAGGCAATGCTGAGCTGAAGAAAAGAGCAGACGGAGAAAAACTTCAGCCCTGTTTCAAAATATGGGGTATACAATAGCTAGCTTTCTTACATTGTCTTTATCTTTGTCTTTCTTTGATTGAACCACATCAGTCTAAAGGGCGACGACATTTTATTGTCTACTGTCGAATGTCATTGCTAACTTTTTTTTTACAAAAAGTGGAATTATTATGTTATGTTCTGTTACTCCTCATTAAGAACTTTACATTTAATAGTGACCCATGCCCATCATGAGGACATCAAAAGGATTGCAGCCAAGCCAATAATGAAACCGCTGTGCGCTTCGAATAAATAAATAACACTTCATATTCATAGCCCCATAGAGCAGCGATGGCAGAGTGGTAAGAAACCGCGGTCATCGACGCGACCGATCCCGGGTTCAAATCCTCGGCGCGCACCTCTGACAAAGAAATTTGTAATGTGCGCATTTATCACTGCTCCACGGTGATGGAAAATATCAAAATATTTAATTGATTAGGATGTTCTCCATCGCCGTGCATGCCTGAGAGAAATTCATAATTTCTCGAAAGCATGACGTCCACCAATCCGCACTTGGCCAGCGTGGTGGACTATGGCCTAAATCCCTCTCACTTGTGAGTAGGAGACCTGTGCCCAGCAGTGGGACAAAAAAAGGTTGAAAAAAAAAATCATAGCCCCACAGTAGGGTAGATACACCCTGTGTCGTAGGTACCATGGACACACACAAAGACAGAAACACAAACACCCAGACCGAGAACAGAAACTTAAACTCAACATTCAAATTTCTGTTTCGCCGGGAACCCGGACCCGGGACCTTCCGATTGGCAGTCCGGCATGATAACCATTGTGCCAAACGGTCGTCAACTTAATAAAACAATGTAATTCATATTATCGTTTAATTATGTCAAAGTACATCCGAACGATTTATGATTCACATTGCGACTTTGTAAATCATGGCTGCAATTGTCAATTTGTGCCAAAATGCTTTCACTTTACACTTGCGTCGTTAAATTAATATTATAACTCGGTCAAGTTAACATAACACCTGGGAGGCTATTCTGTATGCATCCGTCCATAAGTTCTAACATTTTCGGAATCATTTTTGGCATATTTAGAAACTTTCTTTTTTCATGAATTTAAAATATTAACGTTGTCATTGATAATATTAAGCTACTGAATGAATAATATTGCTAGAATTTCATCAGTCTTACTCAAAAATGAGACCCGAAAATTCACCGACGGTCTTGGATACGGGCGTACAGAGTAGCCTCCCAGGTGTCATGTTAACTTGACCGAGTTATACTTCGCGTGTCGAGTACTTGGCTAATTCACTGTTGCCGAGGAAAACAAGTTTTAATATTGATCTGTAGAGGTACCTACTCACGTACACACACTCACACACATACAACACACGTCTCTTGCCCCTCTGTACTGCACAATAAGCAGTGTATGGACTTTCTAAATCTAATTATTGAGTAAGTAAGCATTTATGTTTGTATTATGATTTAGTATTTTTGCGATTTGTTTGTCTAGAACTAAACAAATAGGGTTTTGGCAAAAAAAATATATCAAAATATACCTTAAACCACGTTTAGAAAACAGAATAGTTTCTTCATTTTTATAAAAGGCTGTCTTTGCCTTTTAATTCAATAAAAAAAATATGTCAATTGTTAAATTTGTAATTGTAAGTAGTTAATTATGTAATTGTAATAGTTGTGACGTCACAAATCGTTGATTCATACAAAATGTATGAGGATGTCACGTTTTTATAGCTGATCAAAAGTATTTCAATTGATTTGGTACTTCAGTTCCTGATTCTTTGCTACCATTATCGATGAAAATTAAGAAAATCTGAATTGTAAATGGAATGCTTCCCGTCCTTCCGCTCTGCGATGGCGGGCTACTTCGGAAGACGTACCGTTTTCGTTGCTGGTTCCGCGAAGTATATTAATAATTATCTTCAATCATCATTTAATTTCAATCAAAAATTCAATCATACATCTTCCATCGGCCTTTAAAAGTCCACTGCTGGCCATAAGCCTCCCCTAATATTCACTCTCCCACTCAGGACCGCATTTAGGGTAGGGCCACCGGGGTTACAGCCCCGGGGCCTCCACAAAAGGGCCCCCACAATAGACACTGAAAAAAAAATCAAATTCAGACTATTACACACTAGTAAGTATACAAATTTAATTGAAATTTCGTTTACAGTACTTTGTACAAACACGATTATATTAAATAAATATTAACAGAATACATCGATCTTTTTTTGTTCACTCCAATCAGGCAATCAGTTAAATTACACTTACTGAAAAAATTGTCAATTTCATTTGGAAAATAGTTTGAGGCCAAGGGGTCTCCACACCTTTATTGCCCAAACCTCTAAATCCGGCCCTGTTCCCACTTCGTCCAATCCTGCGTCATCTAAGTCAAGCGGCTTCCCCTGTCATGTGACATTCATAAAATGCTATGACACACACACTCGCGCTTACGTACGTCATATAAGTTACGGATACACATCATAACATTGCTAATGAAGTCCTGGACTGAAGAATCCCTTCTCTGTATTCCCTAAAGGAGATCCTGTAGTAACTCCCAAGTGTTGAGATAAGGGGTTTTAAATTTAATGGGTTTTGGTAAATATCCTAGATGTATCTCCAAATCCCTCTTTTTACAATTAAGGAATATTTTTTCTCATTCAAAGAATTTTTTAGAAAATTATCCCCTATACTGACGACTCGCGTGGTGCAATGGTTACCATGCCAGGACTACCAATCTTGGGGTCCCGGGTTCGATTCCCGGCGAAACAGAAATTTGAATGATGAGTTTGAATTTCTGTTCTCGGTCTGGGTGTTTGTGTTTCTGTCTTTGTATGTGTCCATGGAACCCACGACACAGGGTATTACTGTACTGTGGGGCTATGAGTGTGTAACGTAACGTATAATAGAAAAATTCCTTGCTATATAATTTCCAGTCCGTAGTAAAATAAATGATGTAGTTTAAAAAACTAAAAAACACGCTTATGTGAAAATACGAACTAAAAAGTAAAAAAAATAAGAAGAAAATGTATTTTACTGTAAAAAAGCGTGAGGTGCATGGTGTCAATAGTATCTTAAAAACCACCCACGCTTTTTTTACAGTAAAATACATTTTCTTCTTATTTTTTACTTTTTAGTTCGTATTTTCACAAAAGCGTGTTTTTTAGTTTTTTAAACTACATCATTTATTTTACTACGGACTGAAAATTATATAGCAAGGAATTTTTCAAGTTAATCAGACTCCTAGAAGTAAGTGAAAATGAAGTTTAAAGATTCCGTTAAGATACATACAGGTCAAGTTAATAAAAGCGTGTTAAAAATACATGTCATTTAATGGAATTCTTCCCGGCCTTCCAGAGCGCGTTGGCCGGCGACTCCGGAAGACGTCCCGTTTTCTTTGGTGGTTCCGCGCGGTAGGTAAGTATATTTAGATCTTCAATGCTACGATACGATTCACGACCGCGTTACGTCATGGCCTTAGAGCATCAAGGTATGACAGGTATGACACCCGTCAGAGAGGAGTGGCCTTTACGGGCGAACCCCTCGTCCCAACGTCCATGCACAATGTGCCTTCTAGTTATACAACTAGTGTGTCTGTGTGTGTCGGTGTCAGTGTTGTCGGTGCATAGAAAATGAAGTTGTTAATTGAAAATGACATATTTAGAAATGTATGCGTCTGTAGCGATGAAAGAATATTTGTGAACGTGTGACAAAACTAAAATGTATGCGTTCTTCTCCCGCACCAGATTGGGCACAACAATTATGTATCGAAGCGAGGCGCTATACCGTCTCTACTGAAGGGTGAGCCAGTAACTTTGATGCTGTAAGGTCATGGCATACGTGTTTGTAGAGTGAGGACCATCGATCATATATTATACTAATATTATATCGATGGTTAGGACCTTAGGACAAATAGAAGATTATAAAGTTCTGAGCCAATATCTCTAAAATGTTAAAATTTTATATGTAGTACAACTTGCAGCATTTGATCGGGCATATACCAGCACTTGCACCCATTTAAAATAAGGTAAATAAATAAATAATAATTACGAAGGTAAATTTCTTCATCATCTACAACTACATGATTATGATTGCCCAGGTAGGAAATCGGGCCGAATCAGTAGACCATGGTTGAAGTCTTTTTCTGTAAGTATATTTTTTTCCCCTTTTTTCAACTTCTTTTGTGAAGTATATTTTCTATGTTTGGTTTGAGGTTAGATCTAGAAAATCAATTGTTTATATCGGCTCGGTCATCCAGTTACTTTAATTAATGGCCCTTACGAACAAGAAAGAAAGAAAGAAAAAATATTTATTTCATATTAGGAATACAAAATATTCGCATAATGAATGTCATTTTTTCCCGGTCATTGCCTTTAGGTGCCCGTTTGGGCTAGATGTTGAGCTGAGAGAAAAAAGGCGGCGGAAAAAAACTCCCAGCACTCTTTTAAAAAAGTACATAATAATATATTTGAGATAACAGAATGGCTATGGGTCGATAATGGTCACACGTGACAGCTGATCGTGTGAGACATGAACAGTATAAGAGCTCTTTGGCTACTAATAGTATTTAAATTGTAAGTAGTATTCTATTAGTGGAGACAGTTCACCAACCCATATCGGATGTTGGTATATCGGATGTTGTGGATAGGCGCGGTCGCAGCCTTAAATTTTGGGGGGGTCGCAAAGAAATTTTGGGGGGGGGGGGGGGTCACTAAGAAATTTGGAGGAAGAGGTGTCCCAAATTGGCTTGTTTGTGACCTGTGACCGCGCCTGGTTGTGGATCTGTGAAGAATGAGAGAGACTCGTGCCCAATAGTGCGACGAGAAAACAATAATAGATACAGGATAAAGTGCTGATGTTATTCATTATACGTGATCCGAAACCGCTATTTATCTTGAGCATTTTATCACAGCTTTGACCCTCTTCATGACGTCATACCACACGTCACAGTTGTTTACTAATAATTTTGTTTTCTTTGAAATGGGTTAGAAATGTCTAATTTCGTCGGTCTATAAGTATAGCTGTGTAATAAATGTACCAAAAATTGGTTTAACAGCGACTTATGTCTAAAGTTTTTTAACGTATTTGTTAAAAAAGTTTGATTTTTTAAAGGTAATTTTAAGGGTGATCCTACCATTGGGTGAACTACGAAGGGTGACCTACATTTCTCGAAGTGCTTCGTCGTTATTTTGAACCCCCAACACTGGTTTTTAATATGCCAGACAGGGAAAATTTTTGGGATACGATGTCAGTAGTAAAAAGTTCCAATTACATAGCTATGTTTCAGCATTTTGACTGAGATTTAGGTAAAGTTGGTAGGTCGATGGTCCCTGTAGCTTCGGGATTAAGAATAGAGCTACGGTATCCTGCCTGATCGTAAGAGGCGACTAAAAGGGGGCATCCAGGGTTGTGGACGGTGTGAGTGGGAGCTCGATACGCCCAGCCAACAGCTCCGGGAAGGACGGCGGAGTGTGCGTGGCTGCATGCCGCCGTAAGCAGCAGGAGAGCACATGTGCTCTCCCGAAGATGGGCTCATTCTGGGCGCCGCGCGTGGAGGACACCGGTGTGTTCCACTGGAGATCCTGGAGTCCTCCCCAAGCGCAGAGGCAAGCCACCGAGGGGGTTTTAGTGCGGTCAAATCCCACATAACCCGCTATCCTCTCCCAAGGTGGCCGGTACTTTTTGAAGGTCCCCCCCCCATACCAAAAAGGTAGCAGGTGGTTGGTAGAACGTGTAGATCTGGTATTTTTTTCACAGACTAAGCACTCGTCTTGGCAATATTTTAGGTTAAAATATTTTGATAGGATCGCTTCTTCATGCTTTAGAGGGCACATTAAGCCGTCGGTGTCTCTTGTTAACGACAGATAGCAGTCGTTAAACCTTGTCGGAGGCCTTATTTAAAAGTAGTAGTTTGAAAACATCCGACTGCAGGTTGGCCATAACCTGCATCCCCAACCGGCATTGAAACAGCGGAAGAGACCCATGCCCAGCTGTGGGATGCATAAAAGGTTACAGCCGCAAAATCGCGAAACTAAACAGAGCACGAAGTCAAATAGTACAAATAGTATGTTTTTGTATAATCGCGAACCGCTATATTTTTAGCAATATGTCAAAGCTGCGATCTGCGACCCCGGGTCCGACGTCACAGCACTCACAACACGTCACTTGCAAAGAATACTATACTCCACGGGGAGGTCACTTGTTTACTCATCGTGAATGAGCGTAGGTGTGTCTGTGAATTTGTTAGCTCTATTGTTAAAAAACTGTTGTTAGGGATGTGCTCAATAATTTCAGAAAGTTATAATGCAGAATTAACATTTTATTTTTTATTAAAACATGACACATATACATATAATCAGTGTGGCGCAATGGTTACTACGCAGGCCTGCCTATTTATCGTCCCGGGTTCGATTCCCGGCGAAGCAGATATTGCGATATTAACTTTAAATTTATTTTATCGGTCTGGTATGTTTATTTTTTTGTGTGTCCATAGGGTACTATATACGAAATAGTTAATCCTACTGAGGGGTTATGAGTGTCTAGCGTTATTATTTTATACTAGATTCCGAGGTATAATCAGCCAGCTTCTAGTTCCATCGTCAGGTCCTCATCAATAGGAGAAATTAAAAGAATATACTGTAGCGACCTTCCGCTTCTCATCAAGAGATGGCGCCACGGGTATTCCTGAACCACGCTATCAAAGTTTTCTGAATATCCGAGCATACATAATACAAGATCCGAATTGAGACAGTTGGAGCGCGGCCGCTCCCCAGGCATAACCACCTCGCCCGGCGGGAGATCTCCCTTTACCAAATATACCAATCTAACGATCCCAAACTCTTCAGTTTTACTAATATTTACTCAGTGTTTGAGCACGATCACCAGACCAGCTCGATGGATGGATACTACCACAATAGTATTGTTTCCTACTTGTTCATAATGATATAAGAAGTTGAAATAAAGCGTAAGTATTCAAATTTATCACATAGTTAGTAACGATACAACTCGGTCTAATAAAAGCGAGTTAAATAGGTATTTATCAACTACGCCCATTTTCTTATAAAGTTTGTAACTATCTGCGACATAGTTAAATAAGTAAATAATTGATGATCCTTGTTAGTACCTTAATAATTAGGTAGGTACTTACTTTTTACAATCTTTAAATGAAAAGTGATCTCCTGCATTACATAGATCATTGCTTATTGCAATATTACTTTTAAGTAACTTACAATAGGTACTTAATGTTTGTTATGTAATATGAATGTGAATAATAACAAGATTACCAGATAAAACGAGCTTGGCAAGTAAATATCCCGTTTTCCTTCAATCCATTGAAATTAAAGCAATTGCCTTCATTCTTGGCAAATATTTAGTTCGAGTGTGTATTTAATTGCTCGACAAAATGTAGGTCAAACCAGTCTCAGCTGGATGTAAAGCGAGAAAACCTAAGATTTTCTTTTACGTAGGTATGTTCCATTTCGACCCATAGTATGACGATCCGCCTGGCGCATTGGTTACCATACCGGACTGCCATACGAGGGGTCCCGGGTTTGATTCTCGGCGTAACAGAATTTAAAATGATGAGTCTCAATTTATGTTCTCGGTGTGGGTGTTTGTGTTCCTGTCTTTGTATATGTCCATGGCACCCACGACACAGAGTATTAATTAATTAGATGATGGCGCTTACTGTGCCAAAAATTGGCGTACAAATATAGATTCACATATTTTTTATTATATCATAATTTTTTTTTAAATAAATATCTTTGGACAATTCACACAACGCCATCTGATTCCAAACTAAGCAGAGCTTGTACTATGGTAATCAGAAAGCTGATAAACATACATATATAATTCTAAATAAATACTTAAATAGATAATTTAACACCCAGAGTTACTTTGTAAACAAGCTAATTAATTATTGCATGCAATATCAATGTTTGAAGACAGAGCTGAAGTTTTTCTCCGTCTGCTCTCTTCCTTAGCTCAGCACTCAGAGCAGACCATAAAATAACGTTCAGTAAGAGTTTGTAAAAAACCGCACAGTGAATAAAAATCTTTCTTCTTTGTTTCTGTCTTTTCTTTTATACATATTTGTTTGGGCCAAAAGATAGGACCATGGGATGCCTTATTAGCTATTAGCCTTTCGCCAGCGGCTTCCTTCGCATGGACCTGTTTTATAGGTTCCCGTAGGATAAAAACCATCCTATGTCCTTTCCTAAGGTCCATTCTATCTGTGTTCCAAATTTCATTAAAATTCGTTCAGTAGTTTAAGCGGGAAAGCGTAGCAGACAGCTGTCTGACAGACAGAGTTACTTTCGAATTTATAATATTAGTAGGGATTAGACCTATATCACAGTTATGCTCAAATCAAGTGTCCACTAAGAGCCATAAATCCATACAAAATGGACAATGTCACTTAAGTCGGTTTTTCTTTTATACCTTTTTTACCATTGCTGGGGTCAGGTCTCTTCGGTGCACAAGTGAGAGGGACCAAAGTTCACCACGCTGGCCAAGTGCAGATTAGTGGACATAATGCCTTCGGGGTCGAGGAAAACATCGTAATTAATTAATAATTAATTTTCCCTCACCGTGAAGCGGCAACAAATACGTACTTAACAAACTTTGTCATAGGCGTGCTGGGGTTTGAAGTCGATATCGCCGTATCGGCGACCGCGGACTTTACCGCTCGACCATCGTTAACAACTTTGAGTTGTTAAGTAGTTAAATAACACACTGCCGTAGCGACCTAGGTCAATAAGTCAAGGATGACTCACATCCGTTACATCAAACATTCCGTTATCACCTATTACACAAACGGTCGATTAACCTTCAATTTTGACAGTGTCATTGTCAATGTCAGGATCTGTGAAAGTGCGCAAGAGCCTAGAATAACAAATATTTAGCAAAGATTGTAAAAACCTAATATGTGCCGTATATATGTACATTTGTCTTAGTGGTATTTGTTTAAAAGTAACTAGCCAGCAGATAGTTGTAATTTATATATTTATATAATAGGTAATTTGTTTTTCCAAACATAAAAGAATTTATTAGTCTAAGGACCTCGTTCATCATCCATCCCAAAGTAAAGTGTTGATTAATTACGTCCCAAGTAAAATTAATTGGCAAGTAAAAGCTATGGGTACGGGTAAGTTTATCATATGATTAGTGCTACTCGAACATCGTGAAATTCAAATTGAAGTTATAGGTGACTTTAACCGACAATTACCGTACTTGTCACTTTACGTGAAGGTGGTGAAAGAGGTAAGTAAGGATAGATTTCATTAAACACAGAAAACTTTTCAGGAATTAAACTGTGAAAGACCGTTGGAAACCTTTCGATTTTGGCCGAAAAAGCGAATTTAATAAAACATCGTTTTCTTAATCGAAAATTAATTAAAATGATGAAACAAGAATAATGATACAAAGTAATATCTAACCAAGAAAAAAGATGGTTGATACGTAACATAACAACTTCAGCAAGTAGAGCAAGAAAATTACCGTCTTTCACTTCGTACAAGGAATTGTTATCGTAGTTACTGTAGGTGGTAGAACTATTATGGTTTGCCCTGGGAAGTACCACCGCTACACCCACTTCTGCCGTGAAGCAATTCTATTGTTTTTCGGTGGAAAGGTGTAGTTGCCGGCCACACTTACATGAGGCGACTACCAGCCTCCGGAGTAGCAGCGCAACTGCATACGACCTCAGACAAGACTTACCTATGCTTGCTTAAGGTTGTATGTAGATATCAATGGGCTGCAGCGGCCACTTAACACCACGTGGCCTGCATGCTCGTCTGCTACTCCATTCAAATTAAAAAAAAACTACTACTATATTGGAAGACTTAAAACAAACCTAACAAAACAATCAGAAGACTGATGTCTTCTGTACCTATTAGTATGAGAGAGAAGTGTAAAAATGTCATCTGTTTCACGCCAATATACGTACATAATTTACATTTCACCGACAATTGAATTAGATTATTTTTTAAGAGAAAAATAAACGTTTTATGCTAGCCGAAAAAAAAAATGAAATGAGGACAATAGAGGTTTAGTACTTGAACATTAAATACTGAAAATAAAACAAAATAATAACACAGAACTAAATAATGGTTCATACATACGTAATATAACCAAATCAGCTAGTAGAGTCCTACAAATACTTGCCTTAAATATTGACTTTAAGACTTCAAACAATACGGACAATACTATAAAAGACCAAATGCAAAAATTATTTTAACCGCCGTTTAAACCGAAATAAGTGGAAAAACATACCTCCGTCATCTGAATTGATTGGAACACACTTCATAAACCAATTAGCACTTTCACAGCAACGCCAAGACACAGTTTTCAAACAACAAAAGTAAACTAAAACAGCTGTAGTGGGTATTTCTGAACGTTGGCAAGAGTTTTCGAAAGACAGATTTCGAGACTACGCAGCCGTTGTACTGCGGTTATAGGGGTGGGATGCCGTCCGGTTGGGATTGCCGATGTCGATAGTTTACTAGTGATGTTCGTAGGGTTGGTAAGTGTGCGATAGCTGAGCGATGTCGATAAAAGTTTTGTCCGCCACTGTTGTGGTATAGAAAACAATTGTTATAGCATATTATTTATTATTATATTATGAACATTTGGAAACGAATGAAAGAATCTTTATACGGAGTTCTGGGGAAATCGGCAACCGAAGCATTTGATCAGCTTTCCATATTCAGATCATTTTACTTGTATCAAAAAAGTTATCCAGACTTGAAAGCATTGTAAGTCAATTGGATCGAAGATATATTTTGCAAATTCATAAGAAGACATACTTACGCAAATTTCTACATAAAAAAGGTCTTGGAGTCTCCTATGAAATATTATAAATCCCACCAAAAGCATAAATGTAAAAGTACAAAAATTATGCTTGTCTGTGGGCTTCGCCGGAAAAAGAATGGAGATCTAAATGAGTGCTAAGTTCTATGCAAAATCCAAATATGTAATTATAGGAACAAAATAATATTATGAACAAATATTAAACTCTATTTTTTTGCTTTATTGGATACCTATAACAATTGCTGTTATTTAAAAATGTGAGATCTTAAAGTAGTTTAGATTTGACTTGGCCAGTTTTCATTACATCAGTCATTTTATAATGTTATTCAATATTTATTATTTGTACTTAGGTCCATACTCAGAAGCGATCAAGAAATTTTTATGTTAATTAATATTTTTTAACCATTATTTCTAAGTTATAGATATACCTAATCTACTTCTTATGTTCTGTTTGTTGCTTTAACGATATACAAAGAACGACATACAATTTTATTTAAGTAACAGTTTTTATTTATTCTCATCTAAGTAATGTTGCAATCGTAAAACTATTTATGTTCCGAAAGACTCCTGTGATAAGGGAAAAATGTCAGAACTGAAAACTGACGAAATATTTTTCTTCTTGTATCTTCTGACCATCGATGATTTATCGTTATGCCCGACATCACTAGTGGCGCCTCTCACTTCTTACGCAAGGCGCTGACTTTCGCCCGATTCTTGTTGGTAACGGCCTTCGGGACTTCTAGTACTTTCTGAGCCCTAATTACCAACATGGCCTAGGTCTTACGACTCAGTTACATCTTTTAACATAATCCATATTAATATTATATATGTTTCTTTGTTTGTCCTTCTTTGACCGTTGATGAAGCGACAGCGCAGCCAAAGAACGGGTTGCTCTATAATAAATAAATAGGTAACGCTGGCAATATGCACCGAATGTGTCAATTCGACACAACAAAATAGTTCGGAAGAAATCAACAGCCCTTACCTAGTGAACGTGAAAACTCAACCTTGCAAGTTTTAGCTGAAATGACTCTACATCTAATTTTGCATAATATGGTTTGAGTTTTATAACTATATCGTAAATATAACTTACCTGTGGACCTGCCTGTAACTTGTACTTGTACCTGTATAAACTACAAATATAGGGTTGGCATTTATATTTTTAAACTGTTATTTTAATTTACGTAATTAACAGGGTTGTGCAATTAAACTCTTCGAGAAAAAAACTCATTCTATGTGCCCTATATATTTTACTAATACCTAAGTTTGTCACTGAAACAAAATGCCGCCCGCCGCGGATCCTTCAACATGTCAAGGGCGGATTACGGATTATTACTTACTTCTGTTCACCGCAAGAGAGTTTACCGCTGTTTATCGCAAGAGAGGAAGAGGAATAATTATTATGCTTTAAAAAGCTGAAACCTGCTTTATCTGACTATCCAACATAGTCCATTTATCGAGTAAGGTGTTCAGACTATCTTTGATTTACAAATTTCTATCAAATGGATGACGTTGCAGGCGCAACTAGTTCTTTACGAAATAAATAGAGACAAACTAGTTGTAGAGCTAGCCTTAATTTACTGCATATTTTAAACGCTCAAGTTAAAGATTAAGAACCCGTCGGTATATTTTTAGTGCGAGCTGGAACCGGCTTGGTCAACTTGGTTGCATCAAGACAGAACCAATTGACAACCATACAGAATTCTATGCAAGGTTCAGGCAGCGGCCATTTAAGCGGCCTGTTGAAGACTTATTCTGCTAGATTTGTAGAATTTTGATGCAAAGTCTGTTAAAATGAGATTACATAATTATTGTTCCCTATTTATTCCTTTAAAAATTCACTGCTGGACATAGGTCTCCCCTAATTATCGCCACTCCTTCACCCTTTAAATCGAAGTCGAAAAATTCCAAATAAATATTTATGATGGTACTATCTCCTAAAAAAACTAAGTATACCTACAAACAAGTATCTCTTCGAAGTGGCAACATTCTAGAAGATACATATAACGTTATTCTAATCAAACTTATTGTCAGTGATTTACACAGAATGAAAATCATTGAGGTCAACGCACTATAGTGTTTGGCCTATTTTTATAGAAAAGGAACTTGACCATGAAATGTTAGGGTAATGCTGTAGTTGATGCGATAAAAAGCTAGTGATGTCCATAATATTAATAACAATTTTTTTAACCCTTTTTATATTCACTGCTATGCACAGGTTTCCTCTCATAAGTGAGAGGGATTTAAGCCATAGTCCATCACGCTGGCCCAGTGCGGATTGGTGGACATCATGCCTTGGAGAAATTATGAGTTGGCATCAGTCATGAAAGGCTATGGAAAACATTGTAATTAATAAAATATTTCAATTATTTTTTTTCAGTTTTTCACAAATTATTTACCTAGGGCAATCTGTTCAGCTTGTTAAGAACAACTTTGAGATGGAAGCCGACAGGAGGATTCAGTTTGGCTGGGCAGCAATCGGGAAGCATTGCTACATACTCACGTCGCCCTTACCGCAAAGCCTCAAGACTAAAATCCTTGAGTAGTGCGTCCTATCCGTGATGACCTACGAAGCCGAAACGTGGACGCTGACAGTGGGACTAGTCCACCAGCTCAGAGTTACACTACGTGCCATGGCGAGGGCGAAGCTTGGCGTGTTAGGAATATGATTCGTATGAAAATGAGGATCAAAGTAACCAACAAAGCCCTAAAGGCCAGCACGCTTACGTGGCAGTGGGCCACACTGTCGAAGCTCCGACAATCGGTGGAGTAGATAGAGTTCGTTTATGTAAACGGGGAGTAGGACCCCGCGAGGTGGCGGATCTGCGCCGGGTGCCAGAAAGCAATTGGATGCGTAGAGCCGAAAACCGGGCTTATTGGCGCGCCTAGAGAGAGGCCTATGTCTAGCAGTGGACTGATAAACTCTGAAGAGAGAGAATGAAAGAGAGAGAGAGGAAACTCTATCGGTGTCTTGCTTGAGCGTTTGAGGAGAAGCCGGGAGTACCAGCGGGACTCTCAAATGCAAGGGGCATTTGGATTGGGACTTGTTAACAAGATAAAAAAAATATATTTTATAGGTAGTGTCCATCGCTTCGCTTTACGTATATGGGCAGCACGAGGAGGAAATGTAGCGATTGGAATGGTTGCTACGCTAGTATTTTAGTGAAAGTGGTTATATAAGCAGTCATTATATTACTTACAGCTATTGGTTTTGTGATTAGATTACCTACTTTTTTAACTACATGAAGGCATTATTTTTGATTGACGAAAAAACGGAGGAGGTTTTCTAGTAATGTTTATCTCATTTAGAGAGTAGTCCCGTTTCGATACTTTTTTTATTACAGTACCAATTTTACATCCTGCTACGGTTACATGTCTATCCCCAAAATTGGGAAGGGTTGGAGCTTTCTCCCCCACGCTGCTCTAATACGAAGAAGCCCTTTTGTACCATTGTTGGGAACGGGACTTACCCAATAACTGGGAGCCTTCCCGGACCTACTCCACGCTGTTCCAATGTTGGTTGCTGTAAAAACGTTTTAGTGGCCTATCCGCTAAAGGATCAAAAAAGTGTCAAGGTGTCAGACCTCCCATAAGGCCTGGCATAACGTGCCTTCTGAAGTACGGAGCGCAAGAAGTTTGCCTCTAGTGATCACCATCTTATACCTGACCATGCTCGTTTCGTTTAGCTGTGTAGGCATCATGGATTCTACATCAACAGCAGGGCCATACGCGTTTCTACGCTGCAGGAGTCTTGCCCAACAATTATTAATAATTTAGCACCTGTACTCGTATAAACACGATATGTGGGTCAAGTGCGAACACATTGTACGCTTCCAGAGTATCTAATATTGCATGTGTCATTGTTTTGACGTGGCCTTATGCAGTGCCGGATTTATATTTTTTATGAGTGTATTTTTATTTCTTTATTTACCCTTTATTGTATTTTTTACAAAAAGCGGACTTAAGAGGAAACGCGGGTTCAGCCGAATTTGAAAAATAGGTATTTTGGAATAACTATTGCTATCGCGCTGCGCCCTGCGCTATCCGCCGCGTGCGATAGGGACAGATGCAGCTCAGACCGATTATACTTTGCTTCGTCCTCGAAATTAGATTACTTGTAGTAGACGTACTGTACTAGCCATTCATACACTAAAGTTGAGAAATACAACCTAAAAAATAAAAAGGTTGTAATAAAAAAACATAAAATCACTCAAAAGTCTGTACACTGACAACACCTGTCATTCGTCGCTATCTTCATTCGCGTTTTAGTGCCTAGCCGTTCAACACGTGAAAGTATTTTCTTATAAAGTGAAGTTGTTAAACAGGAAAAATAAAGATGTGAATTACTGATTAATGTGTTACGAAAAATAAGAAAGCAGGAAAAAATGTTAGAAACAAAATCAATAATGGATATCGAGTGAATCTTCTGAAAATAAAATTCTATTATGATATTGTTACCACAGAAAGGTATGTATAGTATAAAATAACTATTGCGCGACATGGTTGCAACACCACTATTTCCGTCCCACTGCTGGGCACGGTTCCCTCCCCATTGGGGAGGCCTGCAGCTTTTTCCACCACGTATACAACTATTGTAAAAGATGGCTGCAACCCTATTTCCGTCCCACAGCTGGGCACGGGTGCCAATGCTGGTTGGGTGAGACATACAAGCGTTTTTTAACGCGCTGTGTAAAGTATGTAGTAACAATATAAATATGCGTTGGGTACATTTCCTTTTGATAATGTTACGTTCGCAAGAAATTACATGAGGGTAGTTCATGGGACTATCGCCTTGTAATAAAAATCGTTAATATGAAATAACGAAAAATGTAATGAATGTATTAATCTATGAATTAAGTAGTATTCAAAATCTTTTGTGAAACATTCTTACAAGCAAATAAATATGCGTTGGGTACATTTCCTTTTGAGAATGTTACGTTCGCAAGAAATTACATGAGGGTAGTTCATGGGACTATCGCCTTGTAATAAAAATCGTTAATATGAAATAACGAAAAATGTAATGAATGTATTAATCTACGAATTAAGTAGTATTCAAAATCTTTTGTGAAACATTCTTACAAGCAAATAAATATGCGTTGGGTACATTTCCTTTTGAGAATGTTACGTTCGCAAGAAATTACATGAGGGTAGTTCATGGGACTATCGCCTTGTAATAAAAATCGTTAATATGAAATAACGAAAAATGTAATGAATGTATTAATCTACGAATTAAGTAGTATTCAAAATCTTTTGTGAAACATTCTTACAAGCAAATAAATATGCGTTGGGTACATTTCCTTTTGAGAATGTTACGTTCGCAAGAAATTACTTGAGGGTAGTTCATGGGACTATCGCCTTGTAAAATCGTTAATATGAAATAACGAAAATTGGAATTGATGTATTTATCTACGAATTAAGTAGTATTCAAAATCTTTTGTGAAACATTCCTACAAGCAAATACATTATGCGTTGGGTACATAATGTTACGTTCGCAAGAAATTACTTGAGTTCAAGGGAGTGTTGCCTTGTAAAACATTTTTGATATAATGAAATGATAAGTGATGTGATGAATAAATTCATCTACGATTTAAGGATGAGATTCATCTATTACGGATGATTCCTTCATTGCATGAATGCATGAGTATAGGTTATTTGCTATATGAGTATAGGCTTGTATCTATATGCAAAAAATTCATGCTTTCATAAGTATACTGCAAAACTTATATTTTGTACATTCTATCATTTCAGGCAATCAGATGTGTGAGTTGGCAGATTCAACAAACACTGACGAGATTAATTAATTTTATACACTTTAAATGTCGCCAACCGAATACCGAACCTTTTAATTCGGAATTACCTCATATTCCGACCCATTGACCCCACTATAGGTCTTTGGATTCGGCCTCACTGGCACCATCGACACCATCAGATCCTAGCGTCAAGCATTGGTGTTTCTCTTTCTAAAAATAAGAGAAAGACTTCACCTTTTCAGGATGAACTGGCTGTTCGTTGGGAACATATTACTATATCTACTTCTGGTCTTTCGAAAGAAATGAGTTTAAGATAATATTTAATTTTACAGAACTGTCCCGTCGTCCCGTCTATCGAACGACCATTGAAGCCGATGATAGATGAAACTAGAATTTTATATGATTCACATTATGTAGAATCTTTGTCGCAACGAATTTTCTGTCGTCTACAATCAAATAAAGATACTTACCTAAGTATAAAATATCAGTTAATTTCTACCAAAACTAACAGTTATGCATTTGGGGAAAAATTGGCTGAAGGGTTAATCAGCAAAAGCTATAAAAGCTCCAGATTTATTCAGGATCAAGGTAAAATAAAGACGCTATAAAAATATCAACAGCAGAAACTTCTACCACTCTCAAGACTTTAAATTCGAGAGCCCGCTCATGTTAGCGAGACAAGCACGAGCGGGGAGAAGTCTACCATTTTTTGGTGCAGCAACCACGTTGCCACAACAAGCCACGGCTGCTGCGCACCCAATGCTTCCGACGCCGCTGCACCAGTGCGCACACAGACTCGCCGATAACAGAGGTACACCACGTTCCTGGAAGATTAGCGCTCTTTCACACCAGATGGAAGTATATCACTAATAATAGTGTCGTGTCATACTAAAAATATCTTTCAAAACCATAGCAATACAAAATTATGTACCGCCTCTAAAAATTATTTGTATATTATCGTATATCCGTCGAAACAAATCAATTTCAGGCGATATTAACATCATAGTTGAGTTTTTATACTCTGGTGCAATATCTAAATGCTATTCATTTGATTCACAGTATCAATGAATAAAGCAGATTCGTTAATCAAACTCATTATTACAAATTATTTTAAAATTGATATTTATAAACCATTTTAAATTTAATTTCAAAAAATATTGGCTTAAAAGATTGATGCGATCTTTTATTGTCAATTAATAATGAATTCAAAAATATTTACGCTTCACATTCAACAACAATTTACATATATGAATTTAACATTTTTCTTTTTGGATTCAATACAGCATCCCTAGTTTTTGTTTATTAATACAAATAAGGCTATTTAACATCATCAATTTGCTTAGATGATTAGTTTATCGCTCTTACTCATATAAAACAAATTAGAATATAACAAGTAAACATTTTTTTTTAAATACTAAAGCGTATTTACGATACGCCAGTTCGCTCATTTAGTTGGTCTCCTCGCCTCATGTCCTGCCTGGCTGGTTGTATAATACTAGTATTGAGAGTTGTGCATATCTTGCTATAGAAACTGATGATTATGATGGTTTCATAATGATCTTAATAACCGACACATATTAGCTCGATAAGAGACGATAGCTTTTGCCTGAATATTTATTCCAATGCAAGTAAAACTGGGCAGGGGGGGAAGGCTGCATGCGGTGAGAATATGGAACGAGATCTTGACTGCATATTTCCGTTTAAAATTATTTGCCCGGCACATAATGAAGTGTTAAATTCTTCTTCGCAATCATTAGTTGTGTATCTATAACATAACTTCCATTTCGTATATTAAGAAGGCTGGTATGCGTTTCCCATATGCCCACATCATATAAGAATCACCAAGATGACTTGGGAATGATGTGACAATAAAAATATTTATGTTTTTTGCCTCTTATTAGTTTCCAAGACAGTGAGTGGCATATATGAATCGCGATGTACATACCTATATGTCCTGATATAGAATGTGAACCAACCGACCATTGTGTTCATTAAAATAGTCAAGCTTTTAGAAATGGCTGACATAGACTTGTTTGCCACAAGATTCGAAATGTAAAAAGTTGCTATCTTGGCATAGCATAGCTTGATATTTCATGGAGACCCAGTTTCATTAGCTATCAATTTATTTACTTTTAATTAGAATAATCTATATATTTACGCCTTTCCAACGATTTTAGATACTTTAAAAATAAGATTTGAATCATACTATAAGATTTGAACTATTTTAACTGATTATAATTTGAGTTATGTTACAGACAAAGCTGAAGGTTCAGTGGTTGAGAATACCAAAGGCACTCTCAACCTTTGTTTTCTATTTTTGAAAGTCTAATTATTATGCCCGGAACAAAAACAAATGAATATTATATTCTGTTCCTAAGAGGAACCTCTGAAACAAGGTTATCAAAAGTTAAGTTAAAATAGTTGCCGCGAAGCCTTAGATATTGTGTGTACCTCCTTATCTGATAACTCGGTAAAACGAAATGGTGTTGCTTTCAAAAATAGTTTTATTTTTTGCAACTTTCTTTAAATTAATAGTATGAAGCATTTTTTTCTCAGGGGTATATCCTTGCTAACACTATGCTTCTATGATAGATAATGCTCACTTAAGTTCATTAAATAGTTACAGGTTTGCATTGTCTCGGAGTGATTACACGTAAAAATTGTTCTGATATTAGAATTAGCCGTAGTAGTTAAAGTTTTTATTACCGGCTTTACGTTTTTGTCTTTATAAAAATTAAAGTTACCTGAAATCCAACAACTGGGCTATTTTTTTAGAAAATTGGTTCCCACATTCAGCTTAGAATAATTATCGAGTATTAAAGCTGTCATACTACGTTACATATACTGAGTTTATAGAGTTCAAACTACTACTTAAAGTAGTAGACTTGCGAGTACTAATAATATTGAGGTCATAAATGGAGGTAATAAAAATAATTACTAAATACCAGATTTAACTAAAACAGATAGATAGTGACTATATCCAACCCACTCTCTCTCATTTTTTAAATAAAAAATTCAAATTAGCCCAGTAACTGTTTTATTGGATTTTCTTATTGAACGAATCGGGAGTGTACACTAACATTGTAGTTATATATATGACACGGCTGTATTCACGTAAATTTTATCGGATTTGCCGACATGTTTTGACGAGGACCTTCTTCAGGAGCTCCTGCCGGTCGCGGTGGCATCGCGGCGGAGATGAATATTGGATTACAAAAATAGAAACAGAAAATATAAGGTATACTGTAAAACTTTAGTTCTGTCTAAATATTTACAGTATTATATAATTGTTTTTTACAGTATTATATATTTAGCGGTATAGATACAAATATTTACTGCTCATTCGTCATGCGTTTTTTGTTTTTACAATCAAATTACATTTTACAATCAAATGCGTCATAAGTCATATCATAAGTGACAGTGACAGTATATAACTGTTTAAGGAAAAAGTATATATTTACTTTTGTTGATATGTATATTTTATATAACAACTGGAGATTTTGTTTTAGAAAAATACCAAGTTGTGTTAAAAATGCATCCTATATTCTTTTGCTTGTTTTTACTACAAAAAAAAACATTTTTAATATAATGATATTAATATAATTATATAGTGAATAATTTATTTACTAATAAATAAAATTATTTAATAATTGAATTTAAGAAGTAAATAAAATTACTTATTTACTATTTAAATTAATTTTTATTTACAAATTTTTCGACTCTCAAGATCTACAAGTAATCTAATTTCGAGGACGAAGCAAAGTATAATTAATGATTAAACGAACTTACCTTAAGTGAAGTTCTATCATAATTATACGATGGCTTCGTCTGAGAAATTAGGTTACCCTACCCCAGGGAAAAATTTGTCATAAAAATAAAATTCGTGCATTGCTCTCTAAACTAAATGAAGATAGCGACGAATGACAGGTGTTGTCAGTGTACAGACTTTTGAGTGATTTTATGTTTTTTTATTACAACCTTTTTATTTTTTAGGTTGTATTTCTCAACTTTAGTGTATGAATGGCTAGTACAGTACGTCTACTACAAGTAATCTAATTTCTCAGACGAAGCCATCGTATAATTATGATAGAACTTCACTTAAGGTAAGTTCGTTTAATCATTAATTATACCTACAAACTTTCTTACTAAATCGAGGTTTCGTGTTCTCCTCTTCCCTCCGTCAAAATTGAGTTTATTAATATTTTTTTTCACAAATATCAAGAAATAGAATAAGTCTATGCCCCTATGTTTTTATTTGGTCGTAAAAACCTTTCAAATTTGTTATGCAGTTGTTGGATTAGGGCTGTATGAAAGACGCATTTTCTACGATTTTTGAAGAGTCATATTTTCTGATCTAATTAATTGATTGAAAAAAAAAACAAAACATAGGGGCATAGCTATAGCAGACTTTGATATTGTCACAAAAAATCACTTCTCTTGAAGCATTATCCAGGGAGAAAATAGGAGAATACGTTTGTATGGAAATACGGTGCTAGCGTTTCCTCTTAATGCCTGATGGCATTCTCTACCAGTCAACCCCTGGCGACGACGGTGAGAAATTGTGGTAGGCCTCATAAATAAAAATAACAAATGCTAAATAAAGAAAAGTAAACAAAAATTTTAAACAGTGAGTTTTAAATTAAATAATAATAAATAAGTGGATAGAATACACCTTATTAGGTAGGTAGGTAGAGTGTAGGCCACTTTATATCCGACGCCCAATGTACATATCTATATAGCTCGCTCGGAGAGTGCGGGCGGAAAGCGGGGGTTGCTTGCTATTGCTAATGCCGTCCGCCCGCCTTGCTGCTTTCATCTACCACTCACATGATAATATAGGTTTCGATTTTTTAAGTATAAAAAACCATGAGAAAACCAGTGAACGTGTTTGACTTTTATCCACTGAAATCGAGGGACGCTCCTCTGAAATCTGCCGCCCTTAGGACGCTGCCGCCCCCAGGTCACGGCCTATACGGTCTATTTATAAATCCAGGACTGGCCTTATGGTGCTTTAGTTTCATTGGTAGGAAACTATTTCCATCACTAGGGTTTTTACCGAAATCAATCAAGGGACTATGTTCCGATGTATGTATTTTTTTAGATAGGTATGTTAAAACACACACACGTTTCGGAGCTTCGAAGGGCTGTTAGTTCTGGGTTATCGATAGATAAAAAAAGTCCTCAAACTTTGTCGGAGCCATAGCTAGCTAGCATAGCTGGTGGCCATATGGGCCGACAGCTAGTTGGGCTTCGGCGTGAAATGAAATGAAATGAAATATTCTTTATTCACTGTACGGTTCCTTTACAAACTCTTAGTGAACGTTATTTTTTTGTTGTGTCTGCTCTGGGTGCGCTTAGGCAATGCTGAGCTGAAGAAAAGAGCAGACGGAGAAAAACTTCAGCCCTGTTTTAAAATATGGGGTATACAATAGCTAGCTTTCTTACAGAGTAGCTATGCACCTCAGATTAAGATTTCTGTTTATTATTTAATTAAATTTGAATATCATATCGGCTATTCAATTTAAATTAGAATTCTGCATTTTAATTTTTAAGTAATCGTGAACATACACACAAAATGAGCCTGAGTTATTCCCGAGGTCGTACGCATTTTACGCTGTTTCGGGGGGCTGATGCAGCGCGGATTTAGACTTCGGCGGCCCATAGGCAGAGCATGTTTTGTGGTTAACTGTTGAGTGGAAAAAGTCCTGCTTTTTTAATGGTAAAAATAATGCGCACCTCGTATGACACGCCATTTTCCGCTGTTGCTATTGCTCTAGCGCGGGGCGGTAGTATGCGCGAAATGCGCCATTTGTGTTCATATTTAGAGCTATATCTCGAAGAATTTCAAATCTTAACTTTTTTGCTCAAAGAAAAAAATAAGTTTTTCGTCTAACTGTTATAAAGACAAAGACAAAGACAAAGACATTTATTTGCACAAATATGGGTGTTTACAAAGTTGTTTATATATATTTAGTTCGCCATATTTACCTTCATGAGGTATGCAAATATACAATGATAAAAATATAAAAGGAAAAAAACTAAACTATAATACAATTACGAAATGTACATTTACATCTATTTTAATATTATTTTATTTGTCCCATATTGCGCCTTTTATAAATAAAAATAAAAATATTTATTTATTTATATTTCGGATCGGTTCCGATCGTCAGCTTTGGGTACCCATATCACAGGGTGTTTGTACACTGAGAGGAAAAAAAGCCGGCGGAAAAAAAACCTCCCAGGTTTTTGTGGAATTCCTTTATGCCGTTTTATCGTTTATGAAATCAGTGACTGAGTAATACGCCTTTTTCAGTAAATACGTTTTAAGTCCTTTTTTAAATTCGTTGCCCGTTTTAGTTTTGAGGAATTCCGGTAGACCGTTATATATTTTTGGTCCCATGCAAAAGACACTGTTATGATATTGTTTTGTTTTGGAAGCGATTGAACATAATTTACTGTTATGTCTTTTTGATTTAAGGGTTTCATATTTTGTGATTTCTGTTTTGACCATTAAAGAGATCTCGTAAATGTATAAGGAAGGGAGCGTCATTATTTTTAAATTTTGAAAATGTGGCCTACAAGTATCCGTTTGTTGTAATTGACATATTGCTCGAATGCATTTTTTTTGAGCCTTAAACACAGTTTGAATTCCAGTCGCGTTTCCCCAGAATATTATACCGTATCTTAATGTTGCACCTACGTAGGTACGCATGGTAGGCATTTAGAACCGTCGTTTTGCTTACAACTTTGGCCAATTTATATAAAGCAAAAGAAAACTTATTTAATTGTTTACAAACGTGTTCTTTGTGTGACTGCCACGTTAATCTGCTATCTATGTATAGTCCTAAAAATTTTGTTGTTTCTATTTCAGATATCAACTTTCCTTTATAGTTAATATTTACTGGTTGTCCGTATGATACTCTATTTTTAAATGTCATTATGTTTGTTTTATCAAGATTAATTTTAAGATTATTACTATTTAGCCACTCTATCAGTGAATCAAGACAATTATTTATATTACTTTCAAAGGAACCTGTGTTTTCATTTGTAAATATTACTGTACTATCATCAGCAAATAGTATCATCGGTTCTTTCTCTTCTCTTATAACAAATATAACTATATATATCTATCCATTCCTGGTGCTGCTGGAAGAAATTTCTTTTAGAAATAAGCAGTACCCTTTCTCTTCTGTTGTTGTGTCTTATAATATCTTTGTGTACTAAATAAATAAACAAAACTATTTATAACAAACGTATTTTTTTGTTTTTACTGAGCCTTTATCGATTTAATTTAAAAAAAATTGCGGTAAGGTGGCGTAGACATCTGCCTATGTTGCTTATGCTGAAATCCGGTACTGGGCTGATGGTCGCCTTAATTTATGTAAGTCTGTTCGGTAACGGGATCTTACATCCGAAAGACAGTAGGTAACTAAGCAGTGGTGGTCGAACCTAGTCGAACCATAAAGCAAGAAACCCTTGATCAAGGATTAAAGTAAATCTAAAAGGGAAAAAGATCCATCCATCAATGGAATGGAATTGTTTAATTTGTTATGTGGGGTTTAATTTGTAATGCAATGGATTAATTTGTTATGTGTGGAGGCTAGGGGTTTAAGCCCCCCAAAAACCATTCGAGTGCACCCTTGACATAAAAGTGTGGATCGTGATTTTTAAATCCACACGCCATACGGATGCGTCTAAAGCACATGCGGATAACACAAAAGTTCTCTACAATATTTCACGTTGGTAAAAATACCGCTATCATCCGCCACTGCGCATTCATCTCTGCTCTATTGTAATAAAACGCCTGTTAACGAAGTGATGTTGCCTATTCATTTACTTAGAATATAATAGAATAGATTTTTATTCGCATAAATGTGGTTGACAAGGTGACAAAATAATTATAGTGGGATCTCACAATTGCCTCTTTTAGGCGTGCAATATTTACATTCAGGTTAATTAAGGTATCGACATATGGCTAAATGATATCCAATTAATAAATTAATTTAATAACTACAGTCACCCTTATACTACAACTACTTATAATCTTTTTTCTGCAAATACCCATTGGGAGTGAAATTTTAAAGTTAAGGGATATATTCAATTTCAAGTTTACTATTATACACTCAATTAATTTACATTACATGTACATTATCAATTCATTATACTTTATCAATTTCAAATTTAAAATTATATTTGAAATCAATACATAAATGATGTCTTGGCTGTAAATTAATTAATTTATCATTTAAAAATTCATCAATTGTATATATAGTAGCACTATTTTTCATGAGTAGATGTCGAAATTTTGTTTTAAAGCGCAATAATTCAAGTTCTTTCATTTCGTAAATGAATAAATAGTTTCGGTGCCATGCAGTACACGCTTTTTATAAAATTTTGTCACTTGAGTAGGTATTATGTATGTTTTATTACTGGTTTTCTTGGAAGTCTTGTTTGTTGTGTTATGCACTATTGCAATTAGAAAATACAAAGGCACCTTTTTAATTTTAGCAGCACTAAAAATTTTGAGCTCATATAATTTATTAATGTGCCCCGTGGCTTTACATACAGTGGTGATATTATACAGCCTAAAACGATAACAGAGCCGTCACATCTCTCCTACTTAGTGACGATAAACTTCAAGCTATAAAAACGCTGACAGATTCTTGTCGAATTTTATCGGATCTACATCATAAAGAAGAAGCGCGCATTGCCGAAGCGCGCATTGCCTGGTGGCTAGCGTAGAACGCAAGCGATCTATGCAGCTGAGCCAAACGGGCGCGGTCGGGTGTGTGGGGGTGACCGCTAGTGGCAAAAAAATTCATGCGCGTTTCCGTGCTTCGGAGGGCACGTTAAGCCGTCGGTCCCGGTTGTTGTCGATAGATAACAATCGTCAAACCTTGTCGGAGGCCTTATGAGCGGTTTGAAAACATCCGACAGCGAGTTGGCCACTAACCCGCATCTCCACCAACCCGCATTGGAGCAGCGTGGTGGAGTAAGCTCCAGGCCTCCCCAATAAGGGGGAGAGACCCGTGCCCAGCAGTGGGACGAAAAAAAGGTTGCAGCCAACATCATAAAGAAACCGAGGTTAGGAAAAAACGTATAACGTCTGGTCTCGACAAACCAGTTATTTCAGTGATTAAGGGATAAAAGCGTGACGAGACTCTTTTTGGAAATACGCTATTAGAAACGATAAAAGCTTCCATTCCAACACACAAGTAATCTTAGTTCCTAAAATTAGCGCTTTTAAGTTAAAGTTGAGCAGCGATGGCCGAGTGGTAAAAAACCCCGGTCTTCGACGCGACAGATCCCAGGTTCAAATCCTCGGCTCGCACCTCTGACAAAGAAATTTGTAATGTGCGAATTTATCGCTGCTCCACGGAGATGGAAAATATCGTGATATTTCATTGATTACGATGTTCTCCATCGCCGTGCATGCCTGAGAGAAATTCATAATTTCTCGAAAGCATGACGTCCACCAATCCGCACTTGGCCAGCGTGGTGGACTATGGCCTAAATCCCTCTCAATTGTGTGAGAAGGAGACCTGTGCCCAGCAGTGGGACATAAAAAAGGTTGAAAAAAATCAAAAGTCATTAGTAAGGTTAATTAAAACAAAATTAAAGTAGTAACCGTTTAATATAAGGACACATTTTAATTTAGTCTATTGGTATTTTCTACATCGACCAAAGACAACGAAACTACTGCAGCTTCCGAAATCTCAACTAACGGCCTACCCCTAAACTTCTCCTCGATGTCCTGTAGAGTTTTATCCTTGGTTTCTGGCATCATTATCCAAGAACCCACCAGCCCATAGATGACGAAACCCGCATAGATGCAATACGCTCCGTGGAGCCCAACATTCGACAGCAAAAACAATGCAGTCTTCGAGTTGACGACAACGTTCACAGTGAAAAACATAAGCGCAATTGTACTCGACAATCCGCGGAACTCCAATGCGAAAATCTCCCCAGCAATTATATTCGGAAGAGGCAAACATCCCGCTGCTATGGTAAATATATGGAGGTGAATCAACAAGACTCCAATTGCTGAATGATCGAAAGATAATCCATAATGCACCTTCGCAAAAACATACACAGCAATTAGTAGATAAACTACAATGTTCAAAGACACCGTTCCAATAAGCATCAGACGCCTTCGCACCTTCCTTATGCCGATTACAGCGATGGAATTAGTTATAATCCTTTGGATATCTGTGGACATCACCAGCAAATTCATATTCACGTCATCACCGACGATATGCTTGTATATATCAGTTGTGTACGTGTCTATAACAGCAGCTCCTGACCATTCGTTAATCAGATGTAGATGAAACATCAGAAATATTGGCATATAGAACTCTCTTTTCTTTAACATTTCTCTTAAATAGTTAATTTTTCTTTTTATCGCTAAACTGAAGCCTTTAGGCACATGCATCTGCCTTATTTCTATTATATTCATGTTAACTTTGATCAACTTCTCTACTTCGAATTCTTCTTCAGGGTATCGAAGCCAACGAAATGCTTTTCTACATTCCTCAAATCGTCCTCTCGATGCAAGAAAACTAGGGGATTCAGGAGAGTATAGAATGATGATACAGTCCAAAAAGGTTACTGCTGTAAAGATGCGTGCGACATTCTGCCAATTTAAACATGTTCCGAGGCCGTGAACAAACAATATGCCAAACGAATATGATATTGATATCGTGGTGAGAAACGCTCCTCTGTATTTCGGGCTGGTGTATTCTCCAACCAATACTGAGCCGAAAATGGCTATCATGCCAGAACACAGTCCTTGCACTAACTTAATAAATACGAGTGAGAAAAAGTCTGAACAAACAGAAATGCTGAGCCATGATATGCAAAGAAGCGCCGCGCTAAGGAAATTGGCGACTTTGCGACCACATCTTCCCATTATTGATGGGACTATTAACGCTCCTACTAGCATTGAGAGGTGGTGGACTGAACCTGTAAAAACAAACGAAAATTGATTAAAAGGAAGGAATTAAAAATTAAGTTTTGGTGGGAAATTCAGAGACGCATGTTGTACTTTCGTTTTACTTTCATTTACTTGGTGTATATCAGATTAAGTTGATTGCATTTTGTTCGATGTAGATTAATTACAGTGCCCGGGAATTGTGAAATACAATAATAGTACGAAAATAATATTTTTACGAGCTGCCTCCAAAGCTCTACCCGACACGTTCTGTTAAAGTATCCATTGCTTTATTACTCGAATATTTTAGTAGGGGAGCCCAAGAGGAGATTTTCGGATATAATCGAGCGCGTCTTATTAAGATATGAGGTACACCTTGCATCCTGTTGAGTACTGCCACGGTTAAAAAAACCTTCTATATACATAGGTACTATATTTTTTATCATACTTCCGGATGTCAAAATGGTCAGACTAGAATAACCCGCTGCCGTTGAACCATGACTTTTTAAATAATAAAAATTCTAACTCACTCGAGATTGCCAAAATTATTTCTTTTATTTCGCTGTTTTATGTATGTAGTATGAATGTATATACTAAAATCATCAGATTACTAAAATATGACTTACCATGCATTAAAATTACTGAAATATGAATTGCCATGGATTTAATTTATAATACTATTGATCGATATTTGTCGTTAATTAGTCTGTATCTTTAGTATAACATTTTTGAAAACCTATAGGCGCTCTCCCCAATGGTTGAACGGAAAACGTCATAAAATCCTTTAAACTTCCTACCACCCAACCTATAAAATGCACAAGGTTTTGATGACGCTTGAGGAAATTTACAATCAGCTTCGTGGGCTCCCCTACTATTTGATTGACTTTACTGGCCGATTACTGGCGACTGATTATTATGTCACCCGGTTTCAACAAAACTGGCAAAATTTGATTCTAATATTTTTGCTTGACAGTCTTAATATGCACGGATGCGATATTATCATCGAAAGAAAGATTAAAGGTATTGTAGCAGCTCAGCAAGATGGAGTATGCTACCCACTGGTGACATCTAGTGGCGTGATGTAACGAATCGTAAAAATGACTTACCAATCCAAGATTCATCTTCCTCATCTAATTCAATGTACTTGGTTGCCCTCAACTGTGGCACCAGGACTGATGAGAATCCGTTCATTACGGCTTGCTCCATCGTATTTAGGATTACTCCAAAGGTTACAAAACACTGGAAAGTTAAAAAAAAACTATTTGAATGGAGTAACAGACAAAGCATGCAGGCTTAAGTGGTCGTTGCAGCATATTATGGACGTCTACATACAACCTTAATGTTGCGCTGCTACTTCATAGGACGATGATCGCCTCATGTACATAAGTGGCCGGCCGGTTTCCTCCGAAACACAATAAAACTGCTTCACGGCAGAAGTGGGCGCAGCGGTGGTACTTCCTGGGCGTATTATAAAGTTTGTAGCGAACTTCTGCTACTCATCAAGAGATGGCGCCACGGGCATTCCTGAATCACGCTATCGAAGTTTTTTGAATATCGGACCAATTTACAAGTTCCGAAGTGAGTCTGTAGGAGCGCTGTCGCTCCCCGGGCATGACCTAGCCTGGCGAGAGACCCTTAGCCAAAAGTTCTACCACCTTCTCAAATAAATGATTCTCGTTAAATAACTATACATAGCACCCATCCTGATCCGTAAGCTCTAACATTTTCGGAATCATTTTTGGCAAAATCAGAACCTTTTTTAATTCGTAAATTTATAAGATTAGCGTAGTAATTGATGGTATTAAGATACTGATTGAATAATATAAGTAACTAGATTTTCTACAGTCTCATCTAAAAATTAGTCCCGAAAATTCACGAATGTTTTTATACTGGTATACAGAGTAGGCCCTTTACGATGAAACAATTCTATTGTGTTTCGTAAAGATTTTTTAATTAAAATAATTACACAATTAATAAATTAGGCATTACGTAGATAATTTTATAGATATTTAATTTTCATTTTACTGATAAAATATAAGGAAATAAATTTGCTGAACACAATGCTGTTATTTAGCCTAAGAACAATATAGTTAAATACCTAATGTATTCAAGGAAAATAAAAGTATATGAATATAAATATTTGCGATTGCGTGTTTTCTAAACAAACGCTCTAGTATATTTCCTTATTGGCTTAAGACACTAGAGGAATGATTGATATCGTAGCGACCTTCAGCAAACGATCAAGAGATGGCGCCACGTGTATTCTAAATCACGCTGTCGAAGTTTTCTAAATTCTTATAGCGTCCCACTGCTGTGTACGAGCCTCTCCCTCCCTATTATTGAGGAGGCCTGGAGTAGGTTTGTGGAGTTGTGGGATAGTGGTCAAACCGCTCATAAGCACTCCGACAAGCAAGGTGTAAAGACTTTATCTTTCCATCGAGTTCCTCGATGGATTAGAGTGCCCTATATAAAGCTTCCGTGCTTAAAATTATTGAGTCTGTGTATGGGAATGGGATTTCTGTAATCTCTTCAAGCTGATCGGATGTAATCTGATCTCTTAATCTGATGTAGCGGCCCGTTTTCGTTAATATAATCTCAAGTTCAGACCTTTTGTCACATGAAGACGTGGATAGCTTTTAAGGGGGACATTCCCCCGAAATAATATAAATACCTGTCGCACTAATGGTGAACACTTTATGGACCGACACATTTTGTTTAGAATCGTGTGGATATGTTCTGAAAAGAATAAAATAATGTGGTTTTAAAATTATTGATTAACCATTTTAAACAATGCGGTTATCAGTGATTTGTTATAATTATTATTGAATTATTTCACTTTTCTCAGTTATTTTGAAGTCAGTCTTAATTCCATACTAACTTCCCGCCAAAATACTTGTAATACTTGAAATATTTCATTCTTGTCATATTTTTGAATGAGAAACGAACTACGAGTAACAACAAACATTTTGGTAGGTCGGAACAAATAATATGGAATTAAAATTGTTGTTTTTTAGTAATAAAATTGGTTTAATATTATTATACACTATTTTTTATGTGCAGCTATCGTCCTGACATATTGAGAAAAAAATCGGCTTGCGCTATTACGAATATTTGCAAAATCTCATGTTTGAAATCATGTAATCAATATATAGGATATATATGGCTAAAAATAGTTACTTACCTACTGCTTTCTTTACTGTTTCTACACTTTATACAACTTTTTTTAGTTTTTTTAAGCACTCTCTTTTCTTACAGTAAACGAAATTCGATGCAAATATGTATATTCTCGATTGAGGCCAATTTGTAAAATAAATATTTTTAGGTAAGAGTATACCCCAAGTACAACGGTTAGTTCTACCTTTTCAGCATGTATCAATGAGTTGATACAATTGAACTAAAATTCCATTATGTCAATATTCGACTGGAACTCGTAGGGTTCCGTATCCAAATGAAAGAAGCGCAATAATCTGTATATATATCGTATAGTTTTTTTTTGTATTTTATATCCGCAAGTAAATAAACTAGTCAAGTAAGTAAACAAATCGGTTAATTTAGAGTTAAAAAATGTATGTTATAGTTTATTACTCAGTTTAGTTATTATTATTGTTACTATGATTTATTGATGACTATTGTTATTGAAATATTGAGTATTGTAGTAACAAAAATACTAGTAACTTTACAAACAGCGTAAGCCATCGCCTTAGACCATAAAAAAATAGAAATTGAATTGCGAAACCCTTAGTTATTTGCTCGCTGTTTTTTAACTTCGTCGAAGGTAGGGCAAGT
Source organism: Pyrgus malvae (assembly GCA_911387765.1). NCBI lineage: Eukaryota > Metazoa > Arthropoda > Insecta > Lepidoptera > Hesperiidae > Pyrgus > Pyrgus malvae. The sequence continues at coordinate 14,225,380 of OU426971.1, read as the reverse complement.
CCTTGCATGATTAATTAACCTAAAATAACATGGTTTCAATTTAAATATACATTGTAATTTAAAAACCTGTTCTTTTGGAAATTGGCTAGATCTTTAAGTAATTTCACATGAGTTTTTTTTTATTTAAAGGAGCGGACGAGAAACCAGGCAGGTAGTATTAAGTGGTCAATGCAGCCACAGGACATCCACACATAGCCTGGCTTGACGGCAAAAATATGCGCAGCGGTGATACCTAGATCGAACTGTTATGATCCGATTAATTTAGCAATCATAAATAATAACAACAAATAATAACAACAATATTACAACTATGCTTTTTCGTCTCTTTCTTTTTGTTATGAATTCGCTGTTTTATTGTAATTTTGTTAGCACCTTCGTAGTGTTTAGACGACAACATTAAAAACTTGGTATTGGGTCTAGTCAGTCAGATGTTCAACGTTGTCCAGAACGTGTTCGATGGAGTTTTGAAAGCAAGCCGAAAAAATCATGTTTTCGCACATTTATTTTATTTCACAACACTCGTGAACTGTCATTTACTTATATCGAACAAAATGCCATCAACTTTATCCGATATAACTCAAAATTAGCGTATTTTTGAGTTATATCGGATTCATAATAACAATAATAATGAAAATAAAACAAGAGCACAAATTGTCCCTCCAGACTTCTCGCCAAAACTCTCCAACTTTTGACTTTGACTTTTGGTCGCTGCAGCCTATGGACATCTACACACAACCTCAAGGAAGCTTAAGTCTTGCCTGTGGTAGCATGCAGTTGCGCTGCTACTCCAAAGGCACGGTCGCCTCATGTAAGGCTGTAAATATTCCACGTCTATGGTATTAACTGTTTATGTAAAGATTGAAATTTCATCAAATAAAAATCTTTTTCATTATCTTTGTAAAAAATTGGCAAACTACTATCAGTTTATTACGATGATTTCTTCGTTCTTCAAAGCAATTGACAGATTTTCGTACTCAAGATAAGAAAATCTTTTATTTATTTATTTATTTTAAGTCAGACATAGTCCATTAATGTGTTAGTAAGCATCTTATAGCCTATGTTGGTAACCAAATTCAATTCAAATATTTGTGTCATTATTTTTATTTATTTATTAATGAATTAAGAACATTTTCATGTAAAATGTTGCCAAATAGCTTACTCTGTTAAAAAAAGGATATCAGTAGAATTGAGTTGCCCTATCTATACCAGAGGCCTTAGTGTGAGTCTGCGAGAAAAGCGTTACTAACGCGTTTGCGTTAAGAATTTAATTATCGACCTTATTCCTGATGTGTTAAGATCTATCTGTCCAATTTTAACTCGGACGCAGTAGTAACGTTTGCGCGTTTACAAACTTACACTAAGGGCTCAGAACAAACTTCAACGTCTAGATCAGAGTGGTTGACTTTGGTTGGGTTAAAAAACACTGCAAGTTAATTTTAAAATTTATATACCAATATAAAAATGTTACTGCCAACTAGCCACATAATGCATTACAATCAAACTGAGTAAATACCTGCTTTACTTTACACTTTTCTCATCTAGAACTAACAATTAACTATAAATTTAATAACAATTAATCCTTAGAATAATTACAATCACATTATGGAAACCAAGTTCGCGGGCCCAAATTGAAGCATTTTGGTGCCATTAATACTCCGTAAGACTTAAGGTTAAATTTTATCACAACACTTTTTAAAAACAAAAGAAGTCTAATAAAATAACTTTTCACAGTCAATATTTTGTAGTATTTTATAGTTAATTTGGTCAAAATAAAAATATTTTGTTTGCCAGATGTGACAGCTGTAGGAATCTATTTAGTGCTTCAATTTTGACAGTGCGCTTGTATGAAGACACTCATTCTATTCGTATTTATTCTAAGAACTATTCGTAATTTAACTTATTTAAATATAGTTAGTAATAAGTAATGAAAATACATGAATATACAAAGTAATCGTATCGATGGAATGCAACAATTATTGTGTAACAACAACTAATGCAGTTGTGTGTGTGTAAGTGTATGAATGAATTCAAGTATAAGTTACCTATATAATTTAAACAAATAATAAACCAGCTACAATAATAACACAATATTAAATTCTAACCTTATACATTAATTAAAATGTCTGCCTCTTTGCAATGCTTCACCAAGGCACACGTGTTATTGTAACTATCTTGTACTATGAGTATGACTTTTGTATAACATAAATAAATAAATAATTATGCAAAGGCGAGGGTTTCCGTAAGAGACAAAGTCACTATATTGCTCTCTGTACAAAATGCGACAAGTGCGATACACAAGTGAGCACATTGTATAATGTGATGACGTATTTATGGGTGAATTTTCGGAAATACATAATTATTATTACTACACGATTTGTATGTGACACTTACTCTAATATTTTTTTTAACTTCCGACGCCAATGTGTATTGAAATAAAACGAGATTTTTACAGTTTTTCGGAACAATGTTAGCAACTTTTTAAATGCAGTGAAATAAAGATTATCAAGGATTAAGTCACAAAGGTAAATCCTTTGAGCATAGATTAAAATAATTATGTTAGGTATAAAATATTTTTTTCAGACTTTTAGTACATATGTAAAATACATACAAAATGTTGTTTTTTGGTAACCCTCGGCTTAAGAACCAGATTTTTTTTCAATATTTTTATCATTAAATGTTAAAAAAAAGCTTGACTAATATTTCGTGCATTGATAGGTACAGAACAGTGACATCACTCTACTGTATTTCTCTCATTGCCTAATATTAAATTTAGAAAGTACATAAGCATCATTTAATTAGCCGTATTTAATTAGCCGTATATTTATGGCCGTACAACAATGACAAATATCAAGTGTTTATTATCACCCAGGATGTTAATAAACTATTTATAAACTATTTCACTATTTCATTTCATTTCAATAAATTAAATCGCCAAAATATGACTTTGGTGCGCTTATCACACTATAATAATTAATTTATTTTGGTTGTATAATTACACAATACAGCCAATAGAATAAATTCTTAGTCAACATTGCAATTATGGATTTCTTACTGATTGAACCTACCCGTAGCTTATGATACGGTTCGATACTTTTTAAACAGTAATCTCATTACATACTCGTATTTATAACCAAATAATTCACTCCCCACTTTTCTCTTCTTCAGCCCGAGGCAGAAAAATGTCTGAAGCCTCAGTTTGTTTTTCTCCTCTAAACTCTTCTTCAATTTCCTGAAGAGTTCTATTCTTCGTTTCCGGTAGCATGATCATAGAAATAACTAAACCGTAGGTCACGAGTCCAGCATACATCAGATAAGCTCCATGAAGACCAATATAAGAGAATAAAAACAACGCAGTCTTCATATTAATGATCATATTCACACAGTAGAATAGCAGCGTTACCATGCTGGATATGCCTCTGTACTCCAAACAGAATATTTCTCCACATATAATATTTGGAAGAGGCAAGTTACCTATAGCCAGGGTGATCGAGTGGAAAATTATTAGTCCTATTCCTACGACTGGATAGTCAAACGTAGAAAATCCATTAGACTTCGCGTATACATGAGCAGCAGTCAACACAAATGATGCTATATTTAAGGATATAGTCACCAGAAGTACAATACGTCTTTTAAATTTACGAATTACTATTATAGCCACTAAGTTCGTGACGAGTCTAACACAGTCTGCACATAACATGATGACGGGTGCATTTATATTTTTACCGATAATTATTGCATAAATATCTCCCGTGTAAGAGTCGAGCAAGTTGCTTGCAGACCACTCATTGATAATGTGCAAATGGAACATCAGGATCACGGGCTTATAGAACTCCTTTTTCTTTATCATTGTCAGGAGGTAATCGGTTTTATTCTGCATCTTTCGCAATAAACTTGTCTCTATAACGGTTTTAGTATCTCTCATATTGGCTTTTATCATTTTTTCTAGTTCTTCCTCTTCTTCTGGGTACCTAAGCCAACGAAAGGCTTTTCTGCATTCATCGTAACGTCCCTTAGACGCTAGAAAGCCGGGTGTTTCGGGAGAAGACATGATGATAATACAATCTATAACAGTGGTGCCTGCGAAAATGAAGGACAGCTGCCTCCAGTTGAAAATCATGCTAAGACCGTGAACAATCAAGACTCCGAGAGTGTATGAAAGGGCAAGAGTAGTCAAAAATGCTCCTCTGTACTTTGGTGTCGTGTACTCGCCAATAATGATGGGTGCGAGAATAGCAGTCATACCGATAGATAGTCCTTGAAATATTCTAATATACAGAAGGGTGTGGTAGGTAGAAGAGAACCCCAGACCGATCCAGGAGACGGCTAACATTCCATTGCTGATGGCATTTGTTGTTCTCCTTCCAAAGATTCCCATAACTGATGGAACAATTAGGATTCCGACGATTAAAGACATTCCGACTATTGATGCTGGAAATGAAAGAAAAAACATTTTTCAGATGATGGAACGATGATTTAAAAAAACAATGATTACATCCTTAATAACCTACATAACTGAATTCTAAAATCAAACATCAGCCATAGGTCAAGGACCGAGTGAATAGTATGGGTATGAACAGCAAAAACGGGAAAAATATAGGGCTATAATAAATATAATATTGTTAAATAACTGGTTAACAAAACTGCTTTATATGATACACCAAGTCTATCAAATAGCCTTAGTACTTAAAAGTTACCTAAATTTTCAAAGACAAGTTTTAAGAGAGTGATTATAGAGCCATTTACTTAAAAATAAAAACTACACAATACCCAAAGATAGCGCGACTTCTATCTATGCGTATTGAGAAGGCCCTTAGATTGTTTCCTTTTTTCTAGCGATGTTACCAGACGACTGTAGCACTCTTTGCATGCATTACGATTCTAAAGATTAAATTAGCTTAATGAGTTCAGCTTAATTACCTATCCATGACTCTTCATCTTCATCTAATATAATATCCTTCGTCCGTCGGAGCTGAGGCAGCAGAACTGATGTGAACCCCATCACATTGGCATCGCCTGTCGTGCTTAGAGTCACACCAAATGTTGCGAAGCACTGAAGAAGAAAATTTCAGACCAAACTTACATTTAATCCGTTATAAGGATATCGAAGGGACCACTATAATAAGTCGCAATATCGTTTTAATAACCGACGTTAATTAATTCTATAAGCAACATCGAAATCGGCACTAAGTTTCGGTCATTATAACCAAAATGTCATTATAAATGATAATCGTTGTAAGAGGTTTTGACTGTATGTAAAAATAATACGCAATTTAGATTTGTTTATTGAGACAAATTCAGCGATACGAAAAAATAACTGAAAGGCAGAAAATATCGGAAGAACATATTTTTAGGATCAGAAGTAGGAAATTATTTAAAAAAGATCAGTTTACACAGTTTTATTATTATTCTGCGATTTTTCAAACTAAATTTTAAACAATTAATTACAACACTTATCTCACAGTAAACTTTTCTAATTGATTATGGTTACAAATTATAAACAGCCGTTAATTTAATGCCGATACTATTACAACCTTCCGGTTCGGACGACAGAAAACAACAAAACCAAAACCCTACCTCGTGATTTTACATTGCTTTTATACTATTCGTCAGATGACATCACAATATTTTTCTAACTACCCTAACACGGCCTCTCCTGATCGTGCGCCGTCCTCGGGCACATTTTCAGCGGCATTTTCATTGAAATCTTCGGTGGCAGGCGATGCGTCTGTGTCCGTTGGGGCTGAGACCATACACGGAACTCCTGCATTCTCATCGTCATCGTCATTTAGTTCCTCTGTGCCTAAAAAAAAATAACTTATCGTTAGTATTGTTTGTTAATTCGCTAGATATTGCCTACACTTTCATTCCTCACGCTAACAAGGCCCTCTATCATCGAGTCATACAAGTTAAGTTTGTTTTCATCTCTCACAAGCTCCCAATACATACATCTCCATTTGAGCATATACTTGCATTCTTATGCCAGAATAAAGCAATTCGTTTGCTTGATCTATTACACGTGTATGTTAGAAGTGACTGCTGAAATCAAGCGTCAGCTTTACCGGGGCTCGGTCCCCACACACATGTTACAATATGTGTTTTGCTAGGCCGGAGCTTACACACGTAAAACGTGTCTGCCGGGGCGCAGTCCCCACACACATTACAAGTGTGTATTGCTTTGCTGAGGTTTATACACGTAAAACGTGTCTGCCGGGGCGCAGTCCCCACACACACAACACATATGCCTTGCCGTCCTTGAGGAGCATCACCTTGAGTGCTCCTACCTTTCACTACTAGGAGAACCAGGTATTCATGAAATCTGTAACATAGAACGTTTCTTTAGACACACAACAAATTACGGTACTTACTTTCAAAGAAGGCTGCACAACTCTCGGGACACCACTCCCCTTTCCATGGTACCATGTATTGTGCTGCTGCTTGCGTGGTTTTCCCGCGAGCACCACCCAATAATTTGAGCTCGTACCGACCACTCGGGAGCACTTTAGCTACCCGGTAAGGTCCTCTCATTCCGGAGTCAAGCTTTCCGGTGGATTGCGAATATTTAATAACAAACACATGGTCGTCAACCTGGAAAGTCTTGGGAGGGCGTCGATGACGATTGATGTAAGAATCCTGTTTGTCTTGGTTTTTCTTTAGCAGGTCTTTGGCTCTATCCCTGCACATCTCCCGCCACGCCTCACGGTTTGGCTGTGAGTTTTCAATTGCCACGTCACGGACCAACGCACGTATAACAGGAGTGGTCGCGTCGGATCCAATTAACAAATTTAAAGCAGATTGTTGAGTTGACTTTTGTTTTGTGATGTTTAAAACTAATTGTATTTTGCACAACGCATCCGACCAAGTAGTATTTTTATTATTACTCTCAACACGAATAAGATTTAAAACGGTTCGTACGTACCTTTCCACTTGGCCGTTTGCGTGGTGCATTTCAGGCGTCACATAATGGATATCGCAGCCCATTTCTCGTACCCAGTTTGTAAAACTAGAGGCCTCAAACATTCGGCCACGATCACAAACTAGTAGTTTAGGAACACCGAACAGAGATATTGCGTTTTCAAGGACACGTTTGAGTTCGTTTGTGTCTTGACGATATAGTGCATAGAGTAAACAAAATTTCGTAAACGCATCTATAAGTACCAAGACAAATTTAAAGCCATTTGACTCAGGTAACGGACCTAACACATCTACATGAATCGTGTTGAAGGGTTCATTAGGCTTTTCCCATGATGTAATGGGTTGGAAAGGAGCTCTAGGGATTCTCTTTTTAGACATACATACGAGACAATGAGAAGTATATTTATCGACAAATTGTTTGAGGCCGGGAAACCAAAAATGTTTAAGAATGAGATTCATCGTTTTCTCAGCTCCTATGTGTTCGTGCTCATCATGGAAGATGCGCAGAAGACTTAATCTATGTCCCTTGGGTATGAAACATAAAAGACGCGGCTCCTCACCGACTGGAGTGTAACGATAATAAAGAAGATCGTTTTTACACACATAACGTTTTTGGTCCAAGTTACCGTCGCTGAGCTTTTGTAGAAGTTCCCGAGTTTCGTTATCGGCGGCCTGCGCAATCTGAGCCCAGTTCATCGGCTTCTCTATGTTGTTAATTTGCGTAGTTGGTGGATTCCTGCTGAGATAGTCTGCATGGGACATCATAGTCCCCTTTCTATACTCAATGGTAAAGTTAAAATCTTGTAAATAAATCCACCAGCGTGCAACGCGTGGGAGCAGATCCTTTTTACGCTCAGTGGACTTCAGCGCATTGCAATCTGTTATAATTTTAAATGGAATGCCGATCAAGTAATGTCTGAAATGTTGCAATGCTCTGACGACCGCGAGCGTTTCCAACTCATATGAATGGTATCTGCTCTCAGCGCCCTGAGTGACCTTGCTAAAATAGGCTACCACCCGCTTGGTGCCATCACTATGAGCCTGCATTAACACAGCGCCATAACCTGCGCTACTCGCGTCTGTGTGGAGTTCCGTTACTAGTTTAGGGTCAAAAATTGCAAGTATAGGTTCGTTAGTTAAAATTTTTATAAGATCTTGACGAGTTTGTTCTTGTTCACTGCCCCATTCAAATTTAACATCTTTTTTGGTTAGACGGGAAATACTTGCAGTTTTTGTCGCGTAGTTTTTAATGTAACGGCGAAAATAACCGGCTAGACCTAAAAACTGCCTAACCTGCTTTACGTTCTTAGGTACAGGGGCATTTGCCAGTGCTTCTATTTTACGGGAGCTCGGCCTAACCTGACCATGACTTATAACGCGGCCAAGATACTCCACTTCGGTGGTTAGGAAGGAACATTTTCGGAGATTTATTGAGAATCCAGCGTCCGTTAGTGTTTTTAACACTTCTCGCAACAAATTGATTCCATCACTGACCGTCATACTCATAATAAGTACATCATCTATGTATACCAGAACCTGACCTGCCTCAATAAATCTTCGAAGGGTCTTGTTAATGATCCGTTGATAAACGGTGGGAGAATTGCACAAACCAAATGGCATCTTGAGGTACTCGTAGTGTCCCTCAGGAGTGACGAAGCCTGTCTTGTGGACTGAACTTTCATCTATTAGTATTTGGTGGAAGCCTGAGGCCATATCAAGGCCTGTAAAGAACTTTGAACATCCAAGTCGGTCAATATGATCCTCTATCAGAGGCAGGGGGTACCTATCTTTAACAGTGATGCGATTGAGTGCACGGAAGTCTACGCACATCCTATCCTTACCATCCTTCTTTTTTACTAGGATTATGGGACTAGCGTATTCGGATTTGGACTCCCTTATTATTTTTTTGTGCAATAAATCTTTGATTATCTCCCTCACCTTAAGTTTTTCTTGGTATGACAAACGATAGGGATGGTAAGCGACGGGGACATCGCTTGTCAGGTTAATCTGCATTTTGCCCGTAGTTACTGTCGTAGTAGCGGTACCAGTTATGAAGAATTGTTTAAAGTCGTTTATGACGTTCATTAAGGAACATAATTCTTCACCTTGAAGAGGTGTATTTATATTAGGGAACTCGACGGGCTCAACAGTACAAATGAAGTTTGGGGTATGTGCTAAAAATTGTTCGTACTTAGTCCTGACATACGTGACCCCGTCCCTGTTAAGCACATCGGTTCCAATTATAATAGGCGTATTCATAAATGATGCCGGCACCACGACGAAGTCTACTTCGAGGGAGATTTTACTAAACTCAACCGTTAGCGTGACATACTCATAGGCTACAATCCCGTTGCTACCTATGCCTTTCAGGATGCGATGGGTTGGTTTACGCGAACAAGAAAAGTGCTTGACGATATCAGACGAGATAAGTGATACACCAAGCGCCCCACTATCTATAAGTATGTCGACCGGAATACCCTGTATCACAGCTGTAGTAATATCCCTACTCCTAGGAGAGTTATGAACCTCTTTGCAAAGGTTCACCTTCCGCTGGCCATTATTTGAAGATGCAGCGCGACGCTTAGCGTAACAATCACTTTCAATGTGGCCCATTTTTTTGCAATAAGAGCATTGGACAGTCTTAGATTTTTCGCTGGGTGCAGACTTTTTATGACAGTTGATACGTATATGTCCCGTTTCACCGCATGAATAACATAAATTGTTATTACTACTCGAAGGTACATGTTTCCGTTTAGACGACATGATGGGCTTGGGAGCTAACCGATTGTCAGGTTTGCCACGGCCGGGTTTAACGTAAATGGCCAGAAATGTAACTAAATTATCAACCGTTAACTCGGCGTTCGCTGCCGCGGCTCGGACTTGAGCGTCATTAATGCCCCGAATGACTATTTGAACCATCAGTTCATCACTTAATCCCTTTACAATGCGCAGTCGCAGCAGCGAGCGTCGAGCATACTCCGCATATGTATTAAATTTGTCTGAGTTCGTATTCATGACTTCAAAAAGTATATTTGCATAATCGAGTTTGCGCGGACATAAGGATCTGAATTCCTTGATAAAATTACTCCAAGAACGGTCATTAGTAACCCATTCATTTAACCAGGTCCTTGCATCCCCTTTTAAACAATGAGCTACCCGCGATAAACATTCTAAATCACCCCACTTATTTATCAACTTTGCACGCTCAACTTCGTCGCACCATGTCTCAAAGTTGTGTACTGCCGGGTCGAAATTCGATACGTAATAATTATGAGGTTTTACCTTATTAATTACAATGTCCAGTGCATCAGCCAAAGCTTCAGCTGCAGACGGCACGTCACTACTACAGTGAGGATCGGCGTTACGTACACTACGTGGAGGCGTGTGCGACGAGCTGGCCGTGCTTCCCTCGATCGCGTCCAATCGCTTCGTTATGGCCGCTAATGCCTGTATCACTGTGTCCTCGTGGCTGCGGGAGCGTGTGCGTCGCGACCGGGAACGATAACACGATTTAGATTTATCGCGAGAACCCGACCGTGAACGCGAAACAGAGTGGTGGCGAGAACGCGAACGAGAACGAGAATCGCGACGGTATCTACGCGATTTACCACGCTTATGTTTCGCCCTATCACGCATAGACACTTCGGATTCAACACTAGGTGACCGAGGCATTTTCAACAAATTAACGACTGTTTTTCAAAAACGAATCTAATTAACGTATGTGGGCCTGTAGGCCTATCCCACTTCTGATTTTAGGATCAGAAGTAGGAAATTATTTAAAAAAGATCAGTTTACACAGTTTTATTATTATTCTGCGATTTTTCAAACTAAATTTTAAACAATTAATTACAACACTTATCTCACAGTAAACTTTTCTAATTGATTATGGTTACAAATTATAAACAGCCGTTAATTTAATGCCGATACTATTACAACCTTCCGGTTCGGACGACAGAAAACAACAAAACCAAAACCCTACCTCGTGATTTTACATTGCTTTTATACTATTCGTCAGATGACATCACAATATTTTTCTAACTACCCTAACAATATTTATTAAAAACCGGCCAAGTGCGAGTCGGACTCACGCACGAAGAGTTCCGTACCATTATCTATAAAAAAATTACGTTTATTGTATGGGAGCCCCCTTAAATATTTATTTTATTCTATTTTTTGTATTTGTATTACAATAGCGGCAACAGAAATACATCATTGCCTTTGATATCCATAGAAATCATTGCATTAAGATTGAATGAAAGGTAAATTTTGGTTTACGATTTATGACGTATTAAAAAAACTACTTACTGACACACATTTTACCACTTTGGAAGTGTCTCTCGCGCAAACTATTCAGTTTAGAAAAAAATGATATTAGAAACCTCAATATCACACGTATGGGTTTGATGAAAAAAAAATTTTGAGTTTCAGTTCTAAGCATGGGGAACCCTCAAAATTTATTGCTTTTTTCTAATTTTGTGTAAAAATCTTAATGTGGTTCACAGAATAAATCTACGTACCGAGTTTCAACAGTATAGTTCTTATAGTTTCGGAAAAAACTGGCTGTGACATACGGACGTACCGACAGACAGACATCACGAATCCATAAGGGTTCCGTTTTTTGCCATATGGCTACGGAACCCTAGAAAGAACGTAGCTTTATGAGCAGTTTCACACAAGCGCATTTTACGCGCGTAATAAATCGGGTTTTAATTTTCGGGTAAAGAAATTTGGTTTAATCCGTGTTTTCAACTTAAACATTTATATAAACTGAAAAATATGACTCTTCCTGCTTCCTCTTCCTCCTCTATCGGCGAGTATATGTAATTCTATTTTCTTAAATTGGGAGCTGAAGTAGATGGCGTTGTTAAGCAAGCCAATGAGGCTCTGAAAATCAATTTTTACCCGATACTCCTACTAGTACTCGCTCGTTACTACACGCTACTTACACATGAGTAAATATTATTACAAGTGTCCCTAATCACTATAATAATGTGTACAAAATTCAAACCCTGCCTTTAAAACCTTTTAAGAAGGCAGTCAAACAAGTCCTCTGCCGCAAGGCTTACTATGACACTAAAGACTATCTTAATGATAAAGGAGCGTGGGAATGAATCTCGCTCACACAAGGCTATATTATAGAATATATTAGTTTTAGTAATTACTCGCATCTGTGAGCAGGTGGAAGTGGGTTGATACTATCTCACACTATCAGCAGTCACGTGTGCCCATTATCGACCCATAGCCATAGCCATTCTGTTATATCAAATATATAATGTATTTTTTGAAGACTGCTGGGAGTTTTTTTCCGCTGCCTTTTTTCTCTCAGCTCAACATTTAAGGCGATGACCGGGAAAAAATGGCAAATATTTTGTATTCCTAATATGAAATAAATATTTTTTCTTTCTTTCACGCTATTTACCTGCTTTAGAAACGGTGTTTTCCATGATGATCTTGAACGCGAAGCCATGCTTCTGAAAAAGTCAGCGTTGCAGCTTTCTATGTTTTCTTACATTACGACTTCCTGAAAACAAAAGTCACGTAATAAAGTCATGATCTAAATAACATTTGCAATATTTGGCAAGGAAAGGTTGATTACCATACCGAAATGGAATTCGTGGTTCGAGGGTCATGGGTTCCCAGCGAGGCAAAAGTTACAAACCTAAGTTTGAGCTTCGTTTTTTTTATAATTTATTTCTTCAACCATTTCTATATCTTACTGTTGGGCAAAGTTGAAGCAGATAGTGATGGTTCCGTTCGGAATAATAATAATACGATAACGAGAAATACAAAATAATTTTGTAAGTTAACATAAGTCGAACGTTTAATATTCTAGGAGCGTAATAATAATATAATAACATATTCTTTATTTCAGACACATTATAGTACGTAACAAAACAAAACAGATCACTTGAAGAGTAACTTCACACTACTAAAAAAAGAAAGTAAGAAAACCACTGCCGTTTGGCTAGATACCCGCGGTTTTGGAGATTACCCCAAAAAAGGCAGAAAGGCTAACCTTGAAGACTATAATAATAAGCAGGGCGGCTTGTGGCGAGCCGTTAGTAAGTAACGACTCCACGGAACAGAGTTCTCCCGAGGAAAACCCCCTGTTCCTCGTCTCCGGTAGGCGGAGTGACTTTTGTTATCGGGAGGCGGGGGGAGCCCAGCACAGGCCCGTCTTCGGGAGAGCAGATGTACTCTCCTGCAACTTCCGGTGCATTCGGCCACGTACACGGCGCCGTCACTCCCGGGGCTGCTGGCTGGACGGGTCAAGCTCTCACTCTCACCGCCCGCAACCCCGGAAGCCCTCTATTGCGATCAGGCAGGGGATACCGTAGCTCTATTCTTAATCCCAAAGATCTGATCGTAAGAGGCGACTAAAAGGGGGGCTTCCGTGGATGCGGATGGTGAGAGTGAGAGCTTGACCCGTCCAGCCAGCAGCCCCGGGAGTGACGGCGTTGTATGCGTGGCTGCATGCCGCCTTGAACACCTGAAGGTGCAGGAGAGCACATTTGCCGGTGCGTTCCTATGGAGATCCCGGAGTCCTCACAAACGCAGAGGCAGGCCACCGAGGGGGTACTAGCGAGGAGATACCAAAAAAAAGGTAGGTATTGCTTTAATTAAGCGAGCTCGAAATTTTATCCGTTAGGAACGTTTATATCTAATATACAAAATCCTCGTGTCCGGTGAAAACACCGTGACCGGTGTTTGTAATTAAATTCCTTTGAAATGGCTCGACCGGTTTTCATGAAATTTTGGGTGCATATTGGTTAGGTCTGCGAATCGGACAACATCTATATTTCATCCCCCTAAATGCTTAGGGTGGTCCACCCTTTAACATTATAACGCGGTACGATGTGTGCGGGGTCAGCAAGTAATTTATATAATTTTGCCTTTAGGCACTCTTCGTAACGGAGTAATGGAAAACATTATAATAACTTTTTTATCTTACTGCCAGCCTATCTGTAAGATACGGTCCTCGTGACGTCGTAAATTTTATAATTAGCATTGTTACCTGAGGTTGACCTAATATATTACTGCAATGAAAAGCCCAGATCTAGGCACCTAGTAATACAATCTTTTAAAATTTTAGTACACCGATTAGGCACCGTAATAGAGTTGTAATTTAGGTCCAACTCATATTTTGGATGGAATGTGGTTTAAAAAACTAAAAAAAAACATGCTTTTGTGAAAATACGAACTATAAAGTAAAAAATAAGAAGAAAATGTATTTTACTGTAAAAAAAAGCGTGGGGTGCTTTTTGAGATAACTACTATTGACACAATGACCCCACGCTTTGTTTTACAGTAAAATACATTTTCTTCTTATATTTTATTTTTTAGTTCGTATTTTCACAAAAGCGTGTTTTTTATTTTTTTAAACTACATTATTTATTTGTAATTTTTAGTTGGTTTTTTTTTCATATTATTGCATTGTCATCGGCCCTTGACCCCTGCGCAAATTTTCAAGTTAATCAGACGCTTAGAAGTAGGTGAAAATGACGTTAAAAGATTCCGTTACATACATACATACATACAGTCAAGATAATAATAATATAAGCGTGTTAAAAAAGCGTACATATCAATATTTACTTTGCTACCCGTAAATTACCCAACATTAAACTTTGTTTTTTGATAAAATGGAGAAAATCTTTACGCAAATAACCAGTTAGGCTTACTAATACTAATTTAGTACTCATAGTACAACTTTAAATGAAAACTACGAGTAAATAGTACTTAAACGGGCAATACGCTGTAGCTCGAGAGGTAGTTACAAAACGCACATGGCCCGACGACTAGCGTAAAACGCAAGCAATGAACGCAGCTGAAACAAACGGGCGCGATCGGGTGTGAGACGGGTGACCGTTAGTGGCAAAACATTCGAAAACTATGTCGAGAAATGGGATTGTATTTCATTAACGCGAAACTTTAAATATAAACTTCTAAATATTTATTATGGCCGCAACCCTTTTTGCGTCCCACTGCTGGGCACGGGTCTCTCCCCTTTATTGGCGAGGCCTGGAGCTTACTCCACCACGCTGCTCCAATGCGGGTTGGTGGAGATGCGGGTTAGTGGCCAACCCGCTGTCGGATGTTTTTCAAACCGCCCATAATGCCTCCGACAAGGTTTAACGACTGTTATCTATCGACAACAACCGGGACCGACGGCTTAACGTGCCCTCCGAAGCACGGAAACGCGCATGATTTTTTTTTATTAACTTCTGCTGAAATCACTCAACACGCGTCAGATTCAGTTTAGTGTTCTGTGGTTTGAGCAAGTTTTCGTTCGAAAGTTGTCTTCTGCCTGCTCATTGACGAACATTTTGCCTTCTCATTAGCAGATAAAATGTTAGGTACTGACCTTTATGATTGGAGGTTTGGCGGAAAGTCAGAAAAGACATATTAGATAAGTATTATTGTGCTCTTGTTTTATTCTCATTGTGTAGGTGGTAGAACTATTATTGTTCGCCCGGGGAAGTACCACCGCTGCACCCACTTCTGCCGTGAACCAATTCTGTTGTGTTTCAGTGGAAAGGTGCAGTTGCCGGCCACACTTACATGAGGCGACCAAGACAAGACTTACCTATGCTTGCTTGAGGTTGTATGTAGATGTCCATGGGCTGTAGCGACCACTTAACACCACGTGGCCTGCATGCTCGTCTGCTTCTCCATTCAAATAAAAAAAATACTTGGTGTATTTTTGAGTTACATGGGATAAAGTTGATGGCATTTTGTTCGATATAGATAAAATACAGTGCACAAGTGTTGTGAAATAAAATAACAGTGCGAAAACATGTTTTTTTAGCTTGCCTCCTAGACTTCGTCGGACACTGGTAAAGAAGCCATCGCTTTACTTGAACAATTGACTGACTAGACTGACTAATTGTTCCTGTAGCTTCGGGATTTAGAATAGAGCTACGGTATCCCCTGCCTGATCGTAAGAGGCGACTAAAAGGGGGCTTCCGGGGTTGTGGACGGTGTGAGTGGGAGCTCGATCCATCCAACCAAAAGCCCCGGGAAGGTCGGCGATGTGTGCGTGGCCGCATGTCGCCGTAAGCATCGGAAGGTGCAGGAGAGCACAGCTGCTCTCCCGAAGATAAGCCCGTTCTGGGGCATCGCGCGTGGAGGACACCGGTGCGTTCCGCCGGAGATCCCGGAGTCCTCCCCAAGCGCAGTGGCAGCCACTGAGGGGGTTTTAGTGCGGTCAAATCCCACATAACCCGGTACTCTCTCCCAAGGTGCCGGGTACCTTTTGAAGGTTTCCCCCCGATAACAAAAAAAAAGACTGACTGATTACTGACGACTTATTGATTTTTTCTATGACAAAAATTATACTTGACGCGTGCAATATGCAGAGTTTGCGATTTCAATTAAGAAAAAAATTACCTTTATGACAGATGGCATGATTGAAGTCAATATTTGTTTAATGGAATCTTAGATTTAGAATAATATAAGTACTAACAACAACAACAACAACAAGTAACAAATATTGACTTAAATAAAAATACAAATTTTACTAAACAAATATTGACATGAAATGGAATGTTTGTAATAATATGTGGTGAATTTCTTTTACCAAATAGGTTTATTGTTTTGAGTTTTAAAAAGAATGCTTTCTGTATTGTTACTTTTCTTTATTAATAGTTTTTATTCTTTCCGGCAGAAGCATTGCATGAGCTCTGCATGATGCCAGTGTCAAGTAAGATCATTTGAATCGACAAAAGAGTCTTCAGCAATCAGTCAGTGAAGTCAGTCAGATATCCAATAGAGTAAAGCGATGGATACTTTACCAAAACGTATCTGATAAAGTTTTGGAGGCACCCCGAAAAACATGTTTTTACGCTGTAATTTTAATCCACAAAGCCCCGGCACTGGAACTCACCATTAACGAACAAAATGCAATTAAATTAAATATCTGTCAATATACATGAAGAAATTGAAAATAAGTACAACAAGAATACGCCTCTTATAAACCATAACTTCCAGCCAAAACTGACATTATATCACTCAACACTAATTAGGTTAATGTATTTTAAATAACATATTTATTAGGTATTTTGTTCGATCATACACATGTGTAATTGGTCGACAACTTTTTAGACCATCTTTGCATAATAGCATTATAACTTTATCCTTAATTACATACATTGAATTGTTTAACGAAACTGCAAACCGACTTCAAATAGGTATGTATAGCTTATTTAAAGAAGGAAGTTATTTCGATAATGATTTTACTCAAAATTATAAAGATCTAATCTATTTTTTTATGTATGTAGTCACCCTTAATTTATAGTTCACCCAACACAAAAAAGTTGAAATTAATTTTAAATAAAGAAATGGGCTTCAAGCGAATAGATCCTACTAAATCAATAGGAACAATTTTGTTTCTAAGCTTCAATTAAATGAGAGAATCCAGATATTTATGATTTATAATCTGTTAACTTACCAAATTTTAAGCAAATAAATGAATTTGATTTGATATTCTTGTTTTATTTTCTTTTTTCTTTTTATCTTATAAATATGTCCATTGACACGTTAAAATATTTGCATATTTTGTAATTATACTATATTAAAATGCTATCAACTGTATCCGATATAATGATATAACTCAAGAATACACCAAGAAAATGAAAAATAACCAAGAGCATAAAACGTCTTCAACTTCCCGCCAAACTCTTTTAATAGATAAAACACTTACCACCCACTATTTTACAACTAATGATTGTAATGAAGTTTGTTGCACAGTGAGGGATAAGGCGACACTCTGATATCAACCATGATATGCCATTAGTTTTATAATACTTCAGTATTTTATGCAAATATTAGCTTAGGAAATATTACTTACTAGCAAGCCGACCTGACTTTGTACGGCATGCAATGAGATGCCGACTATTGATAATTATAATACTGGCAAAAAGCAGAGCTTTGTGTGGGTTTACGGAGTTTTTCTAACTGGAAATAATTTTCAAGGAAGTTTTTTTAATAATAATTTTTATATCGCATAATTGATATGGGCTTTGGTAAATAATTCATTGTCGTTATATCATTTTCAAAGATATTCTGTTCGTAGCGCTCTTTATTTCTTACTTATTTATATTTGATGGGGTAAGTAGTACAAATATTCTTTATCCTATAAAAATGAAATAAATGAAGACTAAAATTATGCCGATTTCGGCAAAAAACTGTATACCAATGTTCACTTGACATTGGCAATATGCACAGGCGCGATATCATTACTAAAAGAAAAAAAAAATGCGAGCGCGACTTAACTATCGGGCCACAGCCGAAGGGTTTTTAAAAAGGAAAATATAAACGACTGGTCAAGCCAGAGAGCAGATTCAGACTGATTTAATGCAATAAAATTCTTAGGTGCTAAAATTCTTATCAACTAAACATGAAACTTAATTAGGCTATTACTTAAACTGCTAGGGTTGGTTATGCCAACGTAACTCCTCCCCCCTTAAGAGAGAAGCGTGCCGAAGACGATGGCTGCTGCTGCTGCTGCTCGTCTGCTGGCGACGCTGCTGCCTGCGCTGCTGCTGTTGTTTTATTGAGGCGGTACTTTCGGTACCACTTGGCTGCTGCTCCAACACCGATGGATATAATGATGATGTATAAAACAATCGATGACCAGCTTGGTCGTGATGATACTGCAGGTAAGTAGATGGGTTCCTTGATCTCCTTTGCCTTTTGTAGGATATCTTTTATGGAATCCAACTGGACATCTTCTAATTTTATGTTGATTGAGGAGTTATTTGGTGTTTTATAAGTTTTTGGTAGCGGTATACTTTCTTGTATACTGACGAATCTTTTGTGGGTTCTTAAAGTTCTATCGCCAATTTTAATTACACATTTGTTGTCTACGGAAACGAGGGACACTCCTTTAGTGCGTTGGTATTGGACGTCGTTACCGCAGGTTGATTTAATTATTTCTTCTTTCTTCAAGATAATAATCCAACTATTTTCCTTAATTTGTTGTATAATGTTGTTTTCGTATTTGACTCTAGCGTACGAACAATTATGAGGTTTTTCATGTTGAATAAGCTGGGCGATGCAGTCTTCAGACTGCTTGAGAGACTGCCACTCCACATGACGACATATTACTTCTGACTCCGTGATGTGCAGGCATCGCTCGCGAGGATAGGCAAACTCATAGCTTCCCAAGATAAGGAATGGATTTTTGGGAATAAGGACTGTATTGTTCTCATTGGGAATTGAATAAAGATGGAGTAAGGTATACGGATGGTTAGTAACTAATGGTACCTCCAAAATAAAATTAAGTGATTCGTTTGTGCTGTAGGCTTTTACCGTAATAGATTTGGTAATTTGATGTATGTGCTGTAACGAAGGCGAGTACGCTAACTGCAATTCAATTTCATTTTGTACCATTCCTATTTTCAATAAATGTGACTTTAGTTTTACACCTAATAAGTTTTGGGCCGCGGTTATCGAATATCGACTTATGAACTTTACTAAATTTTATAAATAATTCCTCGTCATAAAAATAACAATGGAATATCCGATCCGCAATTGTATGTTCTTTTAGAAACTTAATAATTTGAGGTTCTGTGTCATTAATTGGTATGAATACATCTTTAATTACCACTTTTCCTTTCGGTCTATCCTCTACCTTATATACATTACCTGGTGATCTTCTAATATGAAATTGCTTGCGTTGTCTGTCGATTGCATCTTCAATTTCAGGAATTTTGTACACTGATTCCGTGCTCTCCTGAATTATTGGACTTGCAATTGGGCTAAAAAGGTCTGCTATCGGATCTATTACTCTATTTTCTACTGGAATTACCGAAGTATCTAATAATGTTTCAATATCTATGCCTTCTAACTCATCCTCTATAACCTGTGATGTACTTGGTTCGGGGTTAATTGAAACCTGATTATCTTGTTCCCTATCTAACACTAGATCTAGGATTTCACCGGGCATATCCTCAGATTCTACTTCGTTATTATAAATAATTTTAACGCGGGACAAGGCATCCGCATTAGTATTTGCTTTACCCTTTTTATGTATTATTTGGTAATCATATTCGGCTAGTTTTAAACGCCATCTTGTTAATTTTGAATTAGGGTCTTTAAGAGACATAATCCATGTTAAAGGCCTATGGTCTGTATAAATCGTGAACTTTCTGCCGTAAAGATATGGACGGAAGTATTTTACTGCCCAAACTATACCTAATAATTCCTTTTCAATTGTGGAGTATTTTTCTTCTGTTGATGATAAAGTTCTTGACGCGAAAGCTACTGGCCTATCTTGACCTACGGTTCCTTGGGACAAGACTGCGCCTAAGGCTACGTCTGAAGCATCTGTCGTTAATATAAATGGCTTTTCGAAATCTGGATATTGTAAGATCGGGGCATTTACTAATACTTGTTTGCATTTCTCAAATGATTCTTCGTATTCTTTACTAATATCTATTTTTACATTCTTTTTCAGACATTTAGTCATAGGTTTCGTAAGTTTTGCAAAATCCTGTATAAACTTCCTATAATATCCAACTAATCCTAAAAACGATTTAATTTCCTTTTGTGTTTTAGGAATTGGGAACTTCTTAATCGCGGCAATTTTATCTGCGTTTGGTTTAAGACCTTCGCTAGTTAATGTGTGTCCTAAAAACTTAACTTCCTTTTGCAAAAATTCTGATTTATTTAATTGTATTTTAAGGTTATGATTTCTAAATCTTTCAAAAACTTGTTCACATTTCTCTAAATGTTCCTGTAAGCTAACCGAGTATATAATAACGTCATCAAGGTAAGTTAAAACGTTATCTATTCCTCTTAAAACAACATCCATTAGTCTTTGGAATGTACTTGGGGCGTTTTTTAATCCAAAAGGCATTCTTAAAAATTCGTAGTGACCTCTATCTGTGCTAAATGCCGTTTTTTCTATATCTTCGGGGTTCATTTCTACTTGATGATATCCTGACGCTAAATCAATCGTCGTGAAGTACTGCGCTCTACCTAATCTGTCTAGAATATCGTTAATATTTGGTAACGGGTACTTATCTTCAATAGTTTTCTCATTTAAACGTCTGTAATCAATAACTAATCTCCATTTCTTTTCACCTGTTGCATCTAATTTCTTTTCAACTAAATGCACTGGACAAGACCATGGTGACATGCTTTCCCTAATTATATTTTGATGTAATAAATTTTCAACTTGCTTTTGTATTTCTTGTTTTTGCTTAGGTGCTTGTCTATAATTACGTACAAAAATTGGATTGTTGTCCGTTAACCTTAGTTTATGTTTTACTTCATGAGTAAATGTAAGCGAAATTTCCTCACAGTAAAATATATCTCTATAATTATAGCACAATTTTTTTATTTCCCGTTTTTCTTCCTCATTCATATGATCTGTTCGCAAACGATTTAAATTTCTTTTTAATAAATCATCACTATATACTGCATTAACATACACGGGCTTTTCATCATTACATTTAACTAATGGGTCTAGGTATGTCATTTTGACTGGGTAACCTTTCCTTAATTTTAGTTTTTTTTCTGTTTTATTTATAACCGTTGTTTTAATAATTCCGTTTTTCACTGCTACTAACGCTGAAGGAAACAATAATCCACTTTCGGTTTCTTGCTCCTCTAATTCATAAATGCCTTCACTATAATTACAAGCTAAAGATATTAATTGTTCACAAGAAGGATGAATTGTAATATAAGATTTAATGTCATCCTGGATGGGAATGCATACCGACTCGGTTCTCAAGATCATATTCTTCATATCTATTTGCGAACCTAATAAGCCTAGTAAGTCGACTCCTAATAGTCCGATAAAGTCGTCGTCGAAATTAAACATAAGGAACTTGTGTGTTAAGTTACATCTAAACATCCTGGGTAATTTAATATAAACGACCTGGTTGTGTTTTGTGATACCGTGTGGTGTTTTTATGTAATGGGTTTCGGCTCTTATCTGTGTTTTGATGTTTAAGTTTCGAGCTACATCCGGGCTTATTAATGATTGTGAAGCTCCAGTGTCTAATAAAAATCTACCACCTAATTCGCTTATATAGATATAGGGCAATTTATTCTTATTTTCGGTATTTACATAAACTAAGTTTCTGGTTCGTTGTTTATAGTTATACAAAAATTTTCGCTTTCCTCAGGAAAGGATTCCTGTTCGTAGTCAACTTCTTCGTTGACAGGGTCCTCCTGGTAATTGATCCTTGCTGGCCTAGAACTCGAGGGACCGGGTTGAGGTTGGTTGGATCTAGGTCGCGGTACATTCATAGGTTGCTGTAAGCTAGTAAACTGCCTAGGGCCTACTTGCGGGTTGGGCTGTGTAGCCTGATAAGGACGCTGTGTATGCATGTCCTGCTGTGGTCCTTGATAAGGACGCCTAAAATTATTATTTTGCATTGGATACCTATAATTTTGAGAGATAATGTTTGACCTAAGGGGTGCAGCTACCTTAGTCCTATCTAACTCCGGTTTTTTATTTTTTTTCTTTAATTCTTCCTGTTTGGCTAGCATAATAACTTCCTCAAGCTCGACCGCACCCTTAAATCGGATACTTAATGCTACAATTGGGTCGAGTTGGTCTAAGAAAACGTCCATTGCCATTTTTTCGTACAATTGTCGCTTTCCTGAATCGAGATTTATTAAAGCGCACGATAATTCTCTCACTTTATCTCCAAAAACTTCAATCGTTAATTTATCTCTGGAGAGGTGCATTAGTTCACTAATTAATTGTACCTCCCCCTAAATTCTCCGAACCTATTTTTAAGTATTTTCTTAATATCCTCCCACGATTTGCACTGGTTATATTGAGAGAGGGCCTCAACGGCCTTTCCCGTTAACTTATTTTTAATTAGACATGCAATTGGTATTGCCTGGCTACCATCCTCCACTAATTCTAAAACGTTTTCCACACTATTAATATAAAATTCTAAGGTTTTTCTGTTTCCGTCGTACGATGGCAAAAGAATTGATAGCGTCTCGTACGGCATTACAGTTTGTTCAGGTTTTGTGTCAGAGTTGTTTTGAGCCATTTTTACGCACAAATGAAACACACAAAATTATAAAGTGGGTGTACACACAAAATGTAAGTTGGAACACAATGGGTACAGGAAATCTCGGGAGCAACAGAGTAAAATGCTTACCCCACGAGCATTGCCGAGTTCAGGCTGTGAGTCTGTCTTCTCCAGGGACGGCTGTCTGGTCGTTGAGCTGCTGGGCTGCGTAGCTGCGGCTTAGCTGGACTGCTTGGCTGCGAGACTGCGGTTTAGCTGGACCCGATGTTGGTTTTTTGTAATTCGCGTCGCGGTTGTCCCGTATTTACTCGCGGAATATACCGTTTAATTAGACGCGAATCCTACCGTTTAATTAGACGCGAATCCTACCGACTGCGCCACTTAACTATCGGGCCACAGCCGAAGGGTTTTTAAAAAGGAAAATATAAACGACTGGTCAAGCCAGAGAGCAGATTCAGACTGATTTAATGCAATAAAATTCTTAGGTGCTAAAATTCTTATCAACTAAACATGAAACTTAATTAGGCTATTACTTAAACTGCTAGGGTTGGTTATGCCAACGTAACTCGCGTTCACACAGAGTTTTGGCGGGAAATCGTAAAGTACATGTTGTGCTCTTGTTTTATTTTCATTTTCTTGGGGTATTTTTTAGTTATATCAAATAAAGTTGATGGCATTTTGTTCGATATAAGTAAATGACAGTACACGAGTGTTGTGAAAAAAAATAACAGTGCGAATACATGTTTTTTCAGCTTTCCTCCAAAACTCCATCGGACACGTTTTGGTAAAGTAGCCATCGCTTCACTTGAACATCTGACTAACTAGACTGACTGATTACTGACGACTAACTGATTTTTTTTGATGCAAAAATTATACGTGACGCTGGCAATATGAACAGAGTTTGCGATGCTGTTATTGAAAAAAGAACTTAGGTACACACACCCGCACTCGCATACACTCGAACATGCATCTTTTTAAATAACTACTATATTATATACTTAGTACATTAATCTAAATTGTAGATGATATTGTAATTATGTATACTCTAGTTAATTCAATGTTATAGTGACTAAGTTCCTCAGTAAGAACATACTACCTTGTCCACAGGTGGGCGTAAATCGCTGCATCGTGAATTCATAACTATGCAGCAATTTCGAACTAATATAACTTTTGTGTTATGTTTTAGTATTTATAAAAAAATACCTTTTTTCTTAGAAATTCTTATGAAGAAAGCGCGTATGGCTATCTACGTAGCAAAGCACATTAGGCGCGGTCGGCACTAGGTGGTCACCCGTCGTACGAGTTACTGCCAGTGGCACATTCCATGTGCGTTTTGTGCTTTAAAGGACAGGTTAAGAGGCCGTATAAGAAATTTTACTTGATTTTACTGAAGATTTACCTGATTTTACACATGAGATTTTGCAGTTAAAATACAATATTTCCATAAGTTTTATTGCACAATATGACATTATTTCAATAATAATTAGTACCATTAGTCATTCAAGACAGCCAATTTTTTATTACTTTATTTTGCTAAATAGACCTGAAGACGCAGTTTTCTGATTTTTTACTGTAATAGGTATGAAATATTAAATATTTCCGGATCATTTTGAAACCAGCTCCACAATAAGGAGAGAGAGAAAAAAAAATTAAACCTGACTTTATCAATAAAATAATTTCGGAAGACTATTCCCAATCGCGCGATGGTCGGTGGAAGAATGTGAACTTTGGTACTTTACTACTGACATCTGTCCAAAAGTCTAGTTATTAAAACGATCCTCAATAGTCACTGATGATATTTATTCCAATAGATGGCTCTCTAAGCCAATTATCTTAATATTGTGGTATAAATAGGAACCGTCCAATAACTATCCGGTGTTCAACGAATGTCCGTTTACCTTATTGATGCTTTCAAACGCAGCGCAGGTGAAACAGCATTGCGTTGCTGGTAAGTTTATACTATACATATTTAAACAACCTCCACGAAATCCACGATGGACCTAACATAGTTCATTTATATCTGTATTCGTAGCTATCTATCTTTTAATAAATAAAATTTCAGAATACTGCATCTTTTTATGTTTAAAAATTTGAAACATTTTTTTACATACAATTAATAACCACCCCGCCACCAACCCGCATTGGAGCAGCGTGGTGGAGTAAGATTCAGGCCTCCCCCATATGAGGGAGAGACCCGTGCACAGCAGTGGGACGCAAAAAAGGTTGCAGACAATAAAAACAATAAAATTGTTCAGTACCTACTTCTTCTTGCTTATGGTAATGACTCTTAAAACTATTTTTGGAGTCGGGCCCCTACTAAAATGTCGTACCATTCGTTCTAAATGGGCACCGACAGTACAGACAGTGGGACAGTACCTACTTCTTTTTGCTTATGGTAATGACTGCTAAAACAATATTGGAGTTGTCCATTCAGAACGAAATGTACACTATATTTACTAAGACAGGAGATTTTACTAAGGGCCCGACTCCAAAAATAGTTCTATGAGTCATTATCATAAGCAAGAAGAAGTAGGTACTGAACAATTTTATTTTTTACCGTTTGAAGTCGGTTCTATTTTTTTGTTAAAAACTTAATTTATTTCACTCTTTTTAGGAATTTTAATAATTCTTCACATATGTATAAGCATAATTGGATTTTTTTTCACTTAACTTCTAAACGTTAAAGAGATACCTGTTATAATCATGTTTATCTAATAGCCATCTTATAGCCTGAAAGAATACTACTATCAGCCCACCTGAACGTATAAATTAATGAAAGAATTTGCTATCAGCTCCTAACCGTTGAGGAGTTGTAGGTACCTTTAATCATAAGCTTAGCAACATGAGGTGATAATTACCGGACATAAATATTTGTATTATGTTAAAAAATATGACTAAAAGAATGTGTGTGCCTATTAAGTTTCAGTATTTCCCTCGATTTCCCTAGTATCACATCATCAGATTTTGCCATGGTGACAGTTGGACCACCTCAGGAATGTAAGATTTCCGACAAAAAACCATTTATTGAAAGAATTTGCTCTCAACTCCTAACCGTCACAGTACCTTCCATCATCAGCTCAGCAACATGATATGATGATAATTATACAAAAATGCCTGTTTTACTTTAGTAAAAATATAAAAATCATTTGTTGTGCTGTAAAATTTGAATGTTCCCTTCGATTTCTCCGGGATCCCCTCATCAGACTTTGACTTGGTGACAGTTGGACCACCTCAGGAATGTAAGATTTGGAATAAAAAACTATTTATTGAAAGAATTTGCTTTCAACTCCTCACTGTTGCAGTACCTTCCATCATCAGCTCAGCAACATGAGATGATGATTACTATGCACAGTTATCTCTTATGCTTCAGAAAGTATAAGAAAATCAATGTGTGTGCCTATAAAATTTGAGAGTTCCCCTCGATTTCCCTGGGATCCCATCATCAGATCCTGATTTGGTGACAATGGGACCACCTCGGGAGTATAAGCATACGAACAAAAAAAGAATTTTGAAAATCGGTCCACAAACGGCGGAGTAATCGGTGAACATATATAAAAAAAAATACATACAGCCGAATACAGTACCTCCTCCTTTTGGAAATCGGTAAAAAAAAAACATACCTCCTCCTTTTGGAAGTCGGTAAAAATAAAAACATGTGAGCATCGAATAACACAAGAACGTTCTTTTAATTAACCCTAAAATGGTAATGTTTGGAAAAATCTAGTTCATTCAAGAAAAAAAAATCTTCATTCGCAATTGCCCTAACAAAGAGTTAACGTTAAGAAAAAAAAATTAAAAAATACTCACTGGATAAATTAAGAGTCCATTTTAACACTATTTCCGTAAATCAGTGCAATGATTGCGCTTTAACTGTTATTTAGTAATTATAGTTTGTTTTTAAATACTCCTATAAAACCTTGGTTTAGTAAAAAATCTAGAGATGACACTTACAATTCTTTCCTGCAATTTTGCTAATTGATTATTGACTTCCACTCTATCAGTGGAATGTTCAGTGAAATATATTAAAAGTATAACTAGACTAGGATGTTTAGTGGGTTTTCTCATAATTTTTGGGCTAAATAGAACTTTTTTTATTTGAATGGAGCAGCAGCGTACGTATTACTTTGGCAGAGGGAGATATCCTGTCGGGCGAGGTGATCATGCCCGGGGGGCGGTTGAGCTCCAACAATTGTACAGATGTAATGGAGGTGAAAGGTGGGGCTTGATTGGCGACACCAGTTTTCATACGAACGGCGCATTATTGCCGTTCTACCTCTTTTAATATGTTCTGTGGTCGGGACGCGACGCTTTTCTCCTAGCTATACTAACTACTATTGTAGTTTGTCCAATCTAATTATTTTTGTTTGATTAATGCGTGACAATGATTTCTTTTTACAATTTACATAATTTTATAATTTACATTTGTTTTTATCTTCAACACGTTTATAATAAAATAAAAGATTACATAAGGACATTATGACTCATTGTATATTATGAGCCAGCATTTTCCTTTCGCCATCAATAATGGGAGAAAATGACGCGGTAACACTTATTGTTCATAGTTGTAATTTAGTAATTTACAACACGAACGATTTACTCGTAAACACATACTATTATTTAATGATTATGTAATTGACTTTGTTATATCCCCGAAGCTGTTTACCGCTGCACTGGAAGGCGTGTTCAAGCTGATGGAGTGGAACGGGCTGGGTATTAACATCAATGGCGAACACCTCACACACCTTTGATTTGCCGATGATTATAGTAATCTTGGCGGAGAACCTGAAAGAGCTCAGCACTATGCTAGGTGACCTCCATAGCGCCTCACAAAGGGTGGGTTTTAAGATGAACATGGACAAGACGAAGATCATGTCTAACGTCCATGTCACACCTATACCGGTCGTTGTTGATGGCACTACTCTCGAAGTTGTCGACGTGTACATATATCTGGGACAAGCGATCCGTATGGGTAAGTCCAGCTTCGAGAGAGAGGTAACTCGTAGAATCCAACTCGGTTGGGCAGCGTTCGGGAAATTACAAAGTGTCTTCTCCTCCAGAATACCTCAGTGACTGAAGTCGAAAGTTTTCGAGCAGTGTGTGTTGCCAGTGATGACCTACGGCGCTGAGACGTGGTCTTTTACAGTTGGCCTTTTCCACAGGCTCAAGGTTGCTCAGCGCGCGATGGAGAGGGCTATGCTTTGTATTTCTCTACGCGATAGAATTCGTAACGATGAAATCCGTAGACGAACGAAAGTTACCGACATAGGTCTCAAAATTTACAAGCTGAAGTGGCAATGGGCAGGCCATATAGTTAGAAGAACCGACAACCGAAGGAAGAAAGGTTCTCGAATGACGACCACGTCTCGACAAAAGGAGTACAGGCCGCCCTCCAACCAGGTGGACTGATGACCTGAAGAAGACAGCGGGTAGTCGCTGGATTCAGATGGCCCAGGACCGGGAGGAGTGCCGGGCCACAGAACGGGCCCAACT
The DNA here is from genome assembly GCA_911387765.1 of Pyrgus malvae. Lineage (NCBI taxonomy): Eukaryota > Metazoa > Arthropoda > Insecta > Lepidoptera > Hesperiidae > Pyrgus > Pyrgus malvae. Next base: position 14,196,977 of record OU426971.1, on the reverse strand, counting down.
TCGAGAGAGCAGATGTGCTCTTCTGCAACTTCCGATGCTTACGGCGGCATGCGGCCCTTCCCGGGGCTGCTGGCTGGACGGATCGAGTTCCCACTCTCACCGCCCACAACCCTGGAAGCCCCCCTTTAGTCGCCTCTTACGATCAGGCAGGGGATACCGTAGCTCTATTCTTAACCCCGAAACTACAGGAACTAAAATGTATGAGTCCTAGGCCTTGTAGTTATTGAGTTATACTTTGTTTTCAAAATGTGGTGAAAATATCATCCATATAAGCTAAATATTAAATTTTAGTATATGATATATCTGTTTTTTTTATTGTTAATTTTGTTCACGGTAGTTAAGAATACTTAAGTCTTCCTTATCAAAGTGATCTTCAACCAGAATTAACAACAACAAGAAAATTAGAACAAAAAATAGGTAAGTACAAATGTTACGATTAAAGTTTACGAACTGAAGTTTGAACAAAGCTGGTAACATTTTACGTATAGTAACCTTGTGATACTTTGTTTTAAAAACATCTGCATCTCAAACAAATTTCAAAAAGGTCTACGTGGTATAAAAAATGTTAAATTGGCGTACAGCGCTCAAACTTTGAAGTTATCAGGTAGTCAACTATGTTATTCCAAGAATTATTGCGCATATGGCTGGAATTCTTTTTATTTAAAAGTAAATTACCAAACAATGACCGACATGAATGATGGGATATTCTAATATGAAAGGGTTTTTTTGGGTGCAAGGTCCCATATCTTAATCTGAAGCCATCGAGATCCCCTCTTGGGAGCCTTTACTAAAAGAAAGAAAAACATAGTGTACGAAAAGTGTTTCCAGTGTAAACAAAGGCTACAACACCACTCCTTTTTTATTTATATATTTATTTGAATGGAGTAACGGACGAGCATGCAGGCCACGTGGTGTTAAGTGGTCGCTGCAACCAATGGACATCTGCACACAATCTCAAGCAAGCATAGGTAAGTCTTGTCTGAGGTCGTATGCAGTTGCGCAGCTACTCCGGAGGCTGATGGTCGCCTTATGTAAGTGTGGCCGGCAACTGCACCTTTCCAACAAAACACAATGTAATTGGTTCACGACAGAAGTGGGTGCAGCGGTGGTACTTCCCCGGTACCAGTGTACCACTTACTACACTGATGTCACTGGTCAGGGGTCTCTCCCCGTTATTGGGTAGGCCTGCAGCTTATTCCATCGCGCTGCTGGAATGCACGTTGGTGGAGATGCGGGTTAGTGGCTGACGGATATTTTAAACTAACCAATGAGGCCTTCCTCAAGAGCCTACTTCTAAAAACCCATTGCTTACTTCGATTAGCAAATACAAGTCATAATTTACCGCCTTATCTCAGCGATTAAAATAATAAAAGCGACTTCACTAAGACTCAATAAATAACTTTATTTATTGGACAGCATTTCATAATCATAACTAAATAATTATCATGTTGTCCATGTCTCCGTTTTTTTTTCTTAGGTGTCTTTTAGTTTGAATAAAAAATTTATATTTAATTTAAAAAAAACTACTTCCTGTCCAGTGCTTAAATTAAAAGTTTCATGTTATTATTGTCTTCGACGATGACAACACTTCATACAAATTTTCATCCCGTATTTTAATCCCTTTAAGCCCATTTTTAACACGCTTATATTAGCTTGACTGTATGTATGTATGTATGTATGTATGTATGTATGTATGTAACGGAATCTTTTAACTTCATTTTCACCTACTTCTAAGCGTCTGATTAACTTAAAAATTTGCACAGGGGTCAAGGGCCGATGACAATGCAATAACATGAAAAAAAATCCAACTAAAAAATTAAAAATAAATAATGTACCTAGTTTAAAAAACTAAAAAAAATGTATTTTACTGTAAAAAAAAGCGTGGGGTGCATGGTGTCAATAGTATCTCAAAAAGCACCCCACGCTTTTAGTTTTTTAAACTATATTATTCTCTATAAAAACAATCCTATGTCCTTTCCCAAAGTTCAGTCTAGCTGTGCACCAAATTTCATTAAAATTGGATCAGTAGTTTAGGTGTGAAAACGCAACACACACACGCACAGACGGAATAACTTTGGCTTTTATATTATAAAAACCTAAATCTGGTTTATTCCATCCACCCATCAATCAGCCTTTGTACGTCCACTGCTGGACATAGGCCTCCACTAATATACGCCACACGTCAGATCCCGCGCCCTCTGAATTCAGCGTCTTTCCGCTATCTTCTTCAGGTCGTCAGTCCACCTGATTGGAGAGCAGCCTGTGCTGTTGCCGATGCGTGGTTGCCATTCGAAGACATCGTTTTTCAGTCTCTCTCGCTATATGTCCTATCCAATGCCATTTCAGCTTGCAGATTCTGAGAGCTATGTCGGTAACCTTCGTTCGTCTACGGATTTCATCGGTACGGATTCTGTCACGTCTGGTTTACTTATTACGCTTAAGGTATATTGGTGACTGAAGTATGAATGAAATAGATTTACTCTTTTATGTATATTATTATCATTTACAATAACTAAAATTATTGTTTCATCGTCACAACCTGTCATTGGTCATAGCCGAAATCTGTTCTTATAATATTCTGTAAATCATTTACCATTTTTAGAACCCAATCATTAACATAAATATAGTTATTAATCATAACGTAGTAGCCCAATGTTAATCATTAAATCAAGGATTACGTGTCGGTGAATTATTCAATATATAGTATACTAGCCTTCCGCCAGCGGCTTCGCCCGCGTGGATTCGTTTTATAGGTCCCGTAGGATAAAAGCCATCCTATGTCATTTCCCAAGGTCCACTCTATTTGTGTTCCAAATTTCATTTAAATTGGTTCAGTAGTTTAAGCGAGAAAGCGTAGAAGACAGACAGACAGTTACTTTCGAATTTATAATATTAAGTAAGGATATTATTATATGAAGTGATATTATTCAAGACTATATCCGAATTTTACTGTGTGATACTTTTCTCCGTTCGTAAAAGCATTGCTATTAAGAACCCGTAGGCATTTCCATTACAAGTAGTGTCTTGGCCCGGCTTCGCTCGGATGATAACACTATGTCTTTATATTTTAGCTGCACAGTCACACAGCTATAAACTCTTAGAATAATTACGTATAGAATGAGTGTCTTCATATAAACGCGCTGTCAAAATTGAAGCACTAAATATGTAGATTCACACAGATATCAGATCTGACTGCATCTGACACACAAAATATTTTATTTTCATCAAATTAACTATAAAATACTACAAAATATTGAAAACTTCACTGTAAAAACTTATGTTATTACTATTACACTTCTTTTGTTTATCAAGTGATGTGACACAATTTCACAGCACACCCGATGTTTGGTGCCATTAATAGCACCAAATAATAATTGGTTTCTTTAATGTAATTATTCTAAGTGTAAGCTTATTTTTATATACCTTACCTCCTACTACCTTCGCTCAGCTGTAAGTACCAACAGCAGCAGCTAAGTCGTTGTTACCACATCATACCTATACTTACCTCCCTTACCTCTTTACCTTATCAAAACCCTTCGTACCGTATCAAAACAATTACCAGGATCAAATAAAGTACACAGGGCCTAACAGTTTAATGAATCGAATTAAAGCAACCACACTCAAGAAATATTTTTATAATAATTTACGGTGTTGAATATTTTTTTCCTATTGGATATTTATTTACACCATTTTATTATAATTTAGCTCATTTTTCTGTAATAAACCACTTCCGATCTGGCCTCGAAAAGAGTTTTACTTAACAACTTACAAGGACCCTCTGTTCTTCAGGACTCCCCAAGCCTCTTCAAGCCTCTGCTGTATCAATGCTAGAAGACCTATTAGGTGGAATCTCGGCCCAGTAGGCCACTGTTGCAATATGATCACATACTAATCTATCCCAAGGGTTCCCGTGACACATTTTCCGGTATGAAAACTATTTACTCCTTTCTCCTTCTTTCCCAAGGTCCACTCTATCAGTGTACCAAATTGCACTAAAATAGATAAAGCCTACTAATTACTCCAAGAACCTCTATCAATTGATTACGATTTTTTTATAATATATTTGCACTTGATTATTTATTTAACACACTTATATTAGCTTGACCTGTATGTATGTATGTATCTGAATCTTTTTAATTTCATTTTCACCTACTTCTAAGCGTCTGGTTAACTTGAAAATTTGCACAGGGGTCAAAGGTCGATGACAATGCAATAATATGAAAAAAAAAATCCAACTGAAAAATTAAAAATAAATAATGTAGTTTAAAAAACTAAAAAACACGCTTTTGTGAAAATACGAACTAAAAAGTAAAAAATAAGAAAATGTATTTTACTGTAAAAAAAACGTGGCGTTTTTACAGTAAAATACAGGTCAAGCGTAAATAAGCGTGTTAAAAAAATAATCAAGTGCAAATATATTATAAAAAAATCGTAATCAATTGATAAAGGTTCTTGGAGTAATTAGTAGACTTTATCTATCACTTGTGTATAAGTATGATATAATATCAAAACATTGGCATTGACAGCCAAACTAAATTATAGGCACTTACTGATAAGAGCAATTGTAAAAAACTGGATTTTTGGCAATAAAAAACTGTACTGTAATAAAAACATATATTTGAGAAAACATTAATATGACACCTCTGATAAATTCTATTGATTTTTCTGAGGCCCTTTATAGTGTTTACGTCTTCACAGCCCTAAAAGTTTTATTGACATATCGAATTTTTTAAATACTTAATTTAAAACACTTCTAATCCCTAAATAATTACAATCGAAAGAAACAACTAAACATGTAAGTAAACTTCACAGCTCTAAATTAATTAAAGGCTTAAATAAATCATTCACTTTATCTACTCATGTGCTTATATTACGATGCTTAATTTACATATTACGAGTACATCCTCCTCGGTTGGTAATACTACTTAGGTAAAAAAGGTTATTATTCTGGTTTTGAGGTCAATGGCTTTATGGTTTCAACGTCCGCATCCGCAACAGCTGAAGATCTTATGTTCCTAAATCCATCTTCGATTTCTTGTAGCGTTCTATCTTTAGTTTCAGGCAAAAATATCGTAATGATTACCAAACAATATAAAGTGATAGCTGCGTAAATGCAATACGAAAGATGTATTCCTAAATTTGTAAAGAGATACGGCGCAGTCTTTGCACAAATAAACAAATTTCCTGATAAAAACGTCGCACTTAATCCGCCAGCTAAACTTTTATACTCCAAGGGGAATAGTTCCCCTGCAATCATAAATCCTAGAGACACACCCCCGGAGCATATGCTGACCATGTGTATATGAATCAAAACCACCCCTAAAGCAGGTGGTAAGTACAATAAGTTTCTTTCTCTGACGTAAGCAAAACCCGCGATGCAAAGGTATGCAATCACAGTAATAGAAGACAAAATTATTATTAACGTCCTTCTATTAAACCTTTTCATAATAAAAGTCATGTAAATGCCAGAAACCACCCTATGCGAAGTCAAAACAACGGTCATCGTGGTAGGATTAATAGCGTCTCCAATAACATATGAAAATATGTCTGGTGTATACTGAGATAAGTTGTTTGAGCCTCCCCATTGCCCTAAGGCATACAGATGAATCACAATTAAAATTGGCTTGTAGAATTCTTTTTTTACCATAGTACGTTTAAAGTAGTCAAGCTTTTTCTTTATTTTATTTACGATAGTTTCAGATTCATCTCCTTTTGCTTGTCCTTTCATGTTAGCTTCAATCATACTTTTCAGTTCTTCTTCTTCTTCAAATCCTCGAAGCCACCTGAATACGGTCATGCACTCGTCGTATCTTCCCTTTTTTAATAACCAGCTTGGTGTTTCTGGTGAGAACACTACGATTATTAAGTCCACAGTCATAATCAACGCACAGACCAAGGCAGCCGTTCGCCAATGAAGGACAGATCCCAGTGTGTGAATGGTGAGAACTCCACAGGATATGGCCAGAGAAATTGTTGATAGAAACGCTCCACGATTTTTCGGACTCGTGTATTCTGCGATCATGATAGGACAAAGGTGGACCGAAAAGCCAAGTGATAGTCCTTGAACTAACCTGGACACTATCAACCACGGGACGTCGGGAGCCCATACCTGCATGTAAAAACCCAAAGCCACCAGTAGAATAGTTCCTAAATTGGTCTTCTTTCTGCCGTATTTGTCCATAATTATCGGGTTTATGAAGTTTCCCAGCACGAATGTGATGCCGAAGACAGAAGCTGTAATTGAAAAAAATGGGTCTTTGAAAATCTAGAAAACAATTGGAAAGAATCTGTACTCATGAGAGCAATGGCGTAACGCCCCTACGTTGCCCTAATGTCTAATGATTAATATCCTAACCTCACAAACACTGTTTGGTAGCTGTTTCTTCTTTCTTTTAGTAATGGCATCGGACAATCGTTGCATATTGACAGTATTTAACATTTGATTTGGCCACTGGTTTGGGACGTGACATGTGCGGATACCTTAGCCCCATCGCATATAAGCGATACTGCAGATAGGGCGGGGTCCGCTGCCGACCATGCACAGTCTCTCAAGCGCCGCAAATATAGTAATTTGTCGGATAATTATATATTTGCGGCGTTAGCTGTAGAGACTATGGGACCATGGTCTTCTGACATGAAGAAATTCATGTCAGAAATGTCGAACAGACTTGTCCTTGCCTGTGGTGACCATAGGGCTGGCGGCTATTTTGCCCAACGACTCAGTCTAGTCGTACAAAGGGGCAATGCCGCCAGTGTCTTGGGTACCATGCCTCACACGGACTTTTTAGATGAAGTATTTTATTTATAAGCCCTTTTTATATGTTTTTTTTTATTTTTACTTTAATTTTTGTATATATTGTTAAGGTTAGTTATTAAGATTAGTTCTAGGTTTTTGTACATATTGTAATTGTTTCAGTGCCATATTATTATTTTAATCAGAAAATACGGGATTTTAAATATCAAAATTTATAGTTAAAAACCTAATATGCTACTCTGTATTTATATACAATACCAATATTTTAAAACATTTGAAATATTTTGCTCGTTTAGTTGAAATGGGCCACATATAAATAGTCAAAATTAGTGAGTAGTACCCAAGTAAGTCAGTAAAGTCAATCGAATAGCCATCGTCCTCAAATGCTGAATATCGATGTAAAGCGACGGCTACTTTACAAGAACGTGTCTGATGGAGTTTTGAGGAAACCCTAAAATCTATATTTTCACTGCACTTTTATCAAAATTTTATCGAACAAAATAGCATCAGCTTCGAAATGCCTCTTTCAAATTCCCGCTCACAATAATAATATGTTGACTGTTAATATTAACAATCGACTGCCAATGACAATTAGAATCAAGGTGAATGTACTTTCGAAATTACCGCAACGAGCTAAGGTTTTTTGCCACTAGCCAGAAGCGCCGCATGCAATAATGTATCCAGAAAACGATTGTGTCCCATATTGCTTAACTTTGAGAATATTTTAGTTTCTATGCCTGCTTGGAGTTAAGGAAAATTATTGACTTTGGGATTCACTCCATGGAAAAATTCCGTTATTTATTTATTCTATTTCAGACAAAGTCCATATTATTATGAATTTTAAAAATGGAATTTTATCTGTGTCCGTGGAATAATTTTTATTATTAATATTTAAAAAAGGTAATCTTCCGGTCATATAATTTTTTATATGATGCGTTCGAGGACGGCATACAAACCACCAACCACCATACACCATAAAAAATCACACAGAGTATAAAATAAAAAAAATACAGTGGACAACAGGCGGCCTTATGGCTTCTAGCGATCTCTTCCAGAGAATCTTGGGGTAGAAGAGAATTTATCCAAATGGGATGCGGGAGGGGTGCACATGAAGGCTTAGATTTTAATTGTATTTAGTTTTTGTGACAACAGAACAACACTAAAGTGTATCTAAGGGCCTCTACATGTTGGACCAATGTTATGTTGGAACAATGCAAGCCATCTAAACGATCGCTTCATCACCATCTTTGTCCCGTAACACATTACGAAGAAGAAACACAAATATTTAAAATAGTAATAAATAGTAACAATATCATAAAATTTGTGTGTCGCTGTATTTGACTGCAGAGATTGTCTATAATTTTAAGGTTTCTTTTATTTATGAGTAAGACATACCTATCCAGGATTCGGATGATTCATCCACCTGGATCGAAGAGTCTGGTTTCCTCAGCTGTGGCAGAAGAATTGCCGAGAAACCAGCTACTAAGCCGTGACTGTACATGCAGAGAGATACTCCTGAAGTCACGAAGCACTGCAATTAAAAAAATGATTTCAAACTGACTCTTAGTAACATTTTTTGGTGGTAGTGCTCGTTTAACACCAAAGTAGTTTTTTGGTAGTGGTGTGGAATGGTTGCCTACGGACATCCATCACATAAGTTCTAACGAGTTTGAGGCTTGCCTAAGGTCGTATGCACTTGCGCTTCGGAGACTTATAGTTGCCTCTTGTAAGTGTCACTAGCAACAGCACCATTTTAACGAAGCACAAAAATTGCTTCTCATCAGAAGTAGATGCAGCGACGGAACCACAGAACAGAATCGTTCTACCATTAGTTCCATGGGTTATTTAGATACAAAAATGTGGAAATATTCTAAGTGACTATACTTTAATTTTTATTATATTTCTTTTGAATCCCATTTAGAAGGTCGTAGAGTCCATAAATAATCCATCAGAATTTAAAAGTTCACTGCTGGATACAGGCTTCCCTTAATATTCGCCACTCCCTCAGGTCCTCTGCCCTCTGAATCCAGCGGCTTCCCGCTGTCGTCTTCAAATCGTCAGTCTACCTGGTTGCAGGGCGGCCCGTGCTGCTTTTGGCGGGACGTGGTCGCTATTCGAGAATCTTTCGTCCCCATCGGTTGTCAGTTCTCCTAACTACATGGCCTGCCCATTGCCACTTCAGCTTGCAGATTTTGAGAGCTATGTCAGTAACCTTAGTTCGTCTATGGATTTCATCGTTACGGATTCTGTCGCGTCGGGAAATACCAAGCATAACAGCTGTCTCCATCGCTAGCTGAGTGACCTTGAGCCTATATATAGTCTACATTCTATGAAATCAATTGTAATAGTTTATTGCATAATTAATTGTATTTGTAGAGAATAACAGTAATTCTACTTAAACATTGAGAATTTATAATAGGTTGAAAAAGTGTCCGATATGTTTAATGGTTTAGAATTTGGCCTTGTATTTATCCATGACAGTGAATTCAATTCAACATACTTAACACATTTGACATGGTTACTTAAACACATGATTATTTATCACGAGTTGAAGAGAATATCGTTTAATTCCGCCGCAAATATGTCATCTCCGAAAATAAACACGCTACCGACTTTGCAATTCCTTTGTCTAGTAACATCTAGCAACTAATGAAATGAATTTTAAACTTACTTGTTTTAAAAATGGCGTCGCCCAACTTCTTTTAGCGTTCATGACACGTTAAAACTGGCACAGTAGGTAACTTCGACTTATTTTGAATTATAAATTAGTTACTTGCAGACACATAACTAAAGTAAATACAAGTGTTTTGACTAGCTGTTCTTAAAGTTTTATTGTGACCGATTTATGAAGATGGCCGGACCGGTTTCGGCCACAGCTGACTTGACTCTAGTTTTTATAAAGTAACTAAACTTCGTGGTTATATCGCGAATAGTGTCCCGACGTGCGTGAACGGTATTTAATCAAACCCAAATTTTCAGATAAGAAATAAAAACGTCACTGCGTGCGTTGAACTGATTGAATCTTGAAATTATTGATAAGATATACCTAATAAAATGATGATGTTTTTTTCCCTCATAAAATATTGCAGTTCTAATATAATCTCATAAAAATACTTGTAATAGATAGTATAAATGTTCTATAAACGAAATGATAAATAATTAAGCGTCTGCTTAAAACAAGTTGAAATGAAACTTACTAGGAAACGATTTCGAAAACTATCAAAGGCGCGAACAAGTCATTTTAAGTTGGCATCAGGTCTGTTACCTTTTTGACATTAATAGTTCTGTTGTATATTTATGTATGCTTTCTATGTATGTATATATGTATGTATTTATTTCTTTTCAATATTTTAATACCAATAACTTTTAATTACACATTTTCTTCCTACCGTAAGTTCTCACCATCACCCAGGGTTGACTGGCAGAGAATGCCATTAGGCATTAAGTCTTACCCTGTAACCCTTATATTTTAAAGGTGATACAAATAAATAATTTCGTACAATTATTCTACTAAAGGTGACCAGTAAATTGTCAATTGTGAGACAGTTTACTGTTCCATAAATATCGTATAGTATGTGTGTGTATACAAATCTTACATAATAAATTACCTGATAAGATAAAAGACGTATCAATACCTGACAAATTGTTTAGATCAAGGCTAGGATATTTATTTTTATAATATTAAAGAATATTTAAATCATAATTGTATATAAGTACCTAACAACAATATTTGCATGCTATTGACTGTTAGAACTTGAAACGTGACACAATATCCAAACATATTCAATAACTAGCTGTGCCCGCGACGTCGTCCGCGTGTATAAAGACTTATAAAATGGATTGATTAAAAAGATTATTTATTTGCATTGAATAAGTAGTAGATAGATTATTTTTACATATAGTGAAATCACTTATAATACAATGTTCATATGTTCAGAAGAAACCTAATGTATTTTTTCTAAATCCTTCAAACCTAAAACAGTAAGGAATGCTTACTGTACTGATCTTACTATCCACTTTTCTCACGTTTCGCTTTTCTCGCGCAATCAGATTCTCTTTACAAATATGTACCTCGTTTATTAAAGTTAAGAGATACTGCTGTGCCCGTGGCTTCATCTATGTTAAAAATAGTATCTTTAGTAAATTGGGTGGATTTATACTGCAAAGAATGTTTAGACTCATTCTATATACATAGCTTTAACCTACTGCAGAAAAGAGGTGCACTATACAACTACTTGTAGTTGGGAGATAAAATTTCTAAACATACACGTGCTTAGGATTAAACAATCGGAAAAATAATTGTAAGGTCAATTAATAAACTATATGTTTAAAACTTGCGGACAGCAGTTTGGTCATAAGTCATAACTCATATAACATTGTGAAAACTAAAGCAGAAGGCAGGGTCTCTACACAGTGTGCTATCTGTATTTGGAAATAAAGAATAATTTTATTAAGAATCCTTAATATCTCCATCAATCAACGTGTGTAGATGAGCCCTCAGCCCGTACGCAATAAAGAGACGCAAAAAATGAGTTAAGTTATCATTGGTCCAATTAACAATGTTCAGCATCATACGTATACCTACCCAAATGTTTACCATGCCGGACTGTTTATCAAACTGTCCCGGGTTAGAATCCGGGCGAAGCAGAAATTTCAATGATGAGTTTAAACTGTTCTCGGTCTGGGTGGTTGTGTTTCTGTCTCTATGTGTGTTCATGGCACCCACGACACAGGGTATATCTACCCTAATGTGAGGCTATACGTGTGAAATGTTATTTTTTATTTTACACTATGTACTTAATTTTATTAGACTTAAGGCTTTTATTTGAAATTATCTCCATCGATTCACTTTGGAGAAGAAATGAATATTGCTCAATAACGCCATCTACCGTATGACATGTAAACTTTGTGGTTGATAAATCGAATGTCAAATTACCAAATAGGTAGATATTGAGATTAACAGTTGGTTCACTAAAAGTTTAACTATTCGTCACCTAGATGTCTGCAGTAGTCTCGTTTTGTTAAGGCTTTGTACATTCTGTATGAAGGTTTAGATTCCGTATCTTACAACCTTAATGCTGGATGCATTGAGATTGTAAGATTTGGATTTCGGTTCATCGGAGCTTGAGGCCTCCTCAATATTGGGAGAGCTCCATGCTCAGCAGTGGAATGCTAAAAAGGTTGCAGCTTGATATAATGTAGCGATAATAATCGTTTCAGCTGCAGCCTGTTCATAATCTTCCACCCCAAAAGAACACTAATAAGCTGAGCAACTAACTCAATGGAGCCTTTGATGTAAGGTTCGGCGGCGGTAAGGCTCGCGATGCGCTTATTAGGTACCTATAGTCTAGCCATACTCGGCCAACGAAAGAAAATACAGTAAGCTGATCTAAGTATATTTAATATAGTCGACAATATTAGTGAGAGTTCAAAATAATTTTACTTAAATTTAAACTTTTATTTATGGTTTTGAATGGGCTGTTACCGAAACTTTCATACAAATTCCCCAAAGTGCCTTTTAAGTTTATGTCGCGTATTGTGTAAATGAACATAACTTTTTTGTTTATCACCCGATTGATATGAAATACACACTAATGTTACGGAAATTCATTCAACAATATATCAGTAAACACATCATTCAAAGAAGGGAAAAGAATTTGAGAATGAAATATTAAGTTAAGGTTAATTATAGTACGCTTGAGATACCAACTTTCAAATCCATTTTATTTGCTATTGAGGGGTAGTTTTGAAAAAAGCTTAAATAGAATTCTTACTATGTTAGTAAAGATTACAAATACAAAATTATAAGTATATTACTCTGCACAAAAATATTATGTACATCAAGATTCGACACTTAATTTTCAAAGAGTTTCAAAGAAAATTGACATTTAAAGGGTGAATTTCGGGAAATGCTGAAACACGTATTCTTTTATTTTGATTAGAAAATATTTATACCAAATTTCAAGAAAATCTATTGAAATAATCCAAGTTTTTTATACAAATTTTCATCGCTCATTTCACACCCTTAAAGGGTGATTTTTAAAATTATCTATAGCCTAAATGTTAGCGAAGACCAATATATATAAAACAACAAAAGTTTCATCAAAATCCGTCCAGTAGTTTTTGCGTGAAAAGCTAACAACAGACAGACAGACAGACAGACAGACAGACAGACAGACAGACAATAATTTCAAAACTTATATTTTTAGCTTCTGTTACTTATAAAAAGACCCCTAGAAGTATTTTTTTAAATTTATATGCAATGTACAGAATTGACCCTGCTTACAGTTTTATTATATGTATAGATAAGGGTATTCTTTTACTATTACTTATTATTGAATACGTTTGGAGTTTCTCGAACAAATTAAAGTCAAAATTATGTAAATTTTAAAGGATTTATAAGCTTTTTGTGTGTGCAAGCAAAGCACTTCAGTGGCAAAAAGTTTCATTTTGTTGAAAATGAAAAATCGCTCTCCCTATTCTCTATGAAGGAATGCAACTTGAAATGGGCATGTTTTACGTCAAGTTTAAGTGTTTTGTGAAATAAAATAAGAGTGCGAAATTGTTGAAATGAAAGCATGCTGCTGCTGTTAACGTTTGTAGAATAGAGTGACTACAGTTTAGAAAACACGCTTTTGAAGCACTTGATGTCCTAAACAAATTGAAGGTTTAACTTAGAGCATCAAAGTTACTGACTCACCCTTCAGTAGAGACGGCATAGCGCCTCGCTTCGATACATATTTTTTGTGCCAAATCTGGTGCGGGGGAAGAACGCACACATTTTAATTTTTTCACACATTCACAAATATTCTTTCATCGCTACAGACGCATACATTTCTAAATATTTCAATTAATAACGTCATTTTCTATGCACCGTCAACACTGACACCGACACACACAGACACACTAGTTGTATAACTAGAAGGCACATTGTGCATGGACGTTGGGACGAGGAGGGGTTCGCCCGTAAAGGCCACTCCTCTCTGACGGTTGTCATACCTGTCATAACGAGACGATAATTTAACGTGGCATCGTCATAACAAAACAATGAAAACCACATTAACTTTTCACCTCACATTATAGGTAAGCAGTCGACTAACGGCCCAAGCATAACGTTACAATGAGTCAGCCTTTTTCGTGCGTGCAGCTGGTGTTCATCGATATAACATTAATTAAAGAATAAATGAATGCACCCCAGTCACATATCTAGCCATTTTCGATCTTTATTATTTCTATTTTGTGCGATCTGATGGTAACCAGGGTCGGGTTACCATCTAGCACCAAAGTACTCGTCAAGACGAATCATACGAGCCCAAACTCGATGTTGTTAGTGTGTTTTAAATGTTCAGGGGCAAAAGTGATAATTTTAATTATTTAAAAATCGAGATCTTATTTCATTTATTTATTTTACATACCATAACTTAATATAATATGTCTAGCTTAAAACTATGTTTCACAAGTAAAATTGCATGCCTTTATTTATTTATGTATTATTATTATTATTTGAGTAGATGGGGAAGGGTAACCCTAAGGCCACTGCGACCAGTAGATGATCTATTGTAGCCTAGCCCCGCGTTTATATCTGATTCCCAAGGCCGACGGTTGTTAGGAACCGTACGATGCGCTTGGAATAAATTTGACATCTTCCGATGTGAATAGGCTGCCGCCCAGTATCAGACTTCTGCTATGTGCGAGTGCGACACAGTCGCAGAGGATGTAGATACCCGATTCCTCTTCACCATTGCAGAATCTGCAAGTAGCAGTGGAACTTAGTTTTAGTTTGAACATGTGCCTGTTTAGTTTACAGTGACCAGAAGGAATTTATTTATTTATTTATGTAAGTTGCAGAGGAATATTTTTTTATTCTGGACACAGACAGTCATTCAATACAATTAAATCTTTGATAACATATATATATGTGTGCTGTAGAATTTGAGTGCCAATGTGCCAATATATTAACTATTTGTTAATTATTTATTGTGTTAATTTAATAATTTAATACAATATTATATAGGTATATTTTCTATCAGTAATAATGAAATTAATAAATGACAATGAATGGAACATAATCTTAAAGATTTCCACATTATTTATCAGGTTCCTCTTTTTCAACATTCGTCAACTCCATTTCTTCTGGAAGTGTCTTGAAACCTCGAAATTCGTCTTCAATATCTTTTAGAATCCTATCTTTCGTTTCGGGTAAAAGAAGTAATACTACCACTACACAGTAAAAAGTTACAGCTGCATGAACACAATATGTCCCATAAAGGCCTATAGATGTAAATAGGAAAGGGAAAACCTTAATTGTCGCGAATATATTGATAGATAAAAATAAAGCACTAATAGCTCCCGCTAACCCCCGGTATTCTAATGGAAATAACTCTCCAGCAATTATAAATGGTAAGGGTATAATTCCAGAGGCGAAAGAAAACATGTGTGTATGAATGAGAAGGATTCCTATAACAGGATAATCAGAGGTAATCACACCTTTACTTTTAGCATATGTGAAGCCTGCGGTTGTTAAAAGAACAAGTATATTCAAACTCACAGTTGCGATTAAGACAGATCGCCTTTTGATTTTCTTTATAACGAATATTGCAATGATATTAGAAACAATTCGCTGTGAATCAACAGAGATGATCACCAAACCTATGTTAACACCATTTCCAATTATATTTTGGTAGATATCTGTTGTGTATGCCGCCAAAATACTAGAGCCGGACCACAGGCTTAAAGCATACAAATGTATCATTACAATAATTGGCTTGTAGAATTCTTTCTTTCTTAACGTAAGGTTTAAATAAGATATTTTATCCTTAACTTTTCTTTTCAATGTTTTATATTCATCGACTTTTGTTTCAGACATTTTGGAGCTGATGATTTTCTTTAGTTCTTCTTCCTCGTCGTTGCCTCGAAGCCATCGAAAAACTCTTTCACCTTCGCTGTACCTTCTTTGATCGATTAACCAACTGGGCGATTCAGGGGAAAATGTAACTATGGGGAGGTTCATAAAAGTTACTATAGCACACACTAAAGCAGTTCTTTGCCAACTGAGAAACGTGCCAAGTGTATGAACAGTCAAAACTCCAAAGGTGAACGATAATGATATGGTTGTTAGGAAAGCTCCTCGATTCCTTGGGCTCGTGTACTCTCCTATCAAAACGGAGCCTAGAGACGCACTCATTCCAAGAGACAGCCCTTGGAGAAATCTTGCTAAGATCAGCGTAGGTAAATTGGGTGCAGTGATGATGCAAAACCAGCCAATGGTCATGACGACAATGCTGATGAGATTGGCATTCCGTCTTCCGTATCTGGTCATGATGGTTGGTACCAGTACGTTGCCTATTAGAAGTGCGATACCAATGATTGATGCTGGAAAAAAAAAATAAGAATTAACATGCGTCATATAAATTTATTTGAAATGAATTATTAAAACAGAATACTCTACCTAAATATGATAGTTGCAGAGCCATGCCTGCTAAGTATTGAATTGTTAAAATAACTTGTATTTGAGTTAGTATTTTGAACTCTATCGGGTGGAATATAGCACAATTTAAATTATTGCAATATATTCCTTGTATAACAATATTCTTGCAAATAAAACAATTGCATTGAAGAAATCCAGTGTGTGTGATATTTAATGATATTTAGCTGGTTTTTAAATCACAATATTTCGAAAGGAGTAGTGATATCCCAATGGTGAAAACACGGTCTCCGACACGCCGGTTCCCGGTGCACTACGCAATACGGGCGCGTTCGGGTGTGAGATGGATGACCGATAGGGCACGTTAGCCGCCTGTCGCGGTAGTTCTAGACGTATAGACAACAGATGTGAAACCTTGTCGGAGGCCTAATGGGCGGTTTGAAAACATCTGACAGTGGGTAGGCTAGTAACCCGCGTCATCATCAACCCGCACTTGACCAGCATGGTGAACTGCTAGCCGCTTTATTTTCATATAATTATCGCGTGGTGAATTATTAAATGCTTCTCAATTCCAAAAGGACCTATCCTGCCTCAGAAGAATATTAAAATATTGAAAAAATATTAGTCATTAAAAGCTTACCGATCCATGATCCTGATGAAACGTCAATAGCAATGTAGGAGCCAGGCGCGTTCAGCTGTGGTAATAAGACAGATGGGAAACCCATCACCACGCCATGGGACGACATGTTTAGAGATACGCCTAGTGTTACGAAACACTGGAATTAGAAGATTGAAATACAATAAACTTTAATGAGTGGAAAGTATTGAAAGTAGGTATTATTATATTAATTAACAATATTATTGATAAAAAAGTTAACCGAATTTAGATTTACAGCTAAAATAAGAGAAATAATGTTGTTTGACGTAACAGTCGGTTGTTTTAGTGTTTTTAATTAATAAATATCATCATCAAAAATTACTTATTCATACAATAGCACCTCCCTCCCACATAGAAAACATGCACATGCAACAATAAAAAATATACAACACCAACACGTGTTCACCCCAAAACAGAGCATTATCGGGGTTATAGACTCAGGGCCGGATTTACGGGAGGGCAACCGGGGCTACAGCCCCGGGGCCTCCACAAAAGAGGGGCCCCCACAATAGAGACTTCAAAAAAAAATGAAATTCAGACTGGTACACACTAGTAAAAACTTTTCCTTTCATATTATTTTCGCGTTTTACGGTACTTTGTACAAACATGATTACGTTAAATATTAACAGAAATTATCGATCTATATTTAATTTTGTTCATTCCAATCAGGCAATCAGTAAAATATCACTGACAGAAAAAAAATGGAAAATAGTTTGGGGCTAAGAGGCCTCCACCCCCTTGTTGCCCCGAGACCTCTAGACCAATAAATCCGGCCCTGTATAGTCTCTACGAAGGTTAATCTGCGACCAACCTTAAGTTACAACTATCTTTTAACAACGTAGTTAACTCTATATCTATAACAATGGAGTTCCGCAAAGTAACGCCTGAATCTATTAAGTATAGGATGTCTTTATTTTTAATTTTAATTTAGAGCTCTTTTTTATTTAGGTAAATGGAGTAGCAACGAAACATGCAGCCCAAGAAAACTTGACGCAAACTTGACTTTTGCTTGAGGTCGCATACAGTTGCGATGACTCCGGAGGCTTTCTCATTCCTCAGGAGCAAGTCTTTATGCAGCAATGCAGGAACATCGATAGCGTGACTTACAAATCAGTTACAGCGTCATCTTCGTCTTTTGTTATTAAAGTAAAGACGCTTTTAAGGAATAAAAATATGGAATGTATTTACCTATGTTTTATTTTTGAGTAATCCAACTTTACTTTAAATATTCCTACTTATACGCATATCAAATACGTACAAAAAAGATTGATATTTAATATTTTTCAGGCGTTCCGCGACGGATCACATTTTTTCAAGTTACTTACTTAACCCTAAGTTCCCGTAACTAGGTATTCCGATGATTTACCCCGCATACTATCACAGTTTACCTATAACATATTTTGATTAAAGATTTAAGCGTTGAAATGTTATTAAAATATTCTATTTTACTTAGGTTAGGTTGGATTTCTTTCTAAAACGCCGTTTTATGAGCATGTTTTAAGAATAATACACGAAATAAATATAACGTGACTATATTTTAAAATTCTTACCTGTTTTGTGAACGGGGTAATCCATTTTGACCTTTCCATTTCGCCTTAAGTCACTTCATAAACTAGCAAAACTGCATTTTGGTAGCAAAATAAGAAATAACGTATCTTTATCATATCGTAATCTAAAACGGTTGTTAGAGGTCAGGTACTTGCATAAGAATTGATAATATTTTGTACACTTTTGATGATATTTGATTATATTTATAACAATCATAACATAACCCAATCGATAAGACAAACGACTCCTTTTCTGGAGGACTATGTCATACTGAAAGAACCTGAATGATTAAGTCCAACTTTGAGATGAAGGTAACAAGCTGAAGTTGCAATGGGTGGGCCATATAGTTAAAACCGATGGGAAAGAAAGGTCCCAGAATGACGACCACGATTCGGCAGGAAGCTCAGGAAGACTGACGACCTGAAAAATACAGAGAGAAGCCGATGGAGAGGTCGTAGGACCGTATGAAGTAGCGAACGCCTTTGTCCAGCAGTGGGCTATGAAGGGCTGATACTGATGTTTGACAGACATCACTGGTTTTATATGAAAATATTTTTGGTTGTATTTCACTCCTTTTTAACCCTTTTTAACCGACTTCAATCAATGAACAGATTTTGTCTTGTTTTATTTGTAAGCTGATACTTCTCATGTGGTCCCATTTCAATTTTACCTCAATGGCATCCATGAGAAAACCATATAAGTCTTAAATTCGCATTCTTTTCAGCCTTTTTTTATATCCCACTACTGGGCACATATCTCCTTTAACTCAGTCAGTTTACGTGTATATTTGAGATAACCAAATGGTTATGTGTAGATAACGCACACGGGATAGGTGATTTAATAATATTGTTAAAATTTTCTTTTTAAAAAAAAAAAACACGAAGTGTCGGTCCGATGCTTACAGAGTTCACGGAACGTTTCGTTTAGTTCGCAATGATGTTTTTTTATTAGAGATGGGCCGACTATGACTTTGGCCGACTAATCGGCTGCAAAATAGCCGACTAGTGCGAGTGTGCGAGTAGGCATTTCTTGGTGTTTTAATTAGTTAAAAATAAGAGAAACTTTTAAGTTGCTAACACAGTGTATTTTACTTGTTGAATTACCTAACCGAAATTATTTGCATCATGTCGTAAATGAAATCTCGTATTTGGACTTTCTTTGATGATTTTGAGGGAGAAGTAGGCAAGTTTCTTGTGGTGGTCAGGGCAAAACGGCAAATACTGCGAGCTTGACCAATCATATTAAATATAAACATCCACAACTAATGCCTCAACTAGATTCTGCAATTAATAATATATCGATTTAATTTCAATCACCCTCCTTTAAATTTAGGGCATAATGATACGAGTAAAAAATGGGCCGACTAATCGGCGGTTTCAGCCGACTAGTCGCCGATTAGTCACCGACGTTAAATATGACCGACTAGTCGGCTTTCCCGACTAGTCGGGGACTAGTCGGTACATCTCTATTTTTTATTATTATTTACACTTGGTTCATATTTCAGGCGCGGCTACCGTAGCTGAAATGACCATGAACAGGTCGAAGATCAACATGAAGATCAAAACCCTCAAGAACTTGGAGAAGGACATCGCCAAACTTACGAAAATTCTCGAAATTTTGCACTAAGCATTAAGCATGTTCAACATTTTTGGAACTCTATTTTGTTTATAAGATGGCAACTGACTTGAAAATACAAAATACAAATACTCTTTATTTGTACACCACATACAATGCAATAAAAATAAATGAAAAATATCATAAGATATATAAGACAGCAGTGGTTACCAAAAGGCGGTCTTTTTTAACGTTTATTTGAGAAAACTAACAGTTACAATTTATAAATTAAATAATGCTTATAGCTATTCTATATCTATTTCTTTTAGACAACCTTTGGGTAGATGATAACAAATAATAATTTATGAGCTTGCGTTATTACCATATTATAACTCCTTCAAATGTAGGGGGAGACGATTCAACCTTCAAAACCTGCCCCATCGAAGAGACGTATTTTGTGACATTTTTAATCTACCAAAACACCCACGGTGACATCCTCGACGCCTTTGATGGGTTTCGGCGTCTCCTTACGCATGAGCCAATGCACATCTCTCTTCTACTATCCAGATCTCACAAGGAGCCCGCCACGTACACTTTCCGTCATCGTACCACCCTCGTTATCTGAAAATCCGTCTCTAAAGCACGTCGTTCAACATACAAATGATATTTTTAGCTCGTATTCTGGTTCCGTACTAAAGATTACAATGTAACTACAAATTATGAGGCGCGTAAAATAGTCTTCAGGAGTAAGGAGTCTGCTATATTCAGGAAAAAGGCTTGCTTAAGGATGTATCCACGGGCTGCAGCAACCACTTAAGACCATTCGATGCCTTCTTTATGAAAATAAAAACAAATCCCAGCTAATAAGTAATTTCATATTAGGAATACAAAATATTCGCTTAATGAATGTAATTTTTTCCCGGTCATCGCCTTTAGGTGCCCGTTTTGGTTTATTACCGATAATGGATCCCCGTAGGTTAAAAAATAACCTATGTGCTATTCCAGGCTTCATTGCTATATTAAAATCATTGGCTTTTAGCCAGTTGCTTCAACCGCGTTGACCCTATTACCCGTTTTCACGTAGGAATGAAGCATTTTCCTGAGATAAAAAGTAGCCTATGTTACTCAGGGTGAATGTAGCTTTCTAATGGCGAAAAAAATTTTGAAATCGGAACAGTAGTTTTTGAGTTTATTCATTACAAACATATAAATCTTTCCTCTTTATTTCCTTTATTTCCTCTTAATACTAAGTATAGATAAGCGGGGACCATCCAACACACTAAGTACGACGTGCAAGCTTGCTTTTATACTTTGAATTAAAAATCTTTCTGTAATCTAAAGACTTACATTTTAATAAATAAAATCTAATAAAAGATAAAGGTCGTCTTGAAATTTGATATTTTTGTATCACACTTTGCATATTTTTAAAGGTTTAAATTAATCAATGGAAAAACACTATAGCCGTCCTATCTATTTCAAAATTTCACATAAATACTAGAGTTCGGTACTGACATAAAAAACCCAAAAAAGCTCTATTGATTGTGAAGTTAAAAAAACCCATAAATTTCAGGCGTTTATGCAAAGTAATGTAAAAGTATGCAAAAAAGTATGCGTGCTTCGGAGGGCACGTTAAGCCATCGGTCCCGGTTGTTGTCGATAGATAACAGTCGTTAAACCTTGTCGGAGGCCTTACGGTTTGAAAACATCCGACAGCGGGTTGGCCACTAACCCGCATCTCCACCAACCTGCATTGGAGCAGCGTGGTGGAGTAAGCTCCAGGCCTTCCCAAAAATGGGGAGAGACCCGTGCCCAGCAGTGAGATGCAAAAAGGGTTGCAGCCATGCAAAGAAAAATGACTTTTTGATAACCATATCAGTCGCCATCTTATATTCCTCAGCAATGACTGATTGCTTTTCTATCAATATTTTGCTATTTTGCGCGCTAAATATAATTTATTTCTTCAAATTTTGTTTGCTTTCATCACCTTTATCTACTAATAGCCCTTTTTGACTGGAGCAACGCCTTATAATTTAATTTAACTACATAATATGGGCAGATCTTTTCTAGAAAATAAATTCGATTGAGTCAAAGTAATATAGGTAGACAAATCAACAGTTGATATTGAACAGAAAAGGGAAAATTCAATAAGCCAATAGTCACATTTTAGACACATAAAATAATTATATAATGATCATATAAGGAAACGTACAGAAAAATTAAGTTTCTCCGAGTAAAAAAATTTGGTACAAATATCATTATTGTAGTTGGTACCTACTTTTAGGTAAATAAAATCATGGTTTAGTTTTTTAAACTACATATAAATATTAATTTGATTTAAATATAGTCATAAGTATATAAGATCTGATTAATAATAATCATAAAGATTCCGGTCTTGAAAGTTTATTCTTATTCTAAATAAAGATACTTAGAACTCAGAATAAATATACCTAGCGATCTATAGGCCTGGTCCAAACATCAAAAATAATATAGGTAGGTACCCAATTTAAAAATGCTTTTTTTATTTCAATTTTTGTTAGGTAACACAACGTTTATTTGCATTTATCGCTGCTCCACGGTGATGGAAAATATCGTGATATGTAATTGATTACGATGTTCTCCATCGCCGTGCATGCCTGAGAGAAATTTATAATTTCTCAAAAGTATGACGTCCACCAATCCGCACTTGGCCAGCGTGGTGGACTATGGCATAAATCCCTCTCACTAGTGAGAGAAGACCTGTGCCCAGCAGTGGGAGATAAAAAAAAGGTAAAAAAAAACACAACGTTTATTACATTTAAGATCTACTTTTATAATGGAAGGATCCAAAATACGCGCTAATTTTTCGCTGAAATCATCTTGTTATTCGCAAAGGTTTGAGAAAAGCCTCTTGTTATCTATCTTGTTGATTAGCTCAATACGATCTTTTTATCTAAATCCCCATCACATTATTTGCTTGTTACTGAGCTAATGTAATACGCTTGTGTTTACTTGTGTTGTTGATTTGAGAAATTTTTTATTTCATAGAAGAATATTTTTTTAAAGAGGATGTTTTCATATGAGTATAAACCAAATAAAGAAAAATCTTATAGGCCACTTTGTTTGTCGTAGAACTTTATAGTTTCGCTCTTTGAAGGAAAACCGCTACACCCACTTCTACAGTGAAGCCATATCTTCCTTTCAAATTAAAAAAAACTGCATTTTTTTTCTCAATTATGACAGAGTTGGCACTCTGTGCATATAGCCAGCGTCAAGTATAATTTTTGCATCACTTTTTTTGCCACTTTAGTTGAAACTGGGCGAGTATAAATAAATAAAATCAGTAAATCGTCAGTAATCACAGTAATCAGTCAGTCAAGTATAGTAGCGATGGCTACTTTACCAAAACATATCCGATGGAATTTTGGAGGCAAGCTGAAAAAACATATTTACGCATTGTTATGCACAACACTCGTGCACTGTGATTAACCTACATCGAACAAAATGCAATCAACTTTATCCGATATAACTCAAAAATACTCCAATAAATTGAAAATAAAACAAAAGCACATTTGTTGTTTTTCCGACTTCTCGCCAATACTCTACAAAAAAATTGCACTTTTTGCTAAGCCAGAAAATGTCAAATCCTATCTGGATTTTTGGAAGAAAGGATAATAGATATTGTAAATTTATTTTTATGTATATTTTTATTCCCCTTTAAATCAATAAAAATGAGTTGTGACGTCACAAATCATTTTCTCATATAAAATGAACGGATCATCCTTATCCGCATCAAGACGTATGTGTGTGTGTGTGCTTGCATGTGTTTTTGTGTGAGTGTGTGTGTGTGAGAGAGAGCAGAATGTACATACCTAACTGTGTACCTACTATGTATATGTAAAATAACTATGTGTTTATAAATTATGTAAATAAATGCATAAGGATTTAAATGCTGTTTTTGCACGATAAAATCGAGCTAAGCACTTAAATATTTCCGATTTTTGTGATAGGTAGTTTATATCATGTTTATATCTTAAACGGATTGTACATAAGACGACCATCAGACTCAGGACGTCTCAAGAATACAGCGCAACTGCACGCGTCCTCGGGGAAGACTCTGACTTGCTTGAAGTTGTGTGTAGATGTCCGTGGGACGTAGTAACTTCTTGACAATACGTATGCTCCGTAGAGGAGACCGAGAAAAGTTGAAACAATTTTTACATTTTGCTCCATATAAAGAATATTATAAACATTGTTTAGATTTAGTGTCAATAGATAGCTCATTTCGTATACTTTAAAATACCAAGGGGATACATAAACTTTAATTTACGGCGAGATATCGCACCCTTAGAATGAAAGTGGCTTATCTCAAAATTTCTGGAAGTTTAGATTTTACCAAAATCTGACCTAATAAAGGATACTTTATAACCCCGTGAAGAAAACGAGACCATTCTTTTAGTATAACAGGGACAGCGCATGCACTCTTTCACTGGTCCCGCTATTCATTTATGCATTTTGTGTGACAGAGGTTGAACTAGTGTTATAATATCAAAAATGCTTGCGAGTGGATTTGCAGAACATTGAACATTGACATATCTCTAATCGTGACTAGTTATTGAAAATTTTGTGAAGGTAAGTAGGTAGGTACATCTTTTTATTTGTAATAAAGCGACTTTTATAGGAAATAGGTATAATAGTAATTAAACAGTCTTTTACTTAATCTATTTGGCTGCAACCCTTTTTTGCGTCCCACTGCTGGGCACGGGTCTCTCCCCCTCATTGGGGAGGCCTGGAGCTTACTCCACCACGCTGCTCCAATGCGGGTTGGTGGAGACTTAATCTATTTAACTAACAATAAAGCCACACCAGTAACCAAATCTATGCTCCAAAACAGCTTCTGTGTGTCAAGGACGTCGTTAGTACTGATTTACAGGTATTAAAAATAGCATCCTTATCGTTAAAATCGAACACATTGTCCTGTGCAAAACATAACTGACTAACCGTAATAATAGTAATAAATGTTAATAATGGATAATAAATTACTGTGCCAATAAATCGTATCAGAATAATCCTTGTGAGTGATAAAGAGATAGCAGCAGCAGTTGTCTCTCCACTCCGTGTCTTCCTTATTGAGAAAGCGGTCAGGGATCCAGTTAACTGTGGGATCGGAGAGTTCGTACAATGGTGTCTCCGTTTTTGAAGCAGGTAATTTGAGATAAAATAATAATTAATGAATAGAAGTATAAAAAATCAAAAAAAAGAAAAATATAAAATTTAAAGTTATGAAGATTTGGAATTTGACAATAATAGTGGCTTTTTAAAATTATAATAATTAAAAAAAGTGTAGTAATAATAAAATAATTTGGCAAAAAAACCATTAAGGAACCTTTACACAGTTAAAAGTTATAAGAAGTTCCTAATTTTAATTTTGAAAAAATTTATTTATTTGAATAAATTTATATAACTACATAAGATATTATTGACATATCACAGCAATCGAGTAGGTCTTAGAAACATCCACAATACTGTTTTTTTAACATTGCAGAAAGTGAATAAAAAAGACAATATAAAATGATGCGGGAAGGGTTGACATTTAAAATAATATTAAAACATTAATATATAAATAAATAACTAATAAAATAACAACTTCATTTTTTACGTACATACGTAATGTAAGTTTTTTTATTGGAATGGAGTAGTAGACGAGCATGCAGGCCACATGGTGTTAAGTGGTCGCTGCAGCCCATGGACATCCACATACAACCTCAAGCAAGCATAAGTCTTGTCTGAGGTCGTATGCAGTTGCGCTGCTACTCCGGAGGCTGGTGGTCGCCTCATGTAAGTGTGTCCGGCAACTGCACATTTCCACCGAAACACAATAGATATGGTTCACGGCAGAAGTAGGTGCAGCGGTGGTACTTCCCCGGGCAAACCATAATAGTTTTACCACCTACAGAAGTTATGTACGTACTGTATGTAGGATGTATATATGATGAATGTACTTCAGCATTCAAGTAATGCTAAGTTGTCAACTATAGGCATGGACGGTGTCGGGGGTGTTGTTCAACATGCTGGGGCAAGGCATGCTTCTCAGCTACACATCGAGCCTGCTGCCGGCTCTTCGGGAACCCAGTTCTCCTATTCAGGTTGATCTGAACACAGCTTCCATGCTAGGTGGGTATTTTTTTATTCTGGAAGTAGTCCATTCATCCAAAGTGGTTGGGCGATTTGTTATTATCATGTTACTTTCATTTTTTCATAGGTTTGATATCTATATGGGGCACTCTCAATTATTGCTAGCTTGCCGGCATAATGTTTTCAGGGGTGCTTATCGGTTTCTGATTCGCAGTTTACCGAACTCCTTTCATATTGGATGAAGGAGAAGAGTATCATAGGCCTCGTTGTCTATGATTAGTAAAAAAATAAAAATAGAATATTATCTACGCCTGCCAGTATGGCGGCGGTTGCATACGAACGGTACTTACGTCGACTAGCGTTCTTTGGCTATGTTCGAAAATATTCTTATGTACCAATCTAAAACCCATCAAAAACTACAAGCGGAACCTTGAAGCGGCAGACTGCAGTCTGGAAGAACGTCCAGGATCCTGTGACTGTATATAGGAGAGGTGGCTTCGATTCAAGAATTCCGTAAGTACGATATGAATACTTTATGTTGGGGGTGTGGGCATTAATTGAAGTGTTTCCACTTTCCCAACAGTGGGCTTGGGCCATAATTACGCGCCCGCCCATCCACAATGGTTATCAATTTACAAGAGGTTGACGGTGTTCAGAATTATACTGGGAGAAACAGCGCGCCGTCCGCTTTCTTATTATTTTTTATTGTTTGGGTACTTATTTTTAATCGAAAAATTTTCATCAAAATAGCTACATAAACATTTTCAATCAGCAAACGACATATCCAAAAAGTCTCCGATTACATAAGATTTTTGAAGTGAAAACTTCTTTAGCGGCGTTGTGCACTTTTTTGGGATGGGTAAAAAATGTTAAACTCGCGTCAGGACACGTGGCCTGATCGAATATTCGTAAGACGGAGGAGTGACACCTGATGGCCCAACTGTCTATACTTGTAAAATTAGTTTATATCAAGTATTAAAATATGAACATTGAACAAAGTGCATCTATTAATGAAAAAAGTGACGAAGAAATAAGTAGTGAAAGAAAGTGAGTGAGTACCTACTTTATAAAAATACTAGACAGAAATTAATACTGATAATTCAAGCAATTCGTGCGGAATTATTCCCTAACCATTCCAAGACATCAAAAATGCACAATGTTAATACCTTCATATATAAAAATAAAAAAACAAGAAATAAAACAAACGTCAAATAAACTCCTATTCCCGTTCTGAACAAGCTCTTCATATGAGCTTTTGTTCTTCGTCTTGACACTCAAATAGACGCATATGTAAAAGATGATTTGTCCACAGCTTCTTCAGTTGGTCTGGCTGGGATACCAGGGTTCTTCATCTCATCTATCCTTATGGATTGGAAAGGACGAAAACTGGCCCATGGCTTCGTGTTGCTACCTGGGATTGCAGGATGGCTGTTCGTGTATTTTGCAAATGGGATCCCAGCGTTGTTAATCGGAAGGTTCCTTGGTGGAATGGCAGCCGGAGCCACTGTCTGCCTTGGAGCAGTCGTCATCGGTGAATACACTAGCCCCAAGAGCAGAGGAATGTTCCTCAACCTGAAAACAGCTGCAGTGTGCCTCGGGAGTACGGTCATTCACATCTTGGGTAACTTCTATACCTGGAGAACGATTGCTCTGCAGGCATTGATACCTTACATTGTTTCCTTGTTCGTTATTTGTACCTGGCCTGAAAGCCCTGCTTGGTTGGCTTCGAGGAAGGAGTTTGAGAAGAGCGAAAAGGCTTTCTACTGGTTACGAGGAAAAGACGAACAATCGATACTAGAGCTAGAAGAAATGATCAGAGCCCAGAAGGAACGAATTAAAGGTCTCGAAACCGACCAAACTTTTAACGAGAAAATCGGTGACTTTTTAAAAAAGTTTACCAGAAAGGACTTCATCAAACCAGCTACTATAATCTTATTGGGAGCTATTTTACTCGAATCGAGTGGGAGGCACATCTTTCCTGCTTACGCTTTGCAGATCATCGGTGAGGTAACCGGTGACAAATCCCATTCGTTTTACTATACCTTGGCGATAGATCTGATTATTACATTTAGTGCTACTTTCTCTTCTGTTCTCGTTAAATTGTTTAAAAGAAGATCGCTTCTCTTATCGACAGGTTTTGCAGCAGTGTTTGTGCTATTATGTGTGTGCACTTACCTTTTCATGGCAGCCAAGGAAATAGTATCAAATGAGCGAACATGGATACCGATCTCATTGTTTGTAATCTACTTTATCTTGGTGAATTTGGGCTGTACACCTATACCTTTAGCTTTGTTGGGAGAAGTGTTTCCACTTGTCCACAGAGGAGCAGGATCAGCTGTTAGTGGTTTCGTCTTATCCATGTCTGTAATGATTGGACTGCAAGTAACGCCTTACTTGTTGGTACACATCAAAGTTTACGGTACTTTCGCAGTATTTGGTATTATAACGGGTTTGACCTTAACCTGTCTGTATTTCATTCTACCTGAGACTAAGGACAGAACTCTTCAAGAGATAGAGGATTACTTTAACAACGGCAGATTTAAGGACGATGATAAAACATTAAGAGATGATGAAGAGGTTAAAATGAAAATGTTAACGTGATCGCATAATAGTACCTACACAAAACTACACTCAGTTATGTAATATCCGTCATTGAAAGCTTTAAAAGAAGAAAAATGAATGAAAAGTCCGGTAAGATAATAATGCACAATAATAAATGATTTGCAATACTTAGTACAATCATTATAAGGCAATAACCTTATAACATGAATTGACCATCTTATAAGTATTTAACTATAAGTTAGACAATTGTCTCCATATGACAGCTACTATCAACAAAAGGTGTGATTGGCTAACATAGTGAAACAATGAAAAAGAAGGATAGGAATGCTTGAATATTACTTTAATGCGCCAGAAACATCAAAATAGTGTGGGTGCTGACACAGTTATGATAATTAACATACCATGTGTCAGATTTAAAGGGATTCAAAGCCGCAAATGCTCGGGTGGCTGCCCTGGGTTTGCCCGTGTCCATAGGCGACGGTGATCGTGATAACACCACGCGGCTCGTCTGC
This sequence comes from Pyrgus malvae, assembly GCA_911387765.1. Taxonomy (NCBI): domain Eukaryota; kingdom Metazoa; phylum Arthropoda; class Insecta; order Lepidoptera; family Hesperiidae; genus Pyrgus; species Pyrgus malvae. The sequence continues at coordinate 14,167,854 of OU426971.1, read as the reverse complement.
CTTTTTGTACGGTTTATTTATAAAAAAGGGAATATTTTTGGAGCTATTATACCACAGGAAATTGATACAAGCTTACATAAAAAGTATATGGCATTTTGCTAATTTAAAAATAAATTAAAGTAACCAATAAAGGGCGTAAAAATTACCTGACTGATAGAATGTTATCTTTCCGTAGGTAATTGGTAGTTCATACTAACACCCATTTACACTAATCATAGGATACGCCTAAATCAGATGCCTAAATACTTAGCAGTTGCTAAGAAGAAAAACACGTTTCACTAACGACTAAGGAAGTTAGGCGTAACCCAAAGTTACGACACTGATTTGGGATGGCGTAGTGCTTAGGTGCCCCTAAACTGACACATGTGACAGTCGCTCAAATTGATAATAGATTGACGAACAAAACCATGGAAAATGTCAAAAATAAGGCTACTCGATGTTGTAGGATCAATCTTGTTATAAATCGATTGGGGAAACCAAGGTGAAACGGAACTTTATGCTAAGCATTGCCCTAAATTAGGAGTAAGGAGTACTTGGTAAACCGTTCCCTTGTTCGTCGTTAGTGAAAACCGTAGATTAATTAATAATGTAGTCAAAATAACATATCTATGGTGAAAACGGCCACAAGGAATTCAAGTAGAATAGGAGAATTCGTAGAATTTATATGATCCTAGTACCTTATAAAACATTTTTTGGATAAAAATTAGGTGGCTTTGGCATAATTCTTATGGCTTTGGTACAAGTATTAATGACATTCAGAAATATATAATATTCTGAATGATATTGTCTTGGGACGAACCGGAGTAACGACCCCGATAATTAATTTATATTTAGTAATGTGATGTAAGTTTAGATATAAGTGTAAATATTAATTTATTGTAAGAATCTGCTGATATAAATAAATGTTTGACCTACACGAACTTGTTTTCTTATAATATTGTAGTTTTTATTTAATTATTTCGCGAGTCCTGCATTTGGTTAACTAATAAATAAGTTAAAACTTAATGAGCATATTCATAAACGATACACAACAACAACATTGATCAACATACTTTTGTTTTGAGCATATAAATATAAACTTAGTTACAGGATTTGACCGTTTATTCGCTCTTACATGGTGGGCTCATCCGGTGATCCCATAATGCTGAGCTGTTACAAATACTGAGAATTATCTACTTCTCTCCTTCTCTATTACATGTTTGTTACATACAAACTAAGTATCTCTGTTCTAATTAATCTAGTGCTAGGTTGAGCGGTATCTATACCTGCATTTTACATAAAAATGTTTTTGTAGGATAAATCAATCTGCCAACGTCTTCCTACCAGTTCAGCGTAGTCGATCCTTTGTAACCTTTGTCACCTGAAAACGAGGGTTTCCGTAGAATGCAAAGCACACTGTTCCCTATACAAAACGCTACAAGCGCGAATACATTAACGTTTTATCAATACTAAATTCTCTCTACTTTTAAGCAACACTGAGCCATTGTAAATGAGTTTTTTTTTTTCACCGTACGGCGTTTTTTAGCCGCCCAGTGAAAATCGGTCGAGACCATTACATATTATAAGTCTATGGTCAAGATTTCCCGAGAGTGCCGCTCTGTTACGACTTTTTTTACACCAAACCTCCTCCCCATAAATCCTTATAAGAACCAAAGGAATAATGTAGTCATACATTATAGCTCCAGGAATTTGGCAGATCGTTTAAGAGATGTGACACGTTCACTGTCACTAGTATCACTGTTAGGTATACCGATTTATGATGAAATAGTTTATTACAAAACACACAAAAAATTCTCAGCACACACGGTGAGCACAGTTTTTTTGCCCTTTTATGTATACTAATAAATCCCAGAGTCATTTTTAAAATTAATGATAATAATTTGTGATTTGTCTTCCTTTTGATGTTTTGCTTAATAATTAATAATAATAACAAAAAAATCGTAATATTTAAAACTACCACTAGATTTTAAATATATTTTACTAACATACATGGCTGCTTTATCCGATTGAATAAATAAATAAAAATAAATAAAAAAAACATCCGTCAGCGGCTCCTAACCCAGATTCCAACTGGTCAAGACAAGAGACCAGTTCCCATCAGTGGGACGCAAGAGTTGCAGGCACATCACTTTAAGAATCAAGAAGTTATTTTAAACTATAAGGGCCTCGTTCACCATCTCAAAATAAAGTGTTGATTAGTTACGTCCCTAGTAAAGTAACTTTACTGTTGTACTGACTTAATTGGCAAGTAAAAGCTATGAGTAAGGGTCAGTTTATCACACAGAACATTATTAACAGAAGTTAGAATGGAAATGTGGACGGGGCAGACGTCGCCAAGGAATTTTGAGCAAACGCTCAAAATTCCAAAATCTCTACAGAAACACGCGATCGTGCTACAATATGCGTGCTTGTGTGCGTGCTTGGGTATGATTCTCGTTCATTTGAAATCGCGTGATTGTGCGGCGCTAAGATTGGCTAGATTTTAAATTGCAAATATGTGCGTAAGCTTCGTATTTATTTAAGTACAGATGTAATGGAGGTGAAAGGCGGGGCTTAATCGGCGACACCAGTCTTCATACAAACGGCGTATTATTGCCGTTCTACCTCTCTTAATAATGTTCTGTGGTTTATCATATGATTAGTGCTACTTGAACATCATGAATCGTAAATCGTAATGAGAATAAAATGACACAATTTTTAAGTAAGTCAAGCACTAAATTGACATTAAAACAATTATATCACAATTGCTTTAACCCAAAAATAAAGACAATAAAACAAATTAGCGCATGAGCAATTTCTGTAATCTCATTAAATAAAAATAGTATCATTAACAAATAGTTTCTTATCTGAGGTTCGGCAGTAAAGATTATAGCATAACACAATGCGTTGGATAAAGAATAGTCTTACTAATGAATAAAATCTTTGAAGTGAAACTTTGTATAGCAATGGTATGCCGTACTGCCGATCGACGGGCCCCTGGTTCGACTCCTGGCGAGTCAGAAGTTTGAATGATGCGTTTAAATTTCTGTTCTCTGTCTGGGTGTTTGTGTGTCCGTGGTACTCACAACACAGGACATATCTGCCTCACTGTGGGGCTATGAAATGAAACACGTTTTGCAGGAATAAATAAGATATATTTCAAAAATAGACATCTACAGAATATAATAGACGATGATATTATAAATAACTACGTAATGCCTAACCATGTACTCAATATTTTAATTTTAAAATTGTCCATCGAATATAATATGGTGCAGCGCGTACAACACACAAAATACAACGAGCGCCTGCCACACAGATCCTTCAGCTACGGAGCTGACGCGTATAATGACAGAAAATGTGCCACGCGTCAAATTTCAGGAATCCTATTTTTAAATAAAATGCCTATTATTTTTTTCTAGAAGCGATCATTCATGAGGAACAATATGACTAAAGGCTGTATGTAATAAAGAGATACATTCTCATGTGAAATGGAAGCGGAATTACATGACACAGTCCTGACCCAAGAAGTAGCAAATGATATCTTGATATTATTTTGTAGGTGGTAGAACTATCATCGTTCGCCCGGGGAAGTACCACCGCTGCACCCACTTCTGCCGTGAACCAAATCTGTTGTGTCTCGGTGGAAAGGTGCAGTTGCCGGCCACACTTATATTAGGCGACCACCTGCCTCCGGAGTAGCAGCGCGACTGCATACGACCTCAGACAAGACTTACCTATGCTTGCTTGAGGTTGTATGTAGATGTCCATGGGCTGCAGCGACCACTTAACACCACTTGGCCTGCGTGCTCGTCTGCTACTCCATTCAAATAAAAAAAATCTAAGTACGAGATGTCACGCAATATGTAAGTAAAGGCAGCGCTTAGGTGCTCTTTACTTACAAAGATGCATTTTTCATGCATGCAACAATAATAATTTACTGCAGCGACCACTTAACACAATATGGTCTGCAGAGCGACCAACATAAAAAATCTTTAATACGGATCTGCCCTATCCAGCCGTGGATGAAATGGGTTGATTTTATGATGAGTTGGTAACGATGATGGACAAACAGACAAGTTAGAGATTATTGGTTAGCGAATAGTTCAGCAATCTGCGCGATGTCAGCATTCATCTGAGCACGAACTTCTACGTTCTTCTTCTCTTTCATCATTTTAACTTTTTTCTCGGCTTTTTGCTCTGTAACAAAATGAAGATTAGAAACTATATATGCACTACAAATGAGATGTTGACTATAATGTTTTTGTTTTTTTGAAGCAAGTATGTAGGTACCTACTTCTTCTTGTTTTATATGTATAATATCATTGAGGTACTTACTATTTTTGATCACCGTCGTGAGATCCGCTATATCTCTCATAGCCGTCTGAAACAAACAATATTTATTATAAATATCCGCTAGATCCTAAAAATTTACACGCCTTATTAGGCAGAACATCGGACCCGTGAAATATTTATAATATCACCTAAATTGTAATAAATTGTAAATACTATGTTCTGGCAAATAAAGAAATTGAATTGAATTGAATATAATAACTGTCAATAGCTATTACAGGATTATTTAATACCTTCCTTAATTACAAAAATGGACGTTAAATTAAGAGATACGAGTATTTTGTTATACATAATAGATAGCGTCGTCGACATAACAGTTATCCTGACTTTTCTTACTTAATATTATAAATGAACCAATTATAATGAAATTCGGAACACAAATAGAGTGGACCTTGGGAAAGGACATAGGGTGGTTTTTATCCTACGGGAACCTATAAGACGGGTCCAATATGAAAATAATTTTAAATGAACAAATGTTTCAGCACAAAAAAATTTTTTTTAGTAAAAAATATGATAACTTTCGTCCCTCGTATTGTAGTGGCCTGTTCTTTATAATTGGACATAATATTTATTTTGAAAACTAGGTTTTGACGTTTAAAACAATAATAGAGTGAATATTACACGAAAAATTTGTAGGCATCAGATTAGTTTTGTGTACCTATTATTAATATTTTTTTTCTATATTCAGATCTATTATTTTCTTAAGATAAACGGTAAAGTTTTATCCATGTGTTTTTTAGAGTAATGTATCGATAATTAAGTACAGATAGTAATAAACCGATCACATTTTATTTTACTAACAACCTCCTGGGTGGATTATTAAATTTGCAAACTGTGTATTTAGTAAAAAAAGGATAAAAAATTACTTATCTGTACTAGTTACATAATAACGAAAACGTATGTTTAGTTACTTGATTAGAGAGGTCTTTATCTCTGAAACTACTAGACGGATTTAAAAAATTCTTTAGCGTGTGATAACCAGATTTTATAAGTAAGATTATACACTATCTAACATTACGCTGTAACTTTACATAACGATGTTTTGTTAGTAAATAGAAGTAAAAGTGCCGCTTTGTCGGCGTTCGCTGGCGCAGTTAATTGTGATAAGCAAAACAATGTACAGTAAAGTACAAAAGTGCTATAGCATTTTCAAAAAATCGGCCAAGTGCGATTCAGACTCGCGCACGAACCATAATCTATTAAAACAGCAAAAAACATGTCAGGTGTAATTTTTATTTTTATTTTTAAAATGAATATATTGATTAAGTAATATTCTTTGAATATTTTATTGTCTAGAGTCGTTATTAATATCGGGCAAAAACAAGCAAAAGAATCATGTTTGTTGTATGGTATTCCCCCTTAAATATTTATTTTATTCTTTTTTTAGTAAGTATTTGTTTTTATAGCGTTAATAAAAAATCTTTGCCACTTTAATTACCTAACCCATTTGGAAAGGCAAAAATTAAATTCAATGTCTTAATTTAAGATTGGCAATTTGCAATAATATCGTGCGATTCTATTCCATCCATCCCATCCCATAAAGGTCCACTGCTGTATATAGGTCTCTTCTAATGTTGGTCACTTCGTCCAGTCCTGAATCCAACAAGTTGCCATTGTCTACTTCCTATATTTTCTAAAAGGAAAAAAAAACGTTCATCTGCTTACCGGCATATCCGCACCCATTTCACGAACGCTCTTGTTCAGACCCGCGAAAGCCGTAAGAACACAGTATTCGTCTTCCTTGCTAAGCCCCTGTAAACAAATAAATAAATATAAAGCTCTTTAGTTATTAAGTGACTGACTGACTGACACATCGCACAGCCGAATCTCCTGAGAGTTAAAGCTGAAATTTGGCATGTATGTAGGTGGTGTAGCATGTACATAGAGAGTACAGGGTAGAATTACTAAGAGAAGATCTATGGAAATTCCTACCGACGGAGTTTTTTTTTTATGGACAATTCACACAACACCATCTGATTCCAAACTAAGCAGAGCTTGTACTATGGTAATCAGAAAGCTGATAAACATACTTATATAATTCTAAATACATACTTAAATATATAATTAACACACAGACACAAAACAAATAGTCATGTTCATCACACAAATATTTGTCCTGGGTGGGAATCGAACCCACGACCTCACGTTTCGCAGTCGGCTCATCACCCACTACGCCACGGAGGCTGTCTACTAGTTGGTATGAAACATTTCATTTAGGATCCTATGAACAAAATTTCATGTCAACTTGTATAGGTTCCTGAAGTGCTTAACTAAGTGTTTTATTTATCTGTTTGTTTGTTGGTTGTATTTATTTAGCTTAAGTTGTACTTAGTCATTATATCTATGTATGTTCGTTGCCTTTTCATACGGAGTAATTAATTAGTAATCTATGTATTGTAATATTTGTAATGTGTATTGAAACATTATTATATTTACAATCAGTAATAAAAAACTTAAAATTTAACTTACATAGTGATGGGACAGATACTTGATGAGTTTCTCATCAAATTCAGAAATTTTATTCGTTGGGTCTTTGGTTGGCTGCGCCATGTCTGCAACAATAAATTCAACTTCTTTGAATTACTTCATTTTGTTCAAACGACTTCGAGCAAGAACTTAATTTAATTTGCAATGTAGGTACGTGTGTATAAAATATAAAACACAAGCATAGTGATGGTGACATTACCTCTGACGTAATAATCCTAATATTTTTGTACGTTTTGGCGGGAAGTTGGATTATATAAATTACGTGTCACGTGTTAGTCCGCGATGGACTCCTAAACTACTTAACCGATTTTAATAAGGCTAACAATAAAAGTTAATAATAAATAGTATTTTTATAATTTGTGTAAGTATTATTATTTTTAAATAAACCAAGACAAAGACAATTTTTCTGCCCCGATAATATAAGCAGAATAATTACGTCAAATAGGTATATCACAACTTTCTATACTATACTTTGAACCTATACAGTAACAATAGACATGTACCCAATCCTACTATCTTTAAGAGACGCTATATATTAAACTTGGTGTGAGTAAGTATATTAGGGGTCTATCTATGGGTGTGAGTGTTTTGAACGTGCCAGGTTAAGTTAACGACCTATACCTACGCAATTAATCACATTATTAAAAGCTAAATCTTTGTAAATTTACAAATATTATTTTATTTAAGAGGCACGAGGTTAACGTATTCAAATAGCATAATTATTCGCCAACAGTGCCAGCAATAAAAACAGTCTATTAATCAACAGGTCATAAGGGAAAAAGGAAAAAGTCCTGTTTCAGAAAGTCTTTTGCTAAATATATTATTATAATAAAGCATCGCTTTCACCTTTTATCCTAAAAAAAACAATAGACATAGAATTTCGCTACGCTCACGTGAAAAACATTCTTTATCACGCTTAAAATAGTTATTGTGTTATAAAAACCACTCAAGATAATAATAAATCAAACAGAAATAGTTTCACAATTCTTTTAACTCTTACCTGCCAAGCTTTTCTTCTGCTGCCGAAGAGAGATAGAGAAGCAGTGAAATGACAAATGAACGCGAGCTCAAGTTTAAGCGATTTCTTAGATACCTAAGGTGGAGTCCATAAATCAATATCGAGCATGCGCTCTGGCAAAGGACCCTGATTCTAAAAATATCTCAAATACCGAATACATTATTAATTACCTAATTATTATTTTCATTTCATTTATTGATATGATATGATATATTATTCTGTATCAAGGTTTTTGTTTGAATATTGTTGCTTCGTTACCTTGGATTAATTCCCTGTAGCTTCGGGGCTAAGAATAGAGTTACGGTATCCCCTGCCTGATCATAAGAGGAGATAAGAGGGGGTTTTCGATGAGAATGGAGCTTGATCCGTCCAGCCAGCAGCCCCGGGAAGGACGGCGCTGTGTACGTAGCCGCAAGCCGCTAGTATGAAATATATCAATACTATTTAATCTGTAGTTATAATTTCTGTGTAACCTATTTATCAAAGAGTTCTTAGCGTAATAAAATAACTGTTTGTCTATCTGCGGATGCTTATGTGCGCGACAGCGCGCTTTTGTGTTTGTGTGTGTGTTTAATTAACTAGCAGACGAGCTTGCAGGTCAGTTGGTGTAAAGTTGTGATTGCCCGAGCACATGATGGGTCCTATCTGTTGCACAGAAAGATTGCCACTCGAATTGTTGTCCTGAAGTACCTAAACCTATGTGTGCTATGGCTTCTGTTGTAGTTTTGTTTTTTAAAAATTGTAACTCTGTTACTGTTACAGGGACAATGTTTTTCAGATAAGTTCCATCACCGTAGATAATAAACCCTTAATTTTAGATTGAATCGTTTACCGATACTTAACTTACATTTAAATAAAGGTAGGGCAACTTATTTAATCAGTCATGATTGTTTGACGATAGATTTTAACTGATGAATATAATGTTAAACATCATGTGAAATTATTTTTATCCAATGAAAATTACCATCTTTCTAAGAAACTTAGTATACTACTTTACTTTTTGTTTTTCCTGCCATTTTCTGTTTTTTTTGCAGAAGGCGCATTATCTACTCATAGGTACATTCTCTTATACCAAATAACGAATGGTGGAATAACTGTAAAACTAGTTACACATAAAATAGAGTTAGTAGGCGATGCAACTGTTCATAGGGTAACAACTTTGATGCAGTTTTCACCCGAGATATTCCGGGTGATTTAACATAATATTATACACATTGTCTTATCTGATGTATTGTCAGAAAGTAAATAAAGGATATACAGAAATCAGAAAACGTTTTTTTTTTTTATTACCGACTTCTAAAGGAGGATAACGTATCCGGCTGTATGTATTTTTTTATATACCTATCTTCACCGATTACTCCGTCGTTTGTGGACCGATTTTCAAAATTTTTTTTAAAGGTTATTTGGCAGAGAGAGATTCCCGCCGGGCGAGATGCTCATGCCCGGGGAGCGGCCACGCTCCAACTGACTCAATTCGGAGGTGATATAATATATGCTCGGATATTCAGAAAACTTCGATAGCGTGATTCAGGAATACCCGTGGCACCATCTCTTGATGAGTAGCGGAAGGTCGCTACAGTTATAATTCCGATGTGGTCACATTGTAACCAAGTTCTGATGATGGGATCTCAGGGAAATCAAGGGGAACTTTCAAATTTTATAGGCACACATATTAATTATCTTATACTTTCTGAAGCTGTTTATGCATAGTAATCATCATCTAATGTTGCTGAACTGATGATGAAAGGTAATCGTGACGGTTAGGAGTTGAGAGCAAATACTTTCAGTAATTCATACGTTCAGATGGACCGATAGTAGTATTTTTTCAGGCTATTAGGGTAACATGATTTAAAAAGGTAAATCTCATTAGCATTTAGAAGTCAGGTGAGCAAATTTTAATTATGCGTATACAATAAAGAATTGGTAAATTAAAAGTACTTAAAAGAGTGTAATTAAATAATTATTATTAAAATTAAATTGTGTAATTAAATAATAATAATTATTAAAATTACCATATATACAAAAACTTAGAACTAATCTTAATAACTAACCTTAACTATATATACAAAACTAAAAGTAAAAGTAAAAAAACATATAAAATAAAAAAATAAATAAAATAAAATACTTCCTAAGAAGTCCGTGTGAAGCATGGTACCCAAGACACTGGCGGGATTGCCCCTTTGTACGACTAGACTGAGTCGTTGCGCAAAATAGCCGCCAGCCCTCAGGTCACCACAGGCAAGGACAAGTCTGGTCGACATTTCTGACATGAATTTCTTCATGTCAGAAGACCATGGTCCCCTGTTGCTGTCCACCTTTTGCCCACACGGACATGGGGCTCGCACAGCTTTACACCGAGCCGGAGACCTACTGCAATACGCAGAGCTACAGGATCCAACACGGTGCCAATGTTTTTAGATGGCAGAGCGTGCAACCAATGTCCCGACTCAATTTGAGCTACTGCAAATAACTATAAACAAAGTCGCAGGTTGGTTGATTATTTGAGGTAGAGGGTTTATATAAATAAGAAATAAGAGCGGCCCCAATACACTGCCCTGAGGTACACCATATTTAATTGATTTATGGTCAGATTCATAACTGAGTTGACACTTTGTTTTAGGACACAAGCTGCTAAGTTGCATATATTGTACCCTATCTGTTAAATATGATTTGAGGAGATCATACACGTTACCCCTAATGCCATAGTCATATAATCTAGATAAAAGATAAAAGGGTGGAGAATTTTTGTTGAATCGAATTCCAAATTTGAATTGTATCTATATTGAATGAATATTTATATTTTAAGGGATAAACCTATTTGTTAAAATAAATTTTATATTAAAAGACTTGTCTTTTACTAATTTTCTAGCCTATAAAATAAGAAGACCACTTAACTAACACAGTTCTGGATGCAGCGAACAATGCCATGTACCTACTCAATATACACTTAAGTCCTAAACTATCGGAGATCTCGTTAATAATAATTAACATATCTAAGGCTTCACTTTTTTTCGCTGTCCGCTCCAAGTGAAATGCACAGAATGCTATCGAAAATTCGAGAGCTACATTTTAAGTCGGATGGCACGAGTCACGGAAACTTACGTAGGTATACCTACCTACTGAAAATAAAAATTCTGAATTCCTATTAATTATAATATCGATGTTTTTATGATAAAACTAAGGATTCGATCCTTAGTTAAAATAAAACACAGTTTGGAAGAGAATTTTTTATTATTAGAACACTATTTTCGAAAGTTCGCACAAGGGCAGTATCATGAAAAAGACCCTATTTCTGATATTTATACCATTAAATCGAATCTTTATGACACAGAACATAAATTTTCAATATCTAGATAGAAATAACTCGATTTTGGAAGAAGAGTTTTTGAAAGAAGTGGAAGTGGTGTAGCCTCTTGATGCTTATCTATGTATAGTTCTGTATCTTTGTTCTTAGCGTGTATGATCTGCTCATGGAAGAAGGTACACCACTTCTGCACCCTCCTATACATAATATATTTTAAGGCTAGTGAAAGAACAGACATATTAAGTCAGATTTAATAAATTAGTTCGTTGGCCTTATCCATTTTGTCGATTTCTTCGTTGATAACCTTCATCGTCTCGATGGCGAGTTCCATCTTCTGGGTCAGGTCTAACGTATCCGAATCACCCCATCCTTCTGGCGCTGTAACAAGAATGCTGATTAAATAATAAATAACGCTACACACTCATAGCCCCACACTAGGATTCTCTGTGTCGTGGGTACCATGGACACACATAAAGACAGAAACACATACACCCAGACCAAGTACAGAAATAAAAACTCCGGGAATCGAACCCGGGACCCTCTGATCGGCAGTCCGGCATGGTAACCATTGCGCCACACGGGTCGTCAATAATTTAAAAAGATCTATGTAGGTACATCTTTTTCCTTTCTTTTTTACATGTTTCTGTAAATTATTTTACACCGAAAATATGCATAAAAATATGGATTACAAAGGAAAGCAGATATGTATCAATCAAAAATGAAAGTGATCTTTCTGGGTCTTGACGGCAAATTGGAAAGGTCATGACTATGATACTGTTGTTTTATTTCATTTTCTTGGTATATTTGTTGATTTATGCTTGATAACGTTGATTTCAGTATGTTTGATGTTGGTGAATTACGGTGCCCAAGTATTGTGAAATAAAATAATAGCGCGAAAACATGGTTTTTCGGGTTGCCTCCAAAATCCTATCAGACACATAATGATAAAGTCGCCATCGCTTTACTTAGTTATCTGACTGACTTGACTGACTGATTACTGCCGACAGATTTGTCTTTGACTATTAATTTTGATTATTACAAAATCTTAATATAAATCTTTACTTGAATTTTTTTTGACGTGATAACGTCTTTAAAATCGTTTTAGTCGGGTGACATGTTCAGAAACTTGTGTCACACCAAAACCTCACGAGCGCGATCGCAGGTATAACGAGAGAGAGACGGACCGATCTCCCGTCTCATCTCGAGCGCTGCCAGTCATTCCGTGAAACTTGTCACGCGGAATCCTCACGAGCGGAGGCTGGCTTAACGTTCGAGTGAGTGGACCGATCTTCCGTCTCTCTCACTCTAGCGGCATACAAACGAATGGAGATTTTCTCGTGCGGACGTTATCACGTAAACATCTCGATCGTAAACCTACTTTACAAACAATTTGCCGTTTTTTTATGTACACTGATAGCCCCACAGAAGGATAATTAATACCTTGTGTCGTGGGTACCATGGACACATACAAAGACAGGAATACAAACACCCAGACCGAGAACAGAAATTTAAACTCATCATTCAAATTTCTGTTTCGCCGAGAATCGAACCCGGGACCCCTCGATTGGCAGTCCGGCATGGTAACCATTGCGCCACGCGGGTCGTGAATTTTAATACAAGTATGTAGAGATGCTACTATTAATCAGAAAAAAACTTTTCTTTCTATTGTTTTGAATGAAGCAATTTAGATGGCGCTATAGCGGTTTCCGAATCACGCTATCGGAGTTACCTCAAGTTACCTCAATGGAATTGCTTTACAGCAGGAATGAAGGCAGCAATGGAGCTACTTCTCAGCTTGAAACGTGCAACAATTGTTTTCAAAGCGTATAAAAATAGATCTCATGATGGCAGCTTGGTCGATGGACGAATGGTCAAGTCATTATCAAGATACTCACTTTTCACCTCCAGGTGCTTGTTAAGGAACAGCTCGAGAGTCCCCTCGTTTTGCTAGAAAGACAAAGACACAGACAATTATTGTTTTATTTGAATTGAAAAGCAGAGGAGCATGCAAGCCACGTGGTGTTGTGCGGTCGCTGCAGCCCATGGACATCGTTATTACAAATCTAATAGTGTTATAATATAATCTATACACAACTTTAAGCAAGACTAAGTCTTGCCTGGGGGCTAGGGGACTCAAGCCCCACCCTAAAACCATTCCGGTTCACCCTTGACAAACCTCAAATTATTCGGATGCTTTCAAAGCACAAGCGCGCATAGCACAAAAGTCGCATAATCAACAAAATAGTGACATTGCATGCCCAAATTGACCTAATATGAATGTAACTTTAGCCTATTTAAGAACCTATGTACCATATTTCGCAATAAATAATGAATATATGATTATCAGCAATGTCGGTGAAAATTACCGCTTGGTTATGTCAAGGCCCCGTCTCCAAACAAAAATCAAGTGTCCGAGCCCGAGTCTCCTTTTTCAGTCGGAATGCCTAAAGAGTTCCCTTCGTACAGTGATCGCTTTGATCACTCTAAAATATCAGCGCTTAAAAACCGTAATTTCTAATTAGATCTTACTTTTCTATCTTACTTTTCTTTAAAAAAATACTCAGAAACCCAAAGAGATTGCCCGAGATTGAAATTCTAAAAAAAAATGTTTGAAACCTCAGTGTGCCGCAATTCGTAGGACAATATTAGGAACAAATTCTGTCATTCATTAGATATAAATCATCTCACTTTATGTGCTTTTAAAAAATCGATCACTTTGGAACACAATAGTTCACAATACTAACAAATTGACTCCAAAATTCTGTTTTTTTTTAAATATTATTCCCTATGCATGCTGTGTTTGCCTTAAAAGGAGTTTTGACGGGAAGTTTGAAAACGCTGTATTTTTGAGTTATATCTGATAAAGTTGATGGCGGATAATGGCATTTTGTTCGATATAAGTTAATTACAGTGCAAGAGTGTTGTGAAATAAAATAACAGTGCGAAAACATGTGAAAACATTGGCTTGGAAAGGCTTGCCTCCAAAACTCCTTCAGACACGTTCTGTTAAAGTAGCCATCGCTTTACTTGAACATCTGACTTACTAGACTGACTGATACCTGACGACTTATTAATTTTTCTATGACTACAAAGTGATGCAAAAATTATACCTGACGCTGGCAATATGCAAAGTTTGCGATGCCATTATTGAAATATTGAGTAATTATGAAACGAAAATATTGAATAGCTGCAAGGATTTTATCCAGTGCCGTAAAAAAATTAAAGAATTAGGTTTTGAATTTTGTTAATAAAAGTTGTCAAATTAGTATAGAAGCCACTGGCAAACCTTTTTAATAAATAAATAAATACCATTAGAACTAAAAATAAACTTACTTCCATCATCTTCTGCAGATGGCAGACCATTTCTGCCAATATAGTGACGTACTCTTCATCGTGGTCTTCCTTGTTCTGGGAATATCAAGGTACAAAAAACATTAAACCATTGAAGAGTTTTGATGTGAAACACCGATTTTTGGTGTGGCACAATACGTCACGTTAATATTATAAGTTATATTTATAACAAATAATCTAAAACACGATAGCTAAATAAAATATATTGTATAGTAAGCAATAATATCACAATTATCACGAATAGTTTCTGTAGCTACTTAGTAACATCGATAGACCATCTAGATCGGTTTTTTTAAATGCACAGAAACAGATAGAAAATATCCTCTTATTTATTTTTCTCACAGACCTCGCCTTTTGCTAGGCTGTAATTTTTACTCCTATGTAGGGTCTTTCATTTTGCATTCATCCACATAATAATATATTTCCTTTCTTATACTATCAGTTATGCATATTATGTGCAAAGCAAAATTTGTTTGGATGTTTTCGTCAGGCGTCACGCGACGGGTTTTAATAATATGTAGTTCTGGCGGGAAGTCCAAAAAGACATATAGGTAGTGTGCTTTTGTTTTATTTTCATTTTCTTGTGTGTATTTTTGAGTTACATCGGATAAAGTTGATGGCATTTTGTTCGATATAGGTTAGTAACAGTGCACGAGTGTTGTGAAATAAATAACAGTGCGAAAACATGTTTTTTTCGGCTTGACTCCAAAACTCCATCAAACACGTCCTGTTTCATTCAAACTGATGCAAAAATTATATTTGACGCTGGCAATATGCACAGAGTTTGCGATTTCATAATTGAAGAAGAAAAAAATATATAGAAAAACATCCTATACTTTACACATGAGATATAAAGTTTTGGCGGGAAGTCTGAAGGGACAAGTTGTGCTCTTGTGTTATTTTCATTTTCTTGGTGTAAGTATTTTTGACTTTGATAACAGTGCGCAAACATGTTTTTTCGGCTTGCCTCCAAAACTCCATCGGACACGTTCTGGTAAAGTAGCCATCGCTTTACTTGAACATCTGACTGACTAGACTGACTGATAGCTGACGACTTACTGATTTTTTCTATGACTTCTAAGTGATGCAAAAATTATACTTGACGCTGGCAATATGCAGAGTTTGCGATGCCATTATTAAATAATGAAATGACTTATGATATTATAGCGTATCCTAAGTCTATGGAATAGCCTCAACGACTATGTCTCTAGGTACAGGAACGTTACGTAATATATTATATATCTCTAGGGACACCTTTTATTTCTCTATCAGTACACTACTGGTATACCAGTCGGTGTCTGTTTATTAATGGCGTAAAAACAATTGTGTCACCCCCGGGACTATGACGTTATTCAAACATGTTTTCAGTTTTAAACGCCAGATGTGATATTTTGTAGTACTTAGCTCAAAATGTGCACCCATCTTATTCTAGGCTATCCCTGTTTCACTTGGCTGTTAGATAGTTACTTTTAATGAGCTGTCAAAACGTGACATCTAAATATATTTTATATGAGAAAATGATATGTGACGTCACAACTCATTTGCAGTCAATTGACGATTTTTTTTTATTTAAAAGGTAATATAAATCGTTCACAAAAATAAATTTACAATTATCCTGCTTTCTAAGCGTGGTTCAGTGCCACCATTTTGATGTGTGCATTTAAAATTTTTCTGTGCAGTGTACAAGACTCTATTACCTATTCCTGTTTCTAATATCAATGCTATCTTGTATTCTTTACTTACCATCTGTTTAATAAGCTCCTTTTTCACGATTTTTTCGGCGTAGCTTATGAAGTTGTTTCGGCGCCGTTTGGGCTCTTTAGCCATTGTCTACAACAAATAAATATTTTTTATATGTCTTTCAGTAATGGCGTCTCATGAACTGTAGATTGCGCAAGCCAAAAGTGAAAACCTTTGAATCTAATTTTTGAAAAAGAAAAAAAGGGGGTGCCAAACCAAAATCAAAACAGTTAGTGCCGTTTCTTCAGCCCCCGAATAAAACTATTTGTCTAATAAATAATAGAGCTATCAAAAAAATAAGTAAGTAAATAAATAAATTAATTAATTAAAATCGGCTCAGAGTCAAGTCAGTCACCTGACTGAAAAGCGATGGATATTCTACCAGAATATGTCTAATGGAGTGAAATGAAATGAAATATTCTTTATTCACTGTACGGTTCCTTTACAAACTCTTAGTGAACGTTATTTTTTTGTTCTGTCTGCTCTGGGTGCGCTTAGGCAATGCTGAGCTGAAGAAAAGAGCAGACGGAGAAAAACTTCAGCCCTGTTTTAAAATATGGGGTATACAATAACTAGTTTTCATACAGAGTAGCTATGGGCCGATAAGATAAGAGTTTTGAAGACAACCCGAAATGATGAAAATGTTTTTGCTCTTACGCTTCCCCAATAATAAAATAGATTTTGTGAACAGACATTATTGCAATGACAATGTAATAGCAGACAAAGATATTATTAGCTGACTGCAGTGTTTGGAGTCGCTAACGGTTAAACTGAGAGATTCTGGGAACGAGACGAAATACATGATCTCAATTTTTTTTTCTACTTCTACAGAATTACAGATGGACCCTTTAAGTGATCCCTAATGCATCACTTGTAAGTTTTTCATAATATTCTTCTCTAAATATTCTAAATAATTACTAAGGGAGCTTTGGAAGGTTTAACCATAAATGACAATTTCTTTATGTTTTCTTGTGAAATTGCCGACCAGACTTACGCGTGTGTAAGGGCCTCGTTCACCATCTCCAAATAAAGTGTTGATTAGTTATGTCCCAAGTGAAGTTAATTGACAAGTAAAAGTTATGAGTACGGGTCAGTTTATCATATGATCAGTTTATGATATGATTAGCGTACTTGTCACTTTACTTGAAGGTATTGAAAGAAGCCCTAAGATTTACAAGTGTTTATGGGTTGCAGCTACCACTAAATACCACATGGCCTGCTGCATGCTCGTCAACAAGTTGTAGACGTAGTTGTAGGCTACAACTCTATTTAAATGGAATAAAGAAGAAGACCAAATAGTATCGTGCGAGTTCTACCTACAAAATCGTTCACGATACACCTCGATACCCCATACATACATCAAAGGTAGCAAAGAAACGCAAAGCAAGACCTAAAATAATAATGTTATCTAGAAAATACACAAGAGTTTTGGCGGGAAGTCTGAAGGAACAAGTTATGCTCTTGTTTTATTTTCATTTTCTTAGTGTATTTTTGAGTTATATCGAATAAAGTTGATGGCATTTTGCTCGATATAGGTTAATGATAGTGCACGAGTTGTGAAATAAAATAACAGTGCGAAAACATAATAAAATTCCATCGGCCATGTTCTGGTAAAGTAGCCATCACTTTACTTGAACATTTGACTTACTAGACTGACTGATACCTGACGACTAACTGACTTTTCTACGACTACAGTGATGCAAAAAATTTACTTGACGCTGGCAATATGCACAGAGTTTGCGACGCCATTATTAAAATATAAAAAAAAACGACGAGTTGCACTCCGGGAGTGCCGGCAGAAGTGAAAACTTGAATATTAACGTTGTGCATTTTTGATATTTTGGAATGGTTGGGAAATAATTTTGCACGAATTGCTTTAATTATCGGTATTATTTTTCATCTAATATTTTCAGTAGGTTTTCATCTAGTACTTTGATAAAGTAGGTACTCACTCATTTTCTTTCACTATTTCTTCGTCACTTTTTTCATTAATGGATTCACTTTGTTCAATATTTTAAATACTTGATATAAACGAATTTTAAGATAAAATTATTCTTGACGCTGGCAATATGCAGAGTTTGCGATTCCATAATTGAAGAAAAAAAAAGTATAGACAGCCGTCAGACGAGCCGTCATCAGCTGTCACCCCTCCGTCTTGGTCTAAGAGCCGGTGAGGAGTTTTGGCGGGAAGTCGAAAAATACATATTGTGCTCTTGTTTTATTTTCATTTTCTTGGTGTATTTTTGAGTTATATCGGATAAAGTTGATGGCATTTTGTTTGATATAGGTTAATCACCAGCTTAGCCATTGCGTGGGCAAATTTGGACTCGGAGTACGCAACGAAAGAGGGGAACGTCTCATACAGTTCGCTAGCGAAAATGATCTAGTTATAGCCAATAGTATCTTCCAACAACATCCTAGGAGGCTATACACTTGGACATCGCCAGACGGCAAATACCGCAATCAAATAGATTATATCCTGATTCGATCTTGGTGGAAAACATCAATTAGAAATGCATATACTCTACCTGGTGCAGATTGTGGGTCCGACCATCAGCTCCTGATTTCAAAGTTTAAATTGAAACTAAAAGCAGCACACAGTTTTCAAAAGCAAAAGAGGATTGAAGTTCAGGACAGCTCTAAATTTTACGCTGCTGCAAAACAGAACTGGATGAAATGGAGCAATACTAACTTAGCTAACGAGACGCCAGAGGTTTTGTGGGACCGAGCCAAAACCCTAATAAAAGAGTCCGCTTCAACCTCTATATCATCAGTTGTAGCACATAAGCGACAAAACTGGATGTCAGATAACACCTTCCAACTAGTCGAACGAAGACGCGCATTAAAGGCAACAGGGGCAGCCGTAAGTGACTTAAACAAACTTTCAGCGCAAATTCAAGCAGGATGCAGAAAAGATTACAATGCTTACCTTTGTAAAATATGTGAAGACATTGTCACTCATGCAAACAGACATGAATCCCGAGATCTCTACCATAAAATTCGTACTATCACAAAAACGCTTACAGCCAAAACTTTGACTATTGAAGAGAATGGTAGAATCATTACTGAGTTCGATCACATATCTGATGCTTGGAAGAGATATTGCCAGTCCCTGTTTCAGGACGATCAGTCTAATAATTTCCCTGATACGGAGCCCAAAGGTGAAAACCAAGAACCAGACATTCTTCGATCTGAAGTACAAGCCGCCATAATGCATCTAAAAAAGAGGAACGCCACAGGAAAAGATGCTATTCCCATTGAAACCATACAAGCTCTGGGCGACATAGGTGTCAATATTTTCCATAATATATGCAATAATATATGGCACACAGGAAAATGGCCAACAGAATGGGCTCACACGGTTTTCATTCCTTTGCACAAGAAGGGCTCAACTAAAAAATGCGGCAACTGCCGCCTGATAGCTCTCATATCTCACGCGAGCAAAATATTGCTGCATATTCTTAATGAGAGACTGAAGACCTTTCTGTCCAAAGAGATCGCACCAGAACAAGCCGGTTTTGTAAAGGGAAAGGGTACACGTGAGCAGATCCTCATTGTGCGACAGATCATAGAGAAGGCGTGAGAATTCAACAAGGCTACATACATTTGCTTTGTTGATTTCTCAAAGGCATTTGATTCTGTGAAATGGCCCAAGCTGTTGTAACGGAACGTTACAAATCTCGGTTCGTACGCGATGACGAGCAAAAATTGAGCGTCGAGCGCGGGTATTGCGCGGGGGGAGAACGGGGTCGGTGACCGATCGGCCGAGCAGCGCAGACGCGCCAGTCGCACCTCGATCTGAGTGAGAGCGATACTGCGTCAGTTTGATTCGCAGTGTGTGTGGTCGGCATTCACCATTTTCTGTCGTAGTTATTTTTGCATTTTAACTCCTTGATTTATCGCAATATCAGCGTATATAAGTCTGTTCCCGCGTTAGGGTAAGTTTTAAATGGCACATTAAACCTTCAATAGCATTGTGTTTAAATTAATTCCGTTACTTTTGAATATGTATGTAAAATAACAATCCTTTGTTCTTAACTGTCATTTCATCTTTAGCAAAATTAATTAGCTTGTTGCAAATATAGTTTTCTTTCTTTTTCTAAAAAACTGTTGATATTCATTATTGTTGACCTTCTGCTTTTAATTATATTTCTGCTTATTGTGAACTCCGTTCTGGTAACCCCACCACGTCCAAAGCAACTACGTTGTACTTCCTGCTTTTCTTTGTCCGTTGGTGGGTTTCCAGGACGGCCGGTCTATGAGCCAAAATTGTAATGCGTTGGTGTATATGTGCATTCCAGGGATTACCTTGCGGCTTAAGACCTGCATAGCCAATTGCGCCGACGACTGCTTGGCTTGTTTGTTTTGCCGCTTGCCTGCCGCTTGCTGCGGACAAGTTCAGAGAAGAACCCTGCCCCGTACACGGCCGCGCGCGACACACGATCGGACCGGACGCCGCTACACACCATACGGCCGGACGCACGGAAAGGGAAGTACTGCGCTCCGAAGTGTTGACAGATTAGCCCGTTAACCCACGACCCCCCGATTTTTTTATGTGCCTATATATTAAAAAAAAAAAAAGAATCAATTAAATAAAATTATTTAAAGGTCGTTACTTGAGTTTTATTGAATCTCAGGGCTGTAACGGCACATTGGCGCCCAACGTGGGGCCAAAGAGCTTTTTAATAATTGTTTGAATAAACCTGATGAATTTCCAAATTATAAAATTAAAAATGATACTCTTTATAGACTTAGTAAGAATAGTTGCCAATTAAGTAACGAATTCGCTTGGAAAGAAGTAGTTCCGTCAGACCTTAGAGACTCTGTTTTGGCTGATAATCATAATGAGCCAACTGCTGGGCACTTGGGAATTTTCAAAACATACAGACGTATCGCACTAAACTATTATTGGCCGGGCTTGTACCAAGATGTTGTGAGATACGTTAACGCGTGCTCCACTTGCCTGGAGTATAAATTCCAGAACCACGCTACTCTTGGTGAAATGGGTCGTCCAAAACAGTGTTCCCGCCCGTATCAGATGTTATCGATTGACCTCATGGGTCCGTTACCGGTAACTCGCAAGCAAAACTCATACATTTTAGTAGTAACTTGCTGTTTTTCTAAATTTTGTCACATATATCCTATTAAATCCGCAACCTCAAAAGTTATTATTAAAATTTTAGAAGAACAAATATTTTTAATTCACGGTATTCCTCAAACAATAGTCTTAGATAATGGAACACAATTTTTAAGTAATGAAACTCAATCGTTTTTCAAAAATTATAATATCCCCAATTTGTTCTTTACGCCCAAGTATACACCTCAAGTCAACACTGTTGAAAGGTACAACAGGACAATCATAACATGTCTTTCCATGTTTGTAGAGGACGACCACAGATCTTGGGATACTTTTATTCCCAAAGTACAATTTGCTATCAATAATGCGGTTAATGAAGTAACTGGTTTTACACCTTCATTTTTAGTATTTGGTAGGGAAGTAGTGACATGCGGCACACATTACTTAGACAATGATTTAGGCGACGAACTTTTGTTTCTCCCGCGTGATGTATACGCCGAAAATCTTGGTACTCTTGCAGAAATTTTCGGGAAGGTTCAGGCAAGGCTCTGGCACGCTCACATAAAAAATACATCTCACTACAATCTTCGTCGGAAGCCTTACGAGTTCAACGTAGGAGACATTGTCATGAAACGTGCTTTTGTTCTTAGTGATAAGGACAAGTATTTTAGTAAGAAATTGGCACCCAAGTATATTAAATGTCGCGTTGTAGAGAAAAAGTCTCCACTAGTTTACGTTTTGGCTGACCTGACGGGTAAAAATCTGGGCACCTGGCATATCAAAGATCTGAAGATTTGCGGAAAATACAACTTTAAGTAATCCGTTAAATTCTTTAAGCTCGCTGATTTTTTTACATGCTTTAAATACATCCTTAATTTTTTTTAGTTCTCCTTATTTTTACTTGCGGATTTTATTTTAAAATAAAATCCTTAAGGGGGAGCGGGGGGTATTGTAACGGAACGTTACAAATCTCGGTTCGTACGCGATGACGAGCAAAAATTGAGCGTCGAGCGCGGGTATTGCGCGGGGGGAGAACGGGGTCGGTGACCGATCGGCCGAGCAGCGCAGACGCGCCAGTCGCACCTCGATCTGAGTGAGAGCGATACTGCGTCAGTTTGATTCGCAGTGTGTGTGGTCGGCATTCACCATTTTCTGTCGTAGTTATTTTTGCATTTTAACTCCTTGATTTATCGCAATATCAGCGTATATAAGTCTGTTCCCGCGTTAGGGTAAGTTTTAAATGGCACATTAAACCTTCAATAGCATTGTGTTTAAATTAATTCCGTTACTTTTGAATATGTATGTAAAATAACAATCCTTTGTTCTTAACTGTCATTTCATCTTTAGCAAAATTAATTAGCTTGTTGCAAATATAGTTTTCTTTCTTTTTCTAAAAAACTGTTGATATTCATTATTGTTGACCTTCTGCTTTTAATTATATTTCTGCTTATTGTGAACTCCGTTCTGGTAACCCCACCACGTCCAAAGCAACTACGTTGTACTTCCTGCTTTTCTTTGTCCGTTGGTGGGTTTCCAGGACGGCCGGTCTATGAGCCAAAATTGTAATGCGTTGGTGTATATGTGCATTCCAGGGATTACCTTGCGGCTTAAGACCTGCATAGCCAATTGCGCCGACGACTGCTTGGCTTGTTTGTTTTGCCGCTTGCCTGCCGCTTGCTGCGGACAAGTTCAGAGAAGAACCCTGCCCCGTACACGGCCGCGCGCGACACACGATCGGACCGGACGCCGCTACACACCATACGGCCGGACGCACGGAAAGGGAAGTACTGCGCTCCGAAGTGTTGACAGATTAGCCCGTTAACCCACGACCCCCCGATTTTTTTATGTGCCTATATATTAAAAAAAAAAAAAAGAATCAATTAAATAAAATTATTTAAAGGTCGTTACTTGAGTTTTATTGAATCTCAGGGCTGTAACGGCACACTGTGGAGGGTTTTGCTGGACATGGGTACACCGAGACATCTAGTCCATCTTCTTAGACGACTTTACGAAGATGGATCTGCGTCTGTGCGGACCGATGGTATTTTATCAGAAGACTTCCATCCTAGTGCAGGAGTCCGCCAAGGATGCATAATATCACCGCTATTGTTTAACGCTTATACAGAACTTATAATGCGCATTACACTTGAGGACTGGGATGACGGTGTTACAATTGGCGGAAGCAAAATAACAAACTTGCGCTATGCAGACGACACGACCTTGTTCGCATCTAGTGCTCGTCATATAGAGGAATTACTTCACAAAATGGAACGCGTAAGTCAAGAGTTCGGATTAAAGATTAACCGCAGTAAAACAAAAATTATGATCGTGGATCGTGGCAATAACAACTCGCCAGAAGTAACCCAAATTGCGAACTGCGAAGTCGTCAATTCCTACATTTCCCTTGGGGCTTTAATTTCGAACAGTGGCGGTTGCGTTGATGAAGTGAAACGACGTATGGCAATCACAAGAACTGCAATGGACAGGCTGAAGAAAATATGGAGGAACCGAAAAATTACCAAAGCCACAAAGATCCGGCTCGTACAAACGCTTGTTTTCCCCATATTTTTATACGCTGCGGAGACATGGACCTTGCGTGAGGTTGAGAAAAAGAAAATAGATGCTATGGAAATGTGGTGCTGGAGACGAATGCTCGGAATTTCTTGGACTGAATTTCGCACCAATGTCTCCATTCTTCAAGAACTCGGCATCAAGCAACGCCTCTCAGCGTTGGTTCAAAAACGCATTTTAACATTCTTTGGACATGTCTCGCGGCGAGGGAATGACTCCATTGAACGACTTGTCGTTCAAGGCAAGGTAGAAGGCACCAGACCACGCGGAAGGTCACCGATGCGCTGGACTGACCAAGTCAAGTCAATCGTTGGTAGTCATTTACATGAGTGTACTAGGCTTACCACCAACCGAGAACAATGGCGATTGCTTGTGAGGCGTATAACATCTGCCCGCAGCAATGATACTAGATGACGACCACGACCGCTCTGACAAGAGTTACGACATAGAAGAGGTTAATTACAGTGCACGAGTGTTTGTGAAATAGAATAACAGTGCTAAAATATGTTTTTTCTGCTTGCCTCCAAAATTCCATCGGACACGTTCTAGTAAAGTAGCCATCGCTTTACTTGAATGTTGGACTGACTAGACTGACTGATTACTGACTACTTACTTACTGACTTTGTTATTACTTCGTCCAGTTTCATTGAAACTGGCAAAAAATTGATGCAAAAATTATACTTGACGCTGGCAGTATGCACAGAGTTTGCGATGCCATAATCGAAAAAAAAAAAAAGAGCTGGTGAAGATATTCACTCGTTCGGTTATTACAAGAGTGAAGGTGATATGAAAGAAAATTGATTAAA
Source organism: Pyrgus malvae (assembly GCA_911387765.1). Taxonomy (NCBI): domain Eukaryota; kingdom Metazoa; phylum Arthropoda; class Insecta; order Lepidoptera; family Hesperiidae; genus Pyrgus; species Pyrgus malvae. The sequence continues at coordinate 14,143,168 of OU426971.1, read as the reverse complement.
ATTAATTAAATTAAAAATAGCTATGGACACTTTTTGATAGTCAAGTTATCATAGGCATATATGTTTATAAATTATATTTGGTAAAAATCGGTGAAGGTCGATCTTCCACGTCTCCTCTACTATCTTACGAAATTTTTCGATCAGCACACGTGACCACGCGCGAGTTTCACAGTTTTTACCCATCCCACAAAAGTGCTCAACGCCGCTAAAGAAGTTTTCACTTCAAAAATACACAGAAATAGACACGTAAATAAATTTAATCGCTAAGAGCTATAATAACCTCTTTAAAGTCAACAGGTGATCAAGTCGCAGACTGATTTAAAAAATAGTTCGATTTTTTAAATTGCAATACAATACGCCCCTCAGAGATAATAACGATAATTTATTCAATATGACGGCGCCACTATCAATGCTTTGTAAAACAACGTGCAACGGGCAATTAGTCGAACGATCGTACGATGTGTCACTCGATCGCTACCACAGAACCTATATAAAGCAGCGCGCGCGCATAACTCGGGATTCGCCCGAGGTTTACACTGCCCGAGCCTACCCGCAACGAAATTAATTTTCGATTTCCGCAACTACCCTCTCTCCACCTAATTATTTGATAATTACGGTGTGAGAGAGACGGGAAGCCGGCGTCGACAAGGACAGGCGACGCCTACCCCCAAGATTCCGTCTTTTTTCCTGCGAAGGAATTTAAAGAAGATACGGGCTGCAGTGTAACCACCCCAGATGGGGGACCGCCACGGCCCTTCTAAGGGCCAACCGCCACCTCCGAAGCCCGCTCCGGACGACGCATCGCGCCGCCACCGTGACCGCTCTGCACCCGCGGGCAGCCACGCACGCGCGCGATCGCACTCGCGCACCGACCGCCCGGCGGCCACCAGCCGGGAGACAAGGGGCGCCGAGGAGCGCGCCGCGGGAGGCTCCAAACGGGAGATGGAGAGGGCGTTCGCTGATGCGCAACGTCCCTCAACATCGACCCAAGGGTCGACCGCGCCCGCGCACCCGCGCACCTCCACCGCCACCGCCGTCAGCGCTGCCGGCCAACCCGCCGGCACGAATAAGAAGCCCGACGCGAACTCCGCCGTCGAAGCCGCCGGCCAGTCTGCCGGCAAGAAGACTGAAGCCGCCGGCCAACCAGCCGGCAAGAAGACACCAGCCGACGCCCAAGCCGCCGGCTCAAAGACGCCCGACGCCGCCGCCGCCGCAACCTCGAGCCGCCCGCCGTTGCGCCCGGTCACATGGACATGGTGATAACTGAGCGGCTGGCCGAGTGCAAGCTGGTCAGCAAGGAGATGCTGGCCCACTTGGCCATGTTTCTCCGCGACCGGCAGCGGGCGCTCGAGGCAGAAGGGGTGCAGATGGAGGAGGAGGAGCTCTCTGCTGAGGAGCGCTTCCGCCTCGCCAATAGCATCCCCGCCACACCAGCCCCCCCGGAGCGCCCATCCAGGCGCCCAAGAAGCCCGGAGGAGGAAGACGACGAGGACGCGAAGCGCATCTGCGCCGAAGCCCTCCCCCTCCCCCGCCCGCAACGTGTTTGGGAGCGTGACCCGCGCACCCGCTCCCGCAGCCGCGCCGCGCTTGAGCGCGTGTCGTCGGACCCGGGTCCGCACGCGCCTCCGCTACCGCCCGCGACTCCACCCGCGACCAGCGCGCCGACCGCGCTGCCGCCGGCCACTCCCGCGACCTTCGCGCCGCCCGCGCCGCCGGTTACCTATGCCGCGACACTCGCGCGCGCTCCCGCCGCGACCGCAGCGCGCACCTCTGCCGCGCCCGACGCCCGCACCTTTGCCGCGCCCGACGCGCGTGCCGCCGCCGCCTTCGCCGCGCCCGCCGCGCACACCACCACTGCCGCGCCTGCCGCGCGCACCACCACCACTGCCGCCGCCGCACCACGAGCCGCCCCTGCCACCACCGCAACCACCGCCGCCACCGCCACCGCAGCCACGTCCGCGCAGACCGCCGGGGCAGCGACGCGCGGGACGCCGAGCACCTCCACGCCTGTTGGAGGTAATGCCGGACAGCAGGTACCGTGTCAGCCTAAGTCTAGGTACCCTCCGCTGATAGTGGAGAAACTCCCGTCCTGGGCGACGCACTTCAGGATCCTGAAGGACCGGCTGGGCCGCGCGCCTAACGCCCGTCCCTTCGGTCAGGGAGTGCGTTTCTCGCCCAAGGACGATCGGGAGTTCAGGCTGGTACAGTCGTACCTGACCAGCCTGGAGCGAACCGAGAAGATTTCTTGGTTTTGCTACTCCCTACCAGCGGAGCGCAGCCTCCGCGTGGCGATCCGAGGATTGCCCGCGGACACAGAACCGCAGGAGCTGGAGGCCGAGCTTCGCGACTTGGGCTTCGTTCCCGAGTATGTGCGTGCCATCCGGGCCAGGGGCGGCCGGCCCGGCTGCATCTTCTACGCAATACTCAAGCGGACGGAGAACCTCATCCCGGCCATCTACCAGGTGACTGAACTCCTGTGTATGCCCGGGGTGAAGGTTGAAGCCTGGCGCGGAAAGAAGGGACCGGCGCAGTGTCACCGGTGCCAGAAATTCCGCCACAGCTCGCACAACTGCCATCGGCAGCAAGCGTGCGTGCGATGCGGTGAGGAGCACGCTGCTCGCCAGTGCCCGCGCCCACGTAAGGTGCCAGCCACTTGTGCGAACTGCGGCGGAGAGCACCCCGCCAATTACACGTCGTGCCCCGTGTTTAAGCGCGAGGCGCGCAATAAACACGCGGGCACGGTGGCGCTATCGGCGCCTAAGGCGCCCACTGTACGAACACCGTCAGCCGGTCCCAAGCCGCAGGCCGCGAGTGAGAACGTAGGCTCACTCATGGCCCCGGCCAACGACCCGCCGAAACGCGGGACCTCCAGCAATAGCCGGGGGAAGAAGAAGAAGAAGCAGGGCAAGGGCAAGGCCAAAAAGGCTACCCCTCCTGCTCCTCCCGCAACAGCAGCCGCAAAGGCCCCCGAGGCGGCCCCTAAAAAGGCGCCCGAGGGTCAAAAAAAGAAAGGTGTTAAGCAATCACTGCCAGCCGCGGCACCAAAGGCGGCTGCTGAAGAAGGCGACCTTAAGAGGTTCGCCATTAAGATCCTACGGGAGGTCTTCAACGCCATCGACGAAGGCCGCGACGCGCTTCCCGTTATCCTTGGCGGCTTAGCTAAGATCGCATCATACCCTGATGGATCTTAAGCCGCTAAGGGTAGTTTTTTGGAATGCCCGCGGTCTTCGTAGCAAGGCCGCCCTCTTCCGGCTTCTCCTGCGGGAGCAAGATGTCGACGTGGCCCTGGTCTGCGAGACACTCTTATCCCCGTCGGACCTCATTCAGATTCCGGGATACTACATCTATAGGAAGGACGAAATTTCGGACACAGGCGTCACCTATCGCGGGTTGGTAGTGCTTGTTCGCAGGAACGTCGTCCATCAGCCGCTTCCGGTTCTGCAGTTGGGCAGTATGTACGCGCTGGGCGTGGAACTATGCTGCCACAACTACACCTTGCAGCTGCACGCGGTGTACCGGCCTCCCGGTGGCACTCTGTCGTTGGGTGATGTCCATGCTTTGCTGGACTCACCCCACGCCACGATTGCCGCGGGAGACTGGAACTGTAAACACCCCGGCTGGAACAGCCTGTCCTCCTGCAGAAACGGCAGGAAGCTATTCGACGACGCCGAGAGTCACGGGTACTCGGTTAGTGGCCCAGACACACCAACGATTATCCCGGACAACAGGGCTCACAGCCCCGATGTCCTGGATGTCGCCGTACACCGTGGCCTCCACTGCCAGCCACACCTGGAGTCCCTGCAGGACAGCATGGGGTCCGACCATGTTCCTGTTCTGCTCGTCCTCCACCAAGACCCAACGAGAGTCTCGCCGCCCAGACCACGCCGGCAGGTCGACTGGAACAAGTTCCACGACCAGCTGGAGACCACCACGCCGACTCACCCTGTCAACTCCGCAGATGACGTTGACCAGCTTGCGGTCGACATCACTGCCAGCATTCGGGACGCCTTGGACGCTTCCACTACGGAGAAGGAAGCCGAGGACAGGCTCCCGCCTGTCCCCTTTAACATCCGGAAGCTCCTTACGCGGAAGAGGCGTCTCCGTAAGAGCTGGCAGCAATCTCGATGTCCCCAGCTGAAGAAACAGCTCAACGACATCGCGGAGCGGATCAAGGTAGAGTTGGACGCGCACGCGAACGAGAGCTGGGAAGGTCGTATCGACGAAGCTCATGACGACTGGCCGGCGATTCATCGACTGTGCCGGTCGTTCAAGAGCACCCCAGCCCCCGTTCGCCCGCTTCTCCACTCGGATGGTACGCCGAGATACCGGGCGGAAGATCGCGCAGAGATCTTCGCCGAACACTTAGAACGCCAGTTCCGGCCGAACCCGACTGACCAGACAGAGCACGTGGGGGAGGTCACGCGACACGTGAGTGAACACCTGGCAGCGCCTATAGCTCCGGACGAAGACCCAGTGGTCTTTTCCCCGAGCATGGTCCAGCGTGCTATTGAAAGGACAAAAGCCAAGAAGGCTCCCGGCGCAGATGGCATTACCAACGCCGCGCTCCGCCACCTCCCGCGAAGGACGGTTGGAGCGATTACTCGCCTGTTTAACGGCATTCTGCGCACGGGTAAATTCCCGCACATATGGAAAATTGGGCACGTTATTATGTTGCCCAAGCAGGGGAAAAATATACTGCAGCCCTCGAGCTATAGGCCGATCACCTTGCTGCCCACGTTGTCGAAGGTGTTTGAGTCGTTGCTGCTCAAACACCTCGTACCTCACATCACGCCTCGTCCTGAGCAGTTCGGATTCCGCCCGGAACACAGCACGACTCTCCAGTTGTCGAGGGTACTGCATCACGTCACCGCGGCCCTTAATAAAAAGGAACGCGCGTGTGCAGTATTCCTCGACATGGAGAAGGCGTTCGACCGTGTTTGGCACGACGGCTTGCTGTACAAGTTACTGCAGTCGTCGGCGCCCCGGCGTATCATCAGAGTGATCTCCAGCTTCTTGCAGGACAGGAGCTTTAGGGTGTTGGTAGACGGGGCTCTTTCGAGCGAACGTCGCATAGAGGCCGGTGTCCCACAAGGGAGCTGTCTGTCCCCGGCCTGCTATTCCTGCTACACCGATGACATCCCGGCGCCTGAGGAGGCGCTGCTAGCATTATATGCAGACGATGCCGCCTACGTCACAACGTCTATAAAATCGGCTCACGCGGTCGTCAAGATGCAGCGTGTATTAAATGCGCTCCCCGAATGGCTTGCCAAATGGAGGTTGTCGGTGAACGTGGGTAAGACGCAGGCCGTCAGGATCGGCGGCTTCTCACAAAAAGATCCCACCCTGAAGCTCCTAGGACAAGAAATCGCATGGTCCACCCAGGCTAAATACCTAGGTGTGACCATAGACCACAGGCTGACCATGGTGCCACATGTCCGCAGTATCTCCACACAGGCGAGGGCGGCTGCTGCCGTACTGCGTCCTGTGCTCAACTCGAGTCTCCCTCTGAAGGCCAGAGTGGCCATTTACAAGAGCTACGTCCGCCCCCGCCTCACGTACGCGGCGCCGGCCTGGTTCGCCCTCACCAGTGAAGCGCAGCGCAAGCGCTTGCGCTCTGTGCAAAGCGCGACACTGAGGAGGGTGGCCAACGCGCCGCGTTACGTGAGGAACACTACCATCCAGAGGGACCTTCGGGTTGAGTCACTGGATGGGTTCGTCAGCAGCCTCGCCCAAAGGATGTTCGCGCGCTCCGACGCGTCGCTCCTCGCGCATCTGCGCGAGCTGGCGCCGCTGCACGCGCGCCCGCCTGATCGTCGTCCCCTCCCGCGCGACCTGCTCGCGCAGGACTAGTCGCGGGAGGCGCTCGCCGTGCAGCCATCAACAATAAGAAGCCCAAGAAAGAAGACTCCAGGCTGTCCAGAGGAAAGTGTGGGAGAGAAAAAAAAAAAAAAAAAAAAAAAGTATATATCGTCGCCTTACTTTCTCAACCTCATAACTTAATTTATACTAGTTTTCAGGAGAAGAAAAAAACTGAATAAGTCAAGCTGTATAATGAATATGCTTGACCAATAAATAGTGTAGAGTAGTAAATAAAAAGGCCTTTAATTTAATTAAAAAAAAGTTATATAATTCGAAAACAAAACAAAAATAAAAAACATTTTAAAGATACGAGTTATTTGAACAAAACTTTAATGAAAATATTATCACCGTGATACATGAGATACTAGTTTGCTGCATTAAACAGATCTACGTTTTCTTTAATAAAACTCAAATATAATACCTTAATTATGTTAAAAACTATTTTGAAGTAGGTAGGCACCACGGGTAACAAGAGGTAGCTACAGGTTGCTAAAAGTAAAAGTAAAAAAACAGAAAAAAAATATGAAAACAAACCTTTTTCTCTAACGCAAATGTAAACATAAAAACATTTATTCATACAATAAATTTTCATAGAAACTATGGTAATCGACTGGTATTAATTGTTTTATATCTTGTAGATCATTATATTTTCTTTGGGTAATTGGTAGCCGCTCATTATATAATTTCGGTACAGTAAGATCTGCACTAGAAGCCAATTGACGAGTTAAACGGTGAGGCAATAAATCCCAGTCCTTATCAAAACTTAGCTTGTATTGAGTTCCCATATCGGAAGTGTATCTAAGAGCTTTTACATCGACAACACATGGATCGCCTTTTTTTGAGCCTGGCCGGATAGACTTTAGATAAGTGAGTATAGAATAGTTATAGAAAAATGTGTGGTCTAAATAACAAACTTCATATGGCTTAGATTTTCTAGCTTGTTTAATTACAGTGGCAAAATCAGCTGGCACATAAAGTTCCTTCCCTTTCTTTTTACGCTCGATTGTAGCGTGGACTGAATCACATTCCATCTGCGTGTGCCCTACAACAAGATACTTTTGTTGGATTTCTGCCTTATGGATCAAAGCAAAATGTTGTAAGGCATTCGATAATGTGACATTTCTATTTTGTGCACTACATCCATCACTGTAGATAAAGATAGGCATATTTTTATCTAATCTATCCAAATAATTTAACAGACACGAAGCAAAAACATTTGCTTCCATTCCACCCTCACCTTCATGCCATACATAGCACACAACACTTTTATCATACTCATTATAAATAGTGAATTGATGAACAGATAGTTTAAGTTTAAAATACTGAGCTCCTGCTGATATTAATGGTAATGACTGCACTGCCTGTAAGTCTACTGTAATCATCTGAATCTCCCCTCTTAAACACCTTGCTTTATCTTCAGCTTTTTCTTTTCGAGCACAATCTCTATCTTTAATATGTTCTTGGTATGTTTCTTCAGCTACATTCTTATGTTTATAGCCATAACATGTATCGCATTGGTCTTTTTTCGGCCGGTAGATACTCAAATTGTTTTTGTGAATGATGTCCATAAAACATTTATAAGTAGGTTTCTCCTCATCAGAAATATATTGGTCTTTCAAATAATTTTCGAAATCACAATACACTTCGGCCCACGTCGTATAATTAACATCTACATATTCTTTGTTTGTACTTTGTCTGCAATAATGTGAGGGCATTTTTGGTAGAAAACTTAAGAAGTTTTGAATATGTTCTGTTTTACGTATATTAATTGCTTTTATTCGCTTTATTTTTTTGTCTTTTTTGGGCATGCCAATCTCGCTGTGCGATTTTACACTCTTAACCCAATTTGCAACTGACCATTCGCCTAAACATAGAGTCCCACAAAACATTTTTTTACAGACCGGTAAAATTTCACCAGCAACTTTCAGATAATACTGAAGGGTGTTTGACCTTCTGGATGGATGTCCTTTAGTTTGTGCAGTTACTGGTTTAATTGAGACCATAGCTACAACATACGTTTTTCTTTCTTTCCAAGAAAGGTCCCAGAACGCATCAAAAATCATTTTTCTGTCAATCTCGCTTATCATATCACATTTTTTGGAAAAATTTTTGGCACACTTCTTTGAGTCACATCTAGCTTGTAATTTTCTTGCTTTCCTATTCACTACTCCTACTATTTCTCCGTTCGTTTGCCTTTTAATTGAAGCGTACTCTTCTCCCCTCATCCTTTTATTTTTGAGTCTATTCCTAGCCCAATTATTCTTGTTTCCTTGCCCTTTTCTTGCCCTTTTAACCTTTATAGTCCCAGAGTATTCATCTAAAATTCTAGATTTTTCGACGAAAGATGCTGATGATGATGATGATTTTGTATCATAATCGTAACTCGGAATATATTCGGAGTGGCTATCTGAAAAATCTGACTCGAACGAAACATCTGAATTAGCTTTAGCGGGGAATATCTGTCCAGTTTTTTCATCTAATATGGATTCGCCGGAGTAACAATCATTCTGGAGAACTTGCTTCTGGCTTACGCTAGCAGGTGAACATATCTTAAAAACGAAATGACCAGTTTTTTCGTCAAGAATCAAAGTTTTTTCTTGAATAATCTGTACAGTGTTACCAGTTTTCTTCGCTTCATTTAAAGGTGTATCGCGCGACGATGAACCCTGTAGAGGTTTCGCTTCTTCATTGTTCAGTGCTAGACTGACAAGCCTCCTGCTTCGCTGCATCTAAAACACAAACTATATTTTAATTCTTAAACAATAAATAAAAAACATAGAAAATGGTGTAGGTACTTGTAAAATATTTATTAAAGAACAGAACAGCAACGCTCACGATCCGTGACATTGCAGGTGAGCATAGGCTGCAGTTAACTCTTTCCATTAGTTACAGCAGTATGAAGAAGGTACCGATATTTATTCATATAGAATCATATAAGTTTTTTTGAAAAATAAATGCTTACTACTTTTAAATACGTAGTCCATTACTATTTTACCAGAGAAAAGCCTCAAGTACTTACTTTATTTCTACCAAATTATTATTACAATTCAGTAACAGTCAAAAAAATAAAGGATCATGGAAAAATGCTTGAAATGAATACTGTACAACGAAATAAATTAAAACTTACCTTTTATGTACGAATTAAAACTGAGGGTGCACTAATTCTTTGATTATTAATAATTTATGAGTTTTTAGTAACAAATTCAAACACTGTTCATAACTTTCGCAAGTGTCATACAACTAAATGCTGTTTTGTCAAAATATTCACTTCTGACTTAACAGTAGTAAGAACGGCAACATTGCGTCACTGTAGGATAAAATAGGTTCTGTGTAAAACTACATAGAGTTTATTATTAAACTGTTGCTTTTACTTAAGATTATGAACGAACTTCATACTAATAAGAACGGCAACCTCGCATCTTGCTATATAAGGTTAGCAAAAATAGACTCTCTGTATATCTGTTTAGAGCTGAAACCTCGTATCCTGAGTTACAAGTTTGTTGTAGTTACAAAATATTCACGGCTAATATCAGAGGAAATTGTACAGCAAAATATGGCCTAACTTCACTTTATATTGATATAAGAGTTTGTTGTAGTTATGAAAAGTGCAGAAACGGAAAGATTGAAGTAATAATATTTTTTTTCAAATTTTTGAGATACGAGGTTGAGAAAGTAAGACGACGATATACTACATATTATAAAATTTATTAATAAAAAAAAAAAAAAAAAAAAAGTATATATTACATATAAAATATTTATTTAAAAAAAAAAAAAAAAAAAAAAAAAAAATTACACCGGACGATGGACAGCCGCCACCTTCCAGCCACAGGATCAACTGTAACAAAAATGAAGACCAACAAGAAGTAAGAAGACCACGACAGGGACCACCCGGTCCCCCCCCCCAATGACCGGGACCATATTTATGGCCCGCGGAAGCCACCCATGGCAGGGGCAGGCCCGAAACATGTGCCCCCTGGAGAACCCCCCGGAGAACTCGGGTCATTCGTTCATCGACCGTTGCCCGGTGCACACGTTACGTAATCACCGAGTAGCCTTGAAATCTTTATCTTTAATTTGTTTGTTAAAATCGTACTGTATTAAGAGACTGAAATTAGAATTGGAATAAATCAAGTGATTGAGAGAAAACTTTGTGTTTGTTTTCTTATTTAAAAAAAAAACAACAATGCCGGGGCCTGACGCTACAAATACATATTTTTTTAATTCGTTATGAGGATATCCTAATCAAAACAATTTTTTAAAGTTTTGGATGAACTCCGATTCATCAGAAAACGACATCTTGAAAGAAAATCATGAATAAATAACACTAACTAACACAAATCTATAAAAACTTACCTGCAACTAAGAAGAGCAGCTGTAAACTAAGAAACGCTGGAAAATCCAGGAGCTTTGATGGAACTCGAATGGACCTAGATATCTAGCACTTAATGCGCCCTGAAAATCAATATTGGGCATGCGCGGTACAATCTTACACCCATTAAATTTAAAAAATTATGCACATTAGTGCAATAATAATTTCAATTTGAATACAGAACTTAAGTTTAAAAACACCATCATACAAAGTGTTTGAAAGTTCAAAAAGTAAACAAATTTTGTTTACTTTTTTTACGTACATTGTGCTGTAAACATATAGAGCACACATCAATGTAAACAAAGATCAACAAGTGCCCGCGGTCACAACAGACATACCTAATTACTCATAAGAATCTCTTTGATGTATTGTGCCGCGGTTGTTCTAGAGACCATAGATTTTTAATTTTCAAAGTCATAAAAAATCTATGCTAGAGCCTAATCAAAAAATTGCTTGTCAACGAAGAAGCGCAACATATTATTCAATAAAAATTACTCTTTTTCTTTTACGTTTATATTTTTGCAATTGAAATATTACCCCACTTAATTGTGTCTAAGTAGGTACGAACATAGGATTGTATAAGTAGATGAAATTTCTATGCAAATGTAAATAAAATTCAGAATCACTAACACTTAATCTAATTTGTCAAAATATTCGGCCCTAATTAAGATAAATGCCGCGCTTTATCACTGATTGAAAGCATTGATTAAAACATTGATTATTTAAAGGGGGAAAAGTATCTAAGACTTAGAATAATAACGTTAAGAACGTCAGCCTTCATACAAGAGCGCTGTCAAAATTGAAGCACTAAATAGATTCCTACAGCTGTCACATCTGACAAACAAAATATTTTTATTTTGACCAAATTAACTATAAAAGAGCAGCGATGGCCGAGTGGTAAAAAGCCGCGGTCTTCGACGCGATCGATCCCGGGTTCAAATCCTCGGCGCGCACGTCTGACAAATAAACTTGTAATGTGCGCATTTATCTTTGCTCCACGGTGATGGAAAATATCGTGATATTTAATTGATTACGATGTTCTCCATCGCCGTGCATGCCTGAGAGAAATTTATAATTTCTCGAAAGCATGACGTCCAATCCGCAGTTGGCCAGCGTGGTGGACTAAGGCCTAAATACCTCTCACTTGTGAGAGGAGACCTGTGCCCAGCAGTGGGACATAAAAAAGGTTGAAAAAAAAACTATAACATACTACAAAATATTGAAAACACTGTGAAAAGTTACTTTATTAGATTTATTTGTTTTTAAAAGTCTTACGGAGCGGCCCGGCGGCGTTTGGTGTCATTTTCAATCAACATGCTTCAATTTGGGCACGTGAACTTGGTTTCTATAATGTAATTGTAATTATTCTAAGATCTAAGAGTAGTTTTGGCGGGAAGTCAGAAAGGATATGTTGGTCTTGTTTTATTTTTATTTTCTAGGTGTATTTTTGAGTTACGAGTATATCGGATAAAGTTGATGGGATTTTACTCGATATATGTTAATGACCAGTGTACGAGTATTTTGAAATAAATAAGTAACGGTGCGATAACATGTTTTTTCAGCTTGCCTCCAAAACTCCATCGGACGCGTGTAAATTAGCAATCGCTTTACTTAAATATCTGACTGAGAGTGATTACTAGTCAAATGAGTATTTGACTAATATTATATCGTCCGGTTTCAGCGAAACGGACAAAAACTGAATACAAATTTACACTTGACATTGCCAGTACGACGCACAGATACGATGAAAAAAGAAAGAATTATAAGAACGGGTAGTCATACCTTTAGCTGCTGGCTGCTGGAACTGCAACCACAAAGGTAATATGGAAAAGCTTGAAAAGCTTAAATCACGTAAGATGTCTAGACGCCCGAAAGCTATCTAGATATGGAGCTTCTGATGGACTGTAAATCGATATGGTGTTGAGCATGCGCAATAGAATGTATATTTTTTAGTTTTAGCGGCGCGATAACATTGCATGGTTGTTTTGAAAATGTTAATAGATAACCTTTGTTAGGCAGTGTATAAAATATTGACTCTTATTTAAATGAGTAGTATTCCAAAGTAATATTTTTTTTTCCTTTACTTTATAAAACAGATTTCCAAAGTAATAAAATTATTTTTTTCCTTTACTTTATAAAATTAAGCAGCTAGGGTTTATTCAGATAATCCCTGTAGCTTCGGGATAAAGAATAGAACTACGGTATCCCCTGCCTGATCTTAAGAGGCGACTAAAAGGGGGCTTCCGGGGTTGTGGGCGGAGCGAGTGGGAGCTAGATCCGTCCAGCCAGCAGCCCCGGGAAGGAAGGCGTTGTGTGCGTGGCCCATGTGGCCGCATGCCGCCGTAAGCATCGGAGGGTGCAGGAGAGTACATTTGCTCTTCCGAAGTGGGCCCGTACTGGGGCGTCGCGTGTGGAAGACACCGGTGCGTTCCACTGGAGATCCCGAAGTCCTCCCCAAGCGCAGAGGCAGCCACCGAGGGCGTTTAAGTGCGGTCAAATGCCACATAACTCGGTATCCTGTCCCAAGGTGCCGGGTACCTTTTGAAGGTTACCCCGATACCAAAAAAAAAGTTCATTCAGATATAGACATTTGCGATAAGTGGTCACTGAATGAATTCATGAACTTTTTAATCCAACTGTGTGCAAATCTACCACATTAATGATTATTGAAATAAGAAGATTGTAACATAGAGATTAGTAAGTTGATATTTTGAGGAAACATTGAAAGTCCAAAATCGATCTATTTTATACTTAGTAAATTTTAAAACAATATGTGGCATACGAGTATCTTAATATGCCAGTAGTATTGGCTTATCACATCCGATCAGGATAGCTACATGTTTCATTTCAAAGTGACAGATGTTTATTTTTTTTTAATCCGCTTCCTCCGCTTTTTGTAACTCTCCTTTGGATTCAATTTTGACCCACTTTCAGCGGACAGATTTAATTCAATCTTTGGACACTTACCAAGAATCGGTCGGTGGCAATACAATGAATTCATGAATTTATCTAATCCCAAGAACTTGAAAAAAAAATCGAACTAAAATCAATAATAAATTTAGTTAAAAATACTAAAAAAACACGCTTTTAAAGCACATCGAACTAAAAAAGTGAAAAAATAAATGCTTATATTGAGAGCAGCAAATAATATTGAACAAAAATACTAGTATTATTGAAAAAAAAAGTATTAAAATACTAGTATTATTTTTCACTTTTTTGGTTTGACGTGCATCAAAAGTGTGTGTTTTTTATTTCTATAAACTATATTCTTTTATTAAAAAGTTAAGTGGGATGACATACCATGGACGGATACACAGATTCTCAAGAAAGCCTCAAAAAAACTAAAAAAACACGCTTTTAAAGCACATCGAACTAAAAAAGTGAAAAAATAATCCTTAATATAAGCAGCAAATAATATTGAACAAAAATACTAGTATTATTGAAAAAAAAAGTATTAAAATACTAGTATTATTTTTCACTTTTTTGGTTTGACGTGCATCAAAAGTGTGTGTTTTTTATTTCTATAAACTATATTCTTTTATTAAAAAGTTAAGTGGGATGACATACCATGGACGGATACATTTATTTATTTATTTATTTACAAAAAATATACACTATATAAACATAAACATATATAAATACATTATATAGTTTTTCAAGAATACATACACAGATCCTCAAGAAAGCCTCAGTCTCACCTGAGCTCATATACTCAGGATTATATACTTATCTCGTATATTGATGGCGTCTTTTAAGTCTGGCTACCAAGAGAGATATTTGGTAAGACTCCGTAAAAGTAATAAATAGCGTTTCTCTGTCCTTTCGCCCTTGATGTAACATTTCCGGAAAGATTGAGTAAGTAACAGAGATAGTTTCGCAAGGTTACGTTTTGCTGCTATTTGAAACACGCAAACGTGCGCGGTATGCTTTATTCCACTTGGTACTAGTAGGCATGATAATCATACGATTGTTAAATAAAAATAAAAACAACGGGTTGCACTCCGGGAGTGCCGGCAGAAGTGAAAACTTGAATATTAACGTTGTGCATTTTTGATATTTTGGAATGGTTAGGGATTCATTTCGCACGAATTGCTTTTATTAACAGTATTATTTTTCATCTAGTATTTTCAGTAGGTTTTCATCTAGTATTTTTATAAAATACTCACTCATTGACACTATTTCTTCGTCACTTTTTTTATTAATAGTATATAATACTTGTATATATTATATTATTTGTATGTTTATAAATTATATTTGATAAAAAATTATCTCATCGAGTTATCAGATCGGTGAAGGTGATCTTCCACGTCTCTGCTATCTTACGAATATTCGAACAGGCCACGTGTCTTGAGGCGAGTTTAATATTTTTCCCCATCCCAATAAAAGTGCACAATGCCGCTAAAGAAGTTTACAGTTCAAAAATATTAAAAAAAAAAACTAGTAAATGCAGCAAACATTATTTCTAATATTCTATCAAATTTTGACATTTTGTTTGTCTCCTATTTTATACTTTTTATGTAACTTTACAAAAAGAAACATATTAATGATTTAACACATATTAATCGTGTAATTAATCGACACGACATGTTATTCAAGTTGTTTCGCTTACTATTTTCATTTATTGAATTTATTTTATTTTTCATTATATTGTCCAGTGTTGTGAAACTAAAATTGTAAAACTAAAACAGAATTGTATGTAAATATAATTCTCGATGACTGACCCACATGACACATAGAGACGATTCCATACTTTTTAAATATACCGCTGTTATAAAACTATGTCCAATATAATAAAACTTTCTACATCGTTTGCTTTTTCAGGCCATTGGACATTATGTGCGTGTAGAAAAGCAATTAAAGTTTATAAAATAAACGTAGGTACGTACTGGAAAGATATCTAGTATAATTTATATCTCAGTAGTGCAAGGTAAAGATTTACAGCGTGACCAATTAGTGACATTGCTGTTAGTGGACTACTCTGAAATGTCTGAATAACTTTGTCGTCAATAACTTTGTTTTGTGTGGTTAATTTTTAGATGAATTAAAGGAAATTAAGGAAATATAATAATTTTATCTACTTAGTGGTTACTTATCATCAATGATTGCGCTAATCTTATATATTCGTGAAAAAATGAATTTGAAAAAATCAAGAAAGCTTTAAATTATGGATTTTATAAAGGACAACAAATATAAGGGCCTGCCCTTAGATTTGAAATCTTTTTACGGGTTTATTCTTTAAGTCAAAAAATATAAGTAAATAAAAACTGTCCTCTATTCTTTGTTTGAAATAAAAAAGATACGAACACAAAACAAAAAACGAAGCCAAAAATAAGTCCTCGTAACAGCTTCAATGACAATGTATGTATGTATTTCGTATAATGTAAAATTAACATACTTCTCTTGCAGAAACATTAAAAATTAAAATTATTACAATGTTTACTATTTACACAGCAGTAGCGCATACGGGTGCCAAACCGAATAAACCGTTCTCGTGCAGAATTTGGCATCGCGATCCTCAGCATCAGAGCAAGATATCGACTAATATCGATTCATATCTTTGTAAATCGAGCGATAAGCGTACTCGAATGGACATAGTATAGTGCAACTATCGGGCCGAGTGACCGAGTGTATGTTGTGTTGTTTATGAAGTGAAATGGCGAAGAAATCGACATGGATTACTCCTTTCAAGAAACAGGTTTGTTTTGTTTTGTTCTACAAGTATTGTTGCGTATTTGTCATGATTTAGTACTGTTTGGCACAATTTTCTTACATTTGTTAGAGGGTTTTCATTTACGATTTTGATTTCAAGACGTTCATAAATTCTAATTCTATGAATATATTTTTATCGTCATAGTACTTAGACGTATTTATATTCTTGGTACCTATTATATAGGAATATTTATAAGTATTCGATTGTTTTGAATGACGTTTTATTTTTTACTAGCCTTCCGCTAGCGGCTTCGCCCGCGTGGACCCGTTTTATAGGTTCCCGTAGGATAAAAACTATTCTGTCCTTTCCGAAGGTCCACTCTATCTGTGTTCCAAATTTCATTTAATTTAAGTAGTTTAAGCGGAATAGCGTAGCACACAGACAGACAGAGTAACTTTCGAATTTATAATATCAATATGGATAATATGGATTTTAATGGACAAACTTACAGGCTTATGGTCGCTTCATGTTTGTCAGGCTGGCAACCACTCATTAGATATTAAATTAATATTATTTGGTTTTCAATGGCGCATTTTTTTATTTAATAGAGTAGCAGACGAACAATGTGGTGTTGTGCCATTGTACTAGTAGCCCATGGACAAGCACACAGGAGACATGGTCGCCTCATGCCTCATGTCTGACCAGCAACCGCAACTTTCCATTAAACATTTCTAATTCTATGAATATCTTTTTATCGTCATAGTACTTAGACGTATGTATATGCTTGGTACCTATTATCTAGGAATATTTATAAGTATTCGTTTGTTTTGAATGACTTTTTTTACTACATACTATAGTAGAAAAATAAGAAATATTTTCCCTGGCGAAATCGAATTGGATGTCATATTATCCTTTAAAAATATTATAGTACAATACCACTGAACTGACGTATAACGTATACAATGTACATGACAAAATGAGTGACGAGTCGTGTGGCGCAATGACTACCATGCCGGATTGGAGGGTCCCGGGTTCGATTCCCGGCGAAGCAGAAATTTGAATGAGACGTTTAAAATTTCTGTTCTCGGTTTTTCGGTGCGGTTTGTGTTTCTGCCTTTCTGTGTGTCCTTGGCACCCACGACACCGGGTAATAACTAGCTTACTGTGGGGCTATGAGCGTGGAATGTTATTTATTTAATATTTATTTATTTATAACTACTCTTAGTACATCCTTCTCTACTATTAATGCGCACCGAGGGCTACAGCATTCTACGACTAGGGTACCACTGCATGATCATTATGTACTACTAGCTGTTCCCGCGACGTCGTCCGCGTGGATAAAGACTTGTGTAAAAGGGATGGATATTGGTACCTATTGTGAAATCACTTATACATAACTAGCTGTGCCCGCGACGTCGTCCGCGTGAATAAATACTTGTATAAGAGGGATTGATTAAAGGTTATTTATTTGCATTTAATAAGTAGTAGGTAGATTATTCTTACATACAGTGAAATCGTTAAAAATAGTATCTTAAGTAAACTGGGTGAATTTATACTGCAAAGAATACATAGGCTCATTCTATATTACATAGCTTTAACCTACTGCAGAAAAGAGGTGCACTATACAACTACTTGTAGTTGGGAGATGAAATTTCTAAACATACACGTGCTTAGGATTAACAGTAGTAAAAAAATTTAAGGCCAATT
This sequence comes from Pyrgus malvae, assembly GCA_911387765.1. NCBI lineage: Eukaryota > Metazoa > Arthropoda > Insecta > Lepidoptera > Hesperiidae > Pyrgus > Pyrgus malvae. Next base: position 14,125,583 of record OU426971.1, on the reverse strand, counting down.
AATAGACTAAATATTTAAACTTGCGGACAGCAGTTTGTTCATAAGTCATAACTCATATAGCTTTGTGAAAACTAAGGCAGAAGGCAGTCTCTACACGGTGTGCTATCTGTATTTGGAAATAAAGAATCTTTAATATCTCCATCAACCAACGTGTGTGGATGAGCCCGTACGCAATAAAGAGACGCAAAAAAATGAGTTATGAGTATATATGTAAAGTGTATGTTCATCATCCATGTATAACCCAACGACGGGACAACCCGCGTTGCTCAATGTTTACCATGCCGGACTTCTAATCGAAGGGTCCCGGGTTCAAATCCCGGCGAAGCAGAAATTTCAAGGATGAGTTTAAATTTCTGTTCTCGGTCTGGGTGTTTGGGTTTCTGTGTCTGTGTGTGTTCATGGCACCCATGACACAGGGTATATCTACCCTACTGTGAGGCTATAAGTGTGAAACGTAATTTTTTTTTTTTTACACTATGTACTTACTTTTTGTAGACTTTAGGCTTTTATTTAAAATTATCTCCATCGATTCACATTGGAGAAGAAATGAATATTACTCAATAACGCCATCTACCATATAGTATGTAAATTTCGTGGTTGATAAATCGAATGTCAAATTACCAAATAGGTAGATATTGAGATTAACAGTTGGTTCACTAAAAGTTTAACTATTCGTCACCTAGATGTCTGCAGTAGTCTCGTTTTGTTAAGGCTTTGTACATTCTGTTTGAAGGTTAAGATTCCGTATCTTACAACCATTGAGGTTGTAATATTTGGATTTCGGTTCGTCAGAGCTCTAGGCCTCCTCAATATTGAGAGAGCTCCGTGCCCAGCAGTGGAACGCTAAAAAGGTTGCAGCCTGATATAATGTAGCGATAACAGTCGTTTCAGCTGCAGCCTGTTTGTAATCTTCCACACCAAAAGAAGACTAATAAGCTGAGCAACTAACTCAATGGAGCCTGTGATGTAAATTTCGGCGGTGGTGAGGCTCACGATGCGCTTTTTAGGTACCTATAGTCTAGCCATATTCGGCCAACGAAAGAAAATACAGTAAGCTGATCTAAGTAGGTTAATTTAAAATATGGTCGACCATATTAGTGAGAGTTCAAAATAATTTTACTTAAATTTAAACTTTTATTTATGGTTTTGAAAGGGCTGTTAACGAAACTTTCATCCAAATTCCCCAAAATGCCTTTTAAGATTATGTTGCGTATTGTTTAAATGAACATAACTTTTTTGTTTATGACCCGATTGATATGAAATATACTCTAATGTTACGGGAATTCATTCAACAATATATCAGTCAACACATCATTCAAAGAAGGGAAAAGAATTTGAGAATGAAATATTAAGTTAAGGTTAATTATTGGACGCTTGAGATACCAAATTTAGAATCCATTTTATTTGCTATTGAGAGATAGTTTTGAAAAAAGCTTAAATAGAATTCTTACTATGTTAGTAAAGATTACAAATACAAAATTATAAGTATATTACTCTGCACAAAAATATTCTGTACATCAAGTTTCGACACTCAATTTTCAAAGAGTTTCAAAGAAAATTGACATTTAAAGGGTGAATTTCGGGAAATGCTGAAACACATATTCTTTTATTTTGGTTAGAAAATATTTATACCAAATTTCAAGAAAATCTATTGAAAAAATCCAAGTTTTCCATACAAATTTTCTACGCTCATTTCACACCCTTAAAGGTTGGTTTTCAAAATTTTCTATAGCCTAAATGTTAGCGAGGACTAATATATATAAAACAAAAAAAGTTTCATCAAAATCCGTCCAGTAGTTTTTGCGTGAAAAGCTAACAACAGACAGACAGACAGACAGACAGACAGACAGACAGACAGACAGACAGACAATAATTTCAAAACTTATATTTTTAGCTCCTGTTACTTATAAAAAGACTCCTAGAAGTATTTTTTTAAATTTCTATGCAATGTACAGAATTGACCCTGCTTACAGTTTTATTATATGTGTCGGCGCCGCCATCTTTGTAAGCAACACGTGCAACAGGCAATACCCCCACCAATACAATATAAAAGGGCAGCGCGCCAGTAGTTTTGGGATCAGTCGTTTGCGAGCAGTTGCCCGATGCACATGCTATGCCGCTTTATCGCGATGGTGTTTAAAGTAATATAAAAAATAAGTGACTATAAACCGTGTGTCTGTGAAGTTTGCTTTAAAGTGATATAAATTAAGTGATTATCGAATAAACCGTGTGTTTGTGGAAGTTTGCTGTTTTATTCAAGGAGATGTATCCCCTACGCCGACATCAGAATTGGGATCTGAACCGGACTCTCACTGCTGCGCTATGTTTGACATATGGCGAGATGTCATGTGGCGAGGCGCCTACCTATCGTCGTGGCAATACGAGCAACACATCTCTGGTTGAAGGCGCAGACAACAGCGTGGTCAGCACGATAGCCAAGCGCCTGTTGACACGGCGCAATATGGCTGGTGTTTTATGGACAACTACATCAATCCGGTCAGTCGTTCTATGTTTAGTTTGATTCTGGTACCGAATGCTATCTTGTTAAATAATCTGTTGGCCATAACTTTAAAGGTGAACGAAGTTCGTTCACCGAACAGTTTAGTTCAATGAACGTATATTCAGAAATTCATACAGTACTGTAAACATGGACTGTACTGAACAAATTAATGGTTACTGTTTATTCGTTTTATTTTATCTGATAAAATATGACATGAAGATGAGTCGAGTATTTTTAAAAAGAAGGCTTCACAATTAAGATGTCTATACCTGTTTGGTTGTTTGAAAACAGTTAATTGACACCTGTAGTGGTCTACCTAAAGCCATGCAAAATTTGTTATGAATTCAGGCATTCAAAATAAAAAGATTACTAATGTCCCTACTTAAGAAAATTACTTACGGTTTTGTGAGTCAACCAAACCACTTTCCAGATAATAAGCACTGTATTTTATAGTAAATCACTACACATCATCAAATACATTAATAGTATAATTAGAACATGTGTGAACTCATACTAACTCGTTATGTAACTGTGAAGCAAAACTGCACTTACCCAATCTGATCTTATGACACAGAAACAATAACCCCAACCACTTACTTGATACAGTTCTTTACTGAGTTGCACTTGGCTCAATTATAATGACGGCACGGTTACGAATCAATGCTTGTTTTAGCGGAGCTTTGGCGTACTTGTTTTGCTACCTAATTCCTTGATGGCTAGGACAGTAATAATTCTATTATCTCACTTTGCCGGTATTTATGCAGAAACTTGAGGAAAATAGAAGGTAATTTATAAAAACATGCATTAGCAACTACCCGTATTATGATTGATAAATGAACATGATTATTTTTCTACCCTAGAATGTTGCTATTTTGCTAATTAAAGTCGTTGGCGACAACAGTTTTGTTAATGTTACTCTTGTCATATCAGGTGAATTAAAATAAGGCCACAACTCATTTTCGATAGTGATCGATATCATCTAAAATCTTTAGGTATGCCCATGACCGTGTACGAAAAATTCCTTTGAGTAATGTACCAGCTGTTTTAGATTTTTTTCTGATGTAGAAAGCGGTGAGGAGGTTATCTCCGCCGACTAATAGATCACAAGGCAAGACTATTAAAGTTTGGCCGCACTGCATTCATTAGTCTGTTGTTGTTACCGCAACTCCTGCTGGGGTTGGTCAGGGAGCGATGGACGGCTGGTGATGTGGTGGGGGCCAAGATCTCAGAGGAGACTATTGTTGTGTATTGGCCATGGATGGCCTGGGCCTAGCTTTGTATCTGGTTTTAAGATTAAAGTTTGCTTATTTTAAATGAACTTTTCGGTACAACTGTGTATATGATTTTAAGGTTATAATTTGTTTATTTTAAAGGAACTTTTTGTATAATAATAATTTTGTAATAACGGTACATTTGAATGGGTTAATGTTGTTTTGTCAATAACAACAAGTTGATGAGATAAAAGAAATGAAAGTCCGCAATAGATTCTTGGAGTGCCTCATGTATCAAGTGAAGGTGGTTGAGGAGTTGAAAGAAATTATTTCGTGTCGAATAAAAGACAATTCGCGTGGCGCATTGGCTACCACCAGTACCGTCTGCTATAGGGGCACATGGGGCACGTGCCCAGGGCCCCGGGCCTTACGGGAAGGCCCCATTGGCTGGCAAAAGTTACTTATAAATTTAACGAAACCGATTGTTGGAACATATTTCTAGTTAAAATGAAAACATAGCTGTTATTTTTCACAAAGTGATAATTCCGTTTCTTCAATATTCGACAAACATTACTATTAAGCTTTTTGATTTTAAAAGTTACGCGTCTTTGATAAACACCCTCTGAATATTTTTAATATTTGTTTCCCACGCTAATACACATCATATAATCATATAAACAATATCATAGTGTAATTATAAGTGATTAACATCACTGAATATGTTTTTTTTTTCTTTCTTTGGTACTATTAAAAAGTCCGGATTTGAAAACTAGATCTTGGTTAATATGGTAGTAGTGCTAACGACTTTTCCATTCTATTCTGCTACACACCATCTCTTATTTTTATTTTGTACAATATGAACCGGACAAAAAGGCTAACGGGCCGCGTGAAGTTAAGCGATTATCGATGTCTATGGGCAACTACAGAGGAATCACCTCATAATTTACACATTGTTACAGTGCATCCTCAATGCTGTCGAAAAGTTAAAAACTATCAACTATACCAAAAATACCAATACGTTGAAGTCGATGCTATCTATGCTACCATTTCTCAAATTTCAATGCTAACTTTGTAAACATTCCCCTATTGGTTATAATTTCCTGTTTTATACTAAATGTTTCAAGAGGGCCCTAAATTTATGTGTCCAAGGGCCCTGCCACGCCCTAAGACCGCACTGGTTACCACGCCGGACTGCCAATCAGAGATTCTGGGTTCGATTCCCGGCGAAGCGCGGATTAAAATAAGTTTCAGTTTCTGTTCTCTCTGGGTGTTTTATTCATCTCTGTTTGTATGTCCATGGTCCTCACAAGAGAGGGGTAACTTATTTTGGGGCTGAGTGTGAGAAGTTATTATTTTTATTGTACATTCGCGTTGTGGTCAGGTTGGCCGAGATCATAGAGATACTTGCAGTTTGTTTTCGTTGTTACAGGTACACACGAGGACGTGCGACTCGTCAGGTTGGCCGGGTCGACGTGCGAAGCTAGCAAGCAAGCCATTAAGATACTGTTTATTATAGTATTAATGGGTACTTTGATGACAAAACCTTATGAAAACATCTAATGCATAAAAGTACAAAGGTTTGGGAAGCTTTTCCGCGATAAAATATAAATTTAACAATGCCTGAGAGTTTTTTTTCCTCCGGCTTTTTCTCTCTCATTGACCCAGCGGTGGGTAGGCATCAAAGCCGAAGATCCGTTATAATTTGTTTTAACGGATTCTAAAAACTTTAAAATAAACTTAAAATTTAAATTAAGTTATAATTGTAATTAATTTAATAAATAAATAACTTTAGTTTAATTTAGTGATTATTGGATGCCTGAATAAGGTAGACTGTTTAAATACTATTGTTAAACGCAAACACCTAATTTTTTTGTAAACAGTCATCAGTAAACGTTTTTCATTTCATTTCATTTCACTGTCGGTTAGCTTAGTGCGTGAATAATAATTTCATAATTTAAAGTGAAGTGATAAATAAAGCAGTAAATGAAGATGACTACACCGCTCAGTCATCCCCTACGCCCTATAGTAAGATAAATTAAAAAATAATAAAAATTATAATAATATAGTAACAACAAAAAAAATGGAATTAAAAATAATTTTAGTAAGAGTCATTGGAGGGAATAGTCCGGACCTTGACTCAGCTACAGGGACTTCTGTCCGGACTAGCAACCAGCTATAGGGGCTTATGCCTAGTCTAGCACGATTAGCTACAGGGACTTAGTGTCCGGACTAGCAACCAGCTAAAGAGGCTTATGCCTGGTCTAGCACGAATTAGCTACAGGGACTTAGTATCCGGACTAGCAACTAGCTAAAGAGGCTTATGCCTGGTCTAGCACGAAATAGCTACAGGGACTTAGTATCCGGACTAGCAACCAGCTAAAGAGGCTTATGCCTGGTCTAGCACGAATTAGCTACAGGGACTTCGTGTCCAGACTAGCAACCAAGCAATGAACAACTACAGTGTTTTGTACTTGGACTAATTTACTAAAACTAAAGGAATCTATACTATGACTTATTATCTTTAAATCTCTGAAGGGTTGATATGAACCGGCCCAGATCTAATCATATAATGTGTATCTCGATTTGATATCAATGTAATGTAATGTGTTAAAAAACTTGCATATAGTTAAAGATGGCTAAGAGTTATATAAAAAAAAAGTAATTTTGTGTAGTTTGTTAAAAAAATGTCAGGTGTATAAAGAATTTGCGCGCACGAGGACGTGCGCATGTCAGCATGGCCGTGTCGGCGCCGCCATCTTTGTAAGCAACACGTGCAACAGGCAATACCCCCACCAATACAATATAAAAGGGCAGCGCGCCAGTAGTTTTGGGATCAGTCGTTTGCGAGCAGTTGCCCGATGCACATGCTATGCCGCTTTATCGCGATGGTGTTTAAAGTAATATAAAAAATAAGTGACTATAAACCGTGTGTCTGTGAAGTTTGCTTTAAAGTGATATAAATTAAGTGATTATCGAATAAACCGTGTGTTTGTGGAAGTTTGCTGTTTTATTCAAGGAGATGTATCCCCTACGCCGACATATGTATAGATACAATGGCCATATGTTCAGAAGACACCTAATTTATTTTCTTTAAATCCTTACAATCCTTACTGTATTCTAGTCTTACTATCCACTTTTCTCTCGCTATACATACCTAATCAGTTTCTCTTTACAAATTAAACTTGACAAATATGTAACTCGTTTCTTAAAGTTTTAAGATACCAGTACTGCTGTGCCTTTAGTATCTTTAGTAAATTGAGTGAATTTTTGCTGCAAAGAATGCATAGAGTCATTCTATATAGCTTTTATCTACTGCAGAATAGAGGTGAACTATACAACTACGCTATGTCAATCCTGTCCTACATGTATGCGTGCTTAGGGTTCAACAATCGGAAAAATTGTATGGCTCATTCATAGCTACTTAATGAAGGTCTTATGAGTGGTTTAAACCTTGTGGACAGCAGTTTAGTCACTAACTCATGTCTCCATCAAACTGCATTGTAAGTATTGTAACAGCGAGAGTCGATGAGCCCGTACGCAATAGACGCAAAAAATGAGTTATCATTTGGTCTAGTTAACAATGTTCAGCATAATACGTACACTATTTCCTTGATACTATTATATCGATTACTAATAATATTCTGGACGTGACTACCGTGCCGCTGTGATTTTTTTAACAATGAGTATAACACCAGTACTAGTTTCACATCTTTTTCACACGTGTGTATGTTTCACAGCAGTGGAAATTAAAAAAGGTTGAAAAAAATCACAGGATATGAGACTATCGGAGTTTTACGACCGGTCTCCAGGTATGCAGCGACGGATTTAGACATTTGCCGCCATTAGGCTGCTCAATTATTACAACCCCTACTGACCTCTGAAATTCGATTCTATAAAAAAAAACTAACAAACTTTAACGAGTTTATATTGAAAGTATTTTTATGCAGTCAGGCTGTCTTTCAATTTTGTCGAACAAAAAAACTTTGGGCCAAAGCCGCCCCCATAATCTGCCGCCCCTAGGCTCCAGCCTACTCAGTCCCTGTAGCTTCGGGATTATGAATATAGAGCTACGGTATCCCCTGCCTGATCGTAATAGGCGACTAAAAGGGGGCTTCCGGGGTTGCGGGCGGTGAGAGTGGGAGCTCGACCCGTCCAGCCAGCAGCTCGGGAAGGACGGCGGTGTGTGCGTGGCCGCATGCCGCCGTAAGCATCGGAAGGTGCAGGAGAGCACATGCTCTCCCAAGGATGGGCCCGTACTAGGGCGCCGCGTGTGGAGGACACGGGTGCGTTCCACGGGAGATCCCGGAGTCCTTCCCCCAGCGCAGAAGCAGGCCACCGAGGGGGTTTTAGTGAGGTCAAATCCCACATAACCCCAAAATTTTTTGAAGTTTTTCCCCTGATACCAAAAAAAAAAGGCTCCAGCCTACTCAGCCTTTTGGTAAATCCACCACTGCAGGTATGACAACCTCGCGTGGCCAGATATTATCTCCCTTTGCCAGTTATGACACTATTAGGACAGATTTCACAGTTGATCGTGTGAAATATGTACTTACACACGCCGCTTACCCAGCTAACTTCCGACTGCTATCGACTTAGATTGACGTCATCAATTGTGTTTTATAAGTTTCCATCGCATAGATATAGTTGCGGCTCTTAACTTTATCATAACTTTATCGTTAGCAATGAATACAAAAAAGATATTCGCTAAGTCACGCTTAAGAGCTACTTTTGCGTAATATTTATTATCAGTTTCTTACAACTGCATACTACGTACTCAGATCAAATAAAAATTATAGATGGAACTTTGCGAACAACAATGTGAGGCCGGTTTTGTAAACATGTGTGCGTGACCGACCTAATGCACACATGTTGTGATCAAAATTCAAATTACCTCATTATTTTAATTATTATTTTTAATACTATTCATCACAACTTTTCTCAACACATTTCGACATTTTTTCTTGGGATTTTTTATATTTTTGACAACGTTTTACTCAATGCGCCGCGATATTCGACTGCCAATTAATTGAGGTGAGCGGGGTGAGAGGTTGATGGGAGCGGAAAATGAGACGACCACGATGTTTGAAGGCTCGTTTATTAATAATCAACATAATTGATATTTTACTTTTCTTATACTATTGAACTACTACTAATTACCATGCTACACCATCGGGGCAAACAAAATAAAAAAAAAGTATGTCATACATTTTTTTTCTTAATCATTACATTAAAATTAAACATTATAACTAACTTATAGTAAAAAAAAAATTACGTTACAAAAGGCTTTGTTCTATTTTTATGTATTGTTTCAGATTTACCATTTACAGAAATTACAACATTTGGTTCTTCTTCTCTAATCACTTTAAATGGTCCCTTATATAAAAGATCTAATTTACTACAATTTTCATTTTTGACTAACAATAAATCATCTTTTTTGTATGTTACAGAATTTACCTTATTATCATAATCATGTTTTCGACGTTCTTTGCTTTTAATTAAATTTTCACGAGCATCCTTATGTGCTACTTGTAACCTATACCTTAATTCTAGACTATAATCATCAGGGTTATACAATGGTTCTACTCTAGGACTTATTCTACAAGGCAATTCTGACGGTTTACCAAAGACAAGTTCATAAGGCGTATATTTGGTTGAAGTATGGACTGTGTTATTATACGTGAAACACCAAAAAGGTAACCAATGACTCCACGTATCTGGATATTGATTACACTGTATTCTTAAAAATGAACCTAAATGTTTGTGTGCATTTTCTAATGATCCTATTGACTCATGGTGGTATGCTGTCGAGTGTAATTTTTCTATATGTAGTAGTTTACATACCTCTGTCATGGTTGATGAGATGAACTCGGTACCTCGATCCGTCACAATTGTCTGCGGGATGCCAAATCTTAAAATAAAATTATTAACTAAAGCTCGAGCTACACTAATGGATTCCTTATTTCGTAGTGGATATGCCTCTACGAATTTACTAAGTTCACATTGCAGGGTTAGTATATACTTATTATCATCTACGTCACGGTCTAAAGGACCTACTAAATCTAGATAGATTTTTTCAAAGGCTGACGTAGCCGTGGTTGTTATAACCATTGGTTCTACGACGTGACGTGAATGTTTCATTTTTTGACATTTTTCGCATTTACTTACGAAGTCTTTTAAGTCTTTTTCAATTCCTGGCCAGTAATACCTTTTCTTTATATTGTTTACCATTCTTCGTACCCCCGAGTGGCCACTAGTAGGTAGAAGATGGAGGTCATTAATAATAAATTTCTTTTCGTCATCGCAATATATTCTTTTTATACCTCGTAAAACACATAGATAGGGACCGGTCCACGTTTTTCTTTCTTTTATTTCTTTAATTATTTCTTTGACGAACAACTCGTTATCGTCATTTAATATAATACATATTTCTCTCACACCAATTTTCATACAAAACTTACTCAATTTCGTTACAAATTCGACTCGCGTAAAATGTAATCTGAAATTGGTATTTATATAAATAATATTATTATTTTTATCGTAACTAAAACATTCTGACTCTTCAAATAATTCATTTTTTCTTCTCATTTCATTAACTCTCTCTCCTGTCACCAAAACCATTTCTACACTCATACTTGGTATTCTTAATATTTCCACGACTCGCGGTTGCGCAGGCCGTTTGTCGGTGGATATACTAGGATATACCTTACCATCTATTCTACTTTCACTCTCTTCTACCCTCTTCTTTTGAGCTCTAGTCATAACCGTAATAATTTTATTATTTATTTCTTTTAACTCGTCTGACGTCATTTCTATTCTAGATAATGCGTCGGCAACGACATTATCCTTACCTTTTACGTAAACTATCTTATAATCATATTCTTCTAACGTTAATCTGAACTTTAACAATCTACTACTTGGATCTTTCATTCCAAACAAATATATCAATGGTTTGTGATCAGTCATGATTGTAAATTTTTTTCCAAATAAATATGGTCGGAAGTATTTAATTCCCCATACTATGGCAAGCAATTCTTTTTGAATAGTTGGGTAATTTTTTTCTGCAGAATTTAATGGTCGACTAGCGTAAGCTATGGGTCGCAAGTCTTTATTGCATAGTACTGCTCCGATTGCTAGACCAGAAGCATCTGTTTGTAAGATAAACTCATTTTTATTCGAAAAATCTGGATATTGAAGAATTGGGGGAGACATCAAAAGTTTTTTTAATAATTGAAAGGACTGATCACATTCCTTTGACCATACAAAGGGCACATTTTTACGACAAAGTTTATTTAAAGGCATAGTTATAACAGCAAAATTTTTTATGAATTTTCTATAAAAGTTACTAAATGCAACAAAGCGTCTCACCTCGTCAGCATTTTTTGGTATAGGATATTTTTCTATTACTTTTATCTTATTCGGATCTGGCAAAATTCCATCTTTTGATACTACATGTCCCAAATATAAAATCACAGTTTTTAAAAATTGACATTTGCTCGGATTAAGCTTTAAGTTTACTTTCCTAAGTCGTTCAAAAACATCTAATAGATTTTTATTATGTATTTCTAAATTTCTACCAAATATAACCAAATCGTCCAAATAAACAAAACATTTTTCATATGTGAGACCAGACATAGCTACTGTCATTACACGTGAGAATGCACTCGGGCTTATTTTTAACCCCATTGGCAGTCTTTTCATTTGATATTGTCCTGAGTGAGTTGTGAAAGCTGTTACGTTACGACTGTCTGGATCTAGTTTCACTTGATAATATGATTGGCTGAGATCTAAGTGTGTAAAATATACTGCTCCTGACAATGAATCCAAAATTTCGTTGATATTCGGTAATGGAAATTTATCATCTTGTATAGTTTCATTCAATTTACGATAATCTACGACTAATCTCCAACTTTTACAAGTAGAATTATCTAATTTTTTGGGAACAAGAAGAATTGGACTTGACCATTCACTGCGGGTTTCTTCAATAATATCATCACATAACATTTTATTTATCTGCTTGTTAACCTCAGATTTTAAACTATGCGGGATTCTATACGGCTTAGTGTAAACTGGCTTAGAATTTTCTTTCAAAGTAATAGATTGTTCATATACCTGTGTAGTGGTAAGTTTATCGCCTGGTAACTGAAAAATGTCGGCATATTTGGAACAAATGGATTCTATTTGTTTTCGTTCACTAGGATACAAATGATCTAGTTTTAATAAAGATAATAATTTTTTCGAACGTTCTGAACTCGATTTACATTTATTAAATGAACAAATATTATAATTATCGAGCAATTCAATGTCTGGATTAAAAACTGGCAATAAAATATTCTCATGACTTGTGTTAAGTATTTTAATTGGAATAATATTATTTTTTGGCGTGACTATTGTACTTGCTAAAAATATATTTTCTTGTAATTCTTGTGGAAGAACAACACAATCTTTTGATATATCAAAATCTAATTGAATATAATGTATAGATTCACTACGAGGTGGAATATTCAGAAATCCTTTACTAACCTCTGGTTTTTTATATAACTTTAAAGTATAGGTACGTTCACAAATTCCAAGGATTAAAATTGATTTTTCAAAATCAAAAGTAACAGAATTAAATTTATTTAAAAAATCATGGCCCAAAATACCATCTGACTTACAAGGCAATTTATCGAATAAATAAAATTTATGTTCAAAAGGCACACCTTCCTGAGTTTTAAGTGTTAAATAAACAAAACCGCTCGAAAAACTCTTCCCACCGATACCATTTATAATAATTTTATCTTCATATACTGGAATATTTCTAGGTAACACATTCGTACATATAGCCGATAACGACGCTCCCGTATCAAGTAACCATGAACGTCTATCATTATTCACGAATAAAGAAACATAGTTCGCATTGCTTAAATTACATGTTAAAATATATTTATTAGTCTCGAAAAAACTTGTTATTTAATTGATTATCATGTGTATTCACATCTTCAGGTTGACTTTCCGTTTGTACCTGTGCAAAATTAAATTGCCTAAAGTTACCCCTACTATTGGCTTGCGAAACTCGACCTCGACTCGATCGTATCGGAGCACCTCGAGTTTGCTTTCTCGGTGTATTAAATTTATTACTATTATTATAAAAGGGTTTAATGAAACGAAAATGATTATAATTTTGGCTCAAATAACCACTATAATTTTTATTATTTTGAGGGAACACTCCGCGTCCTCGAGTCGAAGCAAAGTTATTAAAATTAGAACGAGAGTATGACTTACCTCGAATATTCATGACGGTGTTTGAGGTCGACGGCTGTGAAAGCTCCTCATCTTGGGCTGCACGCACTGCGTCCTTGAGTTCTGTATAGTTGCGAGCTGAAATTATGATACTTAGCCTCCTATTCCTTAAGCCATCTGCAAATTGTTTAATTGCTAAGTTTTCGTTAATCGGTCTTAAAATTTCATAGGCTTTTTCGTTTGAATTGGCCTGGGAAATTGTAAGATCTACAAAAAGTTCTTCAATTTTACGGGCATAATCGGAAATAGATAAATCACGTTGTGAGATGTTATTTAATTGAAGTAATAAAGAGTTAGGGGCTTTCTTAGTGAGCAAACGTAACTTAATATCTTTGATAAGGTCGCTGCAAGTAGCATAATCGGATTGTAATTTAAGCTTAGAAAATTTATCGAGCCTTGTCTTTAGTACAAATGAAATTAAAAGTTTTTTACACTCCTCGCCTTTTAAACAATTTTGGTACATGTCAATGCCATCCACAATTTTCTCAATAGTCAATTCATTACCATCCATTACGGGTATTAGGCTAGTAGCCGTTTTTAAATCAAACTTTTCCATGATTATAGAACACTTTAAATTTTCACTTATAGAGCTAACACTATACTTATACGATATTATTTTTTTATACACTAATTCTATATTATCTATTAAATTATCAAAAATAATTCCAGTATAATGAATATTTTGTTTTTCTACACTAAAAATGTTTTCTAATAAATCTTTATATAAGTTATACAGTTCATTGGCTTCATTAATTTTTGCTGACATACAATATGGGTATTTATCACGTCGTTTTCCTAATTTTCTTAAATATACTTGAATAGATTTTAATTTTTCATAAATTTCAATTAGCTCATTCATTAATAATGAAACAATTCAATAAAAAATTATATAAGAATTAAAAAGTTGAAGAAAAAAAAATACATAACACAATTATTAAACTGTAAATACTTATTGTACGCATATTTTTTTTTATTTATTAATTTAAATGGTATATTTTATACTTTTTATTACAAGAACTAACCTAACGACTATGAACTAAACATTTTACCTAAATTATGTCCCGACGTAGCCTTCTTCATATTCTTTTATTCCTGTTTGTCTCTCCTTGGCTCCCTGCGCACGATGTTACGGCAACTTCAGATAACGCTGGGGGGTGCCTCCTCTGCGTCTTCTCTACGTTGTCCCCTGGCTCCAGACAATCTCAGACGAATTCTTCTAAACGCGTCTTCCCTTATTTCTCTTCTGACGATACCCAAGTGGCATTTCTTGTAATTCTTGTAGATCAGGATTAAGATCACCACTCCAATAATTGCGACGATTGTAGACATCAATATGATATTAGTTGAAAAATGAGTCGTGAGGTCGTTGTAAGATGATGGCTCTCTTCCTTGTTGGTTGACGATAATATCTTTATTTTGGCACTCGCATTTAGAACATTGCTTGCCCATTTTCGGAAGTTTTTGAGTAATTTGCAGATTTTGCAGCAACAAAGGTATAGCGCAAATGTAGTGCACGCGCTCCAATCGTGGAATATTCCATTTTTCCTCGTGTTCGTGAAATCGCAGAATGCTGACTCTTGCCGTTTATCTACTCCTGTGCTCTTGCGTCGCCACTTCGTCGCCGCTTGTAATTTTACTCCCTTTTCACGCGCTCGATGGCAAGGTCGCCATGAGGTGAGCGGGGTGAGAGGTTGATGGGAGCGGAAAATGAGACGACCACGATGTTTGAAGGCTCGTTTATTAATAATCAACATAATTGATATTTTACTTTTCTTATACTATTGAACTACTACTAATTACCATGCTACATAATACAAGACTAAGTGCAGTTTCGTAGTACTTACGTGTTTGCGTGTCATGTTCTAAGTATCTGTACTTTTTTATTTGATCTGAGACTACGTATGTATTGTTTATTTTATTGGTTGTAAGTAGATATAGCAATATTGATACCACGGTAAAGAAATCGTTTTCGTTTAGCTTTTGTAGCTAGATTTTATTAAGACCTAAACAATTAAACCAGTAGAAGCCATGGTACTATAAAAAAATAACGCTACACACTCATAGCGCCATGCAAGCATTTCCTGTATCGTGGGTACCATGGCCACACACAAAGACAGAAGCACAAACACCAAGACTAAGAACGGAAATATAAATTCGTGATTCAAATGTTTGCCTCGCCGGATATCGAACCCGTTGCGCCACCTATTGCTCTTTCATCTCGAGAATTCTGGTTAACCGTGATTTAAGCTAAGCCAAAACGGGCGCGGTAGGGTGTAAGATGGGTGACCGCTAGTGGCAAACAATTTCATGCGCGTTTCAGTGCAACGGAGGACACATTAAGCCGTCAGTCCCGGTTGTTGTCTATAGATAGCAGTCGTTAAACCATGTCGACGTAGGGGACTGCTAGTGGCAAAAAAATAATGTGCGTTTCCGTGCTTCGGACGTCGCCGCGTCGCCGTCGCTCCCAGTTTTTATCGATAGAGAGCAGTTGTTAACTGCCGCCTTATGGGCAGTTTAAAAATATCCGACAGCGGGTTGGCCACTAACCCGCATCTCCACCAAACCGCATTGGAGCATCGTGGTGCAGTAGGCTCAAGCAATAGGACGCATAAAGTGCAACTGGCCATAGTAACAGTCGAATGACATGACAGCTCCATGGCCTCATGGCTAACCGTGTTAACCGCATTGGTAAGATAAACGTAGGTACCTTGTTAGAAAAAATCATTAAGAACTGATAAAGACAGATTAATACAATCTTAACATAGGAATCTATGAATAAATAAAATAAGCACTATCGAGTTTGATTTCGGAAACTGTATACATATCAGTAAAATAAGTATAAATACTAACACTAAAGAATGCCTGAGTTTTTTTCCGCCGGTTTTTTTTCTCTCATTGACCCAGCGGTAGGTAGGCATCAAAAGCCGATAATAGCCGATAATAGAGAATATATCTAAGTACCTATATACAAGTTTGGCAAAGGGAGATCTCCCGCCGGGCGAGGTGGTCATGTCCGGGGAGCAGCCACGCTCCAACTGACAACTGACTCAATTCGATATGCTCGGATATTCAGAAAACATCGATAGCGTGATTCAGGAATACCTGTGGCGCCATCTCTTGATGAGTAGATATAAGAATATTCTTAACGGATCTTAAAATAAAATCCACATCCGCTGGAGCATAATCTGAGCACACTGGACCTTGCCTGAGCTCCTATGTATATGTGCAGCGAAGGCATGTCCAGCAAAGGGTTCAGAGCCGCTCCTGGGCACGACATGGCAAGCAAACCTAACGACCTAAGACTTTTTTCAGGATATGGGTAGCTGGGCTGAGCGACCATTTAAACACCAAATGGAACTGGTCTGCATTCTCGTTTGCCCCTCCATTTAATAGTTAAAAAAATAAAATCTAAGAACTTCGGTTTTTATTTGGAATTCCACTAAACTACCTATATGCAGTTTGATGAAGTATCTAGCAGGTCTACGGGTCGGTGAATGCACGGATAAGCATGATCTTAGCTGCCGGAAGATCAAATATGTAAGTAGTCTAATGATTAGAATATTCCTACGTACTTAGTATCCGTATACTGTGTGTGATTGGAATCATGGAGACAGCACCACAGCGAACGATACATAAGTAGTTGCAATTTCATTTTTAATTGAATTTCTTCAATATTGACAATATTTGCAAGAAACGAGAAACAATGTCTGCAAGCCGTTAGATCACTATGACACTATGCAGTAGTTTGACTTTGTCGGAGGCCTTATGGTGCACGTGGTATTGGGGGTAGTGATAGCCGAGTGGCTGTCACAATATGGAGGTAATTTATCCCGTGCATATTAACATATTAATACGTACGTAAATTAAAACCCGCTCCATGATGTAATTTTACGAATTTTGATAACAATGCTGAAATATCGATAGTATCTTGATAATTTGTTAATTTTATTAACTATTGTATTGTAGTTGTTTACGAATACTATGTTTCTGTATCGCTCATTATGTTCAATAATTCTTTGAAATGTCCATTGATACACGACTCGAACGAAAGTTAAGAAAAGATAAGAAAAGAAAATATTTTATTTGCACAAATATGGGTAGCAAAAAAGGTTTTACAAAAATATTTAGATCGCCATATTTACCCTTTAGGGTGTACAAATTTTATTGTAAACTAGCTGTGCCCGCGACGTCGTCCGCGTGTATAAAGACTTTTATAAAATGGATTGATTAAAAATTAAAGATTATTTATTTGCATTGAATAAGTAGTAGGTAGATTATTCTTACATATAGTGAAATCACTTATAATACAATGTTCATATGTTCAGAAGCAACTTAATGTATTTTTTCTAAATCCTTCAAACCTAAAACAGTAAGGAATGCTTACTGTACTGATCTTACTATCCACTTTTCTCACGTTTCGCTTGTCTCGCGCAATCAGATTCTCTTTACAAATATGTACCTCGTTTATTAAAGTTAAGAGATACTGCTGTGCCCGAGGCTTCATCTATGTTTAAAATAGTATCTTTAGTAAATTGGGTGAATTTATACTGCAAAGAATGTATAGACTCATTCTATATACATAGCTTTAACCTACTGCAGAAAAGAGGTGCACTATACAACTACTTGTAGTTGGGAGATAAAATTTCTAAACATACACGTGCTTAGGATTAAACAATCGGAAAAATAATTGTAAGGTCAATTAATAAACTATAGGTTTAAAACTTGCGGACTGCAGTTTGGTCATAAGTCATAACTCATATAACATTGTGAAAACTAAAGCAGAAGGCAGGGTCTCTACACAGTGTGCTATCTGTATTTGGAAATAAAGAATATTTTTATAAAGAATCTTTAAAGAATCCTTAATATCTCCATCAATCAACGTGTGTGGATGAGCCCTCAGCCCGTACGCAATAAAGAGACGCAAAAAATGAGTTAAGTTATCATTGGTCCAATTAACAATGTTCAGCATCATACGTATACCTACCCAACGATGGGACAACCCGCGTGGCGCAATGTTTACCATGCCGGACTGCTAATCGAACTGTCCCGGGTTAGAATCCGGGCGAAGCAGAAATTTCAATGATGAGTTTAAACTGTTCTGGGTCTGAGTGGTTGTGTTTCTGTCTCTATGTGTGTTCATGGCACCCGCGACACAGGGTATATCTACCCTAATGTGAGGCTATACGTGTGAAATGTTATTTTTTATTTTTTTTACACTATGTACTTACTTTTATTAGACTTAAGGCTTTAATTTGAAATTATCTCCATCGATTCACTTTGGAGAAGAAATGAATATTGCTCAATAACGCCATCTACCGTATGACATGTGAACTTTGTGGTTGATAAATCGAATGTCAAATTACCAAATAGGTAGATATTGAGATTAACAGTTGGTTCACTAAAAGTTTAACTATTCGTCACCTAGATGTCTGCAGTAGTCTTGTTTTGTTAAGGCTTTGTACATTCTGTATGAAGGTTTAGATTCCGTATCTCTTATATAGATCTTATAACCTTAATGCTGGATTCATTGAGATTGTAAGATTTGGATTTCGGTTCATCGGAACTTGAGGCCTCCTCAATATTGGGAGAGCTCTATGCTCAGCAGTGGAATGCTAAAAAGGTTGCAGCTTGATATAATGTAGCGATAATAATCGTTTCAGCTGCAGCCTGTTAATAATCTTCCACCCCAAAAGAAGACTAATAAGCTGGGCAACTAACTCAATGGAGCCTGTGATGTAAGGTTCGGCGGCGGTAAGGCTCGCGATGCGCTTATTAGGTAGCCATACTCGGCCAACGAAAGAAAATACAGTAAGCTGATCTAAGTATATTTAATATAGTCGACAATATTAGTGAGAGTTCAAAATAATTTTACTTAAATTTAAACTTTTATTTATGGTTTTGAATGGGCTGTTACCGAAACTTTCATACAAATTCCCCAAAAGTGCCTTTTAAGTTTATGTCGCGTATTGTGTAAATGAACATAACTTTTTTGTTTATCACCCGATTGATATGAAATACACACTAATGTTACGGAAATTCATTCAACAATAAATCAGTAAACACATCATTCAAAGAAGGGAAGAGAATTTGAGAATGAAATATTAAGGTTAATTATTGTACGCTTGAGATACTAACTTTCGAATCCACTTTATTTGCTATTGAGGGGTAGTTTTGAAAAAAGCTTAAATATAATTCTTACTATGTTAGTATAGATTACAAATACAAAATTATAAGTATATTACTCTGCACAAAAATATTCTGTACATCAAGTTTCGACACTCAATTTTCAAAGAGTTTCAAAGAAAATTGACATTTAAAGGGTGAATTTCGGGAAATGCTGAAATACGTATTCTTTTATTTTGGTTAGAAAATATTTATACCAAATTTCAAGAAAATCTATTGAAAAAATCCAAGTTTTCCATACAAATTTTCATCGCTCATTTCACACCCTTAAAGGGTGATTTTTAAAATTATCTATAGCCTAAGTGTTAGCGAGGACCAATATATATAAAACAAAAAAAGTTTCATCAAAATCCGTCCAGTAGTTTTTGCGTGAAAAGCTAACAACAGACAGACAGACAGACAGACAGACAGACAGACAGACAGACAGACAGACAGACAATAATTTCAAAACTTATATTTTTAGCTTCTGTTACTTATAAAAAGACCCCTAGAAGTACTTTTTTAAATTTATATGCAATGTACAGAATTGACCCTGCTTACAGTTTTATTATATGTATAGAAGTTATATTATTATAATTACAAGTAAAATTATAAACTAATTATGTACAGTAAACACTATAATATACAGTATACTTAAATAATTTTACATTATTATCACTTTAGTTACTTAAATTAAATTTAATCCAAGTTTGTGCTTTTTATACAAATTTATTTTATTTTGAAGCGCGCATGGCCTGGCGGCTAGCGTAGAACGCAAGCGATCTATGCAGCTGAGCCAAACGGGCGCGGTCGGGTGTGAGATGGGTGACTGCTAGTGGCAAAAAATTTCATGCGCGTTTCCGTGCTTCGGAGGGTACGTTAAGTCGTCGGTCCCGGTTGTTGTCGATAGATAACAGTCGTCAAACCTTGTCGGAGGCCTTATGGGCGGTTTGAAAACATCCGACAGCGGGTTGGCCACTAACCCGCATCTCCACCAACCCGCATTGGAGCAGCGTGGTGGAGTAAGCTCCAGGCTTCCCCAATAAGTGGGAGAGACCCGTGCCCAGCAGTGGGACGCAAAAAGGGTTGCAGCCATTTTATTTTATTTGAACCGTACGTGGTTGACAGTCATCAGCTTTGGGCACCCACCATATCGTAAGAGGCGACTAAAAGGGGGCTTCCGGGGCTGCGGGCGGTGAGAGTGGGAGCTCGACCCGTCCAGCCAGCAGCCCCGGGAAGGACGGCAGTGTGTGCGTGGCCGCATGCCGCCGTTAGCATCGGAAGGTGCAGGAGATCACAGCTGCTCTCCCACAGATGGGCCCGTTCCAGGGCGTCGCGTATGGAGGACACCGGTGCGTTCCATGGGAGATCCCGGAGTCCTCCCCAAACGCAGAGGAAGGCCACCGAGGGGGTTTTAGTGAGGTTCAAATCCCACATAACCCGGTGTCCTCTCCCAAGGTTTGAAGGTTTCCCCCCCGATACCAAAAAAAAGGTTTTTTATACGCTGAGAGGAAAAAAAGCTAGCAGAAAAAAACCTCCCAGGTTTTTATCCCGCGAAATATCTTATATTTATGTTATTTATTTTAGTTTATTATTTATTTCAGTTAATATTTTTATTATTTATCGTTTAGAAACTACACCAAGAAAATGAATGAAAATGAAAACTTCCCATGTAAATTTTTTATTTTCAAAAACTGGACGAAGTAATAACAAGTCAGTAAGTAAGTCATCAGTAATCAGTCAGTCTAGTCAGTCCAACATTCAAGTAAAGCGATGGCTACTTTACTGGAACGTGTCCGATGGAATTTTGAAGGCAAGCAGAAAAAACATATTTAGCACTGTTATTCTATTTCACAAACACTCGTGCACTGTAATTAACCTATATCAAACAAAATGCCATCAACTTTATCCGATATAACTCAAAAATACACCAAGAAAATGAAAATAAAACAAGAGCACAATACCTATGTCTTTTTCGACTTCCCGCCAAAATTCCATATTTCAAAATTGTCAATGCCCATGTCAATTCAATTTTTTTTAATAATGGCATCGCAAATCTTGTGCATATTGCTAGCGTCAAGTATAATTTTTTGCACTCTTGCCAATTTCTTTGAAACTGATTTGAACAGAGAAGGACAAGTCAGTCAGATATTCACAAAGCGATACATACCCCTAAGAAGAACTTCTTTATTCTGTTCTATTAGCGACTGCATTATCCGATTAATCTGTGTGAGCCACATGTTCATCTGCAATTTTATATTTATTTTACGTAATTTCTAGGCAACCAACCTAACATTTTGTTCTTTCACAGATTTCAATTCAATTCAATTCAAAGATTCAATTTCAAGTTTTAAGATATCTCTCAGTGTCTTCATAGATATCTCTCAGTTTCTTCATAGAATGTATTACTTTTAGTAATTACTCGCATCTATGAACAGGTGGAAGTAGGTAGGTTGATAGTGTCTCACACGATCAGCTGTCACGTGTGCCCATTATGGAACCATAGCCTTTCTGTTATCTCAAATATTATATAAATGTCCTTTTTTCAAAAGAGTGCTGCTGGGAGTTTTTTTCCGCCACCTTTTTATATCAGCTCAAAATCTAACCCAAACGGGCACCTAAAGTCGTTGACCAGGAAAAAATGACATTCAGTAAGTGAAAATTTTGTATTCCTTATATGAAATAAATATTTCTTTTATTTCTTTTCATAGCCGTGATTCGGTTATTTGTATATTACCTTGGTGTTGATAGCTAATCTGATAGCAATCGATACTCGTAGATGGCAAATGTGACAGACAATATGTAACATTATCAGCGGTATCTCAGAAGAAATATTCTTACATGCGTAGATAGCTGATTAATTTTATCAATGGTTTTAGTTTCTACTACACACGGGGAAGTTCGCCAAAATATTATATCATCACTGGTCTCTGTCCTGAACTGGTCATCTAACGCTGGCCTCTGAAACAAAGTTTTAACCATGTCAGGGACCAGAGAGTTCATTACATATTTTGTACGATTTTCATAACCAATGTTACATCAATAAAGATTATATTATTATTAAAAGTATGAAAATCTTGTCTTGAACTGGCAACCTGAGTTTTGTTTAAGATCGTGAGCCGTTTCGCTTGTACCGCCATATATTATTATAATAATGTAATACTCTATGGTTACTACAGTTACGTACTTCCCGGGTCGAACCATAAAAGTTTTACCCCCTATGTATGTAGCTATTTGCCATCAAGATGAAACCGGCCAAAGTTTTCTCTGGAGTATGTGATTCGCAGACTAACTTTCAATTCTTTCGATTGGGTCTCCCTGTGTCTGTAGTCTCGACGACATTCATTACTATTTAATTGATCGGTCATGGCTAGCTAGTCCCTAAGTTAACGAGAGTCATCGGTAGTTTCACCTTTCAATTCGTAAATTTACTATTGATTGGCGACGCTTTAGACAGTCGAGACTGCAAAATTTCGTTAAAATGCTATCGCTATCGAGTTAATGAACTTAAGACCCTTTTTAACGGAAGTTGCCGATATGAACCTTACGGACTGCTGGAATACTGGCATCTATTTAATATAGGAATCAAGTGGTATATTATTTAGGTACTTACAAGAATAATCACTGCGCTATGGTTAGCCATAGCGCTCCTTCCAACCTTAGTGAAATGATATTTAGCCCATATTTATGTGCCTCTTTTAAACGTGTCGTTATGATAATATATGTACGGTATGTAACTAGTGGTAGTTACATACTGATGTACCTACACATGCGACAGCAATATTTTTAAGCCTACTAACGTACAAAAATGCCTCTATAAACTAAATATTTTGTTCCAGTGTTTCGTGACGTTAGGAGTTTCCCTCAACATGGCAGCCCATGGTCTGGTGATGGGCTTTGCGGCCATCCTGCTGCCTCAACTGCGGCAACCTGACTCACTCATACCTATTGACGACTCTTCAGGATCTTGGATAGGTGAGCATATAAATCTGATATAAACAAAACATATCTCTAAGCTACTTGGCTGCGTCCCACAGCTGGGCATGGGTCTTTATTTTCCCATTATTGGGGAGGCCTGGAGTTTATTCCCCCACGCTGCTGTAATGAGAGTTGTTGGAGATGCAGGTTAGTGGCCAACAAACCCGCTTTTGGATGTTTTCGAACTACCCAGGTGTCCGACCAGGTTTAATGACGGTTCGGAGGGCACGACGCGGCGACGCACGGAAATGCGCCTGAACTTTTTACTATTAGTGGCATCGATATAATATAAGTAGGATCAGTGGTGACATCTGACATGATCTGACACGCGTCCTTTAACTTAAAGTTACCTTTTCGTTTTGATAGAATCAGTCACGCGGGATCTACGTAATATCTAACCTGGTTTACAGTTGCTAATAATACATAATATTATGATAACACATATAATAAAAACGTAAACAATAAGATAGATAAGATTACGTACATTTTTTATTTCAGCCTCAATCCTGGGTTTCGCGCTGGTCGCTGGCAACTTCATCGTGCCCACAATAATGGCCAAGTATGGCAGACGAACGGCTAACATTTGTAGCCTTGTGCCCATGATCGTCGGTTGGTTCTGCATCATCATGGCCACCAACATCACCACTCTGCTGATCGCCAGATTCCTACAAGGCATCGCTATGGGGATGAGTGCTTCGTTGGGTCCAGTCCTCATCGGCGAATACACGAGCCCAAAAAACCGTGGTGCGTTCCTAACAACAATATCTCTTACGATAGCCACTGGTGTCTTAACAGTGCATACGCTGGGTTCTTACTTACCCTGGCAAAGAACTGCATTGGTGATAGCATTCATAATGTTTGTGGATCTGATGATCGTAATATACTCGCCAGAATCGCCGAGTTGGCTTGCGGATCAAGGAAGGTATGAGGAAAGCGAGAGAGTATTCAGGTGGCTTCGTGGCGATGGTGAGGAGGAGGAACTGCAGCGTATGATCGAAACCAGCATGGTCGTTAGAGAGGCAAAAGCTGATGCCAATCTATCTGACTCCTTCTCCAAAAAAGTAAAAGCCAATATGGCTTATGTCGCAACTACGATAAAGAAGAAAGAGTTCTACAAGCCCATATTCATCATGATACACATTTATACACTCGGTCAATGGGCTGGGGCGAATATCCTAGCTGCGTATACGATAGATATTTTCCACCACGTCATTGGAACAGAAGCTAACATCTCCTTGTTGGTTATTACTTTGGATACGCAGAGGATCATCTCGAATTCGCTAGCTGTGTACGTGATAAAGAAGGTTAAGCGACGGACGATGCTTTTCGCCACTGTAGGGATCAATATAGCAGCTTTTTTGGCAGTAGCAGCGTACTGCTACGGAAAGGCACATAATATGTTGCCGTTTGATCATCCCTTTATTGGAATTGCGCTGATTCATCTGCATATGTTTTCGATCGCAACAGGAACGGTGCCACTGCCGTTCATCATTGCAGGAGAGGTCTTTCCGCTGGAATACAGAAGTCTCGCTGGTGGGTTTAGCGTTCTGTTCTTGTCTTCTAATCTGTTCATCACGGTGAAGACAGCGCCATTTTTGTTTAAGAATTTCGGTATCTACGGTGCTTATATCCTTTACGCGGTGGTAGTTGGCTACTGTGTGGTCATTGCGTGGTGGTTCCTACCAGAAACGAAGGACAGAACGTTGCAAGAGATCGAGGATGAGTTTAGAGGCAGACCTTTATCGCCAGAAGAACTGAAGTCGACACAGTCGCTAACGTCCATGAAACTGTACCATGCTGACAGACGGTGCAGCAGTCCTGTTATTTAGAGTATTTATAAAAATGTAAAACTCTTAAGACGTTAAGAAAGTCTGTATATTTTGAATGATACAAACTTAGTGATATGTTAATAAGAAGTGTTTTTGGAAAATAATATAATAATGTACCTATTTATTTATATTTATTACTATTATACTTTTATTGTAGGTAGATAGATACGTAAGATAAAATTGTGATGTGATTATTAAATTCTTGTGATATACGATATACAATAAATATAGGATAAGAATGAATTTCGATTTTTATTTATCCAAGTGTTATATTCTACAATTGAAGACCCGCGTGGCGCAATTGTTACCATGCCGCACTGACAATCGTAGGGTCCTGGGTTCGATTCCTGGCAAAGCAGAAATTTGAATGAGTTTAAATTTCTGTTCTCGGTCCGGGTGTTTGTGTTTCTGTCTCTATGTGTGTCCATGGTACCCACGACACAGGGCATATCTACCCTACTATGGGGCTATGAGTGTTAAATGTTATGTTATAATTATACCAAAGTTTAGAATGATGACAGAGTTTCGTTTTTCACTCAAAAAATTAATAAGGAGAAAGTTAAGAAATGAAACACAAAACACGTCTAGAAAACTCTGTATTTTTTTTCACAAGATACGTCCATGATTCATACACAAGCATGTACAATGTACATCCACGCTCACAAATAATTATATTCTGGAAATGACCTCAAGCGTGTCCGCCCACACCGTCGTCGGTAATAAACAAAATGGCAGCCAGGTAAATGTCAAGTTGAGCTGTCAAACGTCGAATTTTTTTATTAATTAGATATAGTAATACGTGAAATTCCGAATGCAGTAATCCGTACTTTTATGAACATACCACATACATAGGGTATTTATCCGTTCTAAAATTTTACCGATTTGGAATTCCGAATAGTGGTGGGTGGTGGTGGTGGTGGCGAATGTGCGTTCGGAAACTTGCACTGAATAACCAGTACTGTAGTTTGGCCCTTTTTATATGAAATTAACTCATTTAGATTCTTTAGTTAAATTGCAATTAAAAAATCATCTTCCATGTTTGCTGAAAAATGTTTTGAACTCAATACTGCACCGTTTATCTGAGCCTTGTACGGAAAAAAGTGTGCGTGAAACATAAACGGAATTCCGAATCGAAATTTCGAATCTGAATTCCGTAACAGAATTCCGAATGTATGTGACGGGCCTTACACGACTAGTGCTGCCACCTGTATCATTATTTTAGTATGATTGGGTAGTTTTAAATTTTGAGCAAACGCAAAAACAAAAAAAAATTGTGAGGAAAGCATAATATCGTTTGGTGGTAAAAAAAAGACAGCTTTTCTTCTTTGTTGGAGTTAATTGTCAAATAAAAGCTTATAAAGCTCATAAATATAAGTCGTTTATACGATCTTTTTCTGCCATTTTGTTTACCAGCAAGGCGAAAGGGCCTTTGGTTACTAGATATCACACAGGTATACCATAACATCGACTATATTAGTACTCGGTTAGAGGCACATATGTAATTTATTTAGTTTACTCTATTTTTACAAATATTTTTTGCGAAACATTTCTTATATTGTAATGCGATCTAAAATAGAAATTACACTAGCCAAGAAGTTTTTAAACGACAAGTTTTAAAAAAACACGAAAATTATGTTTTTTATGTTGATATACATATTATATATTCGTTAGAAATGTATCAACGAACATAACTTCAGCTAGTAAAGCAATAAAATAACTGAATAATTATCATCACTTACATTAAAGTGTATTGCATTACAATATACGGAATTATCGCGTAATGTGATAATCTACATCTATTCCTATAGTCTTTGTTTCAATATAATATAATAATAGCTATGTATGTGTTATTATATAGGGTACAAAACTATATCTTTATGCTGAGTACAGACCTGCGAGAAACATTTACAATATATTCCTGATACTATAAGTACATAAAAAACGTTGAAGTTTACATAGTGTAGATTTTAATTCTTAATTTTTTTCTTTGTTATCTAATATATAAAAAGTGTAGAATCTGAGGTGCCAATTGCTAAAGGAGTATTTTAAGTGATACGAAGAAAACAGGATAGCTTAGTGCATTATCAGAAACTAGTTTCCTGCTTGCATCACTGAATGTAAAAGTTGAGGTCACCGGCTTACAAATACTCAAAACTCATTCAAATTCAAATAAAAATTACATCTCTGTCACACACGGATTTGAAATAAGAAATGTACAAATAAAACTCGAGTAATTATCACAGGTCTGCAGTATTTTGGGTCAACAATAGTGTTTATCTTACACTAATTTCTCACTTGTCTCTTCAACAAATTAGCAAGAATTAGAGCAAAATTCTTACAAAACGTCCTTGTATGTGTGTATGTTGGCATGGCAAAGCATCACGGTGTGTGCCTCGAGTATGCCTCAATCTTGGAAATTCACAATAAGCACACCAGGCGTAAACAGGGCCAACATAATTGGCACCTTTAGTACCAAACCAATCATAGAATTATGATTAATTTTATTATAAACTATGTGATGTAATATTTCATTATGCGAAACTTTTACTGTAAATTAATAATAACATTAGGCACAAAACACCTTGGTGCACTTTCTTTTGAAGCATTCAAAATAACAACAACTCCAGTCTACAATATTATGATTACCGTCGATTACAATCAAGACTTGTATCCGAATATTAAGTTTAAAGTGCAACACAATTATTTAACAGTAAAAGTCCTCTTTAAAGATTACAATAAGTAGACATACATAGGTGTATAATAATTAACTAAATAATACATCAAAATATACAACGTTCAGATACAACGCATAAACTTCCGTTTAGAACATACCTCTGATCGATCTGAAATTTGGTACACTTATGTATATTGACGCGCAGATCAAGAATATCATATTCAAAATATCCGCAAATTTTAATTTAAAAAGAAAGGAACCCCGCGCAGTCGGTTTCTGTCGACATGGTACCATTAACTTTCTTATGCTCGGGCGGAGGTAGTGGTCTACCCTCAGCGCCGGACCTGTCACGGAACACTATTCTAACCTCAAAATTATCTATATTTATCGCAAAACATGCGAAAAACGTCGATTTTTTGTCCGTTTGACCTTGAAATTCAAATTTGCGGGTATTTTGAGTATTATTATTATATGATATTCTTGATCAGCACGTCAAAATACATAAGTGTACCAAATTTCAGATCGATCGGAGGCATGTTCTAAACGTAATTACACCCGATACAACAACCTATGCCTCGATCTTAGACCATTGTTGGTCTGAGGCCTCGATATGCAACAAGGCATACATTAGTATGTATGCCTCGCATTCCTTTTAATGTAATTTACACAGATAAGTTACATTTTGACGTTGTCATCAATTTCCGCTTACACAAATCTATAATTATACACTTATGCAAGGCGCTTGATTATATTTTACTCTAGTGCATAACCAACAAATAATTTTAGAGTATGGTGTGATATTCTGTCAAAGACTGGTTGAGAAAATATTTTCATTATAATAACAAAGTTTATTAAGACTAATTACATATATTATTATTTAAAATAGATATAATCGTGTCGTATTAATTAAATTTTTTGTCACTAGTATTCTTCATACCCAAGTAATGAATGTAGATGAATTTTTACGAGCAATACATGTGTTTATATGTTTACCTACATTCTTTTCCTCTGAAGATTTCATATTATTTACTTTTTGCCATTCTCAACCAGTTTTCAATAGAAAGAGGCCCACACAACGACATAATAACATATCAATTAAAGATACCAATTACTTACCCGTGTGAACCCTATGTGTAAATTGGGGCAGATGTATTGTAAGCATTCATGCTTATAACGACTGTTCACGCAAATCCAAGTTGTCTGTATAATGTTTTACATACACCCTGTTTATTAATGAAAAACGTAAGCTATTTGATAGTGACAGATGTAGAATTTAAGCATTAACTTAAGAGGCCGTATACGAAATTTTGGTCGATTTCGCTTATTTACCTGATTTAACACATGAGATTTTGCAGTTTAATAACGGTATTTCCATAAGTTTCATTGCACAATATAACTGATCATTTCAGTAATAATCTAATACATTAGCAACTTTTTTAGCTTGCGTCAAGAATTATAATGCGAGATTTAAATAGTATTGCTTTTAAATACATGAACATAATATAAATTAATAGTATTTTCACCAAAATGTAAACGAAACGTCTTCTTGAAATAATTAATCATTTGTGAAAACGGAATTTTATTTTTAATTTGATAACTTCCTCAAAAATCGGATGCGGACGGAAAATTATTTTTGGTCACACTAAAATGGTATTTTTTAAAAAGTTATTGAATAAATTGAAAAGTAGCTTTTATTATTGTGTAAGTACGCTCTTAAAAATTAATTAATGTACAGGCTGTACACTTTTTTAATTTTGACTGGTTCTATAATATGATATGATATGGTATCAATTTCTATGATCGATTTATGACTTATTTGTAAATAATTAATTACTTAAAGAATACTTTGTAATGTTTCCACAAAATACTTTGTGAATCGTTATCTATCGTATAATAATTAATTAATTGTGAAATTGATATTTTGTTCGTTATCTTGGATGATCTCATCAAATCAATTATATTACTCAATGCTACAGTAAATATAATTGCACCAAATAATTATATGTCCTGCATCTGTCACTATATTATAATTTTATTTGCACAAATCAACAAAAATATAACAGCAGAAAAACTAACTTATGAACTACTATCACTAAATCTGTAACAAAACTTAAGCGAAGTGAAATAATGTACTAAATTTTTTGTGTGATAATAACAAACACAAAATACATTATTTTTTTATATTTGAGTAGAACGAAGAAACGAACGAAGTAGATAAAAATTAAAAGAATACAATGTTTTTTACATTTAATTTTTTAATTTTTATTTTGTTGTAGCTGTCTAAAAGCCGTCGATTTAATAACGAAATAAAAAAATATTCACATCTAATAGAAAATAAAAAAAAACATATATCTACCTATGAAAGATAAATTTCATTATAATATTACGTGATTCGGTGGTGAGTTTTTTTACTAAGAAAATACATGTCTTTTTTTAATTTTAAGTCAATTTTATATAACAATGTAAACGTTAGAAAAACTGTGAGTCAAAATTTGAAGAACATACAAAGTGATTTAATATTATGTATTTTAATTTGACAAAGGATTGTAAAGTTAATGAAAAAACATTTTATGTCAAAATACCCGAAAAAAGTATATATTTAAAAGTAGGTAAATACTATAAAGACAACCTATTTTTAAAATTCATGGCCAGCACAAATAAAAAAGAAAAAGTCTGTCAAATTAAAATACAAGGTCTAATTATGCGTAATTACAATTATAAAATTATAGATATAGATTACATTATATACGAATCAGATCTCTCGTCGTAAAACAATGCAAAACATTATAGTTTCATGTTACAAAAGTGTGAACCGTCCTCTTTATTTGAAATCTAGTTAGTAATTTTGATTTATACCCAGTTTTATATCGTTCATGACTAAAAAGACTGCATTTATAAAGCAGTTCATGAAAAAACCTAATTAAAATTGTTTTGCCTTACAAGCAAATTAATTACCAGTACCACCAGTAGTTAACCTGCTGATAACTATATTAATCTAAGGGCCTCGTTCACCACCTCCAATTTAAGTGTTGATTAGTTATGTTCCAAGTTAATTGGCAAGTAAAAGCTATGATTACGGCTTAGTTTATCATATTACTAGCTGACCCCACGAACTCCGTACCGCGTTCAAATGTTTGGGGTGGGCCACCCTTATTACTTAGGGGGATGAAAAATAGATGTTGGCCGATTCTCAGACCTACTCAATATGCTCACAAAATTTCATGAGAATCGGTCGAGCCGTTTCGGAGGAGAACGGGAACGAACATTGTGACACGAGAATTTTATATATAAGATTAGTGCTACTCGAACATCGCGAAATTGAAATTGAAGTTACGGGTGACTTCAACCGACAATTAGCGTACTTGTCACTTTACTTGAAGGCAGTGAAAGAGGCCTTAACTGACGGACAGTTTATTAGGTAACATACACAGAGAATTTGTGCGTGCGTACACCCCTACCGCATTGGTAAGCCGACTTTGGTAAGATCAATAAAGAAGAGCAGAAAAGTTTAAATCATATAAAATAATAGTGAATAGAATGGAACGCCCGTGCCGCTGTTTTGCTCGAATTAACGGGGGCTCTACTGTACCCCTAGATTTCAAATCGATTTTTACTTCAAGATTTAAAAAAAAGAGGACAAATGAAGTCTGTATGTATGTATGACAGACTACAAAATGTCTAATCATGTACTTCACGTTAAAACACAAATATTGTAAGATAAACTTTTAGTGCCTCGTTCACCATCTCCAAGTAAATTAGTTACGTTGTAAGTTGATTAGTTACGTGCCAAGTTAATTGGCAAGTAAAAGCTATGAGCATGGGTCAGTTTATCATATGATTAGTGCTACTCGAAAATCGTGAAATTGAAATTTAAGTTACGGATGACTTTAACCGACAATTAGCGTACTTGTCACTTTACAAGGTGGTGAAAGAGGCCCTTACTGTATTTTGGAAAGGAACGATGTTTCTGATTGAGAACAAAAATAATTTTTGAATAAATTGTTCCGTCCAGTACTATATTCTCACTAAATTGTCGTAGAACAATAACAGGCAGCTTTAAAAAGTAAAGGAATATGCTTTTTGTACAAAAATATTTTATTTATATTTTCCTTTTCTTCTTAAAACTTGTGTCAAATCCCATCGCTGTAGTCCAGAACCTACATATATTCCAAAAACCTAATGCTCTATTGAAACTTTGTCCGTTGTAATACATTGTGATTAATTATATTTTGCTCTCAATATCTACTTTAACCCAATGTAAATAACTTACCGGGACGAGGAATTTTTATCCTAGAAAATGTATAAAAAGGATAAAAACCATATTGTAACATTTTTTTTTTCTTTTTTTATACAAAGAAGTTAGCAAAAATTCAGAAACTCTTCCTTATTATTATGACAGTTTGCGCAAAAAAGAGTGTTCATTTCATTAGCTATCGATATTTAGACACATTTATCAATCAAATAGATGTGCCCCGCGGTTTCACCCGCATTATAGCCGTGTTAAGCCTCAAACTTTCCACGATAAATAGACTAACCATCATATTTTATTTATTTGGACCAGTTCCAAATATAAAAAAACTCATTAGCTTTGTAATAGTAGCACAGATTTAATATAAATGTATTAAAGAATTTTCTATCAATCAGTTGATATTGAAACCAAAGAATTTATAATTAATACCATTAATGATTTCAGGATCCATAGGCACATTCTATTAAAAACATCCATTTCGCCTTTTGACAATGTAAAAAAGAATTCCATATAGGTACATCCGTCCCGCCGACGACCCGTGTGGCGCAATGGTTACCATGCCGGGCTGCCGATCGGAGGGTCCCGGGTTCGATTCCCGGCGAATCAGAAACTTTAATGATAAGTTTAAATTTCTGTTCTCGGTCTGGGTGTTTGTGTTCCTGTCTTTTTATGTGTCCATGGTACCCTCGACACAGGGTATACCGTATATTGTGGGTCTATGAGTGTGAAACGTTTATTATTATTATTATTAAAAATATACAACAAATTTACTAAATAAAGGAAAAATCAAAATATACATTGAATTGACTGCACATCCAGGTAAGTTATATACATAAATACATTATAATAATACCAAAAAGTGAATCGTGGAAAAATAAATAACTCGCATTTCATACAAACCTCACCATACAGAGTTGGTCGTTTGGTCCGTCCCACATATATAAAATATTCACCTAACTGTCTGTACGCCTACGCTACTACATTACATATAGTGCTATTTTATATTCTATTCAATATATCATTTTGTGTATTTTCAGGATTTTGCCGAGGCGTTGTTTCGCCGTCTTCATACCCTTTTTCAGTCTTATATCTGAAAATTATTTGAAAACATACAATGTAGAACGACAGTATCCATCGACTGCAATTTGCAGTACGAGGCTCCCATGCTTTCTGCTATTCAATTTAAAAATAAACAAATAGTGAACTTTTGTAGGTGGCAGAACTACTATCGTTCGCCCGGGGAACTACCACCGCTGCACCCACTTCTGCCGTGAACCAATTTTGTTGTATTTCGGTGGAAAGGTGCAGTTGCCGGCCACACTTACATGAGGCGACCACCAGCCTCCGGAGTAGCAGCGCAACTGCATACGACCTCAGACAAGACTTACCTATGCTTGCTTGAGGTTGTATGTAGATGTCCATGGGCTGCAGCGACCACTTAACACCACGTGGCCTGCATGCTCGTCTGCTACTCCATTCAAATAAACAAAAGAACTTACTCTTGTTATTTGGCGTATTATGTACGGGCGGGGGCGGTCGTTTACATTTTGTGGCCAACACCGCTCTCTTCGCGTTCTGAGGACAAAATAAATTTATTAAATATATCACTAAAAACAATACAATATAAGTTTATTTTGTTAAAAAATATTTTAACTAACATTAAAATTGAAATCGTTAAGAACATTAATGAAATTGTGTTTAAAGGAGATACATAATGAATTATGGTATAAGAGTGATTCCACTGTTTCAACAGATGATAGCATAATTGAAGTTGTCTACACGAAACAATCAAATCCATCGACATCTCATACTTCAAAAGAAGTAAATTCTAAAAAAATGGTTGTCTGTAAAGTCGGTCTACAGACGATACTTTAACGTGACAACCCTAACAATCATAACAAAACAATGAAAATCACATTAACTGTTCACTTCATTTTATAAACAGTCGATGAAAGGCGCAAGCCGAACGCTTAAGCCTCGACATAACGTTACAAATTGTAACTTATAATCAGCGAAACTTTACAATTAGTCATCTTTTTCCAGCCGGGGTTTCATCGATTTATTAAAGTCTAGTCGCGGAGCAGGAAGAACTTCGTACGCCTTTTTACCTACTACTAAGTGCGGTTTACATGAAATATTTGTAGGACAATAAAAAACTAACTTATTAATCAAATTATTTTAAAGCAAATAAATTATTTATTTAGATTTTATATTATAATACAAAAATTGAGATTAAATTGCTGATTTAGTAGAAATAAAGAAATCAAAATTCATAAATCACAGTCCGATTCTTCTGTACCGAAGTTACTGCTTTCTGATGACGTCACGCCTGTTACATTTGTAACAAAAGAATCAACAGTTTTGTGTACATTGTCACCTATACTAGGGTCGTTTTGCAGCCGGAATAAATGTAAAAAAACCATAAAAATCGTGTTCTAGGGTTTTCACCAACTCACAAGAATTTGTACACTAAATGCGATTTATTTAGACAAACTACTCAGTACGGTATTTGTGTTTTTGGCAAAGGGAGATCTCCCACCGGGCGAGGTGGTCATGCCCGGGGAGCGGCCGCGCTCCAACTGACTCGAGTCGGAGCTTGTATATATGGTAGGATATTTCGAAAACTTCGATAGCGTGATTCAGGAATACCCGTGGCGCAATCTCTTGATGAGTAGCGGTAGGTCGCTACATCACCCCCTGCTCAGACCGGAGGTCGATAACTTCAGAAATTCCAGCTTGTGCAGTTTTCGCTTTTACAAGCGCCTTCCATGCCTTCTATCTTCAGTGAGTCGAGATGTGAAGGTGAGGCCTTGTGTTGTCCTCTATCCGCGGTGAGTCGGGATGTGAGGGTGAAGCGAGGTATGGAGATACCCTCTATCCACGGTGAGTCGGGATGTAAAGGGTAGGTTGAAGTGTGGAGGCGAGTAGTGGGTTCTCGAGCCGTCCACGAAGTCGCTGGAGGTAGCTGGATCAGGATCAGGAAGCGTGGTCCAGACGCGCTGCGATGAACCTGATGAGCTGCTGAAGTGGTGCTGCAGTCCATACAGGGAGTGAAGGTGCGACTGATGAAGGTCAGAAGGGACGTATTCTTGTCCAGGGTCACCAGTTTGGCAAAGGGAGATCTCCCACCGGGCGAGGTGGTCATGCCCAGGGAGCGGCCGCGCTCCAACTGACTTGATTCGGAGCTTGTATATATGGTAGTATATTCCGAAAACTTCGATAGCGTGATTCAGGAATACCCGTGGCGCAATCTCTTGATGAGTAGCGGAAGGTCGCTACAGTGTTTTCTTAACACTACAGTGCGCGCCCATTTTTGTTACAAGTTTGCTCGCGTGCTCTACTATGGTAGAAAAAGTTAAGAGCATTACTTTACGACTTAAAAGGTATTGATATAAAAAACGTAAGTTTAGTTTAAAAGTTTGTTTATTATAAAATACAATTCTATAAAAATGTGAAGTTCTTAACACTTGCGAACTATTTTAGGAGCATATTAGTAACTTATACGAAAAAATCAAAATTTTTGACAAGTTTGAGATCAGCTCAAATAAAAAAAAATATATTTAATGTTCAGACTTTTATTTATCTTCTTTCTCACATTCGAGGCATAGGACAGCCTGGTGATTAGGACAGATCCATCTGGCAAAACGTTTAGACCACTTTTTAGTGGAGCGATTATGGGCTCGAGAGCACATACAACATTTTCCCACTCTTCCCAGCCTGCTGGGTTCATTAGGTGGCATCTCATCAGTGTAGCCTGAAAGCCATTTTGTTTTATTTTTTAGTTCCCGAGAGGGTTTTCCAATGTCAATCGCCTTGCCATGAGGGGTTTTGCGAGTTCAAATGAGAGATCAAGTAGAAAAATCAAAAAATAACTCTAAGCAACACGATGGTGTTTCTGCATTTCTTGCGTCTCCCTTTGGAATCGGAGGTCGAAATCTAATATTTTGAGATCTCAGCCGCGCTTCTGGAGGACATGCTTTACTCCATCGTGTTCCATTCTTAGACACATACACAACTTCTCCACTCGCATTAGTTGATGACAGTTTCGAGAGAGGTACGTCGTCGTCAGATGAAAAATCTTCCAACATCTCTTCGCGTACGAAGTCAGATCTATCTTGCTCCAAAGCCATGAGCTGTCCTCTCCGTCTTCTAATTCACTGATAGAACTAACTTCATTCTCTTCTTCTAGCAACCTCAAGACTTGACTTTCCATGAGTGGATTCATATTTTCTCCAGGATACACTAAAAAGCAAAATAAACATTATTAAATAAATAATAAAATATAAAGATAATAACAACTTGTACACAAAACTTTCGAAATATTATAAAAAAGAACAATATTATTATCATTATTAGTAAATATTTTAAAATAAATAATTATTTACCTTCATTAATTTTCATTACGTCGATACTCGCACGTACTACTATAGTAGAATGGAGACTTTGGCGAGAAAATGCTGTAATATGAGTCCACGCTGTTGCTTTTATAAAACCCGAGTAAATGTGACACAAACAGAATTAAATAACACTCTTATTAATTAAACACTCGATCATATATCGAGCTAGCAATTCGCAACCTTTCAATAAATTTACTATTTTTCGTATGCCTATAAATAGAAATGACTACTAAAATCTTTAAAACCACCAAAAGTTTAATACACCTGGAGGTCAGTGGTTGCTAGGCAACTGTTTATTGGTAAACATTTCGGCCGCAAGGCGGCTAAGGTATAGAAGGCAAATGAGAGAGTTTTGGCGGGAAGTCTGAAGGGAAAAGTTGTGCTCTTTTTTTATTTTCATTTTCTTAGTGTATTTTTGAGTATCGGATAAAGTTGATGGCATTTTGTTGTAGTGTTGTGAAATTAAATAACTGTGTGAAAACTGTTTTTTCGGCTTGCCTCCAAAACTCCATCGGACATGTTCTGGTAAAGTAGCCATCACTTTACTTGAACATTTGATTTTGACTGACTAGAGTGACTGATACATGACGACTAACTGATTTTTTTCTACGACTAAAGTGATGCAAAAATTTTACTTGACGCTGGCAACATGCACAGAGTTTGCGACGCCATTATTAAAATTGGACCTATTTAGGCAAACCAGAACCGACCCACACATGATGATGATGGTTTTGAGAAAAAGCCGTTTAATGTATTAGACAACTGATGTTTTGAGGATTGGTAAACATGTCATGAAAATGTTGTTCTGTTAAAATAGTCAGATCATTTGATCTTTACAGGGTCGATAAAGGTCCAATTGAAAAGTAAATATTGAATGGCTGAAAGGATTTTTATCCAATGCCGTAAAACGAAATTTAATAAAAAGCAAACGAGGAGCAGCGTACCTGGTGCACGTCGGGCTGGGGCGCGGCGGGCGCGGCGGGGCGGCGCGCGTGCGCGGCGGCGTGCAGCGCGGCGCGCACGCACTCGCGGCGCACGGAGGCGCGCGCCGGCCCGCGCAGGCGCGGCGCCACGCGGCCCAGGCGCGCGCGCGGGCTCCACGACTCGTCCCTGGGGAACACGCCATTACAAGGTACCTTATACTATTGATACCCAAATTATTGAAGTGAAAACTTCTTTAGCGGTGTAGTGCACTTTTTTGGGATAGTTAAAAAATATTAAACTTGCGTCAGGACACGTGGCCTGATCGAAAATTCATAAGATAGTAGAGGAGACGTAAAAGATCGACCTTCACCGATCTGATAACTCGATGAGACATATTTTTTATCCAGTAAAGATCGACCTTCACCGGCTCTTAGACCAAGACAGAGGGGTGACAGCTGATGACGGCTCGACTGTCAATACTTGTAAAATTCGTTTATAACAAGTATTTAAAATATGGACATTGATCAAAGCGCATCTATTAATGAAAAAAGGGACAAAGAAGTAGTGAAAGAAAATGAATGAGTACTTTATAAAAATACTAGATAAAAACCAACTGAAAATACTAGATGAAAAGTAATACTGATAGTAAAAGCAATTCGTGCGAAATTATTCCCTAACCATTCCAGAATATCAAAATGCACAATGTTAATGTTCAAGTTTTCACTTCTGCCAGCACTACCGGAGTGCAACACATTGTTTTTTTACTAATGCTGGCATACACCATCCTGCCTATCGTCCAATCAGCATGACGATTCAGACTTGACCCAATTCGCAGTTCGTCCATGTATACCACACGATCAGTTTAAACTTTCTACTTTAAAGATTACTAATGCTGGCATACACCATCCTGCCTATCGTCCAATCAGCATGACGATTCAGACTTGACCCAATTCGCAGTTCGTCCATGTATACCACACGATCAGTTTAAACTTTCTACTTTAAAGATTACTAATGCTGGCATACACCATCCTGCCTATCGTCCAATCAGCATGACGATTCAGACTTGACCCAATTCGCAGTTCGTCCATGTATACCACACGATCAGTTTAAACTTTCTACTTTAAAGATTACTAATGCTGGCATACACCATCCTGCCTATCGTCCAATCAGCATGACGATTCAGACTTGACCCAATTCGCAGTTCGTCCATGTATACCACACGATCAGTTTAAACTTTCTACTTTAAAGATTACTAATGCTGGCATACACCATCCTGCCTTTCGTTCAATCAACATGACGATTCAGACTTGACCCAATTCACAGTTTGTCAATGTATACCACACAATCAGTTTAAACTTTCCAATCCGCAGCGACCTTCAGTTGGAGTCTTGGCATCACCAGTGACAGACGACGATGTTTTAGGCATTTCACTCAAGGTAAAGAAACAAAAAAAAAAGAAAACTTCGAGTTCGGTACCGGGCTGTATTTTGGAACATATTCACTAGACACTGACCAAATTCTTGTCCTACTGAAATCAAATACACCAACCCCCATACAAGTCCCAATCGCAATGACCCAATCAGCATGATCAGCCAAAAGAATTGAAATTTGATTGTGCCATGAAGTGACAAGTTGAACTTATCTATATAACTAAACTAAAGAAAAGCACAAACGGTTTTCAACAACACTCACTTGTCGCCTTTGCTTTTGCTGTCGGTCCTACTGCGCGATGTCCGCCGCCGCCGCGACAACGTCCAGTCGTCCTCTTCGTCCGAGCTCATTTCCAACGATGGGTACACTGAAAAACAATAAAAACGTCACTTGACATTCCATATAGCTTTAGTTATTTAGTCTTCCAGTATTCATTCTTTATTTAAAAACCATAAATGTTTTTCTGCCCTACAAGCGATTCTGTTGAATTAATTGAATCAGTCGTTACTTTGCGAAATAATTAAAATTTTACGTCAAAACTACTTTGTAACACTCTGTAATCAACATGTATGATATTTGTACTGCATGAAAAAGTCACCATCACATGTTTTGATTGCTGAGTGTCACAAAACAGTTTTATTACAAAACTTTATATATCTACACTGTTTCAGTGAAAAGACAAGATTACTGGCCAGATTTTTTTGAGGCGATTATAAGTAGCATACGACCTCAGGCTAGGCGCGGTCGCAGCCTTCAATTTTGGTAGGGGTCACTAAGAAATATGGGGGGGTCGGAGAGGGGTAGATAGACATAGTCGGCTACCCCATTTAAAGCAGGTCATGATCTGTGCGATATACATACCATACTCCTCATCCCTGTGGACCTCCTTGATGATATCTTCTTCATCAGCATAATCTTCTTCGGCGCTACTCACGGCAGCCTTGCGCGACCGCTTACTACTGGTTGGGGTTGAACTAAGAAATAAAAAATATTTCTAAAATAGGAATACAGAAAAATGTTCTTTAAGTTGTCATTTTTTCCCGATCATCGCTTTTAGGTGCCAGTTTGAACCAAACGTTTAAGAAAAGAAAGAAAAGAAAAGAAAAATGATTTATTTGCGCAAATATGGGTATTTAACGAGAGAAAAAAAGAACCTGAAAACTTTCAGCAGCACCCTTTTGAATACTTAAGGTATATTTGAGATAACGGAATGGCTGTGGAGTAGATAATGCTCACACCTAACAGCTGATAAACGACCTTCGAAACGAAAGATTTAGGTCTAATTAACTAAAGAAATAACCAAAGCGGGCTCTTTTGAAAAGTACCTCGGAGTACTTTACATCTTTAAGAATTACGAAACAGGGAGTTTGTAAAGAACCCAAGTTGTTAAATCTATATTAGGCGTGTTGCCAGTGTCAAAAAGTAATAAATTTAAATCTAAATTTTTTTAATGATAAAATCATCAATCAAATGTACACACATTTTAGTACAGTAGTCTGCTTTAATCTCCACCTCCATCTTAATTAGTTCTCCACCAACCCGCATTGGAGCAGCGTGGTGGAGTAAGCTCCAGGCCTCCCCAATAAGGGGGAGACACCCGTGCCCAGCAATGGGACGCAAAAAGGGTTGCAGCCAGTCTCTGAGATTAGCGCTTTCAAACAAACAAACTCTCCAGCTCTTCGTTCTATATGTCAAATAAATCAAATAGACTCTTGTAAACCGCACTTTAAAGAATTAAAAATAATGACGCTTCCCTGCCTATACATATATGAAATATCCCTAATGGCAAAAAAAGATTTAAATAATTATGAAACTCTAAAATCAAAAAGGCATACTAAAAAATTGTGTTCAATTGCATCAAAAACAAAACAATATAACAAAAGCGTCTTTTGCATGGGACCAAAAATATATAATAACTTACCTGAATCCCTCAAGTCTAAAACAATTTGTGATTTTAAACGAGCACTTAAAACGTTCTTGTTTACAAAAGCGTACTATTCGGTATCTGAATTTTTAAACGACGAACTTTTACTTCGTGAGGGATTTCGGGTTTACGGGACTAAAAACGTGCGAGGTTTTTTTTTCCGCCGGCTTTTTTTCCTCTCAGTGTATAAAAACCCAGTAAATTGGGTGCCCAAAGCCGATGGCCCGGATAAAAATATAACTCGTATTAAACACAAACACCTTTTATAATTATAGCAGAATTGATAAAACATCGCAATAAAAACCGCAAAATATGGGTTAAAATAAAATCAAAGTTGTTTTCAATTATAATAAATTTAGTTATAAGTAATTTTAGTTATACTGATAACTTATGTTTTAATTTTGTCCTCCAAATTTGCATACCTCGCTGAGGTAAATATGGCGAACTAATAAATGTACATAAAACAACTTTTGTAATACCCATATTTGTGCAAATAAATTATTTTCTTTTCATTTCAGCTCCGTAATATTATATTATATAGATTTACTGACCTTTCCACTCTCGACGTACTCGCAGGCCGTTCGGGAGTGTTATCAGCTGCCAACCCAAACGTTCTCTGAGGCGCCGTGTATCTTTCACTGATGCTTAGCATGCCCTCCACTGCTGCATCCTCCCTGTAACAAATTTACAAGTACAATCAGGCCCTTATTTCTTTGTAAGCAAAATCTTTATGCAAAATTTTTATCTTGTAAACTTTATCATGAATAAACATTTTGATTTTGAGCAGTACAAATTCCATAAAGCCCATATCTCTCCCAAGCTGCTGTGTACTTTTTAAAGGTTTCCCTTCTAATAGCAAAAAATAGGCTACTCATTGTTCACAGACCACTCACATTCTGACCACAGACCTGTCATATCCACATATACTGGTATACTAACGTTTCAGTCACGGGTTGTTCCTCCTCTGCCAAAACTGATGCCTGAATGAGTGACTCGATGCCGTTAACTGGAGCCGGTCTTGACTGTCTGTAGCTTGCACTGGTCGTGTTGGTTGCTAGAACAAAAGGATGTTGTTAGTATATTATAACTTACTTATTTTATTCTTACATTTCTTGGGAAATTTGCAGCTAGGTAGTGTTAATAAATGATAAGTTGTTATGGCGAATTAGGAGTTTCAACTAGTTTCAAAATTAACTTACTTATTTAATTAGTAACTAATTCAAACAAAACGAATTTATTTCATTAAATTATTATATGTACATAGTTCATTAATCTCATTAAGGTGTAAACTGCTCGCCGTTTTCATATAAGGATGCAAATTGAAGAATTCTTATTTAAAGTGATAAATTAGCATTCTAATATGTATGTGAAGATAAGGTCTTGGACTACCAAATCAATTATGTATTTAGTATTAAATCAAACATTTAGTATGAGAAAATGATTTGTGACAATACATATCCTTTATAGTCAATCCACTTTAAACGTACGACTTGCTTATTGATTTAAAACGTAATCAAAATCGTGTATAAAATGAATTTACAACTTTCCTGCTTCTCAAGCATGCAAAGTTTTTAAAGAATGCATTTAGAACTTTTTTGTGCATATCGTCTAACACCCTATTGTCCTCAATCGCGTTACTTTATCAATTAGCAGTTAAAGCCAGCCAGGTTACTATACTAATCTGCTGGTTACTATAGTAACCAGCTTGTAACCATAGTCATCTGCTACAACTATTATAAATATTTTAGCGACAGTTTCTTAGGTAACACAGTCTCTGCATGTCTACATCCTCCATGCCATATCATAAATGAAAACAGCTGTCAGAAGGTATCAGGGGTCATTCAAGTGACATACAATCACAAAAGGGGAGCTAGGGGGGTCTTTGATTTTCTTATTAATGATGACACGGGAGATGGAGGGTCTTGATAGAGATTACGTCAGCAATATTTATTAATTAAGATATTTGTATTTTTTACTAAATTATAACAACCCACCACACTAGAAATCAAAATTACTATACTTGACTATCTATAGAAACCAGGAACTGAGTGAAAATACATGTAGCAAAGTTTACTCAAGTATGAGGGAGGGGGTAGGAAGATTGCTTACTTATGCTGACAAGGGGGAGGAGGATGTTAAAAATTATATATTTTTTATAGTTTCTTATGTAATTATTGAACGAAGCCTCATCTAGGTAACTCACTATGCGTAGGACGGTGTCTTGCGGGTCGTGGTCGAGGAGCCTTTTTCCTTCTGGGCGGCGGTGCACATTCGACGTACAAATCGCCGTCCTCGTACGAGTA
This sequence comes from Pyrgus malvae, assembly GCA_911387765.1. NCBI lineage: Eukaryota > Metazoa > Arthropoda > Insecta > Lepidoptera > Hesperiidae > Pyrgus > Pyrgus malvae. The sequence goes on along the minus strand of OU426971.1, from coordinate 14,082,722 downwards.
CGTACTCGATACGCGACGACGAGCGGCTCGCTCAGATCTACGCACGGGTGGACTCGCCGCTTCCGTTGGCAATGCGGTGGTTTTCTCTTCTTGGATTACCTATAAGAAGAGGTAAATATAATAAAAACCCAAGGAGCTAATTAGTCAAAATTGTGATATACATTTAGATATAAATAATTGGGTAACGCCTTGTAATACTAAGTCTTTTAAAACCGCAGTAAAACTTCAATTTTAAACAGCTCACTGAAGCTATAAACAAATAAAAAAAATTAATTTAACGATTGTTTGACATAAAATTGCCCTTTTATCATAAATCGAGGGGAATAAATAATAAATTGCAGGAAAAGCCGCCGACATGTTCTGTATAAGACAGGCACAATATATTTTTAAGCGTAGATTATGTTGCAGAAATACACATTGCCAAGCTATTTTTATGTGATTAAAATGATTGTAGAAGCTATAACTTTCATAGTTCAACTAGCGAAGTACCACTGCTCTGTTGTATTCATTTCTACCATAAAGTTATAGTATTTTGTTTCGAAGGCAAGGAGTGGTTGAAGGCTAAAGTTACATAAACTTTGGCCACCACATCGTTTTGGAGGCAGCCTCCGGAGGTGCAATTCATACAACTTTAGGTAAAACAGGTTTGCTTGAGGTGGTTTATAGATGGATAGTCACATTGCCTGCATGCTCGTCTAGTAAATGCAATAAATATTTATGTTCCTCTTACTACAGCAACTATTCACACACTAGCATATCCAGAGGGGAACTTGGGGGGGGGGGTAACCAGGGGCTCAAGACCTCCCCCAAACCATTCGGGTTTATCCTTGAGAAACCTCCTAATTCCTCCAAACTCAAATCGCCCAAACCAGTCGCGGTCCGAGTATACGTCACGACATCAGCACATCCCGTTGTCAATTTTTAGACCTCCTTCAAAATTTCAGCCCGCACCCGCCCCAATCTAAAATCAAGGTCCCCAGGTCAACTGAAATCCTAGACCCGCCACTGTACTCACATAATTAGTGGCCCCGTACTGGTGTGCGATCGCCGCATCGTATGAAGGCAGCTGCGTGTGCGTTGCGTAAGCACCGTTCACTTGCGATTGTGTTACGTTGGGCGCTGCGGAGCTGTATGTTGCTGTCTGTACATGAAAATATTATGTGTTAAGAGGATTTAAAAAAAGAAATGATAAATGTATTATGGCTGTTAATTGTGACTACTACTTTTAAATCATAATATAAGATTCTGCTAAGGAGAGCTTTCATTATAGGGATAGTCTTTTTCACCATGAACTTAAAAGTTTGAAATTTAATTCAGAATTTATCTAACAACATACCTATGACATATGAAATTTTTATACATGTATTTACTGTTTGCATTAAATAGACAAATCTCTAAAAAAATTGAAACTCTGGAACTATGTATATCACGCTGTCACAATGAGTTTTTTTCAAAGCACCAATAAGGCCTCCAACAAGGTCTATAACCTATATCCATGAATAAAGAAATTTTATTTTATTTGACCTCTTCCTTATGGTCACCCATCTTACACCAGACCGGGCCGTTACGTTTACATGCGAAGATCACTTTCTACGCCAGCAGCAAGGTCTTGCACACTTCATAATCAGATACGACCTTTACTTCCCTAAACTCAAAAAACTTAGCTGGCCCATCTTGGCCAACCTTACGTGGCGAACTACAGTCTATCTAATCTAATAGGTACCTTGACGTTTCATACATTTTGTATCAAAACAATTTTTTATATAGCAATTTTACAATGGAACTGACAGTGTCAAACGATACTTCGTATATTAGATACTTAGAGCATCAAAGTTACTGACTCACCCTTCGAGAGAGACGGCATAGCGCCTCACTTCGATACGATAATTTTTGTGCCAAATCTGGTGCGGGGAAAGATCGCACACATTATAATTTTGTCACACATTCACAAATATTCTGTAATCGCTACAGACGCATACATTTCTAAATATGTCAATTTCAATATTAACAACGTCATTTTCTATGCACCGTCAACACTGACAGCGACACACACAGACACACTAGTTGTATAACTAGAAGGCACATTGTGCATGGACGTTGGGACGAGGGGTTCGCCCGTAAAAGCCACTCCTCTGACGGGTGTCATATCTGTCATACCTTGATGCTTTAAGATTAGATACAACAGAGTACAAGCAGAAAATTCTTTCCAATAGAGAACTTTCATGATTTTTTATGGTTTCAATACATCCTATTTGGCTTAGGGATCAAGTGTTCTTAAAAGACCCCATCAATTAGAGCAACCTGAGACAGAAATATGAGCCAAAGTTAAACCTCACCGCGTAGCGTTAAAAACGATCTATACTAACGAAGCGAGAGATATGACGCAACCGTCCGAGAACGCAGTACTATACTATCACTAGTATTATGAGAAAAACAAGTGATTTGCAATTTTAACCGTTAAAAACTGCGTTTCAATATATAGTAGTCATATATTTTCTTCTTGTTAAGTTATAAGGGTTGTAAAAAAAAATTGAAAACATTTTTGGATGAAATAAAACAATAACTATAATTTTCATATTATTTCCTAGTACTCGAAAAATAACTTTTTTCCATTTTGTCAATTTGCAATTGGAAAATTGAAATACATATATACATTTAAAGTAAAAATAAAATTTATGCATATTCCCTATTGTTAGAGTATACTAACCTGTTGAACATGGGGCAAGGCCACCTCCTCATATCTCTGGTAACCGTCGACAGTGTAAGCAATTTCAGTGGACGGCTGGTAGGCAAACTCCGGATGGTAGGACCCTGGTTTTGCTGTTTCCGAGTACTGGTAGTCTTGTTGGATGTCCTCTGCTGAGTACATGCCTGTAGCAAATGTGCAATTTTTTAACATTGAGGGCCTCATTCACCATTTCCAAGCAAAGTGTTGACAATTAATTGGCAAGTAAAAGCTATGAGTACAGGTCAGTTTATCATATGATTGGCGTTACTCGAACATTGTGAAATTGTAGTTGAAGTTTCAGATGACTTTCAACGACAAGTAGCGTACTTGTCACTTAACTTGAAGATATTTATGGGAACTTAAAAATGATGTCTTGTTTTATTTTCATTTTCTTGGTGTACTTTTAAGTTATATTGAAGAAAGTTCATAGTTTTGTTCGATATAGATTAACTACAGTGCCCTATGTATGTATAATAAAATAACATAATAATAAATAACCTTTAGACAAAGTTACTATAGTTACAAGTAGGAGTTTTGGCGGGAAGTCGGAAGATACATATTGCGCTCTTTTTATTTTCATTTTCTTGGTGTATTTTTGAGTTCGATGTACGTTAATTACAGTATACGAATGTTGTGAATAACAGTGCGAAAATATGTTTTTTAAGCTTGCCTCCAAAACTCCATCTGGCACGTTCTGAGTAACCCGTCGACTTACTGATTTTTTCTATGACTACTACTGGTGCAAAAATGATAATTGATGCTGGCAATATGCAAAATGTTTGCGATACCATTATTGAAAAAAAAAATACCAGTAGATAAACATAGTTACAAATACCTGATTTTGTGTTAAGTGCTATAACTATAGCACCAGTAATATAATACCTATAGAATAGACCTTACTCTCCTTATTATAATGAACATAGTAGTATTTATGTCTTTAAAAATGCTTTTTTGTACACCATTAACTTAGTATTAGTAACAGTCTCCTAAGACAGGAGCCAAATATTCAGAAATTCAGACCTAAATTACACACTAACTGCACAGAACTTTCACACACTAAACTGAACTTACCTGGCCCATAATTCATATCCTGCCCCTCAATCCTGATATTGGTCTGCAGGTTCTCGTTGGTGAATAGGATCTGCTCCTCGTGGTAGTCTCCAATGTCCTTCTTGGAGATCGTCCACTGCTGGAGAGGCTTCAGGGAGCGGTCGGAGCGGATGAGGTGGGACTTGAGAATAGAGTGTTCAGGTAGGCTGTACGGCGGCGGGGCCTCTTGTGATGATGATGGGGAGTTGCTGCAATTATAAGCATAGGTTTAGGCCCTGTCCACAAAGAACAACTATACAGTTTCAGCACCATTAAATTTGTTATACTAACTTGAAAGAAGATATTATATTGTAGCTAGTGGGGTTTTATAGGTGGCAGCAACCCATTTTGCGTCCCAATGCTGGGCACGGGTCTCTCCCCCTTAGCTAACTCCACCACGCTGCTCCAATGCGGGTTGGTGGAGATGCGGGTTAGTGGCCAGCCCACTGTCGGATGTTTTCAAACCGCCCATAAGGCCTCCGACAAGGTTTAACGACTGTTATCTATCGACAAGAACCGGGACCGACGGCTTAACGTGCCCTCCGAAGCACGGAAACGCGCATGAAATTTTTGCCACTAGCGGTTACCCATCTCACAATCGACCGCGCCCGTTTGGCTTAGCTGCATAGACCGCTTGCGTTCTACGCTAGCCGCCTAAAAAGTACTTACTTCATTTTAATCTTCAGCACTGTCTTCTTATCCTGCCTCTCCACATAACCATTGGTATCCTGGTAACCAATCTCTTCATAACCCTGATAAGCATACTTCTCCGGCAGGACCTGTTCTTTGGCCTCAATGTATTTCACCTCCTGCAGTCCATTTGGATACTTCACATCTGTGGCCACATGATTAATGTACTTAATGTCCGTCTGTATGTATCTGTTGTCGTTGAATAGGACTTCCTTGTTGTCTATATAGAATTTGTCAGCGTAGACCTTTTCCTCTACATATTCACCGTTCTGACCCATGTGCATTATTGGTTTTGGTAATGTTAGTTTGACAGCCTTCTTGGGACTCGGCTGTTTTTTCGAATTTGACTTGTTGGGAGAGTGGTTCTTGAGTTTGGCATCCTGTACGGAAAGATGGCAGTCAGTTTAGACGTCAGAAATTTTAAGCACAAATTTCATTTTAAAACATCAACAAGAACTTTTATCTTTTATACTATGTTAAAGATAAAATCGGGTAAATAATGGGGTATACCAGGGTGTAACATGTAAGCCTTAAAATTATATTGTAAGTTATATGTGCAATAAATAAATTAATACATAATTGACTTTTGGTAAATTATAATATCCATATTAACATACTGAAAGTGTGTTCTGTTTGTTTGTCTTCTTTCATGTCGCAACAATACTACGGGTTGACCTGATTTATTGTATGGTGATAGGGGGTGATATAGGCAATTTTTTGTCCACGGAATATAAATATCTCATTTCATACCTCTGGGAAAAAACATGTTGCACACACCTAGTTACATAATACATAATTTATATAGTTAGTCATTAACTGAGGTAAATATAGCAAAATAAAGGTATACCAAACAATTTTTGTATTTGTTTTTCTTTTATGTATCTATAAAAGTAAATGTATGTCACTTTTGTACTACCCATATTGACCCATACCTAATTTAATAAATTATTATTCTTTCTTTCTTATGTCTTTATAAAAACCTTCTTACCTTATCCTTATTGCTTCCACTCCTCTTCTCCAATGTGCGCAATTCCTTGCACAGCTCCCGGACCAGCTGTCCCGAGTTAAGGCACTTGGGAACGTTGTCACGCTTTGACGGATCAGTCTGGCAGGAGGGAGATTCAATTAGTCTTTGAATTACAACAAACATGTGTAGGTAAGTCCTGTCCGTTGGTTTTTCAATCCCGATCAAAATTATCTTTTTATTATTATCAGTATCGTTTTCCTTTGTCATAAGAGTAAAGATGACATTGCTGACATTTATTCTCGCAACACATTTTCACGAAAAATGTAGCCAAGATAAAACAGAGAATTATAAGTTCTCTATATTTGTTGACTAAGGAGTGAGTCTCTTTTTATTTCACATAAACTAAACTGGCATTTGCCCGGCTATGGCTATACACATGTATGTATGTATATGTCTCTTTTTTTTGGTATTGGTGCAGATGGAGTCCATGCACCCTCAGGCGCTCACAGCGGCATGCGGCCACGCACACACCGCCGCCTTCCCGGGGCTGCTGGCCACTCTCACCGTCCTGAACCCCAAAAGCACCCTTTTAATCGCTTTTTACGATCAGGCAAAGGATACCGTAGCTCTATGCTTAATCCCTAACTATTTATAAAACACGCCAGTAATTGGTATAATATTCACATTCTACTTCTGTGTTCTATTTAAAACCTTGTAAACGCTAATTGATAAACCAAGACTTAATGTGGTGGATTTGTAATGTCTTCTTTAGCCGCCAATAAATCGACTTACACTCTTTAAAGCATGCCACTCTTTAAGGGCATTGGACAATATCTTGATGCCGCGGAGCAGCAACGGCGGCAGCTGGATGGGCGTGGGCGCCGCGCAGCTCTCGCTGATTATGAAGTCTTCGTCCTGTCACAGAAAATGGAATGGTCAAAAATTGGTATGGATAAAGCGCTGCGCAAACGTGCGACGTCAACGGGCCATTTTTAGTTTCCAGTTACCGATGCTAAACACTTTAATCGGCAACGAGTAAGTGAAAGCAACTGGACACATGTCTGAATTGACAGGGGATTGACAGATTTCATACTGATATTATTAATATATTAATATTAATTGGTACCTTGTATCCGACCCAAGGCAAAAAAATGTCTAAGTTTGCGCAGCGTCTTAGTGACTCTAACACCCATTCCACTAACCATGTGCCTAAATCAGATGCCTAAATATTTAGGAGATGCCTACAGGAAAAACACGTTTCACTAACCCTAAGTCACGACAAACGACGTTAGGCATAATCTAAAGTTACAACACCGATTTGGAATGGCGTAGTGCTTAGGTGCCCCTAAACTGACGTGTCAGTCGCTCAAATTGATAATAGATAGACAAACAAAACCATGGACAACTGTAAAAAAACTAGGCTACTCATAAGATCGGACCAGGTTTTTTTTTTTGGCGGGAAGTCGAAAAAGACATATTGTGCTCTTGTTTTATTTTCATTTTCTTTGTGTATTTTTGAGTTATATCGGACAAAGTTGATGGCATTTTGTTTGATATAGGTTAATTATAGTGCACGAGTGTTTGTGAAATAGAATAACAGTGCTAAAATATGTTTTTTCTGCTTGCCTCCAAAATTCCATCGGACACATTCTAGTAAAGTAGCTATCGCTATTATACATCGATTTTAGGAACTTTATGCTAAGCATTGCCCTAAACTAGGAGTTACTTAGTAAGGCGTTCCCTTGTTCGTAGTTAGTGAAAACGGATGTAAGAGAACTATTTGAGTCTATTTTTTCTGAAGCAACACATACAAGTCAAGTAGTGAAATTTGATGTTTTAATTTCAACACATGAGTTTCCACACACTCCTAATATGAAATATATATTTCTTCTTTTCTTTTATTTTTTTCAAAGTTTAGACTAGAAATTGATAAAATTGTTACGTTTAATAAAGTCCTGACCTTATTTGATGATGGTTAAGTGGAAAATGGTGATTGTTCTTGTTTTATATTAAATTTATTTATTTGTGTAACCTGACAGTTGCTTTTATTACCTGAGTTTCCTCATTGTGTCGTCTTAACGCAGCCAGGAGATGCGCGCCCGCGTACCAGTGCATCGCCTCGAACAGCGGATATCTGAACATCGTGGGCGTCTCCACTCTGCTCTCAATCTCGTATATTCTGCAACAAATTTTATTGGACCTTGTACAGTCAGCGTTCAAATGTGGTGTAGCTACTGTGTCGATTTTCGCCTACACGCTTCAAGCATTCTTATCTATGTTCTTAGTGTGTGTGATATGTTTACGGATGGACATGAGTGACAAACAAGTTGAGGTGAGGTTTTTTATAAAATGCTACACTTCTGCACTTCACTGTACATAATACAACTTGTGTAGAACTAGGAAGGCGCAGACATTCTGACCAGTGTATGAATTCTTTTGTGTTTGATGTAAGAGAATCATTGCTACGGCTGAAAATAAACTGAACTATTTCAGCGGTATCGACAGACAGTGCCGGACGGCGGATCTAGGATTTCAGTTTGCTTGATTTTAGGCTGGGGAAGGTGCGGGATGAAATTTTCAGGGAGTACAAAAAATTTGTAAACTTTTTTTGTGTGGTGGGGGTGGCTGTGATGACGTGTACTCGTCGGTCCGCGCTTGGTTTATGGAGGCCTTGATTTTAGTATGGAGGAATTAAAGGTTTGTAAAGGACGAACCCTAATGGTTTGGATCCGCTAGTGGCGACAGATCAGTCTATCTCGAATAAAGCTCAAGCTTGCTTAAATTTTTTGACGTGTCTTTTGTAAACGAAGTAGTAATAGAACATGTGGGCACTGACATTACGAGCATTGGCGTTTCTTCAATGTTGTCATTGTGCTCTGGCAACGAGAGTTACGCTGCCACATAGCATCGTTGACGTTTAGCAAACTGGAATGATCACGCCATCCCACTCTATCCGCATGAGCGGGAGTGGGACCACGTCTAGCGTTCAAACGCAGTATGAGCGCGACGTTAACGTTGCCAAATTAAATGATCGAGCATGGCTGCTGGCCAGACATAACCACCTCGCCTGACCTGATGATCTTTGTGTGTGAAAATGGTGAACACATCCTCGTGAGATGAATGAACTATAACAGCAAATACTTACTGCAACTGCATCTCTATAGCATATGAGTGTAACAGATTGCCTCCGAAGACCAGCGAGTCGCAGGGGGTGTAGACCGCGTGGATCCAGCCAGTTGGTATAAATAACGTTTCACCCGCGCACAACTCCGCTGTGCCGTACCACTCCACCTGCAATGTATTCAGGAAGTTAAGCCTGAGCAGTGAGACCATACATTAAAAAATGACATATGCAATGAAGACATGGTTATGTTACAATTAACAAGTTAATGGTAAGCGGATATGTGCAGAGATGCTCATATTATGACTAATGTTGGTCTGATAGATTGAGAAAGGTAAGGAACATTAATTTTTAAATTAAGAAAAATAAATTAATTCAAACTTATGCACGCCATCTCGTCAGTAAAAAATTCTTAGCCCTCTATTTTCTACAGTCTATTCTCATCTAATAGGTCCTCTTTGATGTTTCATACATTTTGTATCGAAACATTTTTTTCTAGGTTAACTAGGGGTATCCTGCGCGCGCTGCTACGGTACTTACAATAAATGAAATTCATTGGAATGATAGTGGCGCCATCTGTCAAAGATTTGTCGTACCTACTCAAAAACCTTTGTGGGCTCATGTACAACACTTTGCTGGAGATCAGGACATGATCAAATACATAGTTTACGATTCTATAAAGGATATACAGACAATTACATAGGTTTAAACAACATATAGGTTATAGTGTGGAGCTGATAGTGTAAAACAGTACTTCTTGAATTAGGTCAATAAATCAAACTATTCACTATTATTTTTAGTGAACCTTTTGTATATTATATAACTAAATAAATAATGTTTCACCCTCATAATAAATATGACCACAACTTTTCAAAACTTACCATATCTCCAAAAAAGCGTTCATTTTGATTATTCGAGGCACTCCACTGCTGGTACAGAGCAAGATTTGTTGTAGTGGGAGGTATTAAGTAGAATATCTGCAAGAGAAAAAGACAATAATAATATGTACTTTATTACTTTTAATTTTAAAAAAATCGGTTGTCTGTAAAGTTGGTTTACTGATGATAGTTGAATGTGACAACGTCATAAGAAAATACTTGTTGCAATAAACAATTGACACCACATTCACTTTTCACTGCACTTTGTACTTGACGAAAACATGTAAATGTATTATTGTATAGCAGCTCTCCACGCGGACGCATCGCTCACTCAAAGTAGGAGAGAGACAGATATCGAACGCTGCCGAACGCGGAGGCCGCTTGTGCCTCTTTGTCGCTCGTTCCGCGCTCTCGCTTGCACTTCAAGTCTTAAATGGAACGCCTCAGAGCGAGGTAACGCCGCACGAGTTTTTTTTCGTGCGTGCAGCCGGCTCCATCGAATTATAAGACGTTGTCACGTCAAAAAAAACAAAGAATTTAGATGAAAAATGATTCAAAAGTTTATTTAAAGTTAATTATAAATGAAAAATTTTATTCCATATAATGTACCACCAACATGGTCAAAATATCAATATTTTTGCCAATGTTTTCATTGACTTCTTGGCAAAATGGGGGGTCCATTGGGAATGCAGACCAGTCAATGTATTGCACTATGGGGAAATGTAATTTTGACTTTTATTTCATTATTTATATCACTAACATGTGCTTTCAAGACGACGATGCCATAAATCACATAGCCACCAAAACATTGAATTTCTCTTTATTTCATTTCTCATCTTAGTCTTAAATGTCATGCTACTTCAGACAAAACTCAGTTTTTTAGAGTTGTAAAATATTATTTTAGTTTGAAATACGGTTGTAAAGGAACTCCGGCTCCGTTACTGCGTGACTTCCGCAAAGAATTGAACCTCAGCCTTCGCATAATTTATACGGAGTTTTGAGGTTTGTTTACGATTACATAAAACGCGCAAGGAGCGACGCTCAAAATTTGGCTTGTGCCGTGGGAGCACGGGTAAGCTGTGTTCATGGTGGTGGGGACGTGAAAAAGAATTGTGGAATCGTTCGGTACCGCGTCTTTGTAATTGAGCCTTGATTGTTTTAAGTGATTTAGTGCATAATGAATGATGAAAATGAACAGTGAACAGTTATTTAGTGCAGCTGGTTTAATTAATGGAACCATGAGAAATCGTTTGGAAGGCTACAAAGCCGCAAAGCTGTTGTTCATAAAATATAATTTGCCTCTTCCCAATTTTGATCACTAGTTTATTTATGAAAGCAAACCATTTAAATGCATGTGCCCATTTGAAATAAATATTTCTAACTTTAATAAAAAAATATAAATAGTTCAAATTTCACCTCCGCCTCCGTTAACCTCCGCATCCGAACCTCTTCTCCGCATTCGTCTCCGCCTCCGCTAAGAAGGCCTCCGTTACAACTCTAGTTTGAAATCACCTAAACAAAATAGATAAGTAAAAACTTATAAGTGACCTTTCTGCCATGCATGACATGGTACCACACGGTGGTCCCGCCGAAGTCGACGTGGAAGTCGGTGTAGGAGCCGGCGGCGGACATGAGGCAGTACTTCTGCACGGCGGGGCGCGGCGGCCGCTCCTCCGCGGCGGGCCACACGCGCTCGGCCCAGTCCAGCTGCCGCGCGATGCCCGGCGGCTCCACCAGCGGCGCCATGCTGCAAGGGAAATCTCCATTTTATTTATTTATTTATTAAAAACGTTTGCCAGTGACTTCTATACTATTTAGCAAATTTTATACTAAGGGCCTCGTTCATCATCTCCAAGTAAAGTGTTTATTAGTTATGTCCCAATTAAAGTTAATTGGTAAGTAAAAGCTATGAGTATGGGTCAATTTATCATAATGATTAGTACTACTCGAACATCGTGAAATTGAAATTAAAGTTACGGGTGACTTTAACCGATAATTAGCGTACTTGTCACTTACTCGAAGATGGTGAAAGAGGCCCTTAAAGTAATTAAAAACTAAATACATAACATTGTAAGACAAAGACAACATACATAAACAATATATGTCCCGTGTGGCGTAATGGTTACCATGCCAGATTGCTGATTGACAAGCCCCGAATTCGATTCCCAGCAAAGCAGAAATTTGAATGATTAGTTTAAAGTTCTCGGTCTTGGTGTTTATATTTCTGTCTTTGAATGTATGTGTGCATGTTACCCACAACACAGGGAATCCTAATGTGTGTGTACAACTATAGTGTGTATTCAGTACATCTTATCAGAGGCCCATGTGGCCTAATAGCATTGGAGCAGCGTGGCAGGTTAATGCCTCCCCAAATTATGAGAAGAGACCCGTGCCCAATATTAGGACGCATAAAGGGTTGCAACCAGCCATGCATATTACGATTTTAACTAATTTCAGACTTACTTGGTATCAGAAAACTCCAGGCTGAGAACGTTGAGCACCTTATCATCCCTATGCTCTGGTGGTGTTTCAAAATAGTCCACGAAGTCTGCCAAGGGCATACGCAGCGTGGCCTGCTTTCTCACATCTATCACTTCCACCTGTCAACAAATACAAATATTTTCAAGGATTCATTCTGCTGTGTTCGTGAGTGAGAAAATGATGCCATATTGTACCAGAAATAGCAATTAATTCTACAACAAATCCGAACAAATCAAGATAAAATGTATTATGTGCTTTTTTTATACATTTCAAGCGTGGCAAACACCCCAGAGACCTGTGTCTTAACAACTTGGCTATTAATAATTAATTTGACAGAACTCTTAACCCTTTCCACTGTAAGTAAAAGCATGGGATAGCTAGACATAAAGTGTAAATATTGTGTTCTGCAGAGACATGTGTGTTACAGCCCTAGCCTGTTAGAGGATCGCTGATGGCGCGCTCCGATCTGCACCGTCAGTACGCGTGTGCCCTAGATAAATTGTTTTTGCGAACTTTCTTAATAAATGTAATTTCTAGAATTAGCATTCAATATCAGCTACCAGAATTGTACTGTATTGTTTCTTAGTAATTATTTAAATTGTAATTTTAAATTAATTAATTAAATAGTTTAGAAAAGTTTTGGTTTTTTTTAAGTCCTCCGGCTGTCGTTAACGTATTTGGCGCAGTCGGTAGGATAATTCGAAGCAGTGTGCGTTAGACGCGAAGATCCAGACATCGACCTCAAGCGGACCTCAACCACCTGCTTGCACTTTCAAGTGTTTTATCGAGTTATCCAGAATCTACGTACGACCCGACCGAGGACGCACTCAGCATCAGTGCAAGAAGAAAAACCAATGTAAGTACATTAAAGTTTTCTATAAGTGTTGTCTTCCTTTCCCACCATTTTCCATCCAAGAAAACTCGGGGAAGAATCTGTCTCCTCTAGACAGATTCATAGAAATAGTGTGTTAGATAATAGTAGAAGTATAGGTTCAAACTTAGAATCTGATAGTTCGAGTTTATTAGATAATAGCTTAGATTTAAATACTTCAGCAGATTTTAATTCCACGATGGACCCAGACACGATTTTTAAGGCCTTACGCCCCGTTCCCGAATTTGACGGGAACCCTAATATTCTAACTAGATTTATTAGAATTTGTGACCAAATAGTTTTACAATATATTAAAAAAGAACCAGGCCATGAGTTATCGAATCTTAGTTTAATAAACGGCATTTTGAATAAAATAACAGGTGCCGCTGCCCGCACTATTAATGCCAACGGTATTCCGGAGAATTGGTTAGGAATTAGAAATGCACTAATTAATAATTTCGCTGACCAACGCGATGAAACAGCCCTTTATAACGATTTATCTTTGGTTACCCAGGGAAATTACAGCCCCCAAGAATTTTATGACAAATGCCAGACCCTCTTTAGTACCATAATGACATATGTAACACTGCATGAACCTGTGGCTACTACCGTAGAAGCCAAGCGAAATCTTTATCGCAAGTTAACAATGCAAGCATATGTCAGAGGTTTGAAAGAACCGCTTGGGTCCCGTATACGGTGTATGAGACCCGAGACTATCGAAAAGGCTCTGGAATTTGTTCAAGAGGAATTGAATGTAATGTATCTACAGGATAGGAATAAATCAGCTACGGACCGGCGTCCACCACCAGCTCAGACGCAGCCCCATGTACCGTTCCCAATTCATAATTCTGTGCCTAGGGGTTTTAATTTAGCTTCTCCTGGACCAAGCTGGCAGAGACCACCCATCACACCAATTCATACACCTCAGTATTGGCGTCCCCCTTTCCAATCTAACCAACCTCCACAGCGTACGCATATGCAGCCTACTCGTACGCAGCAAATGTTTAGAGCCCCTCCTCCAAATTATAACACTGGTTTTAAAATTCCCCATAGTAATGTACCGCACTCTAGTGGTCCTAAACCCATGAGTGGAGTTAGCCATTTTGTGTCGAAACCGTTACCCCCCAGAATACCAGGACATGACTGGCAACGACATGGCAATCCCCCTTCATCTAACTATTTTAAATCCAAGGAGGTTAATTTTAACCAGACTTATGACTATAACTATGACTATAATTACGACTATAACTATGACTACAATTACCCTCACTATTATAATGCTGAACCCCAATATTACTACCAAAATAATTGTGACTATTACAATTCCTACGATTACCATAGCAGTAACTCTATGCCCCTCGAGTACCATTTAGTCAGTGACCCTCAACACTATGACCAATCTCCCGACTCAGCGATAGAAAACCCCAAGGATCACAAAGAGCAGGATTTTCACAAGGGCCGCAGCAATTTAGAACCAAAATAGAGTTCAATTTGCAATCTAGAAAAGAGCTACCGTTCATAAAGATTAATAATCCCCCGCTTAGATTTCTTATAGATACCGGAGCTAACCAATCTTTTATTAGTCCCGAAGCTGTAGAAAATTTTTATTCACATGTAGAAAAAAAATTTGATCCCTTCGAAGTAACTAATTCATGTGTCACTAGTATTCATGATTATTCTATTACAATACCAAGTTTTTCAGAGTTTAAGAGGCCGTATACGAAATCGAAACGGGCCAGATTAGGTATTTGAAAGGCACACGGCGTAAGCGGGAGCATTTGGTCGCGGGTTTGTGTGAGTCCGGAATCGTCGAAGGCTGGTACGACGATTAAACGGTTTTGATACTTTGTACTTTCTTCGGTGTCTTTTCCTCAGTTGTTTTTTGTCAATTAGAATAAAAAGTCTGATAGTACACACTAAGCATTTATTAGTGTAGTACAAGTAATGATCTATACATGTAATAAATCTGTAGATAAGCAAAATCTGTACATTTAATTTAATTTAATTATTCTTTATTACACTATAAAATTACAGTAAGGTTGAAATCTGAGGTAGAACTGTTAACTGTTCCATTTAAACGGCGCTGTCTTAAATGAGCAGCACGTCTAGTATGCCTACCCACATTCAAACAAATAAGTTAGTATACATCAATTTTACTAAAATGCAAAAAATAAACAAAAATTTTAATAAAAAAAACCGACTACAAAAGAAAACTATTCCAAAACAAACGAAATTGCACTAAAAAGAAAAAATAATTGCTTATTCTTATACAATTAGATTTAGAATAGTAGACTTACATTTTCTACTCATCAATATGTAGGTACGATCTGTGTTTACGATAATAATATAATGTCAGTACAATTATTATTATTTTTGGAGTCAAGAATTTACAGTCGGGCGGGACCCATTCTTCGATCAATGGATTTTTTCCAAGAAGCCAAGTAAAATTTAAATGGATACTGGTTAATTTTTCCTTTTTTCAAAAATAATTTATGATATATAGCTTACAAAGCTTGTTTCTTTCTTTTTAGTTTTTACTCCACAGTCGAGGTTTTTGTTTCTTTTATAATTATCAGGGATGTTAGGGAGCTCCGTAACCGTAACCGAAACTATCGGATATCCGATATAAAAATTATTCGTAATCGTAACCGAATCCGAAATAATAGTTTCGGATAGTATCGGATAGGGACGGAGCCTAATTGAGACACGTTATGACGAGTTGTTTTAATTAATATTGTATAAGTAATAATTTTGTTATTACATTTTCATTTTAAGTAGATTAGATAACACTCAATGTAACACTTAATCATTTTTATTTCAAACTAGCCTTCCGCCAGCGGCTTCGCCCGCGTGGACCCGTTATATAGGTTCCCGTAGGATAAAAACCATCCTATGTCCTTTCCCAAGATCCACTCTATCTGTGTTCCAAATTTCATTAAAATTGGTTCATTAGTTTAAGCGAGAAAGCGTAACAGACAGACAGACAGAGTTACTTTCGAATTTATAATATTAGTAGGGATAGCGGCCGCCCACGACTTCGTCCGCGTGGATGTTTGATTGTTTGAACACGCTAATCTCAGAAACTACTGGTTCGAATTGAAAAATTATTTTTGTGTTGAATAGTCCAGTTATTAGGGAAGGCTATAAGCTATTATAACATCATGCTATGCGACATTAAACTCCTCCAACGATGTATTCTGTGCTCCAATGCACACACGCACACTGTTTTGATAGATATGATCTTTGACGTTAGGAACACACCTACATTGCTTAGACAACAGTGAGTGCTTGTAATTTAATATGAACTTTATACAATAGCAATAAAGCTCAAATTGACTACGTTTTAGTTAGAAAACATTTGTATGGGAAAAAGAAAAGGGCTGCTTTTATGGTTTTTCCGGCAATTATTCGAATTTTTCACGAACATTTAAAAAAAACAATTGGCCAAATTGGTCTAGGCGTTGTTGAGTTATGCGCTTACCAACATATTTTGCGATTCATTTTTATATTATAGATAGCTATAATAATTACTCACAGACTGATTGTAATTCTGACCAAATGGTGACATATAAATAAATCCATTTTATTAGCTACTAGCCTTCAGCCAGCGGCTTCGACTGCATGGACCCGTTTTTTTGGGTCCCCATAGGATAAAAAATGACCTATGTGCTATTCAAGGCTTCATTGCTATATTAAAATCAAAGGTGTTTAGCCAGTTGCTTCAACAGCGTTGACATTATTACCCGTTTTAACGTAATGAAGCATTTTCTCGCGGCTAAAAGTAGCCTATGTTACTCAAGGTAAATGTGGCTTTCTAATGGTGAAAGAATTTTTGAAATCGGAACAGTAGTTTTTAAGTTTAATTAGGATAAATTATATGATACTGAGTTACATAAACAGAATAGTTTTCTGCTGTTTTGTATTATACAACTTAGGCCCTCCTATTTAATACCCTTATCATAGGGTTGCACAAATAAATGTTATCCGCCATTTTGGGATAGCGGCCATCTTGGATTAGTTTTTTATAATGTATTTTATTCTACAAATTAATCCCTTTTATTTGATACCCATATTGTGTGGCTTTTTGTGCAAAAAATATGTGATCCACCATTTTGCTGCAGCGGCCATATTGAATTAACGAAAATGTTACTAATAATTATATTTTCATTTAAAATAAAAGTGTATTTCAAACTTCAGCTCAATCAGACTCTCGAAAGTGGTTCAAATTTAGCTTGCAATATTTAACTAAGGGCCTCGTTTACCATCTTCAAGTAAAGTGTTGATTAGTTATGTCCCAAGTAAAGTTAATTGGCAAGTTAAAGCTATGAGTACGGGTCAGTTTATCATTATGATTAGTGCTACTCGAACATTGTGAAATGGAAATTGAAGTTCCGGGTGACTTTAACCGACAATTAGCGTACTTGTCACTTTACTTGAAGGTGGTGAAAGAGGCCCTAACACTAACAACCGTACTAACACGGCAAGCTATAAATGCTTGTAAACATACTTTCTACATAAGATACACAACAATTAACAATGGAATTTTTACTACCCTATCACTTGTTGTATTAAGAAGATGGTAAATCATCACAACATATTTAAAATTATTAGCTATTCAAAGTGTCAAGCACACGCTGCGCGCTGTAGTCACGCCGCTCTGTAGTGGGAGCATCGAACTAACATTGCTACGAACTTGTGCGACGTCCAGGGCGCCGCGTGGCGCAGAGCGACATGTCCACTCTCTGAAAGCGCTTGGCGCGGTCTGGCCTGACTCGTAGCTTGCGTCGAGTATTATAATGCGAGTTTTAGGTTACTTTAAAAGATTATTAATGCCAAATTTTTATTCACAATTTGATTATGTTTTTCAGAAAACGGATTGTTTATGAACTGAAGTTTATTTATGTCTATTAAATTTTATGAATGACTGTTCCAATTGGCCGAAATTAAATGCAATGTCTGGCCCATTTTCTCTTAAAATTGACTAATTTCAATATTTTTTTACTAGTTTTTTGTATGAGAGTGGTAAAATGTGACACACACATTTTATAGGCGATTCTTACAGCAATACACAGCATTTTTTTCAATCCGCTGAGGTTTCATAATGATCTAGAAATATGTAACATTCTGTACCCATTACAGCAAAAATTCACAAAACTGTCATCGTCTTCAGGTCTAATAAGCACAACAAAGTAATAAAAATAAAAATGTGGCTAATGTAATAGCTTATTATTGAAATGACCAGTCATATTGTGCAATAAAACTTATGGATATGTTGTATTTTAACTGCAAAATCTCATGTGTAAAATCAGGGAAATCAGCGAAATCGGCAAAATTTCGTATACGGCCTCTTAATACGCAAAAAGATATGAAGTTATTTATCTACAAATTTCATAATTACTTTGACGGACTCATAGGTTTAGACTTATTAGAAAATTGCAAGATAGACCTAAAACACAATATACTATTTACAGAAAATGCCAGTATTCCATTATTGCGGTATAAGTGTAGGAAACCTTCATCTGAAGAAGTAATCCCCGCAAATTCTTCTCGTTTAATTAATTTCCCTATTTGCCACCCCGATGGTGATGTGTTTATACCTGAACAATTTTTATGTAACTGCTTAATTCTCGAATGTATTACGACCGTAACTGACAGGACTTGTATATTAGAGATTAAAAACCCGACAGACAGAGACATAACTATTACATTTGACCGAAACATTCAAATAGATTTATGCAATGCCGAACTTACACGTACTGAACAAGACCCGAACCGAGTTAAAGACGTCTTATCCCGACTTAGAACTAAACATTTAAATGCCGAAGAACGTGTTAACTTAGAGACTTTATGTGCCCGGTATGCCGACGTATTTTATATTGATGGTGAACCTCTAACTTTCACTAATAAAATAAAACATAGCATTAGAACTCATGACGAAATTCCAGTATACACTAAAAGCTATCGCTATCCCCATATACACAGACAAGAAGTTCGAGATCAAATCTCTAAGATGTTAGAACAAGGCATCATACGACCTTCTGACTCAGCTTGGAGCTCACCCATCTGGGTAGTCCCAAAGAAGGCAGACGCGTCCGGGAAACAGAAATGGAGACTTGTGGTAGACTTCAGAAAATTAAATGACAAGACCATTGACGACAAATACCCCATTCCCAACATAACAGACGTACTAGATAAACTCGGTAGGTGCCAATATTTTACCACCTTGGACTTGGCATCAGGATTTTACCAAGTAGAAATGAACCCCGATGACATATCCAAAACAGCATTTAATGTAGAGCATGGGCACTTTGAATTTTTACGCATGCCCATGGGTCTTAAGAATTCACCCTCTACCTTCCAGCGAGTCATGGATAATGTACTCAGAGGATTACAAAATGAGATATGTTTAGTTTATCTCGACGATATCATAGTTTTCAGTACATCACTCCAAGAGCACATGATAAATCTCGAGAAAGTTTTCAGTAGATTACGCGAGTCCAATTTTAAGATACAAATGGACAAATCAGAGTTCTTGAAGTTAGAAACCGCATATCTTGGTCATGTTATTAGTAGTGAAGGTATTAAGCCAAACCCCGACAAAGTTAAAGCTATCGAAAGTTATCCGTTGCCCAAAACCACTAAAGAAATCAAGCAATTTTTAGGATTATTAGGATACTATAGGAAATTTATACCCGACTTTGCCCGTGTGACTAAACCAATGACTAAATGCTTAAAAAAATCTAATAAAATTACCTTAGATTCCGAATATATTAATTGTTTTGAGAAATGTAAGACATTACTAACTAACGACCCTATACTGCAATACCCGGACTTTACAAAAGACTTTATCTTAACGACAGACGCTTCAAATGTAGCCATAGGTGCCGTTCTTTCCCAAGGGCCCGTAGGATCTGACAAACCGATTTGCTATGCCTCTAGGACTTTAAATGACAGCGAGCTAAACTACAGTACCATTGAGAAAGAACTTTTAGCAATAGTATGGGCTACTAAGTATTTTAGACCCTACCTATTTGGCCGTAAATTTAAAATTCTTACTGACCACAAGCCCCTTCAATGGATTATGAACTTAAAGGAGCCTAACTCCAGACTGACTAGATGGCGACTAAAACTAAGTGAATACGACTATAGTGTAATTTATAAAAAGGGAAAATATAATACCAATGCGGATGCTCTCTCTCGCATTCAGATTAACAACGAAGAGATAGAATCCCTCCTTCAAGAATGTGGTATTGATACTTCGGTAGTACCTGAACCACCAGGGTCTTCAACCGCCACCATACATACATCAGCAGAGGACCCCATTCTTGAGATACCCATAACTGACGAACCCCTTAACAAATTTCATAGGCAAATCTGTTTTACAATTGTAGGTGACATTAAAAGACGGACAACTGTGACAAAACCTTTCGACACCCATACACGGACCCACATACAAGTATCCGAATCAACATTAGAGCAGGACGTAGTTAACGCCATTAAAGAATATGTAAACCCCAAAGTAAAAACCGCCCTTAAGATTACCCCACCATTAGGCATGTACTCTATCATACCAATTCTACAAAGATGTTTCAAAAGCTCATCTATGAATTTAGTTTTGACAAAAACCGAGTTAGAAGATGTGAAAGAGTATTTAAGACAGCAGGAAATAATTAGACATTACCACGAAGGAAAGACAAACCATAGAGGAATTAATGAATGTTATCTAGCTCTGTCCCGTCGCTATTACTGGCCCAAGATGAGAGAGGAAATCACTAAGTATATTAACGAATGCACTATATGTGGACAGACGAAATACGATAGGAACCCTATAAGACCTCAATTTAACGTTGTACCACCAGCCACTAAACCATTTGAAATTGTCCACCTCGACTTATTTACTGCTATGAACGAGAAATACATTACCTTTGTAGACTCTTTCTCAAAATACGGACAGGCCTACCACTTACGTGATGGTACAGCAGTTAGTATTTTACAAGCACTACTAACCTATTGTACACACCATGGGCTACCCCTGACTATAGTGACAGACAATGGTACCGAGTTTACAAATCAACTCTTTGCTGAATTTATAAGACTTCACAGAATTAACCACCATAGGACTTTAGCTCACTCCCCCAATGATAATGGCATTATAGAAAGATTTCATTCGACTCTACTTGAACACTTACGAATACTCCGACTAAGACATAAAGACGAACCGACTATTAATCTAATACCCTATGCTATAATAGCCTACAATAGTTCAGTACACAGTTTTACCAAATGTAGACCCCATGACATAATAAGAGGACATTTTGACCCAAGAGACCCATTAGACATCGATATTAATGAATATCTAATGCAACAGTACATTCTGACACATAGGGATCAAATGAAGACGGTATATGACTTAATTAATGAATCTACAACAGTTGACCGTACAAACTTAATGACTAACCGAAATAAAAACCGTGAGCCAGAAGTCGAATACCAACCTGACCAACAAGTCTTTGTTAAGAATCCATTAGCTACCAGGCAAAAATTAGCACCCCGATATACTCAAGACACTGTTCTTGCTGACCTCCCCATACATATATATACCTCCAAAAAGAAAAGACCCGTCGCCAAATCCCGCCTTAAGCGTGCCCCTAAGAAGTGTAAATCATTACAGGTTTCGACTGGTACTCCTAGCGATTCACCTGACAATGGCGAGCGAGATAAGACTTGAATCACTGGACAATGGACCTGGACTTCTCCCCTTCAAACTTGGTCAAGCCAAACTCATTACCCATTATCATTCCTTCATACAATATATAGAACTTTCTGACTTAGAACATCATCTTAATTCTATTAATAACCAATTAGACTATTTTAGAACCGAATTAGATAATAATACCTTGGCAATATATGAGCTCCAAATAGACTATCTGACTTCTAAACTTAACAAAATCAATTCTCAATTAAAAACTTTAATGCCCAATCGTTCCAAAAGAGGACTTTTTGATGGACTTGGATCTTTCATAAAAAGTTTAACAGGAAATTTAGATCATTCAGACGCTGTAAAGTATAATAATGCAATTAAAATATTAGAGAGCAATGAACAAAAACTTTTATCTGAATTCAATAACCATATTAGTTTGAATAAAGCCTGGATGACCCAACATACACAATTAATAACAAGTTTAGTAGATAATCAGAATAAGATAAACGATACCTTTAAATTAATTTTGGATAAAGGATATATTTCGGAAATTAAGTTTGCAAAATTCGCACAGCTTTTAGCAATTATTAGTGAGAACGCTGAAGATTTATATTTAGAGTTAATTAGATTAGAAAATATTCTAGCTTTTATTCGTGCATCGAGCACACATCATAGCATGTTAGGGTTAGCTAATTTAGAGAATATGATAATTAGACTTAAGGAAATTTATGGTAACAAAGAAGTAGTGGATGCAGACATAAGAGAATACTACGATATTATTAGACCTGGTAGTTATTTTATTGGTAAAAGATTGGTAATTATATTTAAATTCCCCATTATATCCCCCGATACATTTGAATTATTCCGTCTCTCCATTGTTCCTAACAAATACCAACAGACCTTTTTACCACCACACCCTTTTATGGCAACCAATGGAAAATCTTTTATGTACATGGAGGCTGAATGCCCGAAGTTTGGTCTTCAACTTCTCTGCGAGGAAAAGGGCAACCTGCAACCAAGAGACCACCCCGATTGCATCCAAAGTATCATAGCTAACCAACGAATAGAGAAATCGTGCAACCCTACAATAATATCATTCACAAACGAAGCCATGGAACGACTGGATGACCGTCACTATACCCTCATCTTTCCACGACCTACGAAAGTCGAATTACATTGTGGACGCGACGAATATCTATCACTATCCGGAAGCTATCTCGCCACTATTCCATATGAGTGTTCGCTTCGTACAGATACACTTACGATTATTAACATCAATGATGAAGTGAAAGGTCAACCGTTGAAAATTACTGAAGTCTCAAATAACTACGTCACCAGAGAAGATCGCAATACTCCTGAAATAACCCTCAATACTATCAATCTCAAGAACTTGCATAACTTGGAAGACAGAATATTCTTGCAGAAACCAATAGAACTGAGCAATATAGACCCAGCATTGTACCATACAACGATACCCCTATATGCCGTTGTAATTGGTGCATTAACAGTCGCCGCAGCTATAATTATTCGCCGTTATCTACAAAGAAGCAGACCAGGCATCGCTACTACAAAGGAAATTTCAGAGAAGAGCAAAGAGCCCATATATGCAGTTCCTGGTGGAACAGATATGAGTGAACCCGTGCCAGCAACATTTTCGCTCAAGGTTCTCAAATAGTTGCTGCTCTGGGGGTGGAGGTGTTACAGCCCTAGCCTGTTAGAGGATCGCTGATGGCGCGCTCCGATCTGCACCGTCAGTACGCGTGTGCCCTAGATAAATTGTTTTTGCGAACTTTCTTAATAAATGTAATTTCTAGAATTAGCATTCAATATCAGCTACCAGAATTGTACTGTATTGTTTCTTAGTAATTATTTAAATTGTAAATTATCTTAACAACTTTGCTATTAATAATTAATTTGAAAGAACCCTTAATGCTTGCTACTGTAAGTAAAAGCATGGGATAGCTATATATCAAGTGTAAATATTCTGTACTGTAGTACATTTACCAATTATCAAACCTACAAGTCAGATTAAGCTACCCACATATAAGATATAAGATCCCAAAAAAAAAAAACCAACCATGTGTAACTGTAAAGAGCCAAACCCACTGTAGATTTCACAACTGATGATAATAATTGTTGTGTGAATTCTTTGAACTGTTTAAAAATTGAATAGAATTTAACGAGCTGTATGTGTTAGGTTTACATAATAATAGTTTGTTAATATAATCTCTCAATCTGGAATCTACAGTAACTATAACATTTTTGTAGATGTTTTTAATACAAATATCAACTACAAAAAGTTCTTCCTTTGATGACAAAACATGCCAACTTCCTGGGCAGATTCAAAGCATCATTAAAGATTAAACTTTGTCTACATACCTCCAACTGTGCCCCACAGAATCTCAGCACAGATCTGACAGTGAATGTTGATGGGTTGGGCATCTTCATGTCAAGACCCTCTGGAGTGTGGAATAATACTGGGCGGGTGAATCCTGGAACAAATCATTGTAGCGCATTATCTCCAAGAAAATCTAATACTTTAAGTAAATGGTTACTCTCTGGGCATATACCATTACACACATGGAAATTATTTAAAACATATAACCACCATCAGATGCCTAAAAGAGAGAAATTGTGAAGGTTATCAATTATTTAAAAAAAATCCAGCACCACAGAAAAATCTTAGCCACCACCTTATATCAAAATTTATTTTTTGCACCTTAATTATTAAAATAATCTATTCTTACCATTGTCCCTGACAAATTCCTCTGTAAAGTGGTGTGACCTCATCCTCTGCAGGGCTGCTGGCACTGGTCTGAGAGGCCGAGCAGCCAACCCTCGGACCCATGCTGGCGTGCCCACTTGTGATGCCTTGGTCTCTGCACTGAGCTCGTATCTGTCTGCTCGGTGGTTGTTTGTGGGGATTTTTACTGAAAAAGTTTGACAATTTGTGTAAGCTTATTTATTGGTTATAATCTAACTAAATTGGGTGTGAGATCAGTGACCGCTAGTAGCAATAATTTCATGTGCGTCTCCATGCTTCAGAGGGTGTACGTCCCAGTTTCTATCAATAGATAACAGCCAATAAACCTTGTCAGAGGCTTTATGGGCAGTTTGAAAACATCAGGTTAGCCTCTAAACCCCATCTCCACCAACCTGCATTGGAGTAGCATAGTAGAGTAAGCTCCAGGCCTCCCCATTAATGGAAGACTTAATTAAAAGGGTTGCAGCCAATGAATAGCCATAATTTTTGGTTTCTATATAATAATTTAACTTTTGAGGAAAAGCATCAAAAACTTTATGCTGTTATTTTACTACAAACTCTCAAGAAAAAGATAAATGATTCCTATGGCTCCAAGGGACTCATCATATTAAATATATTTGTACAAGTCTAATAAAAGCTATAAAAGCAATCAAACAATAAAATTTGTGTGAAAGTGGTAGAGATATAAAGTATCTCTCAGCCCGGTCTCGTGACTCAACCTGGCCTGACTTTTTTGGAGTTTAGCCAAGTAGTATATTCATCCATTATAATAATTTCATTTTCAACAATTTCTCTTAAAATATATATACTATAACTACATATGAATCTAGCTAACTTCGCGCCCTGGATCCACCTGTGTTAGAATAATTAATTACTTATGATGAATATACTCGAATTTCATAGGCAATCATAAGTAAGCACAGTAGTTGTTATTACTCTAAATTGTCATTTATGCAATATATATGGGTTGACTTTCCAAAAAAATGTGAAACTAGTGTGTTATGTTTTCTATACACAACCAAGTTTTATGCGAGTCAATGGGACAAAACATTGAACACAAACTTTCCTCTATTCAATCAACTTTGGAGGTTAAGCCCTGTTAGTTTGTTGTCAATACACACATTTTTATTTGATTGCTTTGAAGGTTTACTAGACATGAAGATTTATGCCCTGAATATTATGAAATTCTTTAATAACAAAGTTTGAAGAAGTGCTATAATATGAACTTGGTTACCTAAACTATACATTGTAATAGCAATAATGTTCATGATTTTCACTAGATAGGAAGTGCAGTTGCACCTGTTTGCCACTTGTACATACATAAGAAATGTGACGCCTATGTCCAGCAGTGGGCTATGAAAGGTTTATAGATGGATGGATGTATAAAATATTGATCAGCATTTTGCAGCACTTATTACTATAACATCACAGAGAGCTACCCAAACAAGCAACAAAAAACTTTAAGTAAGTTGAGGTTGGAGATTTTTTATACCTTACACTATGATGTCAACAATATTGTTGAGCAAACTTACAAAAAAAGTTAATGATAAAACTACTTACATACAGAAGGTCCATAGGTTTGTGCACATTTTGGACAATGATACTTGTCTATATCGTCCGAATGATATATTTTCACATCAACACAACTGTAAAAAAATATACACCATAAAAACGTAATTGAAATAACATGGCCCTAATCTATAATGGGATACCATGGTATAATTAGATCACATAAGTATATCTTATATCGGAATCTATAAATTAGG
Source organism: Pyrgus malvae (assembly GCA_911387765.1). Taxonomy (NCBI): domain Eukaryota; kingdom Metazoa; phylum Arthropoda; class Insecta; order Lepidoptera; family Hesperiidae; genus Pyrgus; species Pyrgus malvae. The sequence continues at coordinate 14,056,666 of OU426971.1, read as the reverse complement.
TTCAATAATTATAAATACACACGTAATTATGGTAAATTATGGTGTTTTTCTATCTGACAAAGGATAATACGGTGTCGCACTTGTTACTACCATGGAGACTCAGGATGTAAACAAATAATGAAAAGAAGAAAGCACCAATTAAATCGACCGTACAGTATTTAGCACTAGTAGAATATAACTAAACAGTTCCAAACAGCAAGGAATCAGAAAACCTGATGAATATTTTGTAAAACATTCCTTCATAAACATGATGGCCGAACACCACTGTGCTGTCAAACTAAATTTGTTTTTTTGACACACAAACCCACTGTAACAGCAAAATTTATACATTTTTCACTTTACCTTCCATGAAACCACTCGCGACAGCAGTCGCATTCTATCATAAATTGTCCATTTATATAAGGTTGACCACACAAACAATAGGTTTCCTTCGATGACGCCATTTTGATGGCGAATAGACAAAACTGTTTTTTCTTCTCCACGTCGCTTTCGGGCTGCCATATTTACAAACAAAAATCTACCCCGTTGATAGTAGCCACAGACAATTTCTACTATAATGTATATTATACTTAGAGCATCACAGATATTGGGGCGATTACATTGGCCAACTTGCAGCGGCTGATTTGGCACACATTGCTGGTTATCTGAGTACATTGTAATAAAATACTCAAGATATGCAGGCCAATGTAATCGGCCTTTATGACACCCGCGAGTCTTTGATGCTTTTATGGCTTTTTGCTTTAAGGGCTGATTACATTAACCAACTTGCAGGGTCCGATTTGGCATATATTGCTGGTTATCTTGAGTATTTTATTATAATGTACTCAGATAACCAGCAATGTATGCTGGGTCGGCTCCAGCAGGTTGGCCAATGTAATCAGACCTTAAGATATTATAAATCTATGGGCCAAGTGCGGTGCCGCGCATAAAGTCAGCTTCTCTCATTTTCACTTCCGTTCATAATCCGTCAAAAATTGTTATAATTTTATAAAAACTTAGACTAAGAATAATGTACTTACGTACTATAGACAGAGTCTTATTTTTCATTACGGCACGCTAAAGCGAGATCGAAATATACTTAAAGAACTTGTTAAAAAGAGATGGGAGCGAGATTTTCTGTCCTTTTCGGTGTAACCACATATTTTGACAGTGCCCTTTAATTATGTGGCAGGCAAACTGTGGATGTCGGGGTGACATTGTTGTTTTATAATATTTATGTGTTAAAATCGATTCTCACAGCTGTAAATTGTGTTGTATTAAAAGCAAATAACATTTTTCTAGTTTCATAATATGGTGAGCTGCAGTATTTTAGGTTGTAAGAGCCGCAGTGAGCGTAAACAGGAAGGCTGCCGGAAGGTATTACATTTTACGCGTAAGTTAAATACTTCTCTTTAAAATGTACTAAATATGTATTGTTTATATATAGATATTTAATTACTTTTGTCTTTTAACTAGTCATTCAACGTAAATATAGTGAAATTCGTGAAAATAAACTTATATTTGTTTATTTCAAACATTGTCAAATTCGAAATTGTGTTGTCAGATCTCGAATCAAAATATCCTCCCCGTATTAGTAAAAAATTAACCATCTTATTTAAATATAATTATTTTTAACAAAAACAGTGACAATAATAATATCAAAGATTATGTGTTACCTCATTAGTAGTTAGTTACATTTCAAGCGGGAGGCTCAAATACCCCCTGTTTATATATAACTATTTAAGTGGAGACCAGTAAAATGTTATAGGCTGGGTGCACCAGGCGCGGTCGCAGCCTTCAATTTTGGGGGGAGGGTCGCCAAGAAATTTGAGGGAAGAAGTGTCTCAAATTCCCTTGTTTTACCTTCCATGTACGCATGACTGACGGATTGGGGGCGGGGGGGGTCATGTCCTGTGACCCATCCCACCGGGGACCGCGCCTGGGGTGCACGTTATGAGCATTATCCCGACATATTAAATTTCACTCACACAGACTATAAAAAGATACTCCATACATTTTGTATTAGACATTATGAGAAGTTTACCAGACGAATTTCATCTCATGTTGCTGTCATATTTTTTTCAGTTTTCCAACTGACGCTCTTGCCGAAAATAAATGGATTCAGGCTACTGGACGTATTGACTGGCAACCATCAATTTAATTCCGAATTTGTTCGGTCTATTTTGAAAGCCATTTATTGACCAAAAGGATAAAGAGAAGAAAAATAATAATAAAATTGATACAAATGTACATTTTTATATATTGCGTTATAACTAAGTGTTTACTTTTATCTTTGTAATATTTGCATAGCTCATTAAGGTAAATATGACGTACTAAATATGTATTAACAGCTTTTGTAAATACCCATATTGGTGCCATTAAAAATCTTTGTATTTGTCTTTTATTTTCTCCTATATGTATGTCCTGTAATTTGCTGACCCAATTAAATTTATGCCAGTCAACCAATCTAAACTCACAAACAACCAACCATAATGCACAAGCATATAAATCCTTTCACAGTTTGGTCTGCGAATGTTTATAGTTTACTTGCTTGATATTGTAGATTACCAAATTTGGGGGAAAATATGATAAGTGGGTAACACTGGCTGCGAAAAAGAGATGCCAACAAAGTGGTTACTTACACCGCGACCCGCTGTCTTTAGATTATTGGTCTTTGTATAAAAAATGCTAAGTATTATTAATTTTCCATTTAAAAGTACGAAACCTTTTACTAACCCTTAATAGAGAATATTAACCTATGATTAAAAACTCACTAATTACTTCATAGACTTATACTACATACTTACGTAATATTATAACAGTGAATTACTTTCATCTTCACCGCTTTCATCAGAGGTTTATTCTTTCTTTAGTACATAAAAATAATTTACCTAAATTCACCGAAGTCTGTGCATTTCAAGAAAAGAAGAAAAAAAAATATTCAGACCAGACTAGTGTTTAATTTCTCTATGGACCAGACCTTGTAGAACCGTAGAATAGTCATAAACCCCTATAGCGTTGCAGCTGACCTTGGGTTTTTATCGAATTGATTATAGAATCACCGTTTGCTATTATTATTATTTTGCTATAATAAAACTTATCTAACAGCTTTAATTTAATACTTGCGGCGTATAATGAGCTTACCTACTTGTACCATAAGAATAAATAATACTACCTTGTACCTACTTGTCAAAAATATATACATTATAAATAATGTAGCGCCTGTGAAATGGTAAAAGCAACTTTATTCAAGACTTAAAAATGGAAGGTTTAAGTATATTTAGACTTGCCGTTTGTCTTAGCTGGCATTAAGCAAGTGCAAAATGGTTGTATAGGCATAAGAATAAATAATAATTACATAGAACGGAAACTCCCACTCCGGACATATAGTCCTCCATGCTGGCAAAGTGCGGATTGGTCCATACATTATTTCCCTCTTTTCATTTTCACGGAACAAATGGCTGAAGCCCTTTCTTTGCGACCCACTGCTGGCAAGGGTTTCTTTCCATAATTGGGAAAGCCTGGATCTTACTCCAAAACCCTGTTCCAGTGAAGGTTGGTGGAGATGCCAGAAAACATCCGCTGTCGGAACGCCCATAATTAAGGCATCCGACGAGGTTTACCGACAAGTCTGACAAGGTCCGACGACGGCTTAATATTATATCCTCCGAAGCACCAAGACAGGCATGATATTAAATTATCGGTCACCATCTCATCTAAAACCTTTAAACGAGCAATTCTTGTATAATATACCTAAATGTATTTTTTGAATCTTGGAAACTTTGATGAAATTTAGTAGGTACCCTGGTTTCGGGGGTGATAAATCGATCCAGTTTGGTTTTATTTTTAGAAATTTTAAATTATAAAAAAATATTTTCAACAATAATCAACGTCTCTTCCTGACATCTATTGGAGAATATTAATAATATTGTGGCGTAGAACGTCGTCAAACGCCATCCGCCAATCCGACGTTCAAAGAAAATTACAAGGACAATGTCGATTTGAAAGAGCTCTATAAAAATTTCGGTCATTGAATTAAAGCTTATTTGGCTGAATGGTTACGTGGACTGACTGCGAGCTAGAGACCCGAATTCAAACCTCAATCAACAATATTATATTGCGTTTATTTTTTATTTTTTGTGTTTTTTTTTTCTATTTTTATTGGGAGCTATTTCAAATGGCGTTGTTAAGCAACTCTAATCAAAAGAGTGTTTCGTATGAAGTTAAACCAAGAAAATAAATTGTTTTTATCCGAGCAACGATCGATCGTCCAGGTACTTTCATCTTACTACCGACCGCGCTTAGCAAAGCAACGTAGATCGCTTGCGTTAAACGCCAACCACTGGGCCATTCGCGCTTCTTAATATCTAAACACTGTAGGTACTTTATTGAAGTCTGTCCTATGCGGGTATCAAGAGGAACAAACAACATTTTTCTAGTTTGTAAGCTTATGAAATAAATATGACGAAAATAATGAAATTGATGGCGATAATGTAAAAATCAGCCACCTTCATGGGCATACCCAGGTTCTTGTTCAGGGGGTGGAGGCAGGTTCTAGTTCGGGGGGCGGGGGGGTCAGCTGCCACATAGTGTTAAGTGGTCGCTGCAGTCCATGGACATCTATATGTCGCAGTTCGATCGTATAATTCGCCATATTACATTATGGCTAGCCGTTTGGTAAAAGACGTCCCTGATTTAGAAAATGGCTAGCTGTAATGTACCCGTAATACGGAGAAATCCGACTGCGACATATACACAACTACAGCTTTTAGGCTGCAAAAGCAATGTGTCCGAGCGATGTTTAGAATGCCTCAAAGTTGCAGACCGCTCTTTCCAAAGATCGAAATATTGACACTTCCATGTCTATATATTTACGAGGTCTCAGTTTTCGTTAAAGAGAATATAAAAAACTTTAATATTGAATATACCAGACGTCCACTAAAGACGAGAAATATATATAATGTAATGCCCACCAGCATTTCAAAGAGCAAATTTTTCAAGAAAAGTGTTTATGGTATGGCACCCACAATATTTAATCATTTGCCAGGTGATTTAAAAGACCTCAATCCTGCAACTTTCAAATTGCGACTTAACAATATTCTAATAAAAAAATGTTAAGTATTATGCTATAGACGAATTTTTAAAGGATGCAATGATATTATGATTTTATGTAAGCATGACATGACAAATACATATATAATAATTATTAAATATTTCATCTAATTTTCCTGACTATGCTGCATATGTTTTAATAATTTTCTTTATTTATTTTTTTATTATGATTTATTAATTTGTTATGTGATGTTGAGTGACTTTCGGGTGTGTATATAATAATATGTTTGTCAAGTGTGTAGGGACAAAGGTTGAATCAAACGACTAAAAAAGAAAGAATTATATATTATTTATATCACAATCACATTCACACACTATAATATATAAAGACAGAAATATATAATATACATAGATAGACAATAGAAAGGAAAGAACATCGAAATATGCTAGGCCGGAAGGAATACTATAACAATTGATAAATAATAATATTATTATGTGGACCTAACATGTGTGTCTGTACCCGTGCAGTGTCCGAGAGTCACTGAGGCATAAGAATAAATAATATTATTTATTCTTATGACTGAGGTATATAACAAGGTAGGTACTCTGTGGTCACTGTCGGGCCGGGGGAGGTGATGGCGCGAGGCGGTGAGCCTATCGCCGAGTCAGCTCCCACATGTGACATTTGAATATCTTGACATATATGTTAAAATTGGTAAATTAAATTTGTAATTGCTATTAACATAATTTCTAAATGTAAATATTGCACGCCTATAGCACAATATAGATATAAGTATAATTACACGACGTGCAACCGTACGATGATCTTTCCAGGGCCACTGGCTGCACGGTTCGATCTTACAGTCTCGCCGTCCACAATCCCAGAAGTTCGGTATTAGTGGCCTCTTATGATCAAGCATATTCTCAATGCCGTAGCTCATATTCTCAATCCCAAGCTATAGGGGCCATAACATTAACTATCACTTTAAATTCTATCAAAATCCGTAAAGCGTAGGTACAGGTTACCAAGATTACCTGGAATAATCATACAAACATACATAAAAACTGTATTTTTATACTTACCATTCGTATCAGACAACTACTCATTCAATTACAAGACATCAGAGAACTTAAGTGCAATTCCAGTCTCGACCTTCAAGGTCTGCAAAAAATAGATATCTACTAATATCTAAGTATCTAAGGAAATACGAACAAAGTCTCCTTTGTGTACATATTTATTAATGTGTTGTTAAACTTTACCAAATGTTAATGAAAGTCGAGTGGTTTAGATGATGAATTCCCAAGCCAGATTACATTCAAATCTAAGTGCGAAGCTCTTGTGCTTTCAAGACAGTCACTCCGAAAAAAAGCAAGAATCTTGGGATTTCATTAACATTGACTGGGCTATATTGGATTTGGAAGTAGCTGTGCCCTGTGAATGGGCTTTCCTGGCAATTCAAAATGCACTTTTATTCTAATTTCCTCGTTTATTATTTCAAACCGATTGAGTGGGATTTAGGCCATAGTTCACAACGCTGGCCAAATACGGGGTGGTTATGATTTTTTTTTGTATCGGGGAGGAATCCTAAAAACGGTACTCGACACCTTGGGAGAGATACCGAGTTATGTGAGATTTTTACTGGGCTGAAACCTCCCTGGTGGTCTACCTTGGGAGAACTCCGGGATGTCCAGAGAAACACACCGGTGTCCTCCACACGCGGCGTCTCAAAACGAGCCCATCATCCGGTGATTTGATGAGGTGATCCGGGCATGCGGCCACGCACACACTGCCTTGCTTCCCGGGGCCGCTAAGTAGACAGTGGGAATTCCTACTGTCGCCACCCGCAATGAGAAGCTCCCTTTTAATCGCTTCTTTCAAGCAGATACCGGAACTATATCCTTAATCATTAGAAACTACCAGGACTTGATCGCCATGTGCTTCCATGTTCTTACTCATAGAACAAACGGGGTATCGTTGAGTTCCGGGGAGACCGGTGTTACAATTATAACCACTAGGCTGTCACTGATTGTTATTATTACAATAGTATTGATGAACTAAGTCAAGGTTACCCAGTAACAACAATGCCATACTTACGTAATAATCCGTTTTTAGTTGCTTTAAATAAAATCAGTCGTGACCAATTCCTCTATCTCGATTATCTATAAAATAATTAGCCATGTAAATTGTTAGCACATTAGCAATATTCAATTGAACTATATTGAAGTATAGATATTTCCGGGTTAGGTATTGTTAGGCTTCATAATTTTCGTGTTAACCAAAGCCAAAATATTAATTAAAGAATTCTAACTTATTTATTTTGAAAATCGATAATATCGATAGGTACATCATTTGATATATCATTCAAGTTATAATCGATAAAATGTTTCTCGTACGGTGTCTGTGCCGATGGCGTCATTCTGGCGGTAGACATGAAATTGTGATGTGAATACGTTTGAAGAGCTAAATTCAGTTGATTAAAAAGTGAGTCAAATTGTCTAATGTGGTTTTATTTAGAGTCTTAATAATCATCGCTACAGTGAGAGAAGGATATCTTACATTACAGTATATACTATTTATTTAAGAAATGGCAGCAAATGAGTATTAAGGCCACGTGGTGTTAGTTGGTCACTGCTTATAAACATCTAAATCCTCTCAAGAAAGCTTGAGTCTTCCCTTATACAGTTTTTGGAAAGAAGTTCCTTACGGAGCGTTGCGGAGAGGTACCCTAGCCGGGAAAAAACCTTCGTAACGAGAGATTTTTATGTATAGTCTATGTATGATGGTTATACAATGCCTAATGTATAGTCTAAGTGATGACTGGTATTATTATTATATATTTTTATAAATCATTGTAGATAAAATAAAGGTGTTAAGATAATTTTGTAAAGTAGGTATTTTCTTTGCTTTTTATCAATAAAAAATCATAATTAAAAATGTATACCCGAAATAATTATTTTCTTTATGCCTCGAATAGAACTTAAAATTAATATTTTTATTATAAGGAACTTCGTTTTAATACGGTGTCCTACGACACCACATGACTTTTTTATTATATAATATTTTATTAATGGCATGGCATCTGTGCATGTTGCCAATGTAACGAGAAGATTTTTATGAAGTCGGTTTTTTGCTCTTTTTGTTGAAACCGGGCCCCTATAATAAAATCAAAGTCAAATCATTTGGTAGTCATTGCAGTCAAGTCAGACTAATATCCAAGTGAAGTGATGGATATTTTACTAAAAATGTCCGATTGAGTTTTCGCGTCAAGCAGAAATAATATATTTGGCACTGTAAACCCGTATTCATTAACAATACTATGAGGTCCATGTTTTAAATACTTGATATAAACGAATTTTACATGTAGGTATAGACAGTCGAGCCATCAGCTGTCACCCCTCCGTCTTACGAATATTCGATCAGGCCACGTGTCCTGACGCGAGTTTAACATTTTTTACCCATCCCAAAAAAAGTGCACAACGCCGCTAAATAAGTTTTCACTTCAAAAATGTTAACGTCACCCTTGAACTATTAGCCGCTGCTGCTTTTGATTTCGTTCATAATCGATTTTATCAATTCACTTTGCACCGCTGACCGAGTGACCACACAGACTTGGTTGTCGGGTCACGCGAAGTTTGTTGTGCAAAGCAACAAGTCACTTTATGCAATGTGTATGACATAACGGAACTGCCATACTCTCTACTCACAACGGATCTGTCTCTCGGAACGTCCAGCGAGTAGCATGACAAGAGTCAAAAACTGTTCTAAACCAATCAAAACACTTTTTTGCAAAATAGCACATGCGCAGTCAGGCGCGGTCCCAGGGGAAGGGGGTTGGTCACAGGAGACATGACCCCCAAAATCCATCAGTCATGAGTAGATGGAAGGCGAAACAAGCCAATTTGGGACACCTTTTCCCCCAAATTTCTTAGGGACAAAAAATTGAAGGCTGATCCGCTAGTGCCACTGTATGCCGGACTGTGAATCAAAATTCGGGTGATTTTATATTAACATTTATTTTTCTTTATTTACATATTTAGATGCAGTAGCTGATGAGCAGGCCAGTGTTTCAAGTGACAGTTGCAGACCACAGACATGCAAACAACCTCAGGCAAGCCTGACGAGGTCTCTCAGTGCTCGTCAACGCAAATGGTCATCTAAACGAATACTAGAATAATAAAAGTAACTGTATTGTTCGTTCGTTTCGTTTTATTTTATGGAATCGGGGGGAAACCTTCAAAAGGTACCCGGCGCCTTGGGAAAGGATACCGGGTTATGTGGGATTTGTACCGCACTAATACTCTCTCGGTAGCCTGCCTCTACGCCTGGAGGACTCCGGAATCTCCAGTGGAACGCACCGGTGCCCTCCACGCGCGACTCCCCAGAACGGGCCAATCTTCGGGAGAGCAATGTGCTCTCCTGCACCTTCCGATGTTCATGGCGGCATGCGGCCACGCACACACCGCCGTCCTTCCCGGGGCTGCTCGCTGGACGGACTCCCACTCTCACTGCCCACAACCCGGAAGCCCCCGTCGCCTCTTACGATCAGGCAGGGGTACCGTAGCTCTATTCTTAATCCCGAAGCTACAGGGACTATAGTAACTTAACGTGAATAGATAACTTGGTAATAACTTCTATAGATACAAATAAAATTTCTCCGGCCTTCCAGTGGAAATGAGACAAGAAAAAGTACCTAGGCTAATGGACATGGGCGTACCGAGGGAGGGGGGGATAGGGCAAGGGGGTAGCTGTCCCCCTCTTGGATCAAGGTCCAGATTCAAGAATCCCAAAAGATCTCCCAAACGACCTCCTGCTGTTTTCCTTGTATATTTAATACTTTGTGTATGTGTCTTCGACAGAGTGTACATGGAAGGACGCGCGGTAATAACCTGGGTCGTTTGTCCCCTCGGCCAAGAATCTGGGTACGCCAATGCTAATGGATATGATGTGGAGAGCTATTCAAATCTATTAACGGTAAAATAAATAGGAATTATAGTATTGACAGTACTTGAGCAAATAATGTAAAACATACTGGTTAGGGAGCGTATAGATGTACTGTAATAATGTTTATTTTTGATTTAATAAATATTTTTTACTGGCTTTATAAAAATCTCTACTCGAAACCGGACTGGTGCACTTAAAACATTAATCAGCAAATAGTTTTGTTCAAAATTTGCACACGTCAATGACCTTTAACTAGGTACATTTGTCCAGTGGTTGTGTAATAAGACAAACGTATTTGAGTTGTGTTTCAGTAGAAAAGCGCTTTCTCCTGCATATCACATTAAAAATCCAGAGTTTCCTAACAGCCAGGTGCGGTCGCAGCTTTCAATTTGGGGGAGGCACCAAGAAATTTGGGAGGGGGTCACTAAGAGATTTGGCGGAAGAGGTGTCCCAAATTGACTCATTTCGCCTTCCATCTACGCATGACTGATGGATTTTGGGGGGGTCATGTCCCCTGTGACCCGTCCCCCCGGGACCGCGCCTGCTAACAGCCCTAAGACCAGAGGCATAGAGGTAACTATACACTTATTCTATACATAGAAGTCTTTGATCACCTCTGAAAATGCTCTGTTAGATTTTAATTGAAGACATACATACATATAAGTTGATGTGAGAAATTGTACCCCAATTTTACATATTAACAACGTAACGTTTCCCACTCATAGTGCCATAGTATGTCGTGACTCGTAGGTACCATGGACATGAACATACATACACGGACACACACATACAAAGACATGAACACAAACATCCAGACCGAGATCATTTCAATCTCTGCTTCGTCCGACTGTGTAACCGGGACCACCGATTCGCAGTCTGACATGGTAAGGTAACCGCTGCGCCACTCGGATAGTCGGGAAAAGCCCGTGTAAGCGTGTATGGTTTGTTGAAATTTGAAATAGCGCCCGTGAAAATGCGTATGCGAAACAACACCCGTACTAAGCGAAAGGTATACGCATGGGCGTACCGAGAGGGGGGCAAGAGGGGAGGGGGGTAGCTCTGCCCCCTGGATCAAGGTCCAGATTCAGGGATTCAAGCAAGAATCCCAAAAGATCTCCCAAACGACATCATAATCCTATAAAGAATAAGCTAGATGTCCTTTTGTGTGCGTGTAACGTAGAAGGTATGACTTCCTTTTGTAATTCCCTAAAATTATTTTTACTTGACAACGCCTATTATGACATTGATGAATTTATTAATGATAATAATAAACCAATTGATTTAATTTATTAAATTAAATTTAATAGGTAATAATATGTAATAAAAATTTAGATTTAACTATGAGAACATTTAAAAAAAACGTCTGCCTCTCTCCTGTCTCAAATTGCAATGCCTCACAAGGCTCATATGTACAATGTATGAATGCAATAAAATATATGAAATGAAATGAAGGCTTTACGCGCGGTACCCAGCTTGAAAATTGCCCCTCCCCCCCCTCCCTTGACCAAAAACCTGGGTACGCCCATGGGTATACGTCCAGATGCGATAGTACCTAGGTAGCCAACACCCAAACTGACTTGCGCTTGTTTCTTTATAGGTCTATGTAGTTTCTGTTTGGCATCAGTAATGTGACGTTAATCCATTACTAATTAAAATTGCAAATAACGTAGGCAGCTGGTATACTCATAGATTTTTTATATACGTAGTCAAAGTCATAATAAATCTATGGGTAGTATTGATTAATAATATCTTGCGAATAAATGCAATGTCATCATCATCACGTAATGCGGCAGTAGTTACGACTTTTATCCGCATTGATTTATTTTTATTCGCTTATGAATGAAGCGAAATATAGACAGGTATCTATCTTTATAAGCCTCTCTTATTTATTTATTAATTTAAGTATCAAATTATTTATAATCTAATAGACCAAGGCCTTACAAAAACATTTACAAAATAATTACAGAAACATATCATCAATAAAATTTAGGAGGAATAAAGAGAACGTTAGATAGAAATAATTAAAATTAAATAATTATACAAAATATACAATTAAATTAAAAAATCTAAAAAATTAAATACATTACCAGTTAATAACAGCAAAAGATTGAAACAGTAGAAGATTATTACATCTCGTTGACTTTGTTTTTATTTTTTACCGACTTCCAAAAGGAGGAAGTACTGTATTCGGCTGTATGTATTTTTTTTATATAATATGTTCACCGATTACTCCGCCGTTTGTGGCCCGATATTCAATATTATTTTTTTGTTCATATGCTTATACTCCCGAGGTGGTCCCATTGTCACCAAATCAGGATCTAATGATGGGATCCCAGAGAAATCGAGGGGAACTCTCGAATTTTATAGGCACACACATTGATTTTCTTATACTTTCTGAAGCAAAAGAGATATTTCTGCATAGAAATCATCATCTCATGTTGCTGAGCTGATGATGTAAGGTACTGCAACAGTGAGGAGTTGAGAGCAAATTCTTTCAATAAATAGTTTTTTATTCGAAATCTCACATTCCTGAGGTGGTCCAACTGTCACCAAGTCAAAGTCTGATGAGGGGAGAAAATGATATTCATATTTTTATAACAGGCGTTTGTGTATAATTACCATCATATCATGTCGCTGAGCTGATGATGGAAGGTACTACGAACGGTTAGGAGTTGAGAGCAAATTCTTTTAATAAAATTATGCAAATAAATGTTTATTATTATTATTAAATGTTTTTTTTATCGAAATCTTACACTCCTGATAAATTTAATTGCCTGTATATATTTATAAATGATTTATTTATTGTTCTGGTATTTTCGGTTTCAGGTATTCTTATAGATTTAAGTAAAAAGATTATATAAGTAAGGTAAGGGGGTAGCGGAGCTAGTATATGGTACGCTATTTAATTAGTTATTACTATATAAATATTCATATATATTGTATGTACAGCTAAGCAAACAGGTAAAGTATGTTGTCTCGCATATTTGTGTAGAAATCTATACTTATATATAAAGCTGAAGAATTTGTTTGTTTGAACACGCTAATGTCAGGAACTACTGGTTCTAATTGAAAAATTATTTTTGTGTTGGATAGTCCATTTATCGAGGAAGGCTTTAGGCTATATAACATTAAGCTGCGATCAATAGGAGTGAAGCATCAGTGAAAAATGTTGCAAAAACGAAGAAAATCCGTACGACTTATTAAATAAAGCTGAAGAGTTTGAACGCTCTAATCTCAGGAACTACTGGTTCGAATTGAAAAATTCTTCTTGTGTGAATAGTCTAGTTATTGAGGAAAGCTATAGGCTATATAGGCTATATAGCTTGTGTGGAAGGCAAGGGGAAACCACCACACTATTTTCCCATGAGAGTCGTCATGAAGGTACAAAATGAGAAACAATGTAGGCCCTACGATCCGCTTAGCAACCGGCGCCGCCCTGCGTCCGGGGCAGACGGTGTGAAATTGGCTACCGGCCATGTTGATGTAGGAGACCAGGCATCGCATGGAAAATGGACTACTGGAATCTCAACACCCCTGAAAATGCGTAATACCCAAAAGATAGGTACTTGGAATGTGCGCGGCTTACTTCAACCGGGTAAACTGTCAATTTTGGAAAAGGAGATATCCAGATGCAATTTAAACATCTGTGGCCTAAGTGAGACCCACTGGAAAGGGAATGGGCACTTCCTGACTGAGTTGCATGCGATCTACTTTTCTGGGGGAGAGGACAGCAGAACCGGTGTGGCTTTTGTCTTACCTAACAAAATTATGCAGTAATTGCTCGCCTAATTGCTCTTATATCCCACGCCAGCAAAATTTTACTGCATATATTAAACGAAAGACTCAAATCCTTCCTGTCCAGAGAGATCGCTCCGGAACAAGCTGGCTTTGTAAAAGGGAAAGGTACCCGTGAGCAAATACTTACGGTACGTCAAATTATTGAAAAGGCCAGAGAATTCAATAAACCCACATTTATCTGTTTTGTTGATTTCTCTAAAGCGTTTGATTCTGTTAAGTGGCCAAAGCTCTGGGAGGCTCTCCTAGCAATGGGAACGCCTAAACACCTAGTGCACCTTCTAAGGCAGCTTTACGAACGCGGAACCGCTTCCGTAAGGGCAGATGATGTCTTATCCGATCCCTTCCACCCAAGTGCTGGAGTTCGTCAAGGGTGCATTATATCGCCTTTGTTATTCAACATCTACACCGAACTCATTATGAGGATCACCCTTGACAACTGGTCAGACGGAGTTAACATAGGAGGCTATAAAATTTCAAACCTACGGTATGCCGATGATACCACCCTATTTGCGACAAGCTCCGAGAACATGGAAACACTCTTGGCCACGATGGAAACTGTTAGCCTCGAATTCGGCCTAAAGATCAACCGTAGCAAAACAAAAATGATGATTATCGACCGTGTCAATAATAACTTACCCGATGTCACGAAAATTGCGAGCTGTGATGTAGTTAACTCATATGTCTACCTGGGAGCACTAATTTCAAATAACGGTGGCTGTGTCGACGAGATCAAGCGACGCTTGGCTATGACAAGAGCGGCCATGGACAAGCTCAAGGTAATATGGAGAAACCGAAACATAACAAAAGCGACAAAAATTCGACTTGTCAGAGCACTAGTGTTTCCCATATTCCTATACGCTGCTGAGACCTGGACATTGAGAGAGAGCGAAAAGAAACAAATAGACGCCTTGGAGATGTGGTGCTGGAGAAAAATGCTCGGGATATCGTGGACGCAGTTTAGGACCAACGAGTCCATTCTTCGAGATCTCGGCATCAAGCAGCGTCTATCTTCCATAGTACAGGCTCGGATCCTTACCTTCTTTGGCCATGTTTCGCGACAAGGAGATGTCTCCGTGGAACGCCTTGTAGTTCAAGGAAAAGTGGAAGGCACTAGACCACGCGGTAGGTCACCGATGCGCTGGACCGACCAAGTCAAAGCTGCTATTAATAGTCCTCTCTATGAGTGCGCTAGGATAGCGGCAGTTCGGGAAGAGTGGCGACGGGTAGTAAAGCGTGCTACAAACCTTCAACAGACGACCACGACCACTCTGTCAAAAGTGTAGCGACTTAGAAGATAGGCTATATACCCTCATGTTATGACTAATACCAAAGTCAACGCGGACGAAGTCGCGGGCGGCCGCTAGTATTAGTATACATGAAATCTAATAGAACTTTGTACGTACGGATCACTTGCTGATTAATATACTTACCTACCATCATAATTTATAATGCTGCGACTATTGATCTGGACCCGCTTCGCTTGATTGATTAATTTAGTTCGATTAAAATTAATTATTTCCTCCTTGCAAGTTAAAAAAATAAGCCTCCTTAAATAAGTATTAATTAGTTAATTAATAATTATCAGTTAATTTATCAAATAATAGTTGCAACAGCTGACAAAAAAGCAGATTTCAGAAGATAAGATATCACACAGAAATCGATACACTTGTAGCGACCTTCCGCTACTCATCAAGAGAGGGCACCATGGGTATTCCTGAATCACGCTATCGAAGTTTTCGGAAAATCCTACCATATAATACAAGCTCCGTATTGAGTCAGTTGGAGCGCGGCCGCTCCCCGGGCATGACCACCTCGCCCGGCGGGAGAATTCCCTTTGCCAAACACTGATGATGATCATCAAAATTGTTAGGGTACTTCATAAAGTGCTAGAAAAAGTAACAAAAGTAACGATCGCCTTCGTGACCGTTCAATCCCCACCGTACCACCGGCCATGCCACCAGTGGTACAGTGGGGGGGACTTTATTATTCCTCGCGATACCACCACGCAGTTATACAGGTGGGTTTAACTCAAAAATATGTCCATTTGAGGTAGGAAGTTAGAGGTCTTTAAGTGATGTATCTTTTGCAATTTCAGATGGTTTCTACGTCATTTTGTTATATAATCGTATTCTTATATTATATATATACATTATACATGTGTATGTATGTAAATTTAGTCAAAAAGTAGGTCTTCATATTTTTTAATATTTCTCCTTTCCTAATAAAGCCATTTTGTACTATCAGCTATTTCGTAGGTGATCGAATAAAGAAGAAATATAAAATTTAAACCTACTTTTTTTCAAAATTTAAAGGGTTATGTGGGATTTGACCTCACTAATACCCCCTCGGTGGCCTGCCTCTGAGCGTGGGGAGGAATCCGGGATCTCTAGTGGAAGTAGAACGCACCGGTGTCCTCCACGCGCGGCGCCCCCGAACGGGCCCATTTTCGGAGAGCAGATGAGCTCACCTGCACCTTCCGATGTTTACGGCGCGGCGGCATGCGGCCACGCACACACCGCCGTCCTTCCCGGGGCTGCTGGCTGGACGGATCAAGCTCCCACATTGCCCCGTCCCCGCCCGCCACCCCGGAAGCTCTTACGATCAGGCAGGGATACCGCGTAGCTCTATTCTTAATCCCGACTACTAGTCTGACTAATAACTGACGACTTACTGATTTTTCTGACTACTAAGTGATGCAAAAATTATACGCTGTATATATTAGACGCTGGCAATATGCACTGAGTTTGCGATGCCATTGAATAATGACCCTGAAGTTGCAAAGGCGATTTTTTAGGGATAGGAACGGATCTAATTTTCAACTTTTGTTCACCTTTCTAATAAAAAAACTTCTTGGATAGGTATGGGTAGATGAAATAATAAATAGGTTATTTATAGTCAATAGTCTCAGATCTTAGATAATAAGGAATAAGTTCGTGATAATGGTCACCTCGCACAAGGTTAGCTAAACTTTATACAATGTTATATAGAGCTCCACCGCTCAGTCTTCCACTTATAAAATGGGAGCAATCATGTAAGTCATTCGTTTTATCAAAAATAATATCTAATACATTTAATTTCTTGTAAACACCTTTATATTATCTCCAACAATTTTCATGTGCCCTGGGTTTCGGGGGTGATAAATTGATCCAGCTAGATTTTATTATTAGAATTTGCCGTTTTATTTTCAGCGATAATGAACTTAAATATTAACTGAGAAATATGACTCCTACTGACATCTATTAGAAAATATTAATAATATTTTGGCGTAGAACGCCATCAAACGTCATCAGCCAATCCGCCGTTCAAACAAATGACAATGTCGATTTGAAAGAGCTCTATAAAAATTTTGTCAATGGAATTATAGCATCCTTGGTCGAATGGTTAAGTAGGCTGACTGCGGAGCTAGATCTCTAGACTGGGTCGCTAGTTCAAACCTCAAGCAAGCATGTTGCGTTTTTTCATTTTTTGTAACAATTTTTTTATTGGGAGCTATTTCAGATGGCGTTGTTAAGTAACACTAAGTCAATGAGTGTTTTGCTTAAAATTAAATCAAGAAAATCATTTTTTTTATTCGAGCAACGCTCGGTCGTTTATACTTAAATGGAATAACAGACTAGCATGCAGGTCACGTGGTAAGAAATGTTCGCCAATGGACATTCAAACACGACCTGACGCAAGCTAGAGTCTTGCCTGTGGTCAATGCAGTTGCGCTGCTACTCCGAAGGCTGATAGTCGCCTCATGTAAGTCTGACCGGCAACTTCACCTTTCCACAGGAAAAAGGTACTTTAGGGTGTAAATGGGTGTAGCGGTGGCACTGCCCCGGTTAAAGTGTGAAAGTTCTACCATCTGTAAGATTTTCGAAGTGAAACTTCTTTAGTTTTTCTGACAACCGGTTAATCATGGAGAGCAAAATTTAAAAACATAATTTCGCACTGTTATTTTACTTCACAACACTCGTTTAACACGTTCACTGCTATATCGGGTCGAATAAACCTGATGCATATCCAGCACTCGGTGCGGCATGAAAAATCCCTGCCAACCCGTTGGTGCGGGATGGATATCTTCGGTCTTTCCAGTGGTAGAAAAGAGATAAATACTGTTTTGCAATTATCTCATCAAATACTATAAACATCTCTCAAAAAAACGTATCGGGTCGTTTCGACCCTATACCGCACCACGGGTAAAAATTATTCATCTAGTGCGTTTATCGGGTCGTAAAGACCCGATGACCGATGACCCGATAAACGCACTGGATTTTCATTGATTCTTCTAGTGAAGTGACGTGCGGAAGTGATAATAGACGGATTACAAATTGAGGATCTCCCTTGCAATCTGTAAATAAAAAATATGAAGAGGTCGAAAAGAAAGCTTTTGTTGTTAAGTGAAGAAGAAGGAAGTGAAAATGAAATGAAAGAGACAAAAAGGATGCCAGAAACGGGAAAAGGCTCTCTCAATAAACCAAGTAAGAATATCCAAAGTCTACCAAATATTTACACTAGCCCGTCAACAGGAAACAAATTGCAAGTTCTTCAAATAGTCGCTCATACACCATCCAACAAAATTCTTCATCAAAATATCCAAATATTAGAAAACACCATTATCAAACCTGCTTGCAATAATATTGACCCTAAAACTATTAAAGATGATTCTCCAATATCTAGTGATGATGACCTGACTATTTTTTCAATGCCTAAAAATTTGATAAAATCTTACATTGTGTCCTAATCACATAATAAGTAAATTCTTTTTAACGATATCGACTTTTACCTAATAATCCTGTACATCACTAAAATTTCATCGACATATTTACTCGCTGGTGCTGACATCAGGTCTTAAAGATCCGATAAATTTAATCTCATAAAACTAACGATTTATTAGTCAGATTCATCTCCTGCCATAAATCTATGTCTTTCAATTATTAAAAAACACGTTGCTATGAAAAGTATACAATTTACATTTAAATTGACCTAGAAAAACACATATAAAGGTGAGTAAGTAGAACAGGTCTTTTAGACCCCATAACGCACGCTAGGATAGTTAATCAAAGGGTCGAATAGATCCGATATAGCACCGACTAAAAGTCATATAAAAAGCTTGCCGCAGTGAACGTGTTAATTAACCTATATCTATCTATCTATTATATAACAAAATGCCATCAACTTTATCCGGTATAACTCAAAAGTACACCAAGAAAATGAAATTGGAACAAGAGAGCACAACATGGTATTTTCCGACTTCCCGCCATACCCCTAAAATCTAGTTCCGTTACATTTTTTTTCTTTCTATTGTGGCATCGCAAACTCTGCATATTGCCAGCGTCAAGTATAATTTTTGCATCACGTTTTTGCCAGTTTCGGTGAAACTGAATTATGTCAGTCAAGTCAGTCAGACATTCAAGTAAATTGCTTCTTTACCAGAACGTGAACAATGGAATTTTGGAGGCAAGCCGAAAAACATATTTTCGCACTGTTATTTTAATTCACAACACTCGTGCACTATAATTAACCTATATCGAACAAAATACCATAAAATTTATCAGATATAACTAAAATACACCAAG
The DNA here is from genome assembly GCA_911387765.1 of Pyrgus malvae. Taxonomy (NCBI): domain Eukaryota; kingdom Metazoa; phylum Arthropoda; class Insecta; order Lepidoptera; family Hesperiidae; genus Pyrgus; species Pyrgus malvae. The sequence continues at coordinate 14,037,334 of OU426971.1, read as the reverse complement.
AAATAAAAATAAAACAAGAGCACAATATTATGTATTTTTCGACTTCCCGCCAAAACTCTCTTCCGTTACATTCAGGATCTTGAATGTATCGTTGTGTATTTAGTTAGTGATGTGCTGGATCGTTAACAATGTATATATGATACGGTAGTATTTTAGTTATGGTAAAGTAGGTAGTAACAGTAACTATTAAAATTAATAATGTAAAAGTTCCACCAATAAGGTACGGCACGGATACTGATCTTTCTTCTCTCTCGAATATTTGCGGATATCTCGGGTATCCGTATTATCTGACACAACACTAGATAGTTTTCATAGATATATTGTAGAATAATATTATGTAAATAGCCTATCATCAGTCTGTACTAATATGAACAGATGTTGACTAGCTGTGAAGTATAATAAATTCATCAATTAATTGTATGTACAGATATACCTATGTACATTTCAGTCGATGTGTGACGCGTTGTTAATTAATAATTAATACGGTCTTTTTTGTTAAGTGATTTGTTATAAATAAGTAATTTGTGGTGTTTAATTACAAAATTTAAATTAAATTTTAATTATTTGATCCACCCATCAGGCTTTCATAGCCTGGACATAATCCTTCAATAGCGTACACCACTCCATCCGTTTCTACGCCTTTTGAATCCAGTGACTTCAACGGGTTGATTACTTATATTACATAAGCATTTTTAAAATTTTTAGAAGCAATTTTATTTAATAATTTTCTCTATTATTATTATAATAAATTAAACCTATTAATTATAAGTAATTCAGCCCGACTACGCTCGGGTGATTTCGGTTTATATGATTATACCAATCAATATAATTATCCCATGATAACGGTACATTTCCCGGGATAAAAAGCCCATGTGCTATTCCAAACTATATACTATCTGTACTAAATCGTCCGGTCCGTTCATCGGTTCTTATCGATAGCTATACGAGTATCTTATTTATTTACTAGCTGTGCCCGCGACGTCGTCCGCGTGAAATAGACTTATAGATGAGGAACGGATTATTGTTTCCAATTTTGAAATCGCTTATAATACAATTTTAATAAATATTTAGTAGATACCTCCTCCTAAGTCCTTACAATCCTGACTGTACTCCACACTTACTATCCACTTTTATCGTGCTATCATCAGTTATAGTACATGTTCTGTTAAGTGTGTCTATGAAATGAAATAAGAAACATAAAAATTTTCTTCACCAATGCCGTAAAACAAATAAAAAAAAAATAAGAAACATAAATGACAATTTTGATAGCTGCGTCAAAATGTTAATAAACAAACACATAAAGTAAATAACTTTGTAAAGAAATAACAAAGGAAAAGCAAAGTATAAGAATAAAACAAAAGGATATAAGTTATAAAATATGATAATGGACGTGAATGAAGTAAGTAATAACACTACACGGCACATTTCATTTGCTTCCCGTGGGAATGAGATATTTTCCCACGGTAAAAAGTAGCCTATGTCCTTTCTCAACGGCCTTTCTATGTTTATTCCAAATTTCATCAAAATCGGTTTAGTCGTTTAAGCGTGAAGGAGTAGCAGACAGATAGACAGACAGACAGACAGAGTTACTTTCAAATTTATAATATTAGATGGATTTATTCATTTATGTACACACAAGTTGAGAGAAAAATACAAAAGAAAATAATACACAAGAAAGTTTGTACAAAGATACTACTTCTTTCCATTGGAAATCTCTTATATTTATTATCTTTGGATGGAACACGAGTGTGATATGTTGCGAGTTTTTTGAAGACTTCAAAAAAGGAGGTAAGCAACTACGATATTCGGCCGCATGTGTTTTTTTTATATATTCACCGATTTCTCCTCCAATTGTGGTCCAATTTTCAAAAGTCTGTGTTTATTTAAAAAAGCGTAGTTTTGAGTCACCAAGTCAGGATCACCTGATGGAAAAGTCGAGGAAAAGTAAATATGATTAATATTAATAATTGGCATGATACTTTTTCTTGAGAATGATAACTCTCTGATGATGACTCTCTAATAATGACTAAAGATAATGACTTCTGAATGAGCGCTACCTACATATTGAGTCAGTGCCCATTCAGAACGAAAGACACTTTACGTCATTTTATTAAGGGCAGGGCTTCAAAATAGTGAATTTAATTACCATTCGCAAGAAAAAGTATAATAATAGGTATGCAAATTAGCAATAATTTATTTCTTTTTGAAGCCTGTTTTAATTTTTTGTTTAGAATCAATTTTTAAGTCCTTTGCCTACTAAAAAATTGTTGTCGGAATGGTTTTTAAACATGCAGATTTATGACAGTATGATTTACTCAAACCACACGTAACAAACAGAAGAGAGGGATGTATGTCGTAACCGCGTCCGATGCACGGGACAGTCGATTAGCCGCCGAGAGAGAAATCGAGCGTCGACACTTTCCCCGCACTACGCTTGCGAACAATGGCGTGGTTTCGCGCGGTTTTATATCACAGACTATAAATCGTACCTTGAACGTATTTTTTTTAATTTTTCACGTGAAGCCAATATTTTAAAGTTTTTGAATTTTATTACTGTGCGTGGTAATTCTTATCCAGTGATAAATATGATGACAATAAGAGAGAAGAGAAAGCCAGACGTGCTGCGGTATGGACGGAAATAATTTAAACTTTACGTAAGTTATGACAAATATTGTCCTACCCATATAAAATATTCCAAAAATGTAAAGATATCGGACCCAGTGATTTACTATACTACTACTATTACTATGATGTTAATAAAAATTTATTATTATAACTGTCAAAGCGTGTTAATCAATCCAGTAATAGTAGTGCAATAAAGTTTAGAACATAGATGAAGTATGATCTCGAATTGGACAAGTAAAGATCAGATAATGAGGGATCCCAAGATTTGATGTTTCTTACACTCTACAACAGAGGAAACAAAAAAGCATTTCAATATTTATTTATTTATAAATAATATAATTACTTACTTTGCAAAGAGATTTAGAGAGACATATTATTAGTGATGCGACAGGATTCCAATCTGTGATTCCAGTGATATAATTAGGTGAGTGGAGTCAGCAAAAATATATTATGCTAACGAAAGCAAACAGTTTAGATAGAGCAACAATATTCAAGATTCAGTCTAAAGACACTAGACTCCAACGTGGAGAACCCTAGTTCAAACCCGGGCGCCATCCTAAGATTAAAAAGTTTGATAAGTGCGTATTGTGCGTGCACACAGTGCAGCACAGTTAGGGAATCATTGAAGTCGCATGGTGGACTACGTATGGTCTGCGTGCCGCCAAAATGATTAAAGAAAAAAGTTTGCACGAAATATAGAGATCCGGCTCGTAGGACTAAAAATTTGGATATACTTTTGACTGTATTTATGAGTGTTACGCGTTCATCCAGGTCAGACAAATCCCGAAGAAAACTGAGTACGACTCACTTGCCCCTATACGAGGTTTCCCCAAATTCCTCAGGAAGGTCTCAAGGTATTCGAAGACTAATTGCTCCACACGCGGTGTCCAAATTTCACTAAACGAAGATCGATGGAAGAATCGTTGAAAATGTGCGTGAATCTCTCTGTCTCTCTGGAGTCAAGAGTCATTCCGGAGACCTGTGCCGGGTGCCAGGTTATATAAAACCGAATCAAAAAATTATCTGGGACATGATGATTGTAGCCCAAGTATTTCTACGTAACTAACGAACCTCTCGGATATTTTATTTAATACATATTATGTAAGCCGTAGGATAAAATTACACTCGAAACAGGTCTTAATTATTGTGAACTAAATTGTGAGTATCGGTTGCCGAATCAAATAAAGTAAGTGCTCAGCAACAAGTGATACGTATAGTGATGTACTTATTTTGAAAATATATAGGTACTTGTGTTGGAAAATTTATAGGTACTTGGAATCAGCTCCGAAACTACTATTCTAATTTTAATCACTTACGAGAAGCTGAAGTATAAGGGAGGAACATAGGAAATAATTTATCCAAAAATATAAGATTATATTCTCGGTAGATAATAGTCGTTACCTAAACCTTGAGGAGGCCTTGAGGACGGTTTGAAAACATCCGGCCCTTGGTAGACCATTAAACCGCATCTCCACCAACCCGTACTGGAGCAGTGCGATGGATTAAGTTCCAGGCCTCTCCAGAATGGGAAGAGATCTGTGCCCAGCAATAAGACGCAAAAAATTTGTAGCTTGTAGCCAAATACTCATTCAGTCTCAGAGATCATGTATCCACTTTTTGACGTGACAACGTCTAATAAATCGACTTAGATACGATTACGATTTACGATATCGATTTACGATGAACGCCGGCTACATGCCCGAAAAAGGATGACTCATTGTAACGTTACGCTGTGGTTACGCTTTGAGCGTTCAGCTTGCGCCGTTCGTCGACTGTTTATAAAGTGAAGTTTAGTGAAGTAAAAAGTTAATGTGGTTTTCATTGTTTTTTTTTTTTCAATTATGGCATCGCAAATTCTGTGCATACTGCCAGCGTCAAGTATAATTTTTGCATCAATTTTTTGCCAGTTTCATTGAAACTGGACGAAGTAATAACAAAATCAGTAAGTCGTCAGTAATCAGTCAGTCTAGTCAGTCCAACATTCAAGTAAAGCGATGGCTACTTTACTAGAACGTGTCCGATGGAATTTTGGAGGCAAGCAGAAAAAACATATTTTAGCACTGTTATTCTATTTCACAAACACTCGTGCACTGTAATTAACCTATATCAAACAAAATGCCATCAACTTTATCCGATATAACTCAAAAATACACCAAGAAAATGAAAATAAAACAAGAGCACAATATGTCTTTCGACTTCCCGCCAAAAAAAACCCATTGTTTTGTTATGACATTGCGCGTAAACCGACTTTACACTCTTTACAGACAAAGCAACCAACAATTTTATGTATTTATTAAACTGCAAAATAATGACTACAACTCATAATTAAGCTTCCGTGTGTCGGTTTGTTTGTTTGTACCTAAGTGCGCTGAATCACGCAAGAGTGACGAAATGACACGGTTAGATGCGATGTGCGGGCTGATTCTGCAATAGTCTGCTAGTTCCCTACGGTCTTAGTAATACCAACCTGCCTCTATTCAAGGTGTTATTATTTATTCTTATGGCATTTTACAGACCGTTGAAAACATGTTTTAAGGGTTTTGTACGAAAAAAACAAGCAACAAAACCCTAATAATATAAAATGTATGCCAATGAAGAACTGGGTTGCGTTTCTGTGCTGGGAACCGGTCCCGCCACATTATTGGAGAGGCCTGGAACTGACTCCACCACGATGTTTCAATGTGGGATGGTGGAGAAATATAATGCCACACTGGATTTTTTGTTAGGTCCTAAAAAAGCTACTTTTTTATTTAATATGATTAAACGAAACAATTTGTAAATACCTATATGGGTATTTACACATATAATTTGAATCTTGGAAACGGCTCCAATGATTTTCATGTAATTTAGTGCCCAGGGTTTCGGGGCTGATTGATCCAGCTAGGTTTAATTTTTAGAATTTTTTATTCGAATTTTCATCGATAATCGACTTAAATATAAACAGAGAAATATGACTCTTCCTGACATCTATATAAAACTATTATACTTTTTAGTTGAAAGCTACTTCAGTAGATGGTGTTGTAAAACCAATCGTTTTTATCCGAGCAACGCTCGGTCATCCCGGGTACTGTTTTACAAAAATTTAAAAATTTACTTTTAATTGTACAAGTTATTCAAAAAAAGAAGAGGAATATTCCCCTTTCCCCTATCTCCAAAGCTGCTAAGGCTAGAAGGAATTAGAATAATTCCCTCGATGTACGGAATGTACGCGAGTTTTCCTTTTTATCCGGGTTTTTATTGCCTTACCATTAGGTACCCCAATCTTGCGAAAAAACTGTAATTGAATATTAAACGCAGAGATTTAAATCTTTAAACGTCATTTCAAAGTAGTTACATTTTTGTCAATTTTTAGCACCAGTTTAACCTCAAGCCTAAAAACAGATTTATAATTAGGTTATTGCCAGTTTTAAGAGAAAGAATTCACCTTGACTCAAAATGCAAATCATAAAAAAACATTATAAACTGTTAAATATGTTATTTATTTACCTGATTATCTGACAAATAAGGACATCTAGACTATAACGAAGTTATTTGTAAGTAACAAGTGCAGCGATGGCCGAGCGTTAAATTCTGCGGCCTCCAACACGGAGATACCGAGTTTGAACCTCCGGGCGCACCTCTGTTAAAGTAATTTGTTCATGCGTATTTATCGTTGCTCCACGGTGAGTGTAAATATTGTGATATTTAATTGATTGCGATGTTTTCCATTACCATGCATTTTTTTCAACCTTTTTCATGTCCCACTGCTGGGCACAGGTCGTCGCTCACAAGTGAGAGGGATTTAGGCCATAGTCCGCTGGCCAAAAGTGCGGATTGGTGGACGTCATGCCTTCGAGAAATTATGAATTTCTATCAGGCATAACTGGCGATGGAGAACATCGTAATCAATTAAATATCACGATATTTTCGAACACCGTGGAGCAGCGATAAATGCGCACATTACAAATATCTTGGTCAGAAGTGCGCGCCGAGGATTTGAACGCGGTATTAGGCGCGTCGGGGACCGCGGTTTTTTACCACACGGCCATCGCTGCTCTACCGTGCATGCCTGAGAGTAATTAATAATATCTCGAAGGCATGATCTCCACCAATCCGCACTTGGCCAGCGTGGTGGACTAATCTAAAAGGCCTTAATCTCTCTCACTTCAGAGATGAGATCTGTGCCCAGAAGTGGGACATTAGAAAGGGTTGACAAAAAGAAATCACAATTGCGTTTAGTACTGTTGCGTTTGTATATATTTTTTTCATATCTTGGTTCATTATCATAATTAATAAATACACCTTATGTTCTGGCGGGAACTGGAAACAGGGCCGTGTTCTTGTTTCATTTTATTTTAATTTTTTATGTTTATTTTTGAGTTATATCGAACAAAGTTGACGGCATTTTGTTTGGTATCGGTTAATGACAGTGCTCGAGCATTGAAAAATAAAACAACAGTACAAAAAACTTGTCATCTATAAAATTAATTACACGCGACATCGAGAATGCAGATATGACTATTTAATTACGAAGGGGATCTTTTTTAATGGGATCTTTATTAATATGCAGGTCATAATTCATAATTTCTTTATTGCAGTCATGCTTGTAATTAGGGTGTTACAATACATAGTGTTAGTATGAGCATGAACCCTGTAAGGGCGTCGCAATATTATAGGAAGTTTTACAATTTTATTAAATTTGTTAACATTACTAATTTATAAAATTATAGAATTACAAAATTTCATAACCTATAAAAAATTAAAATAATATAGATAAATAGATAGAGAATGTTACAATACAATTTTGATGTCAAATAATTCAATCGTTGGATATAAGATAATAATATGATCATGTTGGGGCTGTCTAATAATAAAAGCCGAGATAGAGAGAGCAGAGAGAGTTAACACTATTAAGAGGAGAAGGGACTCCTACACTGGTCCTGGCGCGCATTTCGAATTGAATTTCATCATTATGCGTTATGGAGAGGTCTAATTAATTCATGAAGGAATCCATAGTAACGTTTTCTTTTATCGTATTGCATTTCCAGCTTTTATTCTTGGAAGATTATTCATGGGAGAGATACCGGATTATGTGGGTCTCAATCTAGCAGCCCGCGGCTCCGAATGCCCCCTTTTAGTAGCCTCTTGCGATCAAGTAAAAGGCTAGCTGATCGCAAGGCTTGCTGACCTGTGGACACGGTAGAGCTCTAGACGGGCAAACCGAGCGCAAAGACACTACAAACATATCTTTTCTCGAAGGATTTCGCCAGTTTTTTGCATCCTCATAGAGATTCTATTTATATTAGACGAAATTCTCGGTATATGATATCAATAGTACACGTCTTATTTAACGTATAAAATTTCAATGCATTTACTTGATACTTGACATTTTATTGAGATCTGACAAAAACCGATTTCGTTAGTACTTTCTAAGTCCTAGCAAGCTAATATTTGGTATATTAATTACTTATTTTAAATACGCTAATGTCTGACGATAGCAAAATTTTGGCTAAGGTGTAGAGTTTGTGAAGTTAAGTGCTTATAGAGTTTATAGAGCTTATAAGGCGCGTAGAGTTGGAGGCTAAACTCTATATGAGATATCATAACTTTTTGATAGTGAGTGAGTTTTTGTAGGTGGTAGAACTATTATCGTTCGCCCGGGGAAGTTGCACCCACTTCTGCCGTGAACCAATTCTATTATGTTTCGGTGGAAAGGTGCAGTTGCCGGCTACACTTACATGAGGCGACCACCAGCCTTCGGAGTAGCAGCGCAACTGCATACGATCTCAAACAACACTTACCTATGTTTGCTTGAGGTTGTATCTAGATGTCCATGGGCTGCAGCGACCACTTAACACCACGTGGCCTGCATGCTCGTCTCTTCGCAGTATTTCATCTCAGCTACAGGGATTCTCATTTCCCTACCAGCTAATTCCTCGTGACCAGCTGTAGGAGAAGTTTAAAGTTTTAAGTTTTGTTAAAAGAGTTGACCATCATAATATTAACCCGGGAAGTAGTTAAATCGTAAAGCATAAATGACATGAATAATGACAGTTCTTTAAATAACTTGTGAGCACAGGAAGGATGCATTGTAGTTACAAATTAACATTTTGACCTTACGATGTTATCGAACCTTTTCCAAAATGAGTGAATCGGAAACCTATACTTCCTTATAAGCTTGAATAAGGCTACATATTATTGTGCTAATTTCATCAAGATGATTTCAAGTTTTTACCGACCGAAAGTCCCTGACAGATAGTGGCGTAAAAGTAGTGGTATAAAAGTAATTGTAAACCTATATACTAATACATACATATATAAAGCTGAAGAGTTTGTTTGTCTGAACGCGCTAATCTCAGGAACTACTTGTTCGAATTGAAAAATTATTTTTGTGTTGGATAGTACATTTATTGAGTCCACAGTCCAAAGTCCACACGGACGAAGTCGCGGGCGGACGCTAGCTCATTATATTATTGGTGTCCACTACGAAAACGTTGGAGTTACAGGTAGGCAATTTTTTGTAGGTCATAAGCACAAGTGATTTTAAGTGTTAAGCAATGTCGATTGCAGACAAAAGTTGTATGGCTGCAACCCTTTTTGCGTCCCACTGCTGGGCACTCTCCCCCTTATTGGGTAGGCCTGGAGCTTACTCCACCACGCTGTTTCAATGCGGGTTAGTGGAGGATAGCTGGCAAATTCTCAATTTTTTCATATATATAAACCTATCGAAAATGCATTTTTTGGAACGTAACAAAAATAATCTTGAGTACCACAAACGTAAGCAGAATGGGCAGCTAGATTTCAAATGACTAACTAAGCAATGACAGTCGAATTTCAACTCATAAGTGAACACTACTTAGTATTAATTAATAGATAAGTACCTGGACGCCCGAGCGTTGCTCGGATAAAAACAATTCATTTACTTGGTTTATTTTTATGCAAAGCATTCATTGACTTAGTGTTACTTTACAAATCCTTTTGAAATACCTAGCTCCCAATTAAAAAAAAATTGTCACAAAAAAAAACCGCAACCTGCCTACTTGAGATTTGAACCCAGGTCCCTAGCTCCGTAGTCGGCTTTCGTAACCATTCGACCAAGAAAGCTTTAGTTCCCTTGACGAAATTTTTATAGAGGTCTTTCATAATTATCGACATTGTCATTTGTTTGAAGGATGGATTGTCAAATGTTGACCATTTGACGGCTTTCTACGCCACAATATATTATTAATATTTTCCAATAGATGTCGGTAAGAGTAATTTTATATTTAACTGCATAAACATTTAAAAAAACGACAAATTCTATCAATAAAAATTTGTGGATCGATTTATCATCCCCGCAACCAGTGTACTAAATTTCATCAAAATCTTTGGAGCCGTTTCCGAGATTCAAAAAATATATTTAGATACATACAAGAATTGCTCGTTTAAAGATATTAGATAATATTACTATGAATGTATGATCCGTCGCATATCAGTTTTTTCTCGCATGCCTGAACAATGGCTGGTTATTTAAATAACATGTGTCAGTAAAATGTCAAATTGGTATTAATTAATATCTAAGTAAGCTATATTTGCAGTAATCAATCATAACAGTCATAAAATGCTCATACCCATAGATTTATTATAAATAGTAGCTGGACGCCCGAGCGTTGCTCGGATAAAAACAATTGATTTTCTTGGTTTATTTTTAAGCAAAACATTAATAGGCTTAGTGTTACTTAACAAAGCCTTTTGAAATACCTAGCTCCCAATTTTAAAAAATTGTCACAAAAAATAAAAAACACAACTTTCCTACTTGAGGTTTGAACCCGGGTATTTAGCTACGTAGTCAGCTTTCGTAACCATTCGATCAAGAAAGCTTTAATTCCACTGACGAAATTTTTATAGAGGTCTTTCATATCGACATTGTCATTTGTTTGAAGGGCGGATTGACGGTCGACATTTGACTGTTTTCTACGCTACAATAGTATTAATATTCTCCAATAGATGTCAGTTAGAGTAATTTTATATTTAACAGCATAAACATTAAATAAAACGACAATTTCTATCAATAAAAATTTTCTGGATCGAATTATCATCCCCGAAACCAGGGAACTAAATTTCATTAAAATCTTTGGAGCCGTTTCCGAGATTCAAAGAATATATTTAGATATATACAAGAATTGCTCGTTTAAAGGTATTAGATATACGAGTACATTAACGTAGTCATATAATAAATCTATGGTCATACCTGAATACTACCTAAGCTGTGTTCTATTTTAACGATAATTGAAGACGAAGAAAAAAACATAGACTGAGCCTGAACCCATTAAGTTTGGCATCGTAAACTCTGCATATTGCCCGTGTCAAGTATAGTTTTTGCATCACGTTTTTGCCAGTTTTGGTGAAACTGGACGAGTCATAATAGGTAAAGTCATTAAGTCGTCAGTAATCAGTCAGTCAAGTCAGTCAGACATACAAGTAAAGCGATGGCTTCTTGACCAGAACCCTACCAGAACCTACCAGAACGTAACCAACGGAATTTGGAGGCAAGCTGAAAAAAACATATTTTCGCACTGTTATTTTATTTCACAACACTCGTGCACTGTAATTAACTTATATCAAACAAAATGCCATTAAATTTATCCGATATTACTCAAAAATACACCAAGAAAATGAAAATAAAACAAGAGTACAATACGTCTTTTTCGACTTATCGCCAAAACTCCATCAGTCTATGTTCGCCACTCATCACTCGTATCTGTGACCAGACCATTACTGCTGGTTTTCAGTGTGGGCCGAATTAAAAAAAAATAATATTAACAAGCCTTTACAAAATACATTTTTTTCAACCTTTTTTTGGGCTACTACTACACTACTGGGCACAGGTCTCCTCTCATAAGTTAGAGGGATTTAGGCCATAGTCCACCACGCTGGCCAAGTGCGGATTGGTGGATGTCGCGCTTTCGAAGAATTATGAATTTCTCTCAGGCATGCACGGCGATGGAGAACATCTGAATTAATTAAATATCACGATATTTTCCATCACCGTGGAGCAGCTACAAATGCGCACATTACAAATTTCTTTGTAAGAGATTTGAACCTGGGGTCGGTCGCGTCAAAGTCCGCGGTTATTTACCACTCGGCCGCTGCTCAAAATACTTATCTCTAGTTTTTTGTCACACGTCTCTCAGATTATTAGCAATTGGCAAAAAGCACGTGCAAAAGTTTGCAAAAACTAACCATAAGATCAGGACACCACAAAAATGTCGTTTTTTGTACGTTATTTATCAATCATGTAAAAACGGAAAATTCTGATCGATTCACTGAGTCATTTGTTATTCTTTAACCCCTGAGCTGAATTGAAAATTTGCGCAAATTGAAGCCAATACAGGGTTTTTTTATCGATACACTTAAAATTGCATATAATATTACCGGACAATTCATTGTTATGTTCAGATTGTATATAGTTAAATAATCACACACCACGCGTCCCGTCGGCCTTTTTGGATGCCTGGATATATGTTTTAATAATAATATAAAAAGAGAAAGAGTAATGCTCACAGTTAATACTAGCTGGTTGTATTGATTTTATCCAATAGTTAATTTTATCAAGGCTTGCGTTTATTATTATCCGGACGGATCCCTAAAAAGGGTTGAATTAAAATTGCCTGCTTGCCCTTTACAGAACTAATTGACAAAACAAAAAATGCGGTTTAAAAAAGAACTAAAAAGGTATAAACAAAATTAACTAATTATACACATCTTCCAATCAGTCGGAATCTGGGAATGCTACAGTCCAAAGGCACTGGTAGCTATAATAAGTACCTACAATATGTCCTGTTTATATATTTTTCTTGAAGTGCGCATGGCCCGGCGGCGAGCGTAGAACGCAAGCGATCTATGCAGCTAAGCCAAAACGGGCGCGGTCGGGTGAAATCGGGTGTGAGATGGGTGACCGCTAGTGGCAAAAATTTCTTGCGCATTTCCGTTCTTCGGAGGGTACGTTAAGCCGTCGGTCCCGGTTGTTGTCGATAGATAACAGTCGTTAAACCTAGTCGGAGGCCTTATAGGCGGTTTGAAAACATCCGACAGCGGGTTGGCCAATAACCCGCATTGGAGCAGCGTGGTAGAGTAGCCTCCAGGCCGCCCCAATAATGGAGAGAGACCCGTGCCAGCAGTGGGACGCAAAAAGGGTTGCAGCCATATATTTTTCTTGCATTTGTGTGCCACTATTAGGTGCAGTACACACAATGTATTAGACACAATACCTATACAAAGAGCTCCTTTCTGAATATGTAGTTTCCGTAGTGCGTCAAAATTGACAGGTATGCCACCCGAGTGATTCAGTACCTATGTTGCTCTAAAGTAGCTTCTGATGAAAATTAAATGTATTGTAGCATTTATTTTAACCCAAGAGTTAATCTTCGATGCTCTAAGAGCACGACCATCTCATCTCTAAAATAAGGGCAATTTTTCAGCAGTCGGGTTTTAATTATTTTACAGGCTTTTTTTATTATTTTTAGAATATATTAGACTTCATTGAGATACCTAGAAATGTGTAAAACTGACATTGACTGAAAAAATTTAAATAAAAACACGCAGAAAATCCATCTATAATGTTCTATATGTCACGAAGTCCGCTCGGCTATGAATGTGTGGAGCATGCACATGTACATTGTTTTAGTGTGTGTAACCTCAAGTGCGGTCAGTTTCGAGTAACATTTTTAAAAGTTTTTTTAATGACAAGAAATCTAAGCCTCTGTTTAGATTTCTTTGACAACGCTTCACAAGCTTACGCATATATAAGCGTGCTTGTAATACATCACTGCTACAACCTCTATCTATGGCAAAGCGGAAAAGTTTATATAGAAATGTTGTCATTGTTTAATTACTCTTCAGACATAGTCTATACGATTTCGAACAATAAACCGGCAAAACTCTGTCGAAAACCCATGTAATATTATTATACGTGCAGTTATGTCAGTCAATCACCGATTACTTCCTGGTACTGCCTCAGTTTTCAATACGGGGGCTATTTAAATTGGACTTATACAAAAGTCAAGGTCTTTTCAGTAAAAAATCTTTAAAACATTATTCGAGTGTTGAGGTATGCTTAGTCAAACTTCGTAGCTCGGGATATCCAGTTTTCAAAATGGGAATTGTGTTGTGATTGTTTTTTTTTTTGCAATTTGTATCACGAAAACGGGACGATATTCAGAGGTGAGTTTTATTTTTCGTGGTGTTCTGATTTTTTGGGCGTTTTTATTTTTTTAATTAGATACAGCGATGTTGACAGATATTTTTTCAAAATAGGAATTGGTTTCTGTATATATTTTTTTTGCGTTTTTATTTAAAAAAATATGGAACCACATTTACAGGTGTGTTTTTTTCAAATAGGAATCGTGTTGTGATTTTTCTTTATTTTTTATTTAAAAAAAAACCGGCCAAGTGCGAGACGGGCTCACGCACGAAGGGTTCCGTACCATTATCTACAAAAATCACGTTTATTGTATGGGAGCCACCTTAAATATTTATTTTATTTTATTTTTAGTATTTGTATAACAATAGCAGCAACAGAAATACAGCCTTTGATTATCCTTAGAAATCATTGCATTAAGATTGAATGAAAGGTAAATTGTGGTTTACGATTTATGACGTATTACGACGTTTGCATCGTAATGTACTTCATATATTTTTTTAGTAAAATGTGTGTCCGACACACATTTTACCACTTTGGAAGTGTCTCTCGCGCAAACTATAAAGTTTAGAAAAAAATTATTTTAGAAACCTCAATATCATTTTTAAAGACCTATCTATAGATACCCCACACGTATTTAATAACGGGTTTAATGAAAAAAAATTTTTTTGAGTTTCAGTTCTAAGTATTGAAAATTTATTGCTTTTTTCTATTTTTGTGTGAAAATCTTAATGTGGTTCACAGAATACATCTACGTACCGAGTTTCAACAGTATAGTTCTTATAGTTTCGGAAAAAAGTGGCTGTGACATACGGACGAACAGACAGACACACAGACAGACAGACATCACGAAGCCATAAGGGTATAAGTAGGTACATTTCGTAATTGTATTATAGTTTAGTTTTCTCCTTTTATATTTTTATCATTGTATATTTGCATAACTCATAAAGGTAAATATGGCGAACTAAATATATATAAACAACTTTGTAAACACCCATATTTGTGCAAATAAATGTCTTTATCTTTGTCTTTATTTGCGAAATGCACACATACAAATTTTTAGATAGAAAATGTTAATATCCTATACTAAATGTATAAAACTAAATCGGTATGCGTGCACGTCACAAAAGGGATCCTACTCAGCATTAAGCTGGAAGCTGAGGGCAACCAGCGCTGGTCTTCCGCAGAATCCTTTTAGTGAAGTCACGGCAAGATACAAGTACTACATTATAAGTCAATTACAAAATAAACAGCAGAAAAAACCAACGGGAAAACACATCAAAGTACTTAACCTAATGCTGATATTAGAGATTGCAATCCAGCTGGATTCTTGCTGGATTGACCTGAATCCAGCTGGGTCCATCGCGGATACAGCAAAATGTGGAACGAAAATAAAAATAAAATATTTTTAAGACTTTTTTTATTAATTTGTACTTCTTACGATAATTACTTTTTAATACAGTTGCTCAAAAAGTGACGTATTGCAGGGACGTTTAGCGTGCGGGATGTGGGCTATTACACACTCGTGCTTTTTCTTTACCTTTTCCGCCTTAGACTAAGATTAATGTACTTACGTTTTCCGCACTCGTGCGTTCTCTTTCCCAACTGTCAAAATAATGTCTATTAAAAAAAAAAAAAACAACCACGAAGTTTTAGAAGTTTTTATGATTCATGTAAATATTTCTAAAAAGAAGCTACTAATTTGTTTCAATATCAGATTTAATGATTTGATTCAATGAGTTAGGTTAGGTTGCATTTCATTTCATCTCATTAACATTTTCATTTCATATCAATACCTAAAAAATTTCTACTGAAGACTTGGCTGTATGGGCATAGTTCCCTTTGCCTACCCAGAATGAGTGAAGAAAACAAAAAAAAAATCTGCATATAGTCTTTTACGGTTGGCGCCATTTTTCAAAAATGTTCTTTGCGAGTTTTTATTATTTTAATAAATTGCTTCATTTTTTAGTCAAAATAAAAAAAATAGTCGTTCAGTACACGTGCGGAACCGTCATTGGAAGGAGTTCCGTGCAATGACAGCCTTTCCGCACTTGTAATGAAATATACTATTAATTCATCTTGTTTAAATTTGGAGCTGATGACTTACAGCAACTAAAAATAATTATATTATTGGCAGTACTATGACAGGTAACTCTAAGGAAATTACCTAGAACCTACAAAAAAGTAGTGAATCAATTATTGTTCGTTCTACTCGACGAAGCATTACAATCATTCATTGGATTTTGATCATTGTAACAAACAAAAGTTCCATTCCTTCCGTAGTTGCGGTAGATGATAGGGACTATAAGGGAAAAATAATTTAAAAGAAATTAGAAATTCATAGAGCAAGAGCCCGCGAGGGCCAGACTTTCGTCTTATAATAAAAGTTGAAAATTCTTCTATGCATGCCTCTAGTACAGGTAAGAACTATCCCCACCCATGATACCTGGGTAGTGGTTCCTTCAGCAGCTAGGAGGTAACAAAGGTGTATAAAATTCCATCCCAAATTTGTTAATCTGTAAAACTCAATTTTTACATATTTCATTCGTAACAATATCAAAACTCGCCTTGCTCAGGACAGTCCCAGACACATAGTGTGGTTCCAACCCCCCGCCGGACCCCCCTAAACTTTAATGTTTTGTAATTCTATTTACGTTATTTTGTAAAAGCTGAATTAAATATATATTTTTTGGAGGACTATTAAACGACGTTTCCTTAGTAGACAGACATTTTTGACGGTTCTATCATACTTCCAGACGCATTAAAGTCGGCGAGAGAGCTATATGCGGTTATAACCATATTATGCTCCGCTCTAACTGGTTCGAGTGAAACAGAGCGTTCGGTTCACTGCGAACCTTTAATACACATCAGCTGTGGTTCATTCTGTGATTTTTTTATCAAATTTATCAAGAAATTTAATTAAATAAAATTATTACAGCCTGGATAAAATATTTGCATAACAACATTTATTAAAAAATTATAATGAAATATCAATTATGTAAAAGAACCTAATAACTGTATTCATATTATTGTATTATTTAAAAGTTAAAATTGATATAAAGCGTGAAATACGGGGGTGATTCTATATGGAATTTTCTCATCTCTGACTTTGCATGTGACCAAAAATATATAATGGTCTACCGGAATTCCTCAAAATTAAAACGGGTAACGAATTTAAAACAGGACTTAAAACGTATTTACTGAAAAAGGCGTATAACTCAGTCACTGATTTCATAAATGATAAAACGGCATAAAGGAATTCCATAAAAACCTGGGAGGTTTTTTTTCCGCCGGCTGTTTTTCCTCTCAGTGTACAAACATCCTGTGATATGGGTACCTACTCAAAGCTGACGATCGGAACCGATCCGAAATATAAATAAATAAATATTTTAATTTTAATTGCAAGGTGCTATATGGGACAAATAAAAATAATAGTAAAATAGATGTTAATGTACATTTCGTAACTGTGTTATAATTAAGTTTTTCCTTTTATATTTTTATCATTGTATATTTGCATACCTCACGAAGGAAATAAATATGGCGAACTAAATATATATAAACAACTTTGTAAACACCCATATTTGTGCAAATAAATGTCTTTGTCTTTGTACTTAGGAGTACCAAAGTAGGTATATTAGTTCTCGATTGGTTAATTAAAACATATGTCCTGATAACTAAAGTACACGCGGACGAAGTCGCAGGCAAAAGCTAGTTTGCAATATAGTCCTGATATATCGTACGGATGTACAAAATTTAAGCTCAATTGGGTGAAGATATGATCTGCGTTAAAATTAACATAGGCAGATGGATACATGTAAACCAAACTTTCAAATCATAATATAATGACACTCCCTTCGCTATATATCTATGAAATATCTGTAATAGTCAAATGCAATATCTCTAAGTATGATTCCTTAAACTCTAAAAGACACAACAATAAGTTGTGCTCAATACCTTCCAAAATTAACTATATCATAATAGTGTATTTTGCATGGGACCAAAAATATGCAATAATCTACCAGTCTCCCTAAAAACTAAAACTGTTAATAAATTTAAAAAGAACTTAAAATATATTTACTTAAAAAAGCCTACTATTCGGTCCCTAAGTTTCTAGACGATAAATAAAAATATATAATAAAGTACATTACTAGAATAAATAATAAACTAAAATAAATAACATAAATAAGATATTTCATGGGATAAAAGCCTGGGAGGCTTTTTTCCGCCAGCTATTTTTCCTCTCAGCATACAAAAACCCATCATGGTGATTGGTGGGTTCCCAAAGCAGATTACGATGAACATTGTACGGTTCAAAAAAAATTTATACAAAAAGCACAAAATTATGTTAAATTTAATTTAAGTAACTAAAGTGATAATAATGTTGAATTATTTAAGTCTACTGTATTTTAGTGCGTGCGTGCGTATTTTAGTGTTTATTGTAAATAATTAGTTTATAATTTAACTTGTAATACATAACTTTTACAATAAAGTTTGTACACCCTAAAGTGTAAATATGGCGATCTAAATATTTTTGTAAAACCTTTTTTGCTACCCTTATTTGTGCAAATAAAATATTTTCTTTTCTTAAGTTGCAAGAATCCACACGAACGTACATACATACATTGCAAGCACAGATTGCAAATGAATAAAAGCATGTAAAATATAATAATATGATATTTTAAACAATATGTTTTATTTCTTAACAGAATATTACACACATAGAATAAAAATTTACATTCAATCGGAACGTTTACTTTTTGTAGGCACTAACACTAGCAATCCGCACAGTCAATTGTTGAAATTTCAAAAATTTGGCTGAGTTACACTACTGTCTAAGAAAGAAGCTCTTTGTATTGTATCCACGCTCTAGCAACTACCGCCAACTTCAATGCGTCTGGCAGTATGATAGAACCGACAAAAATGTCTGTCTACTAAGGAAACGTCGTTTTATAGTTCTCCAAAAAATATATATTTAATTCAGCTTTTACAAAATAACGTAAATAGAATTACAAAACATTAAAGTTTAGGGGGGTCCAGCTGGGGGTTGGAACCACACTATGTGTCTGGGACTGAGCAAGGCGAGTTTTGATATTGTTACGAATGAAATATGTAAAAATTGAGTTTCACAGATTAACAAATTTGGGATGGAATTTTATACACCTTTGTTACCTCCTAGCTGCTGAAGGAACCACTACCCAGGTATCATGGGTGGGGATAGTTCTTACCTGTACTAGAGGCATGCATAGAAGAATTTTCAACTTTTATTATAAGACGAAAGTCTGGCCCTCGCGGGCTCTTGGACTATCACGCTTTTTACAAGTCTCCGTAACTTGTAAAAATACGACACAAGATTTTTTTAAATTATCTGAAATAGCCTTTGGATATTGTACTATGAATTATTATTATTATTATTTTTCTTTTCATGGAGACTGTGGATGTCTGGCCGGCAACTTCGCCTTACCACCGAAACAAAACACCGGTCAACAAAAAAAAACTTTTTCTTGCGCATGGGATTTACAAGATACATTACTTAATTACAATTAATTATACATTTATACATACTAATTATATGTATATGCCGAAATTATTTTATTTTATTTTAATACAGAAAATATTTGCTTGATAAAATGTTTCAGCTATTTGACCATTTTGACCATTTTGGCCTTGTTAACTGTGTACAATAGTATGTGTATGCGTTTTACAGTAATAAAATGTGGTTTCCTTATTTCTTACGTACAAAATGGCTTCAAAAGGTTGTAACAGAGGAGAGAAAATTTATAAAAATACTAAAATAAATATAAACTATGAATTGAGTACAAAATGAAAGATTTATAAGGCTTACCAAGTTTACTTCAAAGCACCTGATAACAAAACCCATTTTAAAAATAACAGGCAATTAAAAAAGGTACATTTGCCGTAGGAAATACGTATTATTTACTAGCTTTCCGCCAGCGGCTTCGCCCGCGTGGACCCATTTTTTGGGTCCCCGTAGGATAAATAATACGAGTATGTCCTATGTGCTATTCCAGGCTATATCTCTAACTTTCTTCCATCCATTTGAAATACGATGTAAGACGATATATTGCTATATATATAAAATTCTCGTGTCACAATGTTAGTTACCATACTCCTCCGAAACGGCTTGACCGATTTTTATGAAATTTTATATGCATATTCAATAGGTCTGAGAATCGGCTACTATCTATTTTTCATCCCCCTAAATGATAAGGGTGGCCTACCCCAAACATTTAAACGCGGTACGGAGTTCGCGGGTTCAGCTAGTATTGCTATATTAAAACTATAGACGTTCAGCCAGTTGCTTCCACCGCGTGGATCCTATTACCCGTTTTCCCGTAGGAATTAAGCATTTTCCTGCGGTGAAAAGTAGCCTATGTTACTCAGGTAAAAGATTTTTTTCAAATAGGTCCAGTAGTTTCGGAGCCTATTCAATACAAACAAACAATCAAATCTCTCCTCTTTATAATGCAGATTTTTATAAAACTTTGACTAAATTACCTACTAAGGTGAAATGTATCGGATTCAATGGATCAATTGAATGAATGGATTAATTGAATTCAATCGAAAAAGATTAGTTTGATATGTTATTAGATTCTGAGAAATTGTTGGGCAAAAATACAAACACTTGTATAGCACTACATTACATAATTTTACGAGTAATCGCAAATGTTGTATTATGAATTAAAAAATATTTAAAATTAAAGATAAAGTCAAGATTATGAAAAACTTGATTCTGCCTGATGAGTGCCCCACAGCCGACCAACCAACCCCGTTTTGCTTGCGTTATACGTCAGCCGCTGGGCCATAAATTAATCTCATTGAACGCTGTAAACGCTATGAGTCATACTAACTATACAATAACGACGTTCTACCTACTAGAGTGATACATTTTATAAGTTGCTTGAAAATAATTAAAATGGCGTGCGGAAGACAGGCAGCAAAAAAGTTCTATTAAATAATAATATATCAATTGTTATGTCAATTGTGCAGATTGATAGATAGATATCTATAACTAATTTAATTTAATGCGTTGGTTTGATTACAAGTTGGCAGGTAGGTAATATACTCGTAGGTATAGTCACAATACAAGGAGCGCCTGCCTTTGTATAGTTGTATTATTTTTACCCGACTGCGCTAGTAGGGCTGCCATCCGTCCGGATTTCCCCGGATTTGTCCTAGTTTGAAGGGCGTCCGGGGGCCGTCCGGCAGGGGTATTGAAAAGTGTCCGAATGAAACCCGGACACTTTAGTTGTCGGGAGAAATACATTTTTAATAGATAAGCGATAAATTGAAATAAATCTTAATTAAAAATTCATCCACAATAACCGGCATTCAAGAAGGCTCGGCAAAATAGTCAACGATCGAATGGAATTAAAAAATTATAGCGATGTTTTTTATTTTTGTTGCAAAAAATATTTTTCCAGAGATGTCCGGGGAAAAATTTCGCCCAAATGTCCGGGATTTTTGCCGTGTTTATCCGGCGTCAACAATTTAGGTGATGGCAGCCATAGCTAGAAGGAGGGTTATGTTTTTCGAGAGTATGTGCATATGTTTTTTTTTTCTTTATTTGAATTGAGTAGCAGACGAGCATGCAGGCCACGTAGTGTTAAGTGGTCGCTGGAGCCCATGGACATCTACATACAACCTTAAGCAAGCATAGGAAAGTCTTGTCTGAGGTCGTATGCAGTTGAGCTGCTACTCCGGAGGCCGGTGGTCGCCTCATGTAAGTGTGGCCGGCAACTGCACCTTTCCACCGAAACACAATAGAGTTGGTTCACGGCAGAAGTGGGTGCAGCGGTGGTACTTCCCCGGGCGAACGATGATAGTTCTACCACCTACAATGTATGTATGTTCTTATAATTGTTTGGCACGCTCTGCAGCCGGCTTGAATAGTTTGTTGGATCTTAGCTTGAGAGGTTTCGTTAGATTCGTATTTACTGTGAGAGTGACACTGGGTATATCAAAATAAAATAAAAACAAAATGGCGGATTATTGGCGCCAAATTCATATGTTCGGCACGCTCTGCGGTCTAAACGGCTCGATGGATTTTAGTTCGAAAGGTGTAGTTAGATTCGTATTTTTACTGTGAGAGTAATACTTAGGGTTGCCAACCATACTGTTAAAAAGAGTATTATACTGTTTTTCACTACATTATACTTTTTACTGTTGAACAAAAATAAAGTATACAAAATACTGTTTTCAGTATCAACATTTCGGAAGAACACTAAGTTATTGCAGAGCAGTCACAATCGAACGTTTCAGAACAAATCTTTCAAATATTTGAGACTGACACTGACACTACACATACATATTAATAAGTAGTACGAGTATGCACGTTGCGTCGCGCAAGTAGAACTTAACATTTTTATTCGTGTACACCTTGCTCGCCTTTGTTTTTTCAATTAGGGTTTTTATTACACAACAAATGATGGAAAGTGGAAACGATTTACCTTACCTTCAAAAAATAAAATACTGTTCATTTTTGTAAAATATTGTTTATTTTCCTTCTCAGACCTAAATATACTTTAATTCTTGTAAAAAAAGCTGGCAACCCTAATGATACTGGGTATATAAAAAAACGGTTTTATATAAAAAAAAACCCAACTGCGTTTCTATGTAATTTGGACATGTAAAAACCCTAAAATAATGATATTATATATCAAAACAAGAAAGTCGTCATACCCGATTGCACCAAACCTAAATAAGTAGGTAAGAAAAAATTCATTATCTGACAACTCAGACGGATTAATTTTACAAAAGGAAGCTACAGTATCAATGAAATATTTGAATAAATGTACATTTCAAATCTCAAGCTGGGTACAAAAATATTTGGCGTATTTATCTTAAAAAAATTGTGTTATTTTTTGTACACCTAATTGTTTTTATCTGTGCATTCTGTCCACGCGGGGCCAGGATTGGGCAGTGTCCTGAAATACAGGCCGTACAATAACAAGGTTTAACGTCTGTTATTTATGGATAAAATCCGGAACCAATGGCTTAATGTGCCCTCCGAAGCACGAAAATGACAAGAGAAATATGAGCGTGTAGGTATACGTAATGGGTACAGTCTTAAAACGCCGAACACGAAACGTTGCGCCAGACCAACGCATCGTAACGTGACAGTTATAATTTATATGTGTCCAAACAGAAATGCATGAATATATGGCATTATTTGATGCTACTACATGCACTGTAAACTACTTTGAACGAAATATATATTTTTTGGTATTGGCATGGGGGGGGAGGACCTTTAAAAGGTACCCAGAACCTTGGGAGAGGATACTGGGTTATGTGGGATTTGTACCGCACTAAAACCCCCTCGATGGCCTGCCTCTGCGCTTGGGGAGGACTCCGGGATCTCTGGTGGAACAATGTCCTCCGCGCTCGGCGCCCCAGAACGGGCCTATCTTCGGGAGAGCAGATGTGCTCGCCAGCACCCACAGGCACTCACGGCGGCATGCGGCTACGCACACAGCGCCGTCCTTCCCGGGGCTGCTGGCACGGGTAGAGCTCCCATTCTCACCGCCCGCGACCCCCTTTAGTCGCCTCTTACGATCAGGCAGGGGATACCATTGCTCTATTCTTAATCCCGAAGCAACAGAGACTTGAACGAAATAGCTGTCTTACTAGTTAAAAGTTATTACTGTTAAGAATCAACGTCGGTAGTTGTATAAAAAAATTGAATAAAAAAATGTGACGAAGTAGGAAAAATGCCTATAAAAGCGAGGCCTCCTCTAAGGGGGATTGTTAAATTGGGAAATGTTAATTAGAATCCTTAAATCGTTGTAAATTGTATAAAAAAGGTTTTGTGAATTAAATGGTGATCTAAATATTACCTATGCTTCTGGTTTTCATTTATAAAACTACCTATATCTACAAGTTCTCAGGATTCCCTATGATTTATATGAATTAGCAAACGAATAAAAATCAAACTGTTTATTAACTACAAAGTACCTACAGTTTAACTTAGTTGATAAATTGTTTTATCGTCTGCATTAATCTAAAAATCATCTTTATCGTTTCTGTCTATTCCAGATCCCAATTCTACATGAAGATCCAACAGCCCTGGTGAAATGAAACCATTTTTGAAACAGGTAGTACTGAAGAACTTTAAAATTTTAACTCTTCAAATTTAAAAACCTACTTACGTATCTCTTTAACAATTTTACTTCCTACTTACATACCTTTCTAAAAAAGAGTTCGTTTTGCTGACAAACTAAGATATTCTATACTTAGGTACTTGTCGATGTAATTTTTCCCGTTTCGGTTATTTCCCGAGTCTTAAAAATGAATCCACGTATGAATTTGGACTATGTGGTGGCTAAACCGTATCCTATAAATCAAATTCGGAATGTCTCCGTGTAAATAGCATATTAAAAAATCTCTGAAAAAAATACAGTATTGGTAAATAAAAAGTATCAAATAAAATTATTCAATTGTGTATCTGGTAACGTATACTAAAGATGAAGGATAAAATAAATATATTCAATTGTGTATCTGGTAACGTATACTAAAGATGAAGGATAAAATAAACATATTATCAAAATTTGATATCAATCAAGCAAGTGGTTGGCTTTTTACAGGACTTCAAAAAAACACCAAATTTTGGAACGCTCTTTTATAATTCACTGTTTCCAGTTGTTCGTGGTATCAGGCGCGGCGCTGAACATCGCGGGCCACGGCTGCGCCCATGGCTTCCCAGCAGTACTCTTCGCACAGCTCAAGGACTCCGACATTAAACTTACTGACCATGACACTTCTTGGATAGGTAATCTGGCCGTTTTTTAATTATTATTAAATATCAAATTCATAGCCCCACACTGAGATGTTATGTGAAGTGGTACCATAGACACACGTATATCGAATGTCTTAGATTCGATCCAGGAGCCTGCAGTCCGGCACTAGCCTTCCGGCAGCGGTTTCGCCCGCTAGGACCTGTTTTACCCGTAGGATAAAAACCATTCTATGTCCTTTCCACCAACCAAGGTCCACTCTATCTGTGTTCCAAATTTCATTAAAATGGTTCAGTAAGTAGTGTAAGCGAGAAGCGTAGCAGACAGATAGAAAGAGTTACTTTCGAATTTATAATATTAGTAGGGACTAGGGATTATGCCATAGTCATGTCAACATTTATTTTTACCATAATGGTAGTAGTAGTTACTGCTACGAGCATCGATGCTACGAGAGAACCAGTTGGTTCTGTGCCCTCAGTTGGTGAAGCACGTAGCTGCCAATACAAACATTAATTTTTATTTATTCTTAACAAAGCTGTTTAATTAATAGAATCAGGCGACTTTCATGAAATTTTTGTGCCCAGGGTTTTCGGTGTTGATAGATTGATCCAGTAGTAGAGGAGACGTGGAAGATCGTCTTTCACCGATCTGATAACTCAATGAGACATATTTTTTATCAAATATAATTTATAAACATATATGCCTAAGATAGCTTGCCTATCGAAAAATGTTCATAGCTATTTTTAATTTAATTAATTTTCTTTCATATCACCTTCACTCTTGTGATAACCGAATGAGTCATAACTCAATTGATAGTTTTGGCTCTTATATAGGCTCTTAGACCACAGCTAGGTTTTATTTTTAGAATTTGTCGTTTTATTCGAATTTTCAGCACTAATCAATTTAAATATAGGTATACTGAGAAATATGAGTATGACTCTTACTGACGTCTATTGGTGAATACTAATAATATTGTGGCATAGAACGCCGTCAAACGTCATTCGCCCATTCGCCGTTCAAACAAATGGCAATGACGATTTGAAAGAGCTCTATAAAAATTTCGTCGATGTAATTATAGCTTCCATGGGCGAATACGTAGACTGACTGCAGAGCTAGAGACTCAGGTTCAAACTTCTAGCAAGCATATTGCGTTTTTTTTACAGTTTTTTTTTTAATTGGGAGCCATTTCAGATGGGTCTAAGCCAATGAGTGTTTTGCTTAAAATAATAATAAAAACAATTGTGTTTATCCGAGAAAAAGTCCAGGTACTTATAATAATATCGGTACAAGCACGCAGAGTTGAGCGGCTACCATCGCCGTACATAAACCCCAATTACCTGGTTGAATGAGGAGTCACGTCACTGTTTCACTGTTAGGGATAACCACGGAGTTCCAAATAGCGAACATTATCTCTGTGGGATGAGATAACCTTAAATTACATTTAAAAATTCTCTTTTCGGAACTTTCATACCATTTTTATTGCGGATTGTTGCAAAGTAGTTTTTTTTTCGGTACAAATTTACTCTGTGGTAGTTTCACCTAACTTTATAACAAAGCTGTTTTTTGGTGTAGCATATACGAGCATGCATAGCTTTTTCATACAAGTGACAACGTAACCTTCTCATTATGTAGAATAGAACTAAACTTGTTGATTTGCACGATAACTTTCCGTACTATCTGCTTTGGAAAAAAAGTCCTATTACTTTCTGCATCAATGATTTTACCAAATTTCTTTATATCTATTTAATGTTTATTTATTCAATTTTCCATTGAATAGATCGTTACAGTGTTTACGAAGGACACAGTAACTGTGGCTAATGTTCATTATTCTAATTAACACCATTGTTAAGGGCCGTTATGTACACAAGACTACTAATTGATTGTCTGAGCACTCGAGAGATCTATCATGAATTAAATGAGAAATCTGAACGAGATCCTGCAATGCTCTTATCTTATAATTACGCAAATTACGTTGATCATAAAAACAATAAAACCGACTAATTGAGATTTAAATCGCATGCAAATGACTCTGTAAGGACATAAGTACTTTGATTTCTTCATAATGTGTATGAATGTATAGTCGGTTTTTTTAAATTATGTGTGGATCATTTAACTTCAACGAGGAAAGTAAACATATTTTCTTTTGTGATTTCAGCGTCCGTTGTAGGAGTGATGGGAATCGTCGGCAACTTCATTTCTCCAATTCTTATGACGCGGTATGGTCGGCAGAAGGCCCATCTCATCTCGACACTCCCGGCGTTGCTCGGCTGGATAAGTTTCGTCATCGGCAATTCGGTATCATGGTTCCTCTTTGCCAGACTCCTTCATGGCTTAGCACTAGGCTTAAGAACACCTTTAGCTGCTATATTAGTCGCTGAATACACGGAACCAAAGTACAGAGGAGCGTTCCTCGGAACCTTTGCAATCACTCTGGGTACGGGCATCTTACTATCACACGTGTGGGGTGCTTATTTAACTTGGAAACATACTGCAATAGTATGCGCCATGTTTCCTCTAATTGCCATGACTATAATAACTCTATCCCCGGAATCACCGGGCTGGTTAGTCTCTAAAGGAAGATTCGATGAAGCTAGGAAAGCTTTCAGATGGGTCAGAGGTGAAGGGCCCGAACAAACCGAGGAATTGGAAGCGATGATCAAGTCGCAAGAACGAGAAATACAGATGCAAGTAAGCAGAAAAAATAGAGAACAAACAAAGAAACTAAAAGGCGTAGTGAAATCTATGACAGACGCGTTAAAAGAAGTGTTAAGAATCTTCAAAAAGAAGGAGTTTTACAAGCCGTCTATTATAGCTATTTGCATGTTAATTGTGTTTGAATTCGGTGGTGCTCACATGGTACCAGCTTATGGGAATTTGATCCTTCAAGCAGTGTTAAATAAGAAGAATGCTAATGAAGTTGCCTGGCAATTCACAGTGGTAGACGTACTAAGAACTGTTTGTGCACTGTTAGCTATATTTTTACTTAAATATTGTAAGCGTAGAGTCATTTTGTTCACAAGTGGAGTGATGACAGTCTTGTCTCTTTCAGCAGTGTCTGTATTTGTATATATGAGAGACGCAGGTTTGTTTTCAGAGGGCTGGTTGCTAGATGTTTTACCTATGTTTTTAATGATTATGTATACTTTATCATTTTGTTTAGGTGTAGCTCCATTGAATTGGGTTATTTGTGGAGAAGTATTTCCTCTAGCATATAGAAGTTTAGGATCAACGCTGTCTACATCATTTTTAACTCCTGCCTTTATAATATCAATGAAGACTGCTCCTCACATGTACTCGTCGATAGGCGTTCAAGGGGCGTTCTTAGTATACTCATGTATGTTAACAGTTTGTTTATCTGTTATGTACGCCATGTTACCTGAAACTAAAGATAGGACTCTTATAGACATAGAAAATAGCTTTAAAGGTACAAATAATGAAGAAACTGACGTACAATTAAGTTTGATTGAGAATGGGAATACTGTTAAACATAACAATACCTCAGACAAAAAATAACAATTTCAAGAATTAAAAATTTGTTGATTTAAAGTACATGGTCTGTAAAAATAAGACAAATGAGTGCTTCTAAAGCACAAAAACTGGTAATAAGCAATTAGTTAAGGAAAAATAGTTCTAAGTTATGATCTGATTGATAATAATGTTTACCTTTAATTCAAATAAAAAGTATTAAGTATATTTAGTAGTACATCTTTTAACTTGGCTAAAAGATATTACAATACGTTATAGTGAGATTTTAGTATAAGTTTTACAAATTTTTACTCAAGCCAAAACAATCGCTGAATAGGATGGAAAATGTTTCTTTCTTTTTCTAGTGGATGTTATTATTACTTACATGACATACAAGCAGGGGTAGGTACCTATTTTTTGTCATCTGAACCATGCCTGAATCAGCTTTTTGCTTTAAAAGAAATTAATAATAAATAAGCTATAAATAAATAAAATCAGCTATAAATAAAGAGGGAAATTGAAACCGAGATCAAGCAGAATATGTTTGCATTCTGAAACAGTCCCAACTATCGCTAGATGGCACTATGTATAATAAATTGCATGAAATGAAATGAAATATCCTTTATTCACTGTACGGTTTCTTTACAAACTCAGTGAACGTTATTTTTTTGTTCTGTCTGCTCTGGGTGCGCTTAGGCAATGCTGAACTGAATAAAAGAGCAGACGGAGAAAAACTTCAGCCCTGTTTTAAAATATGAGGTATACAGAGTACCTATAGGCTATGTCCCGTTGGCGCCTGATTAGCCATGTATTGTGAAATCAATTAGATAACACTCTTTGGCTACCAGTAATTTATTCTAAGTTTAAAATCAAAAACTATCCTTTTGATTTCTTCGAAAAATACAATTCTGTTACGGAAAAATGTTGGACGGGAGATAATTATTCTCTGGGTTTTTAGAGCACTTTTAGGGTATAAAATACATATATTTACGTCTTCCTATCCCAGTCTATAATATGTTTGTACTAATTCACTGAATTTTATGTTTCAAATAAAATGTGTAAAACCTATCATATTATGGTTTTATTGTAAGAATAAAATAAGTATGTTTTTTGAGCTTTCCTGTTATACGGACTACAATATAATCAAATAACTTTACAACTTTGCCATCGTCAGACATCACTATAGAGCTCAACATATACAACAAAAAACAGAAAAATAATTGTTCATTTAAATGGGTTTTTAACAGAAAAGTAATTAACATTGATTTCAATATGATTAAGTAAGTAGTTATTGCATTACACAGGCTGAAGAGTTTATTTTGTTTGGGGAAGGCTACAGGCTATGTAACATCATGCTATGACTAATACCAAAGTCCACGCGGACAAAGTCTCGGGCGGCCGCTAGTTATATTATATATGCGAAAGTAACTCTGTGTGTGTTCGTTATGTTTTCACACTTGGGTAAGAAAATAGGACAAAAATTTTATCCTGAAAAAAATCCCTTGAGATAGATAAACTTATCACCCGAGCGAAGCTGAGCCGGATGATTAGTCTCGACTCGACATGTCTGAGCTATGTCGTATGCAATTGCGTTGCCAGTTAAAATTGCCACTAGAAAGATGAAAAAAATTGTTCTAATAAATAAACGTCAATATACACAAAATAATAAGTTCCGGGTACCAAAAGTTAACAATTACTTTGGTCGACGTACTAGACAGTGGCTAACTCCTACACTATACAATGAAGTAGCAGAAATATGTTATGTAAACCTATATAATAAGCAGCTTAAACATATATTACGTAACTGGACATAGGTCAGCCTTGTAAAGTGACACATGGGAAGTGTAAGCGAGAAAGAAAATTTCTTTAAATTGATACACAAAGGGAATTCTTTGCGACAATATCAAAATAACTCAAGTAACAAGTGTCACATACTTTGCTAGACACAGGTCTCTCTCGAAAGTGAGAGGACCTTCGAGAAATAATGAGTACCTAACTCTCAGACATGCGCGATGATGAAAAATATCGTAATTAAATATCACCTTTTATATCTCATCGTTTATCAGCCATAAAAATATTCAAAACGAATTTCTTTGTCAATGCCTTAGTGGTGTGCCTGGCGGTTTAACTCACTAGAAAAACACATAAAAACAAATCATGTCAAAAGCTTCTCAGACTTTGTGAATACGAAGATATTAACGAGGTACAAGCATGTAGCAAGTCGCGTGCTAGTTCAAAGACATAAAGCTCTCCTCACCAAAGAAAAATACACAGGCCCACTCATATGCAGAGTGCGAGAGAGTACGTAGATCTTCGTTAGCGTCTGCTTTGCTTATTAAAACGATTTGTATGAAAGGTTGAATGATGCTGAAATTGTTGCGCTGCTTTATTGCAATATAGCTGTACCTACCCCGAGGTTTTACCCACATTAGAATCAAAGAAAGAAATAAGGTAAAACATTAAGTATGTATGTAATTTGTAACTGCGTTTAAATTTGTTTGTCCTTTACATTTGGTGGAACGGATTGACATTTGACATAGTTTTTGTACCAAGATAGTTGAAATAAAATAAAAAAAATATCAATTGGGGAGTGCGCGCATGGCTCGGCGGTTAGCGTAGAACGCAAGCGATCTATGCAGCTAAGCCAAACGGTCGGCGGCCGAGTGTGAGATGGGTGACCGCTAGTGGCAAAAATTTCATGCGCGTTTCCATGCTTCAGAGGGCACGTTAAGCCGTCGGTCCCGGTTGTTGTCGATAGATAACAGTCGTTAAACCTAGTCGGAGGCCTTATAGGCGGTTTGAAAACAGCGGGTTGACCACTAATCCGCATCTCCACAAACCCGCATTGTAGCAGCGTGGTGGAGTGAGTTCCAGGCCTCCCCAATAATGGGGAGAGACCCGTGCCCAGCAGGGGATCAAGGGGGGGGGCATTTTGTAGGTTCTTGGTCAGGGCGAGGGGAGGGGGCAATTTTTTTTTACCATTAGAAGCCGATATTATCCCTGACCTGATGAACATAGCCTTCTTATAATCGTGGGGAAATGCTTCATTCTTACGGGAAAACGGTTAATAGGGTCCACGCAGTTGAAGCAACGGGCTGAACGCCTATGATTTTCATATTATACTAATATATCATCACACGTCGTATTTCAAATGGATAATAGAAACAGAGACATAGCCTTGCTAAGGCTATATCTCTTAGTTATTTTTTATACGCGGACGAAGCCGCTGGCGGAAGGCTAGTCATTAATAAAAGACGCATTAAAAGGACAGAAAACTTTATTTTCGAATTTTAATTTTCTTCTCAAATACCAAATAGTGTAATATTGGAAAGTAACTCTGTCTATCTGTCTGCTACGCTTTCCCGCTTAAACCACTGAACTAATTTTAATGAAATTTGGAACACAGATAGAGGACCTTGGGAAAGGACATAGAATGGTTTTTATCCTACGGGAACCTATAAAACGGTACCTCGCGCGCGAAGACGCTGGCGGAAGGCTAGTAGTGTAAAAAGTATCTGTTGGATATCAACGTATCAAAACCTCCAGAGAGTTCTAAAGATTCCATCGATCGTTGTTTTTAAGAGAAGCTTTTGGAATTGGCTGAGAGAGCATTCTGACATCTCTGGCGCCTTCAAACGCCGCAGACGTGTTCGAGTGCCTATCTGTAGAAGTTTTGTGGCGTTAAGATTAAGATACCGTTTTGATTCTCTTTATTAATATCAAAGAAGAAAACATTGCCAATTAAAAACAATGCAAGTGATCTACGTAGCTTAGCCAAACGGGCGCGGTTCAGTGTGAGATGGGTGACCGCTAGTTAGCTGGTGGTTAAAAATTTTATGCGCCGCTTCCGTGCTTCGGAAGACATGTCAGACCGTAGGTCCCGGTTGTTATCGACAGATAACAGTCGTTAAACCTTGTCGGCTTATGGCGTTTGAAAACATATAAGGCTGCGGGTTTGCCACTAACCGCATCTCCACCGACCCACAATTGAGCTGCAGTGTGGTAAGCTCCGTGCCTCCTCAATAATGGGGACAGACCATTGCCTCCTTGAGCCCTTTCATATGATAGGTAATAGAACGGAGTACGTAACCAAATTTGGTACCCTTCTGCTACTGGGTTGCCATAAATGTTGGCGATCGCTATTTATTTGATGAAACACGAAACAAATTGGTTTGTATGCAACAATGATATGTGGTACTGGTATCATAAGGAAAGGTAAGGTTAAAGAAAGTAGAAGACATGTCAAGAAAGTAGATGACGATTCATTTGGAGTACAAAGCCAAATTGGCATCAAAAAAGCTTGGTGTCCTCAACAGAGCGAGGCAGTACTTCACTGCGGGGCAACTCCTGACGCTGTATAAGGCCCAGGTCAGACCCCACTTGGAGTACTGCTCCCATCTCTGGGCAGGAGCACCGAAGTACCAGCTACACCCATTTGACTCCGTAGAAAAGCGCGCAGTCCGAATCGTCAACGACCCAAGATTGACTGACAGGCTAGAATCGCTTAGCTTGCGAAGAGACATAGGCTCGCTCTGCGTGTTCTACCGACTTTACTATATGGTGAGTGCTCCGAGGATTTCTTCAAATTGATGCCTACATCACCATTCCATCCATACAAAAAAAGACAAATAAAGATGTAAGAAAAATGCTTTTATCTTTAGGAAAATGTTATTGATGACAGGTACTATTTTTCCCCAACCAGTTTAGATTAAAAAGGTGCTTTAACCTTTCCAATGAAAATTGGCCGTCTGCAGAATACAAGCCTTTGCAAAACTTCAAAACAGATATGCCGATAGATACTAAACATAAGCTCTTATAGTAGGTACCCATAAAGTTCCACGGACTTGTCTTTACTCTGAACGTCTAGCGTCTTTTGAAGGGTACTTATAGGCTTAAGTAGCACCAAGAATAGATGCCCTTGAATCTAAAGAGGGGCTATCTGATCTGCGTCACAAATAGGTCACACTTTGTGACCTATGATTCTTTTTACATTTCCACAATTCGGTCAGCAAAGTAATTGGTCGGAACACGCATGCGCCCAGAGTTGTAAAGTGCAAATTTTTTACCGCCCACATTCCATCATTGTTTGGCGCGCTTTCGACGACATCCGTCAAAATCCGCGCGCTTTTTGCATTTAGAATTTGTTTTATTTTTTTTTATTTTGCTGTGCATTTTGATTAATTGAGCCGCGTCCGTAATTAATTTTATCAAAATGGTACAAAAGTCTAGTCAAGTTATTTAAATTAATTAGAAGTAGATACTTATCAACTATAAAATAATGATTACTAGTTGGAGAGAGCTATAACAGCTCTAGAATAAATTTTAATTGTAGGAAAGTAATTAGAATGTTTAATTAATCTGATAAATAGTAAAATAAAGAGTAATTTAGTGTAATCAAGATGACGGCGATGACACCAGGCAAGCTGTTGTGGCTAACCATCATTCTGGGTCACTTATGGTTCAGCTCCAGTGACTTGTGCTATGCTCAGTAAGTATTCATGTCATCCGACACTAGATTATAATGGTCTAAAATCTTGAAATATGCAATTAAATTTGGTTTCGGGAACTTCCATGATAAAATATTACATTGAAGAAAGTCTGAGAGATATTTGCCGTTGGTTTTCTCTCTCATCAACGAATCGGTGAGTTATTAAAAGTCTTTTAAAGCCTCCTTTTTATGTTGTATAGGCGGCGGCGAGGTGGTTGAACTGAGGCCTGAGGAGGAAAAAATAGACTTATCTAAAAAAATTTCTCAAGCATAGATTCATTTACAGGCAATCATTCTGATGATAAACTTGGCTGAGGTTTGCTGGGTATTTTTTTAAAGTAGTTACTTATAAAAATGTAAAAAAAACTTGCCATATATTACCAATTAAATACCTGAAGGATTCAGTGGCTCCCAATTTCTTATGACTATTCTTACCATGAATTTTTAGTGAAGCAATAGCGTCTAAGTTTTTTTTAAATTTACCTCTTAATGTCACACGGCTGGGCACAGGTCTCCTTTCGTAACAGAATGTAATTTATCCTAATGCGTGCTAATTTGCTCAAAGTGTACATAAGGTGAAGAAAAACATCGTTTTTAAAATTACAATATGAAAATGAAAATACTTTATTGTTGACTTTTTACATACCTACATAAAATAAGATATTTAAAATTATAATTGGAGTTTTATACCATCTACCATATTCTGGCATACAATATTATAAATTTAAATTAATTAAAAATATTTTGTTTTAAGATCCGTTAAGAATAATCTTAGTGAAAATCCGTTAAGAATAATCTTAACGGATCATCGGCTTTTGGTGCCTACCCACCGAGAAAAAATGCCGGCGGAAAAAACTGTCAGGCGTTGTTTAGAGTTAGAGTTATATTTTATATATTTTACGCGAAAGCTCCCCAAACCAACTAATATGGATCTTGTGTCACTAGTGAAGCAACCGATTTGAATCCGGGCCCCAGCGTGTAAGGCCGGTGTCTCCATAACTGAGATATTAACAACTTGAATTAACATAACTAAATACCCCTGTTTATTACTGATAAACCTTTGAACCTGTTATTTTTCTTCTCTCATCTTGCGCTCATTATTTTCCCTCAGCTCAACTTTTAGCCCAAACGTGCACCTAAAGTCAATGACCCAAAAAAGTGATATTCATTAAGTATTTATCTAAATATTTTGTTTACATACTATGATATATTTTTTTAATAAAATTTGGCACAGAGATATTTTTTATTAGGTAAAGTGATTATTCTTATCTCCGATAAATAATGTGATTTTACGAAGCGGATGAAATTGCGGACAGTCGAGAGTCAAGACAATTATTTTGAGATATCTTCACTCATAAACAAAACAAGCCTCTTGAAGTTATATCCCGGGCACGGGTCTCTCCCCATTATTTGAGAGGCTTGAAGCTTACTCCACCACGCTGCTCCATTGCCGGTTGGTGGAGTGAACAATGATATTATAAATATTATTATTTTTATTTTAAAAGAAAAGAAAAAAATATATTAATAATACAAAATATTCGCTTAATGAATGTAATTTTTTCCCAGTCGTCGACTTTAGGGGTACGTACAGTTTAGACTAGATTTTTAGATTAGAGAAAAAAGGCGGCGAAAAAAAAACTCCCAGCAGCACTCTTTTAAAAAGTAGTTCTTTACATTTATATATTTGACAAAACAGAATGACTATGGGTCGATAATGGACACAAGTGACAACTGATCGTGTGAGATACTATCAACCCACTTCCACCTGCTCATAAAAAAATATATATTGAATGAAATAAGTAAAAATACCCATCTTAATTTTTTTTACATATCCAAATTTCCTAGAGTTTTCGAAACAAAAAACTTTTTTTTCCATTTTGTTGTAATTATTTGCAATTTTCCAATTGAAACATATAAATTATACGTAAATAATAAAATTTATCCATATAGCTTCACGGCAGAGTGGGTGCAGCGGTGGCGCTTTTCCGGTCGAGCTGTAATATTACAGTTCTACAATTTAACCTACAGTTATTTAGGAGAACTGAAGAATTGCTAGTTATATCTGGATCGACATTCATAACTTTGATCACATACTCGTAAAAGCATCTGCAAAATAGTTTCAATCGGAATTTTCAGTTAATCGGAATTATGTAAACCGAACTACTTATTTTAATTTTTCTATTTTTAATTGACATTGTATTTTAAAATTGACATCTTATGTAATTGACCTGAAATTTATTCGTTATTTTACAAGCAGATTGATATGTTATAATGTTATATTTATAACATATCAAATTATAACATATCAGTTATAAAAACTATAAGGTTATAATGTAAATGTTAGCATAAACTGATATAAATTAACTAATTTTCTAAAAATTTATAAGATATTCGCATGCCAGTCATGGCGAACATGAGTGCTACATTATATATTAGAAACTGTACTACCCTGTAACCATACCATGTTCTGTGAATAAATGATTATGATTATGATTATGAAAAAACTAAAAGTACGCTTGTAAAGCTAATTGAATTAAAAAGTTACAAATAATTTTTAAAATAAAAATATGCCACAAAAAATGTTGATAATCCGCGTGGCGCGATGGTTACCATGTCGGAATGCCAATTGAGGGGTCCCGGGCTCGATTCCCGGCGAAACAGAAATTTGAATGATGAGTTTAAATTTATGTACTCGGTCTGGGTGTTTGTGCTCCTGTCTTTATATGTACTCGTACCATGGTACCCACGACACAGGAGATAATTACCTTACTGTGGGGCAGTGTGGGGCTATGAGTGGGTAACGTTTATTTATTTATTATTTTATTTATAAAGCGACCACGCTTTTTTCACTAAAGAAAAATGAAATCGCGTTAAAAAGTAATCATCAAAATTGTTCACCGCTATAAAAAGTACAGAAGTAGGTATGTAAAAATACGGTTTCATAAATCGGTTAAAAATTTAAAAAAAATCTTTTGGCGAGTCCTTGGCATGATTTCGTGCCTTTAAAAAGGCGAATGTAAGATACCTACAGAGCAGATATTCTTGTTAACATGTCAGCGAATTTATAAGATTTTGGAAAGTGTCCAAGAGGGGTTGGCCTCTCATCTCTCCACCAATCCGGACTGAAGAAGTGTCAACGAGGTTATATATTTGTATCTGAGGCACGCGTATATATTTTTAGCAGAGATCGGTTTGTTTTTATTGTGCTGTCCTGTGGTTTCAACCGTGTTATAAAACATTACTATAAAAGTCATACTTAGGTAGGTACCTCGGAGATTGATGAGAATTTATAAGATTTTGGAAAGTGTCCAAGAGGGGTTGGCCTCTCATCTCTCCACCAATCCGGACTGAAGAAGTGTCAACGAGGTTATATATTTGTATCTGAGGCACGCGTATATATTTTTAGCAGAGATCGGTTTGTTTTTATTGTGCTGTCCTGTGGTTACAACCGTGTTATAAAACATTACTATAAAAGTCATACTTAGGTAGGTACCTCGGAGATTGATGAGAATAAACTTCACTTTACATAACCCCTTAAGGGTTAGTTCTCGAAGATGCTGAAACCGGTTTCTCATTATTTTAATAAGGAAATATAAATATATTGTAAATTAGCTTTCCGCCAGCGGCTACGCCCGCGTGGTCCCGTTTTATAGGTTCCCGTAGGATAAAAACCATCCTATGTCCTTTCCCAAGGTTCACTCTACCTGTGTTTCAAATTTCATTAAAATTGGTTCAGTAGCTTAAGCGGGAAAGCGTAGCAGACAGACAAACAGACAGAGTTACTTTCGAATTTATAATATTAGTAGGGATTAAATTTAAGCAAGCTTCGGGATTAAGAATAGAGCTACGGTATCCCCTGCCTGTCGTAAGCATCTAAAGGTGGAGGAGAGCACATTTGCTTTCCCGAAGAGGGACCCGTGCTTTCCACCGGAGATCCCGGAGTCCTCCCCAAGCGCAGAGGCAGACCACTGAGGCGGTTTTAGTGCAAATCCCGCATAACTCGGTATCCTCTTCCAAGTTGCCGTATACGTTATGAAGGTTCCCCCTCCCTCCCCCCCAATACAGAAAAAAATTCATCCCAAATTTTACTACCTGGGTGGAATATCCCTTTCAGAACTGGTCAATATAGAAAATCCTTCATGACACATACTACACTAAAATAGGTGTCTGTGTTGAGTGTGTCCGTGGTACCCACAACACAGGGTACTTATATCTACCCTACTGTGGGGCTATGAGTCTAAAACGTTATGTATTTTTTTATTTATTTATAAAGTCAATCGTAGGTATACAAGGTAGTAGAACTTAGTCGCTGTAGCTTCGGAACTAAGAATAGAGCTACGGTATCCCTACCTGATCGTAAGAGGCGACTAAAAGGGGCTTCTGGGGTTGTGGGCGGTGAGAGAGGGATCCCGGAGTCCTTCCCAAGCGCAGAGGCAGACCACCGAGGGGGTTTTAGTAAGGCACAAATCCCGTAAGGTACATAACCTGATATCCTCTCCCAAGGTGCCGGGTACCTTTTGAAGACCCCTCCCCCCCCCCTCCTATACCAAAAAAAGGTAGTAAAACTCGAAAGTACCAACTCCGCATCAATTTCTCTTCTCCTGTGAACCAATCCTATTGAGTTTTGGTAGTACTTGAAATTAAGTGCCGATGCCCGTAGCCTGCAGCGCCTGATACTCATCACGTAATTTTTTTCAATTACATTAACTACCAATTACTTTTGATTTCAAAACATTCTCCGCCGGGTCACCAACTAATTCGTTTATTTAATAGAAGTTGTAAGCAATTTTCCACAGGTACAGGGAAAGGTCACTGAAAGGCGGCGTTTGTGACGTTCAAGCCACATACAGAGCGTTATTTCATCCAATTACTTACAAGGCACCTTTGAAGATTTCTACCTGAGACAAAAAACCACCGAATCTATAAAAATCTGTTCAGTAATAAAAAAAATTGTTAAAAAAAGTTCAAGATCCTTGGTTACAAGTATAAAGTTTAAAATGGTAGTTTTGGTGGACCGAAAAGACAAATGTGCTCTTTTTTATTTTCATGTTCTTGGTATATTCTTGAGTTATATTGGATATAGTTGATGGCAGATTCGATATAGGTAAATGATAGTGCACGAGTGTTGTGAAATAAAATAACAGTACGAAAGCATGTTTTTTCGGCTTGCTTCCATCGGACAAGTTCTAGTAAAGTAGCCATCGCTTTACTTGAACATCTGACTGAATAGACTTAGTGTTAACTGACGACTTACGGATTTTTTCAATGACTACTAAGTGATGCAAACTTATACTTGATCCTGCAATATGAACAGAGTTTGCGATGCCATTATTGAATAACTTGCCTTCCGCCAGCGGCTTTGCCCGCGTGGACCCGTTTTATGGGTTCCCGTAGGATGAAAACCATTTTATATCCTTTCCTAAGGTCTACTCTATCTGTGTTCCAAATTTCATTCAAATTGGTTCAGTAGTTTAAACGGGAAAGCGTAGCAGACATACAGACAGACAGACAGAGTTACTTTTGAATTTATAATATTAGTAAGGATTGAATAATGACTAATGAAATGTCAACAACGGACGTTAAAGAAGTATACTTTGCCGGTTAACTACAAGTTTAGCTGAGAGCATTTAACTGTGCACTTAGGAACTGCAGGACACTTGGAAAGCGAGCTTGGAAAAGCATTTTACTGAAAAGGGCTTTCATAAAATCTTTTTGTTTTTATTTTTAAAGGCCTCAAGTTTTCACTGTCAATTTGTTTTTGTCTTTGTTTAAATGCTTGCTTTGTTACAATGTTTTTATGCTTTTAAAAGTATTTTGAAATGTTTTTGTAATTATTTCATATTTCATAGTCGAATAAAAACAAAAATGTCATAGAAGATTTTAAAAAAATGTACATGAAACTAAACAGAATCTATTTCATTTAATCTAATCAACGCTCTGTAAGATAGAGGTCAAGAAACTTTCCAGTACGATGTTACATACCTTACAACTGTAACAGTTCGTTTTCTTGTTTACGTTAAAGATTTTAGGAAAACGATTTGCAAAATGCCTCAGATAGCCATAGAATATTCTATCAGAGCATCGTCATATGGCAGACAAACCCATGAAATATTCAGGCATGCGTCCATTGTTACAATGTTACAATGTATCGTACATCGTGACTCGAGACCCAACAGACGACAATGGGGTCACAAAACCATGGACTGCCGTCGCATAATAAATTCTAATGGAAAACAACGTTTTTTATGTTTATAATGATTTAACAAAGTAGGCATATTTATTTCCTCAGAACTAGTCCTGGATTTATAAATAGGCCGTACCTATAGGCGGCGGCCTAGGGGCGGCAGCGTCCTAGGGGCGGCAGATTTCAGAGGAGGGTCCCTCGATTTCAGAGGATAAAAATCAAACACGTTCACTAGTTTTTTATACTTTAAAAAAACCCTATAGAAACTCATTCCTATCGAAACCTATATTATCGTTTGAGTGATAGATGAGAGCAGCAAGGCGGGTGAATAGCAGTGGCAACGTAGCAACCCCCGCTTTCCTTAGGTATGTACATGGGGCGGCGGAAATAAAGTGGCCTATACTCTTAAAAAAATATAAATCCGCTACTGTTCAGAACACACAACTGATAGTGAGTTTGTCTTGACGCGATTAACTGCCGATCTATATGTAGTCAATATTCTATATTAATTTGTTTTGCTTTTCTCTGATAAAAAAAGTCAATCCGTATCCATATAAGTATATATTTATGCTACTTACTTACTTATTTTTAGTTTTTAATTTAAGCTTCTATCTTTCAAGGTTTTAAGTACAAAAAGATTAAGATTGATTTATGTTAACAGTTACACCGACCGATTAACAACTACACCGACCAACGCATACTAAAGCATAGGCCAGGGATCCCAAAAACTGTACACGAATTTTATGAAAATAAAGAATTTGAATTGAATTGTTTTACCATGGAATGACGAGTACTGGTACGCTGTCGACATTGTGGACGTTTACCTTACCTTCGACTCTCTAAGGTTCTATTATAAACGCAGATAGGTAAAGTAGGTTTAAATTTTTGTTTCAATATTTCGATGTTACGGTTAATAATTCGATCCGATGGTGGTGGATGATGCCAAACCACACTAGCTGCTTTTAGCATTTAAATTGTGATCGGACTTGGCGTGTGTGTGCCGATACTGTATTGCGTTTAGGCAACTTCAGGTATTAACTTTGGAAGGACCAACTTTTCAATACCTGCGATTCTTGATACCTTGATGCAGTCAAATCAATTAAATACATCTTTATTTTGAAATTAAAAATAGCCTATGTGCTATTCCAGGCTATATCTCTCACTTTCTTCCATCCATTACACGAGTAAATACGACGTAAGACGATATATTGCTATATTAAAATCATAGACGTTTAGCCAGTTGCTTCAACCGCCTTTTTCCCGTTTTCCCGTAGGAATGAAGCATTTTCCCGTGGTAAAAAGTAGCCTATGTTCATCAAAATTATTATCCTATAATGCTTTAAATGTTTAAAGAATTTTTCAAATCAGTCCAGTACTTTTGAAGCTTATTCAATACAAACAAAAAAAAAACAATTAAATCTTTACTCTTTGTTATCTTAGTGAAGATCACAATATTTTCCCTTAACGTGGAGCAGCGATAAATATGCACTTAACAAATTTATTTAAATGACATCGACATCGAAGACCGCAGACTTTACGCTCAGCCATCGCTTATCGTTACATTATTATGTTACATGTAATTTTAGGGTTATATTTAGTTACATCTTTTTAAAATACCCTTTCCACCAGGTCCACACTCCTCTCCTTCCAAGACCTGCTGCCGGATGACCCTCGGCTGTACGACAAGATGCGGCCGCCAAAGAAGAATGACCAGCCCACCATCGTCAACTTCCACGTCACCGTCATGGGCCTTGACTCCATCGATGAGAACTCCATGGTGAGTTTATTTTATTAAACCTTTCATTATAAAGTCCAAAACAAAAGTAAGTCGTACTTGAAACCCCCCGAGTGGAGTAATGGCGAGAATGGGAAAAAGACATGTCGTAGGTTGTTTTATTTACATACTAGCTGTGCCCCGCGGTTTCACCCGCGTTAGATTTTTTTAAAGTGTCATATACTACTTCTGATAACTCCAAGAATATGTACAAAGTTTCATGATGATCAGTTGAGTAGTTTTCGCGTGGAGTAACAAACAAACTTACATTTATAATATTAAGTATTCGCATTTATAATATTAGTAGGAAGGGTTACGTAACTCCGAATAAAGTTACACCGAGTTACATCAAATATAGTTGATGTAAATTTTTTCTGATTATAATTATTATAGTGCCCGATGGTTATGGGATAAAATGATGAAAACTTGGCTTTCCGGGCTGCGTAATAATTAGTCAGTCAGATATCCGATCTGGCTGACTAATAATATTACAGAAGACTCACTTTTTAACCGACTTGAATAAAAAGGAGAAGGATATCAATTAGTCGCGATCTACGTTCTTTTCGGTTATATGTTCACTGATTTGAAGGGGTAAACGTTATCTAATTTAGTTGATTTTTTCATTCGATAGGAAGAACTTCGGGATCGGGGCCGTGTTAATTTAGTCAAATACTAATCGTGGTATTCATGAAACAGCGGTATAATGGTCAAGATCGGATTCTATTCGTAAAACTTATCTGATTCATTTTTTTTATTCGAAAAGTTTAGGATAATTCGACCTCTTGCTTGGTCCTATATTCATTTTATTCAGTTTTTGATCATGGCATCATGAGAAAAACAACCACAATGGTTATGACCGGACTCTGTCTTACTACTGTACGTAAACCTGATCCGAAATCTTTTTTTTCGAAAGGTGGTACCTCCGCATTGACCCATCTTAATTTGGTTGACTTATGATCATAAGAAAAAATTAATATCAGTTAAGTATATTTCTATCGTTACACTCTATTTATTACTATCTATATACTCGAGCAACACCGGATATAACTTGACATTTCCATGAAACCACAAAAATATTCCATTATTTATGGCAATGTGTATTGCCGACTTCCACAAATGAAGTATCAATTCATTAACTTTTGCAAACAGCGTTGGAAAAGTTGCCCAGCTATAAACAGACGTCGCTTGTTTGCGCTTCCTCAAAGCCGACCAGCCAGCCGGATCAGCGATGAACATTGTGGGATTCATTCTTTTAAATAATAAAAATAAGCAGAAAATTGTGCTGAAAAAGAAACTATCAAATTATTATTTTAGTATAAGCAACCAATTTCATTCGATTTAAAGAGTATGCTGATAAATTAGTTAAAAAAATATAGCATGCATGAAAAACACGATTTCAATATACCTATGTATCTTTTTCTTGATTGAAATGATAATGCGATACCGTTATAGTGGAACACAATTTGAATTCTTTATTTTTTTGTGATCCATTGTAACATGATAGGAAGTCGTCAGTGATTTTGTTTTTTGTAGCAGTAATATCCCAAGAAACAAGGAAACTTTAAAGAACTATAGGTTCAATTCGTGTACCTGTCGCTATCAAGATATAAGTATATTCTTTTCCAAAGCCCGTGAGCCCAATAGGAAGGCGTCAGTTCATAATAGATATTTAAATGACACCATGCACCCACGCTTTTTTACAGTAAGATACATTTTCTTCTTATTTTTAACACGCTTTTATTAGCTTGAGCTGTATGTATCTATGTAACGGAATCTCTTAACTTCATTTTCACTTACTTCTAGGAGTCTGATTAACTTGAAAATTTGCACAGGGATCAAGGGCCGATGACAATACAATAATCTCATAACTTTGTATTAAAGTCCTAACTAGGATCATCAGGATCAGATTACCGTTTTCTCGAATAGTAATAAACTGAGGTAACATACATAAATATACGCATGAAATAAGAACCGTCTCCTTGTTGAATTTGGTTAAAAATATAAAAGCCAAGTACGCCCGCTGAAAAGTTTCCCTTCGCTATAAATAGCATGTTTGCGATCTCGCTAAAGCCGACCAGCCAGGCGGATCAGCGCTTGGAA
Organism: Pyrgus malvae; assembly: GCA_911387765.1. Classification (NCBI taxonomy): domain Eukaryota; kingdom Metazoa; phylum Arthropoda; class Insecta; order Lepidoptera; family Hesperiidae; genus Pyrgus; species Pyrgus malvae. The sequence continues at coordinate 13,993,789 of OU426971.1, read as the reverse complement.
CAAAACGAACGTTGTTCTGATAAGTCTTTAATATTTAAAGTGAAATGTACTTGTTAATTATTGAATGGCATTGCTTAGCGACATTTCATCCTATAAATAGTTTTAAGGTAACCTTAGAGCATCATAGTTATTGATTTGACGGGAGTCAATACCTGTGATGCTCTAGTCTAGTCGACTCGAAAACCTCCTGAAAAGAACCTCTTTCGTTGAAGTCGGAGACTAGGTTGGATTCCAGCAAGCGCATCTCTAAGTAAATGAATTAAGTTACGTTTAAACTAAATATTTTTTAAAGTAATAATTCCAGAGCATTCTAAGCAAAGCGTCTGGTTTAAAACGAATATCTTCCTTGTCGTAGCCTTCATTCTTGAAGTTCGCGTCCTTAATAAGTCTCCTTAGCGGTTTTTATGAGATGTCTTAATTTTTCACCAAATAAAGCATGTTCGTGTGCGGCTTTTCTTAGGGCTTCTGTGTCTGGTTAGTGCGGTCATCTGGTCACACCAACGGTTAGGTGATCGACCGCCGCCAGCTCATTTTCCTTCGACCAGGATCACTACTATCAGTTTGTCTAGGTCATCCGGTCCAAAATATCCTAGGATTCTTTCGATCGATCGATGAGATTCTAGTCTTAAATTGAAGTTGTAGTATAGGTATTTTGAAATACATTTTATTAAAAAGTATTTCAAAATGCGACTGAAAAACACTCTCCAGCCTCATCCCTCCATAACGGTCGGTATTGTTCGTTAATCCTCCTCAACTTGCCGCAGTATGGGCAAACAAGCGTTTTATTTAACTCACTGAATTGTTACTCGTTTTTCGAAGTGGGTGTCAGATTACTTATTAACAGGTATTCCGGAATATCCATGTTCTACGACCGATCTTCATGAGTACCGACAAAATGCTCATATTTTTACCATTCTACGATACAAGTGTATTTTAGTGTATGTAGTAATAATCCGAGATGTTGCAGATGCTAATTTTTTCACACCCACCGATATGGGAACGCGGATCTCCAGATATTTTATAGGAACTAGCCATTGCTCTGCGCGTACTAACAAGCCAACAGAAAGCTGCTTTTGTCGGAAGGTTTTTATCAACCCACTAAGTGGCTCTTCCCACTTGCACCCTAAAAAAGTTTTGTACCTTTTTAAAACGAAATAATTTTTCGTAGGAATATAAACGAGTTTATCTTGTTTTTGTTTCATAGACGTATGCAGCAGATATCTTCTTTGCACAAACATGGAAGGACTTCCGACTAAGACTGCCAGAAAACATGACTTCTGAGTACAGGTAAGATTTAATTTTCGTTACTGTGTTACTACAGGTGTTCAGAACTTTTGTGAAAGTATCAACAACTGCACTCATTTCCGACGTGAAACAATCCGGTCTTGGACTACTAAAATCAATTGTTATACTGTTAATGAGCTGTCAAAACGTGTCATCTTAATACATTTTGTACGAGAAAATGGTTTGTGACGTCACAAACCATGTAAGTCAATTGACTAAATTTCAATTGAGTAAAGCGACATTAAAAATAACGTATGTAACTGAATTAACAATTGTCTTGTTTTACAAGCGTAGTTTTGTGCAACCTTTTAAAGTACGCGACAAAAGACAAAAGGCAGTGTTCCCGTGTTCCCTTTTAGCAAGACTGAGTCTTATCTAAGGTCGTATGGAGTTGTGTTGTTACTCCAAAGGCTGATTTCCGCATCAGTCCACCAATCCATCAGGCAGCAGCAGGTGTTGCAATTGCTGAGCAGCTATTAATATATACATTAAAAACTTATTGTGATTTAAATATTGGTCAATGAAATACCATCATTCTTCACCAGGTTACTCGAAGTCGACTGGCTAAAGCACATGTGGCGGCCGGACTCATTCTTCAAGAACGCCAAGTCGGTTACCTTCCAGACCATGACCATCCCCAATCACTACGTGTGGCTGTACAAGGACAAGACCATTCTGTACATGGTGAAGCTGACCCTGAAGCTGTCGTGCGCGATGAACTTCATCATCTACCCGCACGACACGCAGGAGTGCAAGCTGCAGATGGAGAGCTGTGAGTAGATTCTTCTAAATATCATATACTAGCTATAAATATAAATAAGAAGCTGGCAGAGTTTTCCAGTATTAAAAAAATTAACAGCTGAAACACAGCGTCATGTAACTAAAAAAACAAAAAAGTCAGGCCAGAAAATTGAAATCCCCTGCAAAAGTGAGCCTGGGCGGTCTTCGGCACGCGTACATGGTCATTTTATCTTAAAGGCTCACCTTCTTTTTGCACTTAAATAATCATACGCGCGTACAATAGATTTATGCTGGCATTTTCATTCGGACCGATAAGAGTGAGTTTACATTTATCACATACTATCGTGAGGATAGCAGATGTTATCCTGCCTTACAAGCTCGTGAAACCACTTGTTTTCAGGCGCGGTCCCAGAGGGGGATTCACAGGGGACATGACCCCCCCCCCCCAAAATCCATCAGTAATGCGTAGATGAAAGGCGTAACAAGCCAATTTGGGACACCTCTTCCCCCCAAATTACTTAGTGCCCAAAATTTCTTGGTGACCCCCCCAAAATTAAAGGCTGCAACCGCGCCTTCTTGTTTTAGAGTAGTGGATTATAGGCCGTATGAGGTCGATTCGGCATACGCGCTGACACGGGCGCTACAAATACGAGTATGTAAAAGCCCGTGTACGGGAGCTTTTTCCTGCGTTTTTACTCGAACCGGTAATGTTAGGTCCGGTCCCACTTGTTATTGATAGGTGGCAGTGGTTAAGCCTTGCGCACGCCTTATGGGCGGTTAGGAAACATCCGACTGCGGGTTGGCCACTAACCCGCATCTTCACCAACCCGCATTAGCACCGTGGTAGTAACCGAAAAGGCTCCAAGCCTCCCCAGTAACAGGGAGAGACCTGTCCCCAGTTGTGGGACGCAAAAAGGATTGCAGCCCTGAATTAACATTTTTCCGACTATAAGCAGCTTAAGCTGCCTCTATCGTATATTTTTAAATGTTTTCTCATATAGTACAGTAAAATACCCTTTTATGAATTAGTTGTATTCACAGCGGATGTACAGAAAGAAACTCTATCACCATACGAGTAGTACTTTCTGCTCCGAAGTGGGTTAAAAACAAAACGCGTCTTACCAACCTTCCAAGAGAGCACTAACGATGGGCGATTACGCCCATCCTCAGCACTAAGTGCCCCACGCTGTGCACAAAGACAAAGGCAGAAGCGTCGTACATTTCCACCGTATACTGTCGTACAGGCGCACTCGCGTAGCGATGTACGAATTTACATATTATATTCCTTGGAGCTTAGTTGAATTGCTTCCTTTACAACTGTTTTTGCTTTCAAGAGTCGATTGAAAATGAAATAAAAACTTTACGTTTTATCGCTGCTCCACGGTGATGGAAAATATTGTGATATTTAATTGATGACGATGTTTTCCAACGCCGTGCATGCCTGTCAGAAACTCACTCGAAACTTTCTCGAAGGTATGATAACCACCAATCCACACTTGGTCCAGCGTGGTCGACTATGGCCTAAATATATTTTATTTGTAAGGGGGGACCTGTGGAGAGACACAGAAGACCAGAGTGGAGGCCTAACAGTGGTCAATTAGTTTATTTTTTAGGATTCCGTAGCCAAATGGCAAAAACCCATATGGATTCGTGATATCTGTCTGTCTGTCCGTCCGTATGTCACAGTCACTTATGGGGTGTCTATGGATAGGTCTTAAAAAAAATTGAGGTTTCTAATATCATTTTTTCTAAACTGAATAGTTTGCGCGAGAGACACTTCCAAAGTGGTAAAATGTTGGTCACCCCCTGTAACTTCTAAAATAAGAGAATGATGAAACTAAAAAAATATATGATATACATTACGATGCAAACTTCCACCAAAAATTAGTTTGAACGAGATTTAGTAAGTAGTTATTTTTAATAAGTCATAAATAGTAAACCACAATCCCACCAAAACATTCTGTAAAAAACTAACCAAGTCTCGATGGAGCTGCTTGTTTATCTCTAAAAAGTAATGAAATCTAGAGAAAGTCGTGCCAAGTCTAAGGTTCCTTACTGCGATTTCTTTATTATTATAGTTAACGTTGTGTGACTTGGCCGTTGAACATTCTTTTTGTTTACACGTTATGTTATATCTGTTTTAACTACCTATGTTCATGTACGTACCATGTATGTACCATGTTAAGCGAGATAATAGCCCATACTGGTATTGGTAATTGGACGCTAGTGTCTCATTTTAGGCTGTTGTTGATTGTGCAACACATGCATTCAGCATTGAGAATGCTGACTTCTGCTCACTTCTTTTTGGAGCGTCAAATCGACCACCGATCTAACATAAAATAACACTTGTGTATCCTTCAACGGCCAAGTCACACAACATTAACTATAATAATAAAGAAATCGCAGTAAGGAACCTTAGACTTGGCACGACTTTCTCTAGATTTCATTACTTTTTAGAGATAAACAAGCAGCTCCATCGAGACTTGGTTAGTTTTTTACAGAATGTTTTGGTGGGATTTCACTTCTTTTTGTAGAAACGTGGGCATATTGATTTATTTTATTAGATTTTCTTATTTGACACAGTTTTTTTCTTTTTATTCGAAGTACTGCCTAAATGTAAATTAAACCTAGAAAACTAAGAGTACTATTTATTTATTTATTTATTATTCACAACAATTGCTTGTAGCGCTTACAGCGATGCCAAATCGCACTACCAGCTAACATTATTACATTATAAAAATATTATTGAAGAACTACAATATTAATCATATTAAACACAAATATTATAAAATAGTACATAAGCAATTATATTGTATTACAAATTAAATTAATTATTATTTAACATAAAATTTAAGAATTTAATTAGATTTCAATTATTATTAATTGAATTAAAATTTATTAAAAACAAATAATTATCAAAGATTATGTATTGATACAATTTTAGCACAATAAAATATAAACTTATTAGTGGACGTATAGAATAGGTCGAGTTCTGGTTCATGAGTGATAACAGCATTAAGCAAACTATGGCCTGTGCGGTGGGAGCGTGCCGCGCGGTCTGCTGCGTGCGCGCGGGCGGGCCCGCCAGCAGCCGCGCCGCGCGCCGCCGCCCCCCCGCCCCGGGATGCGACATTCAAAATAAGATGATGCTTTCTTTTCCTCGCGAGCGCTGGCTGGCGTTAATTCAGCACGCATGCCATCAGTCTCTTCTCTTCGCCACGCCACTCCCATCCCATCCCACCATGATACCACCCGTGACCACTGTCAACGATGGACGCGTACTTTTTATGCCCGTATCGCCCGCGAAATACGAAAATTTCAAATTTTATTTCATTTTGTTTAGTTTTTGAAAATATATGTTGTTTCTTAGTAAGTAAGTATTAGGTATAAGTTATTATTTTTAGTAAGAATTAGGTAATTTTAAAGTTTAGAAAATGGGAAATAAAAGTAAAAATAAATTATCAAAACGGAAATATTTACAATTCAAACGACAGCAAATAGCTTATATGAACGAAGAAAAAAGGTAAGTAAAAAGAAACAATACCCGATATATCGATAATCTATTTACAATAATTTTTTTCGTAATATATTTTATTTTAGGCTAGCTATCTATTTATGAGCAAAGAATATTTAGGTTACTCGGTAGTCACACTTGGTCCTTATTTCACGATTTGGAAAGTAGCGTCTGTAGTCAATTTTTTGAAGTCTTGTTTCACTCACGTTTGCAATACGACTCAGGTTCGATCCCCAGCGTAGCATATGTTTTTTATATTATATAAATTTGTTTTTTTTTTACTATTTTAAAATTACAAATAATTTTTACATTAAAAAGCTTATAAAAAGACAGACTGAAAACATAAATATTTGAAATTCTTACGGCCGAAAGAAGTCTACATGAACAAAAGAAAAGTACGTAAGTAACCTAGGTACAAAGCTATGATTCATTATATACTTTAGGTGTTTATTTTTTTTACACCGTAATCAATTTTGTTTCATAAATAAAAACCTACAATTACACTACAACGACAACGACACGACAACGAGAAATCCTTACGTAGGTAATGTGTAGCCATACTGATCCTTTATTTCACTTTTAGTGAAGTAGTGAGCGTAGCTCGTAATAAAATCTCGTGCATTTCGTAGGAGTGTTCTGGGTTCGATTCCCACTTGTAAAGTTTTTGTAAAATTAGTCCTCAACCACAAATATTTTTTTTACAGTGAAAACGTTTTTCCGTTTCTGATTCATTAAAAAAGTGAACAAAATTGTGAATTTATTTTAAGTATCGATTTTTTTACTTTATAATTTTACATATGAGCTGCGGCCCACTGTATACAATCGTAGAACAGTCGAAGCTGTACATTCGTATTTTTTGCAATGTTTAAGTACTGTACGTTGCTGATATATTAAACGTATTTGTTCAAAATTTTGTTACTAAATGACATTGTTGCAAGACAGTTATTTGAGCTTCTTCGTTGTATAAGAGCTTCTTCGTTGTTCCGCTAGGTGACGCTGGCTCGTAATTTAGAAATCAACTTATTTTTACTTAAAGTCACCGATAGATGGCGATGGCGAGTTTATGGGAACATCACCCCGCCGCAGGGTAGAGGCGTGGCTTGTGATTAGGTATTTCGCATTGATGCATGCCCTAAACCTTAGCAAACCTCACGAAATAATAAGCGAAATCAACAAAATGCAAATAATCCCTCCTTATCCATAGCAAACGTTTTCAAGCGCAGTAGAAGAATGTCGTAAACGAGTCGATTGTAACGCGGCCGCAAGCGCGTTTTAAAATACAGTCAGGCGCCATCTAGCGACCTCACTATCACCGCCACTCTTAGTCCAATGCATTATATTTTGACCAAATGAGCGAAATTAATATTTTAGTGTAATTTGTTTATTTAATTTACCTATGTAATGTTCGAGTAGAATAAAGTTAATCGTTCGACTGTGTCTTCTTGTATACTTGTAAGTATAAGTATAAAAGCCAATCTTGTCTTATCCAGAGTTTTCCTTTAATTTTATTTATATGCGTATTAAAAGCAGAAGGGGAGGCATTCGCCCAGCATTGGGACGCAATAGGCTAGATTAAATTAGATATTAATAAAAAAAAACTCAAAGAAAATAATACTGAACCTACTCAATCTATACAAACTATAAACATACCGTTAACTCTTTATCTTTATTATTAGACAAGTGTTAATTATTAATATTAATAATTACATAATAAAATCAATGAACTTTCTACCAAAGGAATTACCTACTGTCCTGCCTCCTGGAGGACTCGAGGAGAGGGGGTTGAGGTTCGAAAAAACTTCGGGTCACTTATTCTCGGAGTCGAAGAAAGGATGTGACTTCGAGTCCCATTTATTTGCGATTGCTTTAAAAATTTTCATACACTGGGTCTTATATACAAGTTTGACAATCCACCCTTCAAACAAATAACAATGTCGATAATTATGAAAGACCTCTATAAAAATTTCGTGAATAATGTTAATGCTTTCTTGGTCGAATGGTTACGAAAGCCAACTACGGAGCTGGAGACCCGGGTTCAAATCTCGTAGGCAAGCTGCAATTTTAATTTTTTGTGACAATTTTTTTTTATTGGGAGCTAGGTATTTCAAAAGGATTTGTAAAGTAACACTAAGTCAATGAATGTTTTGCTTAAAAATAAACCAAGTAAATAAATTGTTTTATTCCGAGCAACGCTGGACGCCCCCAGGTACTATCTAACTAAATAAACAAAATTTTGCTTTCGCTTAACTTCGGAACTAAATGACCTACAGACTTGTAATTTTGGATTTTAAGTATGTGATTATAGCTTACTGGATGATGAAAATTTCAGCGCTCTGGTCTTATCCAGAGGTTCTCTAATAGGGGCCTGAAAATGTGGCGAAATGGTTCTAGTAAAGGATGGACCAAGAGTACTAAATGATCCTAGTTATACTAGTTTTTATAGTTTTCCCTTTATGTGGCCATTAAACCCTAACTCTGTACCAAATTTCAGCTCTCTGAGTTTATGGGAAGTACTAGTTCTATTTTGATTTTATGAGTGAGGTGAGTGTCGTAAATGCGAACGAAAATGCGAAACTTTGCTTTCGCTTAACTTCGGAACTAAATGACCTACAGACTTGTAATTTTGGATTTTAAGTATGTGATTATAGCTTACTGGATGATGAAAATTTCAGCGCTCTGGTCTTATCCAGAGCTTCTCTAATAGGGGCCTGAAAATGTGGCGAAATGGTTCTAGCAAGGGATGGACCAAGAGTACTAAATAATCCTAGTTATCCTAGTTTTTATAGTTTTCCCTTTATGTGGCCATTAAACCCTAACTCTGTACCAAATTTCAGCTCTCTGAGTTTATGGGAAGTACTAGTTCTATTTTGATTTTATGAGTGAGGTGAGTGTCGTAAATGCGAACGAAAATGCGAATCTTTGCTTTCGCTTATCAGCGGAACTAAATGACCTACAGACTTGAAATTTTGGATTTTAAGTATGTGTTTATAGCTTACTGGATGATGAAAATTTCAGCTCTCTGGTCTTATCCAGAGGTTCTCTAATGGGGGCCTGAAAATGTGGCGAAATGGTTCCAGTAAAGGATGGACCAAGAGTACTAAATAATCCTAGTTATCCTAGTTTTTATAGTTTTCCCTTTATGTGGCCATTGAACCCTAACTCTGTACCAAATTTCAGCTCTCTGAGTTTATGGGAAGTACTAGTTCTATTTTGATGATCCATGAGTGAGTGAGTGTCGTAAATGCGAAACTTTGCTTTCGCTTAGCTTCGGAACTAAATAACCTACAGACTTGAAATTTTGTATTTTAAGTATGTGATTATAGCTTACTGGATGATGAAAATTTCAGCGCTCTAGTCTTATCCAGAGGTTCTCAAATAGGGGCCTGAAAATGCGGCGAAATGGTTCCAGTAAAGGATGGTACGGCAGTGTTTGCTTTGCGCTCGACTTGGCGGGGCACTGACGTGCCATCCCGATTTACCTTTCATTCAATCTTAATGCAATGCATTCTATGGATAATCAAAGGCAATGATGTATTTTGTAGCCGCTATTGTTATACAAAAAATACTAAAAATAGAATAAAATAAATATTCAAGGGGGCTCCCATACAATAAACGTGAATTTTTATAGATAACGGTACGGAACCCTTCGTGCGTGAGTTCGACTCGCACTTGGCCGGTTTTTTTATTTATCTAAAGCGATTGCGCCGAGATTACTGATCCGATTCACACGATCGTCTTTTCTTTACCTTCCCTTAATCTCAAATATCAGCGATCTTCTAGAAAGATCGGTCACGAGTGTATTTGACCTTTGATTAAATGTGCCAATACCGTGTTTTTATTTTACGTTAATGAAGTACTACGGAAGATCCGTATCGTTATCGTCAACTGCAGGTTGAGGTATCATTGCTCGTATTTTAAGTGTTATGAAAATCATAATGAGCCCATATTTGGCTTGGATTTTATACTGCTTCTCAAATAGTAGATCAAATGTTTGCCAGCAACATTCTACAAGTAGCGGCTACGGCGGCGTGACGGTGACCACTGATAAAATGTGCAAGTACCCTCCCATCGCGTTATACAGTCCCGAAGGAAACTCTCGTCTCGACAAACTTCAACTTCTCATTATAATCGGAGGAAAAGGTATGGAAAAGGAATAAAATATTATTATTTAAATACAATAATTATTATGATTGTATGGACTAAATAAATATAAATATGTAAACTCTAGATCTTTTTTTATTTTCATGTAACATGTTGCCAAGACAAGTGCATATAATTTGTCACGAAGAAAATATCAGATCTCATGTAGATCCAAGCCCTAGAATCTACACGCCCTAACTCTACCAGCCCCAAATTTACCATTACTTATACCTGAGTCAAAATGAATGGTATCGCCGTACGCAGAGAGTTTTAATGATCTGGTATATTCGAAGCGTTGAGATACTCTTAAAACACAAATACACGAAAAATAATTCCTCCCTATTCTACCAGAGCACGGCTATAAAATCCTTTTTTGCGTCCCACTGAGCACGGGTCTTTCCCCATTATTGATGAGGCCTGGAGCTTACTCTACCACGCTGCTCCAACGTGGATTGGTAGAGGTTTGTTGCTCGCTGTCTCATTTATTTTAGATGCCGATAAGGCTGACGACAAGGTAGACCGACAGCCTAGAGGTAACCCATCTCACTCACCCACTCAAGATCTAAGCTAATCGCTGGGTCCTGCGCACTTATCCGAACAGATCTAAAAACTCTCAGACCATTTTTTTCTGAGTTTCTGTGACCAATAATAGAATGACAAAATGTGCAGGTACTCGCACCTCGCTCAGTCAGCGCTCGAGAGCTCTCGACGCATCGAGCGACACAGTCCGGCCTCATTATAATCGGAGATTGTCAGTGAATATATTTCGTATTTTCATATTTTTACGTCGGCTACATTATAAATTAAATATTAGGTATAATAAATTTATCTTTTTTTGAATTCGTTGTCTTAAGTAACTATAACAGGAACGTTCTATATATAACGATCCGTTTATATTAAATATAAATTTTCTACTCACACTTTAACCAAAGCATGTTTTGAATGGGATGGTTATTACTGCTACATCCACTGAGGTATTACTCAGTACTTAGTATCTCGGAGGCTACATCATGCAAAAAGTATTGAACGAATTTATACAAACACATTTTTTTACGATGTTGCTAAAGTTATTATGAATCAATATGTGTATTGTGTATACCTGAAGTAAGACACATTTTCAAACTTCTTTAGAAGACATTTTTTTACATTAATACACATTAGGTCTCGTTCCCTTGCGTTTATGGTAGTGATCTTCTACATAGCGATGAAATGCGTTTCGGTGACTAACAAATGATATAATGGAGTTTTGGCGGAAAGTCGAAAAAGACATATTATTATTGTGCTCTTGTTTTATTTTCATTTTCTTGGTGTATTTTTGAGTTATATCGGATAAAGTTGATGGCATTTTGTTTGATATAGGTTAATTACAGTGCACGAGTGTATGTGAAATAGAATAACAGTGCTAAAATATGTATTTTCTGCTTTTCTGCTGCTGCTTACGTTCTGGTAAAGTAGCCATCGCTTTACTTGAATGTTGGACTGACTAGACCTGAATACTGACGACTTACTGACTTTGTCATTACTTCGTCCAGTTTCACTTGAAACTGGCAAAAAATGATGCAAAAATTATACTTGACGCTGGCGGTATGCACAGAGTTTGCGATGCCATAATTGAAAAAAAAAAGAAAAAAAAGATAAAATGTGCAGGTATCCACAGGTACCCTCGCGCAGTCAGCGCTCGAGAGCTCTCAACGCATCGAGGGACACACTTCAGCCTCATTATAATCGGAGTTTGTCAGAGGATATATTATTCAGTATCTTATTATACTTGTATACTTACTTGGGCTAAATATCTGCTACTCCATTAAAAGTACCAATAGGAGGGTGCTTGCACATTTTATCAATGGTCACCGACACTCGTACAGGCACACGATCTGCTTTTTGAACTAACTAGCACTAACAAGAAATTTCTATTGATATTGTTGCCAAATCTACAAAGTTGAAGAAGTTGAAAGACCCTTATTACAAACAGAGAATAAAATCTTTGCTTACAAAAATAACGCCTTTACAGCAATATTCGATACTCCACAATATTCGTCGTTGTTGAAAAATTCGCACTATTTTTAGCCAAGTTTCGATTGAAATCAGTCCAGCATCCAACCTAGTTCGAGTGATAGATTTCAATCTAAGACTCGCGCCCTTCACCCTTATAAGGTATTACGACCAGAAATGAAACGGACAGAGCTTCTGCATTTTTTTATTGACAAGCAGAATGACACAGAATAATGGCTGGCAATGGCTTATATAGAGACGACTTCCTTCTTATTGGCTAGGGCTTGGCTTGGCTTAAGGGAGACGTCATGGCGGCATGGCTCCGATTGGCTAGCTGGTTGACACGTTCGTTACAAAGGCTAATCTGGGTAGGCACAAAAATCTTGCCAAAGTTCTGTTCAATATAAATTACTAAAAACAATGCATGTATTGTGAAGTCTTTGTGTGTCCCCATGGTATCCACGACACAGGTTATATCTACCCTATTGTGAGGCAAATTAATTATGTGTGTGATAATTATATAGGTGTATCTCCAAGAAGCCTTAGTTTTCACTGAGGTCGAATGCAGATGCTCTGATACTCCGGAGACTGATGATCGCCTCACGTAAGTCTGAAAATGAAAATGAAATGAAATGAAATGAAATGAAAATGAAAATGAAAATAATTTATTTGCACAAATATGGGTATTACAAAAGTTGTTTTATGTACATTTATTAGTTCGCCATATTTACCTCAGCGAGGTATGCAAATTTGGAGGACAGAATTAAAACGTATATTAACAGTATAACTAAAATTACTTATAACTAAATTTATTATAATTGAAGACAACGTTGATTTTATTTTAACCCATATTTTGCGGTTTTTATTGCGATGTTTTATCAATTCTACTATAATTATAAAAGGTGTTTATGTTTAATACGAGTTATATTTTTATCTGGGCCATCGGCTTTAGGCACCCAATTTACTGGGTTTTTATACACTGAGAGGAAAAAAAGCCGGCGGAAAAAAAACCTCGCAGGTTTTTAGTCCCGTAAACCCGAAATCCCTCACGAAGTTAAAGATCGTCGTTTAAAAATTCAGATATTGAATAGTACGCTTTTGTAAACAAGAACGTTTTAAGTGCTCGTTTAAAATCACAAATTGTTTTAGACTTGAGGGATTCAGGTAGGTTATTATATATTTTTGGTCCCATGCAAAAGACGCTTTTGTTATATTGTTTTGTTTTTGATGCAATTGAACACAATTTTTTAGTATGTCTTTTTGATTTTAGAGTTTCATAGTTATTTAAATCTTTTTTTACCATTAGGGATATTTCATATATGTATAGGGAGGGAAGCGTCATTATTTTTAAATCTTTAAAGTGTGGTTTACAAGAGTCTATTTGATTTATTTGACATATAGAACGAATACATTTCTTTTGAGCCTTAAATACCTTTTGAATTCCCGTTGCATTACCCCAGAATATGAGTCCGTATCTAAGAGTCGCACCAACATATGCATGATATGCACTAAGGACAGCTGTTTTATTCACTATTTTTGATAGTTTATATAATGCAAATGCAAATTTAGGGGAGGCCTGGAGCTTACTCCACCACGCTGCTCCAATGCAATCCAAATTTTTTGCCACTAGCGGTCACCCATCTCGCACCCGACCGCGCCCGTTTGGCTTAGTTGCATAGATCGTTTGCGTTCTACGCTAACCGCCGGGCCATGCGCGCTTCGTTCGCGTACTATATTTATAATGTTTTAAAACATTTTGAACAATCGTTCTGCGATTAGTACCTTAAAATTACCTTCAAACAAAGCCCTTGATCGGGAAACATCCAACCTCTCGACATGTAAGTGAAGTTTGTGGGGCGATACAGAAAATTGATTTCTCAAGGGCCATAAAATGTAGGCCAAGACTCTCCACTGTAGTCAGCTCCTTTCATCGTGAACAAGGGCCCGATTGGGGCCTCAGTGTTGTCTTAAGAGGCCTGGGATGCGTCATGAATAGATGGCTGATCGTTTGTTGTGATTCTTCAGTGGGGTTTGTCGCTGATAGTGTTGGTAATTGGTGATAGTTTGAAGCTTCACGTTCTTCAGAAAAGTGAAGCTCAAAACAATGTTATTGTGCTATAAATTCGCCATATTTTGTACAAATTTGTACATCGCGTTTGTTGTGTTTTAACACGTTTGAAAAATTAGCGTTAACAACCAAAAATAGAACGAATTGCGGATCAAAGTTTCACATAAATTCTTTCCCGAAGGTACCTGGTGTACTAAAATGAAGCCAAAACCGCTGAAATACTATTTTGTTACGACATCCGGAAAAATAATGAATAAAGAAGGCGCTCTTAGTTTGATTTTTAGCAAGTATTTGCCATTTGTTGTTAAAGCCATCGTATAAATTGAAGTACAGACTATAACGGGAATTTCACGGTTCAGGGAGAACCGTAATTGTGACATTTTACTTTTAAGTTAGTATACCTACCAGTTTTCATAAATAGTGCCTGATTGTAATCGCAATATTTTGTTACGTTTAGCGCATTTGCTAATTGAATAGAAAAGGATTTTACTCGTATTCTTGTATAGTTCTCGTGGATTAAAAGTAATTCCTGGCCCAAGCAAGAGTTCCTACCAATGCTTTGTAAAAATGTGTTTGACATTTCTTTTCCTGGTAATCTCCCTCATCTATATCTTAGAACTTTGTTGAAGGACAAATTTCTTATGCATGCTGAAACCTTTTTACCTTTTTGCGGAGGTTTTTAGCGTTCCACTGCTGAGGTCTTTTCACATATTTGGGAAGACCTGAAGAATACTTCAACTCGCTGCCCCAATACAGGTGCCCATGTTCCACCAATGCCCACCGTGTTGGGGGAAGATGTAAGTTAGTAGCCAAACCGCTGTTTTCAAACATACAAATTGGAATTCAGAGTCCCGTAAGTAATCTGATGAGGTGTAATGACTGTTAGCTATAATAGACAACTAAGACGGTCTAGCGTGACGGTGAAGCGTGCATGGCCCGGCGGTTACCGTAGAACGCAAGCGATCTATGCAACTAAGCCAAATGGGCGCGGTCAGGTGTGAGATGGGTGGCCGCTAGTGGCAAAAAATTTCATTCGCGTGTCCGTGCTTCGGAGGGCACGCAAGCCGTCCGTTGGTCCCGATTGTTGTCGATAGATAACAGTCCTCAAACCTTGTCGGAGGCCTTATGGGCGGTTTGAAAACATCTTCTGTCAGATGCCAGGGTTGGCCACTAACGCGCATCTCCACCAACCTGCAGTGGAGCTGCGTGGTGGAGTAAGCTCTAGGCCTCTCCAATAATGGGGAGAGACCAGTGCCCAGCAGTTGGACGCTAAAAGGGTCTAATGTCCTCTTGGAATTTGCTACCAGCAGTAGTGACTAGAGTATGATGAGTGCATCATACTACCACGGCTAACACGTGGTAACATCATACTAATGCGGCTACCATGACACATTGCTGTTCTTCTTTTGACGGTTGGCTGGACGGTACGAGATCTCATTCACGTCACTCTACGTTTTAAGCCTCGTTTTAGTCAGACCTTACGATTAGGCAGGAAATACCAAAGTTCATGTTCTAAAACCAAAACAACTAAGAGAATAACGGGAAATACCTATCATTTACAAAATAATTTCAACGGAACATTATTCGACCGCTTCGATTAGAAGTGGTGTCATGACCTTTACAGGAAATTCAGTATATTTAATGTAAGTTTATGAGAGAGTGAAGCGACTCATCTCTACGTTTTCACGAGTATCTTCGTTAACCTACTGCTTTTTGTAAAGAAATATAATTAGAGAAACCTTGCAGTATTAATAACGGAAGTCAATTCATTGAAAGCAATGTTTTCACACTTTTCCACCAACAAAGCGAGTTTGCGTCTTTCATTAGATACCGAGTTGAACTTTTCATTGAAGCTCTACCGAGCACTGTAGTAATGCACTTAGGGATTACATTTCAACCCCCATTTGTAGGATAGTTCCAAAACAGCTCCACTTGTTTAGTTTAGTTTTATTATAACAGGTATTACTTACGGTAATTTTTTTTGCGAACTCTGCAATCGATTGTATATGATCGTAATGTTAGACCTTATTTTAATTAAGGAGAAATATATATTTTTAAGTGATTCAAGAAGAATCATATTTTTGTCCCATTGGATCGATTCACGATCGATCCACATGGATCAAAACTAACAAGTGACAAGTATTAGACCATTGTCCACCATACTGTCCAAGTGCGCAAGGATTTCTTGCATTGAAAATAGTAACTCAAAATTCGCTTTCTAACTCAGTAATGTTAACAGATAGCTATGGGACGACATTGACACATGCGGTAGCTGTCACTTATGTTCCTTATCTGCCCATAACTACTCTGTAAGTAAGCTAATTATTGTATACCTCATATTTTAAAACAGGGCTAATTAATTGTTAATTTAATTATTATGAATGTTTTCATTTCTCTATTTATTCAATAAAAACAGGGCTGAAGTTTTTCTTCGTCTGCTCTTTTCTTCAGCTCAGCATTGCCTAAGCGCACCCAGAGCAGACAGAACAAAAAAAAACGGGTTGCACTCCGGGAGTGCCGGCAGAAGTGAAAACATTAACGTTGTGCATTTTTTATGTCTTGGAATCGTTAGGGAATAATTCCGCACGAATTGCTTGAATTAACAGTACCTATTAATTTCTATCTAGTATTTTTATGAAGTACTCACCCATTTTCTTTCACTATTTCTTCGTCACTTTTTTCATTAATAGATGCACTTTGTTCAATGACCATATTTTAATTTTAAATACTTAATATAAACGAATTTTACAAGTATAGACAGTCGAGCCGTCATCAGCTGTCACCCCTTCGTCTTACGGTTTTTCGATCAGCACACGTGACCTGACACGAGTTTCACAGTTTTTACCCATCCCACAAAAGTGCTCAACGCCGCTAAAGAAGTTTTCACTTCAATAACGTTCACTAAGAGTTTGTAAATGAACCGTACAGTAAATAAAGAATATTTCATTTCATTTCATTTCAGTACTCTCTAGAATTAAGCCAGTACTGTCCTTAAATTGTAACTGCTACCTGGCGACCCTACTAGCGATGCAAAAGTCGAGTCGCAAAAGGAGAAATGTCATTAAATCACAGAAAGGAAGGCACGAACAATGACCATGACGCCTCATGATGCCTCCGAGTGCAATTACTGCAGCGTAATGACGCGCGCCTTAGAAAAGATATTTTCAAATTCAACGTTCCTTTAGCGAAATAACGTTGATTGAATTAGAAATACCTTTGATTGAATCAGAGCCTGTTTTTTATTTTGTAGCTATTTAAGTATCTATTACGGAAAGCTATTTATTGTATGATAAGCCGCCATGATACATCCGATTGCAATTATGCAGTCTGATTATGCGAGCCGTAGGAAGAGCTCACTTTTGATGTCTATGATTTTTTTTGAAAAGATTACGAAAGCCTTGAAAATTGAAAAAATGTTTACTACTTACGTCGAATACTTTTGAATTGGATGTGTACTTAATTTGACAGGGAAGTTGATAAACTGCTGCACTCGCTAACTGCAAAATTCATGATTTTGTTTTTACAAATTCAGAGCAGTATGTTTAAATATTGCCCAAACCACTCGAAGTATGAAAAATACATTTTTTATCGGGGGAGAAACCTTCAAAAGGTAACTGAATCCTTGGGAGCGATACGGGGTTATGTGAATTTTTTACTCACTAAAATCCCCTCTAAAACTCCACCAACCCGCGTTGGCACCGCAGGTGGAGTTCAAGCATCCCCGATAATAGGGAGAGATCCGTTCCCAGCAGTGGGCAAAAACCCACCTCCAAATCTCCCGAGATGGTGAGCGTTTAGGGAGAACTCCGAGATCTCCAGAGGAACGCACTGTTCTCCACGCGCGGCGCCTCAAAACGGTACCATCATCCGGGGGGCAGGATTGCTCTCCTGAAATTTTGGTGCTTGGGACGGCCTACGGCAACGCAAACACAGTCATCCTTTCCGGGACCGCTAACTAAACGATTGAAGCTCCAATTACCACCGACCAAAACTCCGAAATATATGTAAAAAAGACCTAAGTGAATACCGTCCGTAAAGTCCCGTGTTTCCCATTTGCCAAGTCGCGACCCGGTGCCGAGCCCTCAAAATGAAATAAAAAAATCAACCTTAAATCTTTCTGTACTCCCTTTGGTACTCGTAAGCTGGTAGATTGTAAGCTGGTAAATGCCATTAGGCTTTAAGCTCGCCTATTATACCACAAACTGTTGTGGTTCAATAAAGTTTTTAAATAAAAAAATACCGGGTTGCCGTCGTGTTCCGCGAATATTGATTCTTTAGTAAAAAATAAGCAGCAGCTCCATACTTCGCACTAAAATTAAAGTGACTAAATTTAATAAATAAAATTAATAAATGTGTATTATTTTACCCACCATCTTGGGTTTAAAAGTATAAAGTAGGTCACGAAGGGGCTGTTTGAAAATTACCAGGCCATGGCAGAACAACGTTTGAGAAACACTGCCTTAGTGAAAGTGTATGTATATTATATGAATGTGACTGCAACCTGGCAACCCTGCAAAACAAGCAAAGGGAAATGTCATTAACCACAGTGAAAAGTGTAAACAAGTTATCATGATGCCTCCGATTGCATTTACTGTTGATGTAAGCCGACTTCTCTCTTGATGACCTGAAAATTTTGAATAATTTTAAGGAAAAAAACTACACGTACTCTCATACCTACCTATTTACTAGTATTTTTCTTTGTCTCTTTTTAAAATAACTCATATACATACATTTGAATTTGAATAATTTAAACGAAGAAATACTACATGTACTTACCTATTTATTTTTCTTTGTCTCTTTTTACTCAAATAGATGCCTGCTGATGCTATTAATAACTAGTAACATAATTGAGGTTGCCATTTTTTAGGACAATATTGAGCACAAGTTTAGCGCATTACTGCAATGTTGGATCGCGGCGCCTATCGAAGCGTCCCGGTGTCGATTGCATGCTAGACAGATCTATACTTAAATTAAAAGTTTAAATTTCTGTGCTCGGTATGGGTGTATGTGTTAATGTCTTTGTGGGTGTCCATGGTACCCACGACACAGGGAATCGTAGTGTGGGGCTATAGACGTGAATCGTTATTTATTTATATTTATTATTTACCATTATCCTACTATTTTAACATCAGCTGTACATCAATAGTTCTGTAAGGAGACTTAATCAAATTACTCAGCTAAATATTTTTGAAAAAACTACGAGATTCTTCGCTTCATTACTTTAAAAGCTCCTTGTGTAAGCATTTCTCATTTTCTTAGAATAGCGTCTTGAAACCACTTTCACGCGAATTTGAAAGAATGTGCTGACAACGGAATATCTAAAAATGAAAGTGAAAAGCAAAATTTAACAAGTCCCAGCCTGATTCTCGCATCGAGGGGTTCCGTAATAATATTAGGATTAGGGAGTCTGCATAAAGTTTATGCTATAAACTCCCTCCTTCGTTTTGGTTTCAAAAAGTCATTACTTCTTTACTATGAAACGTCTTGTGAGGATATGTAAACATGATTATAAAGTCCCGGCTTACCTCGAAGATCACTTCGGGGGCGCCCGTTCGGACCGTACCGAGGTCCTTCATCATGAGCCATCGCGTGCGGTCGCTAGGTGGCCTCGGCGAAGACTGCCATCATAGTCATAACTACCATTTTTTTGTACCTCCGATTCCTATTTCGGTTCCAAACCTTTTAAAACGGTTGTAAGACTTTGAAATAGAACAGCGATAAATAAGCGCATAACATTTTTTTTGTCTATGGTGCGTGCCGGGCCCTGAACAGTGTCTCCGTGTCAGAGACCGCGGTCTTTACCGCTCAGCCATCTGCTGCTCAAATCAATGTCAAATTGTATTTCTTAATTAAGTAAGTAATGGACGGTTATAGGCAAGTGAACGTTTGACGTCACTTTCTTATTACAATTGTCATCTCTAGACGGAATGTTTGCCCTCTGGATTTGAAAATATTTAAATGCTATGTACACAACTATAGTAACTACAATTATGCAAATTTTCACATTCATTTTGCCTTCATCGCAGAACAAGTAATGTTATGCACCTAAATAGCTAGAGTATAATATGCATCGAACCTGAACCCTCGGTGTCAAAACACTTCAAATAATTACAGAACCCTACTTGAAATGAACGACAAAGTGACATAGGCCGAGCGCCGGTCACAGATACAGCTGACAGAGGCTACAGAAATTGTGTCGAGGATGACACTATAGTAGCCTCTCTTGTAGCTGCTCTGTGCGATCGATACTCGTCAATGTCAGTGTATGATGCTATTGATATCTTCACTGACTGCTCTGGTTATTTTTGAAAAATAAGCTTTCAATGGGGTAGGGGGACCTATTTATGATTCCATAGCTTTATCTATCGTGGGCTACCGATTTAGACATTCAATAGTTTTAGATTGGTCACAGAAAAAGGAACAGCTCAAATGTAATAGGGACGGTTGCAACACGGTGCGTAACTTCATCTTAGAGGTTCTGATAGGTTGTTCATGACGAGCGAATGTGCGTGCCTGGATGGATACTGGACACCCGGCGTGGATGTACGAGATGTTAACGACTGAGGGATCGGTTGATAAAATTTAGATAACTCCCACACTGCACGTTTGTTTAAGTATCTCTTTGACAACGATGAAAGATAAAAGGCTCGTCAAATTGCGTGCCTGTGACAAACCTGGGTTAAATACTTTAAATAAATTTTCTAAGTGATCACCTACTGCGCCGACACTCAGAGGTTGTAGAAACCGTGTCGAGGATGACATTATAGTAGTCTCTCATGTAGCTGTTCTGTGCGATCGATATTCTTCAATGTCGGTATTGGTGCTATTAATAACTGAATTGAATTTCATGTGGTTATAAAATTTTGGCTACTTAGCTTAGAATTTAGAGTAGATTATCCTCGTAGTTCAGACGCCTACCTTAATTAAATTCATAGTAAAAACAACTCCATCAAAATAAGGACAATAACATGCTTAATTTAGAGTAGACTATACTCGTAGTTCAGACGCCTACCTTAATTAAATTCATAGTAAAAACAACTCCATCAAAATAAGGACAATAACATGCTTAATTTAGAGTAGACTATACTCGTAGTTCAGACGCCTACCTTAATTAAATTCATAGTAAAAACAACTCCATCAAAATAAGGACAATAACATGCTTAATTTAGAGTAGACTATACTCGTAGTTCAGACGCCTACCTTAATTAAATTCATAGTAAAAACAACTCCATCAAAATAAGGACAATAACATGCTTAATTTAGAGTAGACTATACTCGTAGTTCAGACGCCTACCTTAATTAAATTCATAGTAAAAACAATTCCATCAAAATAAGGACAATAACATGCTTAATTTTTATATAATTCACTAACGAATTAGGTATCCTGTAATGTTAGCTGTAAGCTTGGGTTGTAATTATTTTTTTTAATATATATAAAAACAACCAGGCTTGGCCGACACGAGGTTTTAAATCTTAGATTAGAGGTACTAATAGGCACATGATGTTCGGATTGATCCTGGACCCTCAACGTGCTAGTTCGATGGAGAACACCTCGATCAGTTGTTATTCATGCCTTTTATTTTAACATCAAATAAAATTACAAAAACTTAGGTATATCCCGCGCGATATGTATCTAAATTAGCCAAACTTGTCTGTTTGCGTTATGCGTTTCAACTACATACCTTTATACCAAAAATCTCTTAGCTCGCATTAACTCTTAAATCAACGTACAATATCATACAAACATATAATCATATATTATCATTAAGTAAGTATAACGATCCTAATATTATTTTACAACGTACTTTTTGAACACGTTATGAAAGTTTACTTAGTTGGATTGGCATAAAAAATATAACAATAATAACAAGTTTTCACTTAAACCGGAAGTTTTCTAATTAGATTTCCGGAGATCTGAAATTAACAACAGTTGGGAATTAAAAGTAAGGTAAACGTCCGTAGTATCGTCAGTTTTCGTCAGTGTCGCGGTCGTCATTCATAGAAAAAGTATAACTATTTATTTGCCTTTTTCTATGGAATGACGAGTTCTAGTACGCTGTCGACATTATGGACGTTTACCTTACCTAACTAAGTATTGGCTGGAAACGCTTATCTTAATATATATAATTCTTCTGTGAGTGTGTATGTCACTGAACTCCTCCTTAACGGCTGGACAGATTTTAATGATTTTTTTTTGTGTGTATTCAAATGGATTCGAGGATGGTTTAGATTCACAATTTTGGCCACTGGAAATGTTTTTTAATTACTTTTTTACTTATTTAGTTTTCCCATATAAATTGTTCCTGCCTGTCAAACGTTTTGTATTTCGTGCCATGTCGTTCTAAACTTTGACACAGTCAGAATAACTGGACAGTTCGTATGTCATTATTTGTTTTATATTTTTGTTTGATAGTAACATGAAGTCTCTTTAAGATAATAAGAAAACAAATCCTCTTTTATTACTTTTAAGGCCACGGCCAAGGCTGCGGTGTCCACTAGTTAATAATAAATAAATATACCTATAATAAATAAATAAGATATTCCCTGTGTCGTCGGTACCATGGGCACATACAGAGACAGAAACATAAACACCCAGTTTACTGTTATTGCAAAGCAAAAATAAACCGCGTATTAACTCTGAACCATTTTGAAAATTGACCACGGTCGGGCCTATTCCACGAATTCGTGAGGTTGGATTGGTCAGTAAATACTACGAGTATAAACCTTTTTTTTGGTATCGGGGGGAAACCTTCAAAAGGTACCCAACACCTTGGAAGAGGATACCGGGTTATGTGGGATTTGACCGCACTAAAACCCCCTCGGTGGCCTGCCTCTGCGTTTGTGAGGACTCCGGGATCTCCATAGGAATGCACCGGTGCCCTCCACGCGCGGCGCCCAGAACGGGCCCATCTTCGGGAGAGCAGATGTGCCTGCACCTTCAGGTGTTCACGGCAGCATGCGGCCATACACCGCCGTCCCTGCCGGGGCTGCTAGCTGGACGGGTCAAGCTCCCACTCTCACCGTCCGCATCACCGGATGCCCCCTTTTAGTCGCCTCTTACGATCAGGCAGGGGATACCGTAGCTCTATCCTTAATCCCGAAGCTACAGGGACGTAAGGGACTACGAGTATTAACCTAGTAATAAATTTCACCTACGTCGGTTAAAGTATATTTAAGAATGATTATGATTATGAATAGCGAGTTTGACTTGCACATACAGAACGAGACACTAACTGATTTTTATGGTTCCGTACCCAAAGGGTACAAACAGAACCCTATTAATAAGACGACGCTCTGTCTGTCCGTCCGTCTCCGTATTCCAAAACGCAATTCCGAGTGTTGTGACCGGCCTTATAAGTACTTCTACTTAATTTTGTAAAAAAATATTTATAGTTCTATCATTCTTTCCAGTGTCCCACACGACTGACGACATGATCTTCCAGTGGGACCCCGACGTCCCACTGGTGGTGGACGAGAACATCGAGCTGCCGCAACTGGAGCTGGTGCAGAACAGGACCGCTGACTGCACCCAGGTGTACTCTACTGGTGAGTATATCGATTTTTCTTAACTACGTTATTATAATAATCGCTGTAACCTATGCTCTCAAGCTGCGCTGATCACACCACAAGATACCACTAATAGGTACCAAAGTATCACAATATGTGTTGCCTAGTCGGTTACCGTAATAGGAAGAGGAACGTCGTTAGATCACTTTCTGTCTTTATAAGTTTTTATCTTCCTCCTTCTTTCTCTCTCCTTTGCTCTTGCTTAGTCTCTCTCTCCCCACCTTTGCACTTACGTTTACTTCTCCTTTTATTTTTCGCTGTTAGTTGTAACCTTGGTTGTGTCTGTTATTCTTTTTACTGCTTCTTACTATTGTTTGTGTCCTACTGCTGTTTTAAATATTTATTGTACCATTGTTTGTTTAATGCACTCTACCCTCAAATTTTGAATTGTCTATTATATAATTTCCTTATGGGTTGTCTGGAAGAGTTTACTATTTTTAGCAATAAGACTGCACTTTGCTTTCTTTTACATTGTATCGTTATAATGTATTCCTTGTGGTGAGCAATAAAGAGTTTGTATTTGTATTTATTTGCAGACTAGCTTAACTTGTGAATAGACATTATTTTTTACTTGAATGGAATAGCAGACGAGTAAGCAGTCCACGTGGTATTAAGTGGTCGCTGCAGCCCAAGAACATCTACACACAACCTCAAGCTAGCTTAAGTCTTGCTTGTGCTCGTATGCAGTTGCGCTGCTGCTCCGAAGGATGATGGTCCTCATGTAAGTCTGGCCGGCAACGGCATCATTCCACCGAAGCACAATAGAATTGCTTCACGGCAGAAGTGGTGCAGCAGTGGCTTCCCCGGTCGTACCATTAAGTTCTGCCACTTAGATACCTATACGGTAAGTTTAATATAAATTTACGGTAGAGCAAGCAGAGACATAGGCTCTTTCTTCTCTATCCATCCGAATTTAATATGGTTGGAGCTCTAAATAACTGTAGAAATTGATGCCTACGTTATCGTTTTACCATTATAGATGAAAGAGTAAATTCCACCAGCAATCAGCATAATCTGGATTTGTGGCGGTCCACCACAGTTTGCTTTGGATATTCCATTTTTTTTAAATTTTCACACTGTGTGAAATTTGATCCAACTTGAAAGATAGGTTAGCTTATTTCTTAATTACTTAATATTCGCAATATTAAGTATTTTAAACTTGATTATTTCTGATACTTAGGCAGGGCTACGTCTGCCTGGTTCACTAGTGTTAATATATTTTACGTTACGTTGTTTGTCCGCTATGGACTTCTAAATTACAGAACAAATTTTAATCTAATTTGCACACCGTGTGTAGTTTGATCCAACGAAAGATAGGAGAGCTTATTTCATAGTCGAAATATTATTTTGTTTCTGCTGCTCTGCCGGGTTCGCTAGTTAGCTTATATGGAAAAAATAACAAATATACGCGTTGAATAGAGAACCTTCCCCGTTTTAGATCGTCGGTTAAAAATGTAAAATATAATAATTAATTATATGGAAAATGAAAAATTTATAGTTTTAAAC
The DNA here is from genome assembly GCA_911387765.1 of Pyrgus malvae. Taxonomy (NCBI): domain Eukaryota; kingdom Metazoa; phylum Arthropoda; class Insecta; order Lepidoptera; family Hesperiidae; genus Pyrgus; species Pyrgus malvae. The sequence goes on along the minus strand of OU426971.1, from coordinate 13,968,977 downwards.
ATGGATTAAAGTAAAAAAAACGCCACACAATTATAATAGTAATAAAACAAATCTAACATGCCTCTTTTTAATTCCCGCTAAACGCCAGGCACTCCGCTTTCGACACAATGTTTTTTTAAATCATAGAGCAAGTGTCGTAGAGATAGTAGGAAAAACACCCGTTCAAAGAAGTATTATCAGCAATGGATGGTTTCAAAGATCTTGTTTGTTGATAATTGGATTGTAAAACACTCAAGTTCGAAGGACTTTTTAGAAAATTAGGTGAACTAACAATCATAAAGCAAATTACTGCCACACCTGTCTTTATAACAGTTAATCTGTGGATTTTATTGTGCTTTTTATAGTTCTCGCCTTAAAGTAAACCAATAATGTTAAGCAGTATTACATGGCATACTATGAAAAAGCTATTTGACGACCCCTGTGGCGCAATGGTTACCATGCCGGACTGCCGATCGAAGGGTCTCGGGTTCGATTCCCGGCGAAGCAGAAATTTGAATGATGAGTTTAAAATTTCTGTCTCCGTCTGGGTGTTTCTCTGTCTTTGTGTGTGTCCATGGCACCCACGACACAGGGTAACACCTAACTGTGGGGCTGTAAGTGTGAAACGTTTATTTTATGTTTTATTCATTTTTACTTCATTATAATTGTCCTTATACAACAATATCGAAAATGTTAATTTTTGACGCAACAGTATTATTTAAATATCTGTCACATCTTAGTATGCTATGTAAGGTTTAAGATGTTTTAGTTTTTGTTATGCCAACATCCGCACTTGGCCAGCGTGGTGGACTACGGCCTAAATCCCTCTCACTAGTGAGAGGAGACCTGTGCCCAGGTGTGGGACATAAAAAAAGGTTGAAAAAAAATACCAACATCGTAATGTATTATTATTGATTTACAGTAAAATTAATTAAGTCTTATCTCATGTTGGATTCTTCATATTTCCAGGTAATTTCACCTGCTTGGAGGTCATCTTCAAGCTGAAACGACGCCTCGGCTACCATCTGTTTAACACCTACATACCCACTTGCCTTATCGTCATTATGTCGGTAAGTGATCATTTTTGTCAGTTTCTTTGCAAACAATACTTCCCTCTTCCCTAATTTTATAAAATTTGAAAGGAACTGACTCACCCGCATCAAAGGTACTGCCTCACCCGCATCAAAGGTACTGACTCACCCGTCAGTGGAGAGGGCATTGCGCCTCGCTTCGATACATAATTTTTGTGCGAAATCTGGTGCGGGGGGAAAAACGCACACATTTTAATTTTGTCACACATTCAAAAATATTATTTCATCGCTACAGACATACATTTCTAAATATGTCAATTTCAATTTAAAAACGTCATTTTCTATGCACCAACAACACTGACACCGATGCACACACACACTAGTTGTATATAACTAGAAGGCAGTTTGTGCATGCACGTTGGGACGAGGGGTTTGCCCGTAAAGGCCACTCCTCTGACAGGTGTCAT